>WOXC01001396.1:0-600000 GCA_011680675.1 Gymnobelideus leadbeateri | reverse complement strand
ATATCAGCAGAAAAGTATATGGTAGGCATGAGAAAGATGTAATACATAATAAATAAGGAAATATGAAGACCTAGAATAAAGTAGCTCATCAAAGAAATATAAAATGAAATATAAAAAGAAATATAGAATACAAAAGAAATATAAAATATAAAGAATATTAGAAATATTCTTTATATTTCTTTAAAGAAATATTTCTTCAAAGAAATATAAAATATAAAAATGGACTGGTCACATGGTGAGAATGAGGGATAACCATTGGATGGCCCGTGAACTCCATTGATATCCTCATGATGACTAGAAAGTGAGGATGGCCTCCAGCATGATGGGCAGACCTCCTGTAGTGAATTTCTGGTTGCATATAGGCAAAAGTTATATAAGAAAAGCAGGTGTGGTCAGGTTGCAAACCATACTTATAATGCCACAGCTCTATTTTTATTTAATTATGCACAAGTGAAAAAAGGAAATTTCATGTCATGATATAAGAAAGAGAGTCCAAATGGTACAGTAGTATCTCTGTAATGAAAAAAAAAATGCTGGAAGAAGGTCTCTGGAATATTGGTGGATCCTTAGAGGAGGATTTGTAGAAACATGTGGACAAGAATAACACAGGATGAGAACACATGGGAGAGATTGTATTGTACGTAGGGGTAGAAAACCATAATCAGATGGATCATTAGACCCACTAAAATACTGAAATAAAAATTTGATATTTGGTAAACACTCTCAGCTATATGAGTTCTTTAAGTCTTACAACAACCTTGGGCAATAGTAAAGGTGGGGATCTTCATCCCCAGTGTTGAGGTGAAAAAACTGAGGTTCAATAATATAATATGTTTTACCCAAGGTCAAGTTTTAAGACCAGGTCTTCTGATTCTTCCAATGCTCTCTTTACTGCATCATAATGTCTCTTATGTTTGTTTTGGGGATAATTAGTCAATCTGACAAAGAAACCATAGTTACTGACTGTGTCCTTAAACTTTCTATTAATCACTGTGTTCTAGTATTTATCTTCTACATGGTTGCCGAGCTGTTGGAGACAAATGTGCACTTGTTTTGATTTTCTTTTTATGGCTTGTTTTATTTATATCAGTGAACCCTGGAAAGTCTGCAGGATAACCTTACTAGACAGCTAGATAAATTCCAAATAACCATGATCTGTCAATCAGGGGGGAAAACATGCTTTCCATTGTTATTTCAGCTACTACTGAAATTTCTCCTTAGAGGGCTTGGGGTCACTGGGCTGAGGTCCAGATGTTCTTCATTGACCTCTGGAATTTAGATGCAAATTAATCCAGGAATCTGGAAGGTGGAGCTTAAAAATAGTTTTCTGCCTCTCAGACAAGTCCCCAAAGGGTATCATCTGGGTATACCATTAACTCTAGTAGCAGATACACACACACATACAGAAACACACAGAAGCAGAGATAGAGAAAGACAGACAGAGACAGTGAGACAAAGGGGATGATTCTCTGATTCTTCCAGGGGATTTCTGGTTCTGACTGGGGGAATCTCTCTGTCTGATCATTGCCATGTGGCACTGGCAGGGCAGGGGAGTTCCCTGATCAGCATATGGTTCAATGATGCTAAGTAGAACTTCCTTGTCATACATAAATCTGTGTTTTAAGATTTCCTTCTATCTTTCCTTAGAAAATGAAATTGTCATAAAATTGGATTCATCTTAGGAAAATCTGGTGAAAAGTCATCTGATGATGGCACAATGCTATGAGCATACTGAATACAAGCATTTTATTGTTACTTAGGAAATTATAATGGAGAAAATTAATAGAATTACCTTTAATTAAGAGATATTAAAATTAATAGATTTACCTTTGCCCTTTGTGAGAGGTAAAGAGGCAGGACAGAACGAGCATTGCACTCGGGGCCCAACTTGGTCACTTATTAGTCATATGAACTTTACCAAATCACTTAAAGCCTCTTTGCCTTGGTTTCCCTACCTGTAAAATGGAGCACATAATATTGGTACTCATTTCCCCCCAAAGTGTCTATGAAGAAAGCACTCTGCAAATTGTAAATCAACCTTTCTAGTCTGAGCTGCCATTATCTGGTCAATGTCCTCACATAGTGAAGTGATGGCTTGCCAAAGGGAGAGGCACCTAATGTCTTGTCCTTGGGACAGAAAAGAAATTATATTGAAGCATTCAAATATTAACTTAGCCTCTGCTGGAGACCATCAATTACAAACTCAAACTGGGGATACACGTTGGAATGGCTTTATTTCACTCATCACCCATGTCTTCTCTTGGCTCTCACTGGCCCAGTAAAGCACAGGATTATGGAAACTAAAACTTTCAGGAAATCTATCCTCCCCACTCATTCCAAGCCTGCTCCCCACCTTTTTCCACATAGCTTGGAAAACTGCCTTATTTCCGTTCAGGTAGAGGACTAGACAGGTTGGCTATGGCCCAGGGAAATAGCTATTGTCCTCTGATGATTATCACCAGGGATGAGGAATAAAATGTCATGTACATGACTCAAGGCAGAGACCTATGCATAGGTCAACATCACTCATTATATCTTTCTGCCAGTCTTAGGAACATTGTTGGCATAGTAGATTGTGCCAAACCTGGAGTCAGGAAGTCCTGAGTTCAAATCCTATATCAAACACTTAGTTGACTCTGCACGAATAATTTAACTTCACTCAGCCTCAATTTCTTGTTCTGAAAAAGAGGGATAATTCATTCAATTAGTCAATCAACAACACATTATTAAACACCTACTATGTACCAGATATTATGCTAAGTGCGGGGTATACAAAAAAAAGCAAAAAACAAAAACAAAACCCCCAAATCAAACCAAACCCAAACAAAATCAAATGCTGGAAATAAAAAGAAAATTAAAAACAACAACAACAAAACCAAAACCCAAGTACAAACAACAGTCCAGGCTATCAGAGAATTCACAGTCTAATGGGGGAGACAACATTAAACAACCATGTATAAACAAGATATACACAAAATAAACTGGGGATAATTAACAGAGGGGATACTACCTAACTCATAGGATTATTGTGAGGATTAAATGAAATTACATATAATAATATTTTATATATTTATACTATTATATATAATATATTGCTTTGTAAAACAAAGTCTCATGTAAATGTTAGTTATAATAACAGTTATAATAATAATAGAATTTATTATCCTCTTTCAGCTTTCTATAATCTGGATTCCAATTTTTTTCATTCAGCTAAAACTCTTCTCTTTGGTTACCAATGATTTCTTCAATGTCAAATCTAATAGTCTTTTCTCAATTCCTACTGCAATGCCTGGTTCCAGATGCTCTTCACCATAATCCCCAGCCCTTTCCTTGTCAGGCAAGATGCCATGCTTCAAGGAGCAGTGACAAGACCCTGAAGACAACTTTACCATCCTAAGGAACCATCCCTCTGTCTTTATTGGCGGTTGCTTCAGTCACCTACTATATCAAAGCCCAAATCCAGCCATATCACATCATTCCCCAGCCATCTCCTAATCAAGTCCCATACCACCTCAAGTGTCTGTCTCTCTGTGCCATCCCATCCTCTTTCCAGTACTAAAATCCTAATTAAATCAACTCTGTCATTACTCCTGAAAAGTGTGTCAATCTACTCCTCTATTTTCTATTCACTATCTCTATAGCTTCCTCCCTTTCCGCCCCACCCCGAAAAATCTTTCTTTGGATCCTACTCCCTTTATGTGTTCTCCCTCCCTATTAGAATATAAGCTCCTTGAACTTGCCCAAGAAGTGCAGCGGGAGCCAAGAGGCGAAGTCTGCCCGCCCTTAGTGAGTAACTGAGGTGTCCTAACTGTCCTGGTCGCTGGAATATAAAAAGATGGACGGGTCTCTGCCCTCGGGAGTCTCCTTTCCACTGGGCATGGGCCAGCTAACTTGTACAGGTGATGACTTTAAATACATCATTACAGAGAAGAAAGGGAAGAAGAATAATGTGGGACTGGTCCAGCTGAACTGGCCAAAGGCCCTGAATGCACTTTGTCAGCCTCTGATAGACGAGGTCAACCAGGCCCTCGTGACATTTCAGGAGGATCCATCTATAGGAGCCATAGTCCTGACAGGCTCAGAAAAGGCATTTGCAGCTGGAGCAGACATCAAGGAGATGTGTGATAAGACTTTCCAGTTTTGCTACTCGGGACACTTATTAAAGAACTGGGACAACATCACCCAGTTGAAGAAGCCAATCATAGCTGCTGTTAACGGTTATGCACTTGGGGGAGGCTGTGAGCTTGCTATGATGTGTGACATCATCTATGCCGGGGAGAATGCTCAGTTTGGCCAGCCAGAGATCCTGTTAGGGACCATCCCAGGTGCTGCGGGAACTCAGAGACTTACCCGGGTAGTTGGAAAGTCTTTGGCCATGGAGATGGTCCTTACAGGTGATCGAATCTCAGCTCAAGAAGCCAAGCAAGCAGGCCTCGTCAGCAAAATTTGCCCTGTGGACAAGCTGCTTGAAGAAGCCATCCAGTGTGCAGAAAAAATTGCTAATAATTCTAAAATTGTGACACAGATGGCCAAAGAATCAGTGAATGCAGCTTTTGAGACGACATTAGCAGAAGGAATTAGATTGGAGAAGAAACTCTTCTACTCAACCTTTTCCACTGATGACCAGAAAGAAGGAATGAGGGCATTTGTAGAGAAGAGGAAGGCCAACTTCAAGGACAATTAACTCCTGACTTATGCTTAAGAAGTGGAGAAGAGACTTAAATTTTCTTTAGAAGTGACTTTTAAAAAAATAAAAATAAATCATAGCTATTGTACACAGGTAAACTGTAAATGACACAATGTGCCTCTCTTAAAATTGCAACATTGCTTTGGAAGACTGTCCTTTGATGATTCAGAGAGTTTGTCCTTCTGTACTTTGATGCACCAGAATCCAAGTTCTTGTCCCAAGACACTGAAGTCATTTATTTGCCTTAATGAATCTGTCTCTGCATCATCATTAATTCCAATGCCAAGTGCATCTTTTCAATATGATCTTATTGTCTGGTGTCACTTCAGAAATTCTTTGATGGAAGCCTTTGGTGTTCTGTATTAAAAACAACTTCACTTAACATAAGGGTCTAAGAGGCTGGAACAGCCTGTTTGTATTCACTGTCCTCTGAATGTAATCATATCAATAGGAGAAACATTGCCTTCATGCTTTGGTGCTTATTTAAATTATATGGATAACCACTGATTAAAATGACTTCTTACTCATTATAAAAAAAAAAAAAAAAGAATATAAGCTCCTTGAGGGCTGGGATTGTGTTCGCTTCTGAATTTCTTTTCTTAACTCAGCACAGTGCTTGTCATATAGTACTTGAATGCTTTTTCTTCCATTTATTCTAGGTATGCTTCGGATGCAGTTCACTTCATTCTATAGCTGCCTTCCATGTTCTCTTTAGGATTATGTTCTAAATGCATTAGGATGGACTTTGGGAGGGGGGTTAATGCAACAATTTTATTGAAAAAATTCAGTGAAATTATTCAAATCCTGAGATAAACTTTATGGAATTTAGATACTTCCCCTCAAATGCAGGACCAAGTGAGGGTGGATTCTTTCTGGATATCGTAGTTAGGATAAATTAATCTTCCAGCTGCTTTCTGGCAAAGCTGCTGGTCTGGGGAGATACTTTCTTTGTCATGGATCTTTGCCTTGACATTCACAATGGTGTCACTGGGTTCTCCTTAAAGGTTGATGGTCTTACCAGTCAAGATATTCATGAAGATCCGCATCCCACTCCTTAGACAAAGGACCAAGGATAGGATAAATTGTCTGTATGTTATAATCAGACAAGTTCCCCCATCTTCTAGCTGCTTCCCAGGAAAGATCAATCTCTAGTGGTTCAGGAAAATGCCTTCTTTGTCTTCAGTTTTGGCCTTGACTTTCTCAGTGGTTTCACCAGGCTTCACATCAAGGGTAATGGTCTTGCCAGTCAAGGTCTTCACAAAGATCTGATTTGTTAAGCAGTAGCGACAGTCACACACACACACACACACACACACACACACACACACACACACACACACACACTGAAAAACAGAATCAGCTCTTATCTTTGGTGGATCTCCCTTTCTCTTTAAAAGAATCTTGTCAAGAAGTCTTCTCAAGTGAAGATTCATTCATATAATGAAAGACCATCTCCTAATGGATCTTTTGTGTGATTCCAGGTCTTCACATAGTAGGTTCGCACAAGGCAAGGCACATCTGTCTCACACACTTTTGTCTGACCAGGGATCTGGAGGTATATCCTTCAGCGGAATGTCTCCTCAGGCACCTAGGCTCAGTGGTCTGTATTCTACTTGTCTCATAGCTGGGCTTCATAAGAAGCCTTTTGGATGTCAAAGGAAAGAGAGCCTTCATGATTTGGGCCTCTTTCATTTCAGAACCCCGAATATGAGCAAGGTTCAAGCTTAACTGTGTTGACTCTCAGAGGGAGCTGAACAAATGAACAATATCAACAAAAATTGGGAGGATATGTATATGTGTGCAGACAATTCCAGAACATGGCCAATTTCAAGCACATTTAAAACCACTCTAAACATCATCTTTGTCTATTTAAACAAGTTATATATTAATTATAAGCAATTTTTGCCTATTGACTACAAAATCTCACTAGACAAAATTTTGTTAACCAAGAGTCTACATTAGCTTGGAATATTTATGAGAATATTTGTTAACAGCTGTTTACCACCCAAGACTTACACACATAGGGTTCTTCCTAACAGAAAGAGGCCAGGATTGGGAGGCAGAAGACCATCTCTATGACTGACTACTTGTGTGACCTTGTACAAAACATTGAACACCTTGGATCTCAGTTTCTTGATCTATAAAAACGAAACATTGGCTTCCATCATCTCCAAGTTTCCCTTTAGTTCTTATTCCAAATAACTACTTCCATTAGAACTTTATGCCTTCCAAATATTGAGTGTTAGAAGCAAATTATCCAATTCCCTACCTTTGAACATTGCCTTGGAGGCCTCCTTGGAAAAATTAAAAGGAAATAAAGAAGGTACATGCTATGATATATGACAGGAGAGAGAGAGAGAGAGAGAGAGAGAGAGAGAGAGAGAGAGAGAGAGAGAGAGAATGTTCCTTTACTGCAGATACAATTTTGTTTCCTTTTTAATTTTTTTGTAATTTTTTATTTTTTTACAGTTAAACTCTTAGCAAGAGACCAAAAAACCTTGTTAGGAGGTTTAGTTTGCCTTCCTTCACTGGTGAAAAAATTTCTCTTTGCTACATCCTTTCTAATACTCTGACTAGTTTGGTTCTAAAGGTTTCAAATCTACACTGATGCCAATAAAACACATTGCATGATTTATGAATTTTGTGCAATAAGGTGTAGTAGGATCTACATTACCACTGAGATCTGTGAAAGCTATAATGTTTTTTCCACCTGTTATGTAGATAATCCAAATAATTTTAATATAGTAACAAAACACTGAGAGATGCTGAAATGCTCACATAGACACCAAGCTGTTAGATGCTCCTGCTGGGTAACTGGATAGCTCACAAATTGCAGGCTGCCAAACACCTGGATAAAAGTGGAAAAAATTCTGGTTATTAGTAATTCCAAATATCCAGATGTTTGACCATTGTAAAGTCAAAATATGTGAATGATTGACTAACATTTTTAGATATAAATCCAGATGTTTGGTGTCATGAAATCAAGGCCTTACCATTAAGGAGAGTTTCCTAAAATCCAAAGAAATAATTTCAAATCAACAAACATTGATTAAATGCCAACTATGTACAGACAATATCTGTTCTCTCTCTTTTTGATAATAATTTTACCTTGTCATGCATTCTTACACCTTCCTCTTTTTTTTTTTTTGAAAGCTTCTTTGGCCTTTAATAAATTAGACTGCCTGTATCTGTGTATCATTATGTCTTTCCCCAGCTTGGGCTAACCAGAAGGTATTTAGGCATTTATCCAAGAGTTCACACTTTTCCAAAAGTAGAAGAGAGTGACAGTCAGGCCTCAAGTTCTATTTCCAATCACTCCATCCCTACATAATTCCTCCTGACTCCATCTTCCTTCTTTCCCTGACTCCTAACATCAAAAGCCCAGGAATGACATCACTGATCTCCCCAACCCTAAGAGTTTCTTCAGCACAATACAGATTGATTTATCCTACTGGGTGGAAATCATCCAGCCTCAGTCCCCGTTTCACAATCACACAGCCAAATCACATATATTTCTTTAAATTTTTTTTCTTTATCCCCACTTAATTATTCCAATAATTTTAATAATGCCTTCCTAGAATATTTTCTTACTTAGGAATTTTTGGTTCATGAAATGGGAGTATGGCAACAACCCCAGGTGTTGAGAGAGGTTTTAAACTCTGCACCTAGGGTAAGAATGTGGAATAGTAGAAAGTATGCTAGGCTTAGAGTCAGAAGGAACATGGATTCCAGTCAGAGGTGTGCTGGTAAATGTTCAACACTCAGGTCTCTGGGGAAAAAAAAAAATTAGCACAATACATTTTAAAATTTAATCTGCACCATTACCATTCTCTCTATCACTTTCTTAAGTTTTTTTTCCCAACTAATCCCCATATGAAATGATATCCTGTCCATCATCCAGTTTATGAACAAGCATTTATGAGGCACTTTCAATATGCCAAGCACTGTGCTAAGGGCTAAGGATACAAAGAAAGGCAAAACAACAGAAATTGTCTCTGTTATCTAACATGAAAATACCTCACAGCCCTCCCTCACAAATCTAATTCACTTACAATTTATTGCATCACCTTCCTGATGTCATGGTCTTCTTTGAAATTGAAGGACAAATAATGAATTCTTATCCCAAAATATTGTCTTTTTTTTTTGGAGGGCAATTGGGGTTAAGTGACTTGCCCAAGGTTACATGGCTAGTTTTTGTGTCAAGTGTCTGAGGTCAGATTTGACCTCAGGTCCTCCTGACTCCAGGGCTGGTGCTCTATTCACTGTGCCACCTAAACAGCCCCCAAAACCTTAAGTCTTTACACTTGCCAAATACAAGGTTATTATGTTTATTTGCTGCTGAAAACTGTATGGCTACTCTATTCCATTGATCTACCTTGCTATTTCTTAGCCAGTACCAGATAATTTTGATAATTATTTTCTTATAATATAGTTTAATATTTGGTACTGCTAAACTTCCTTATTTTACATTTTTCCCATTATTTCCTTTGATATTCTTGACTTTTTGTTTTGTCTTAAAAAAAAAAACTATCTTTAAAAGTGAGTCTCCTGAACTCAAAACTTAGAAAAGAGAATGAAATATTTTAACATATATAAAAATCTATATTTTTGTAAAAGTATCTCCTTACTCCAGCTGGAAGTGCTGGCGCTCTCCACATGCCTGATCCCACTCTGATCAGTCCATGAGCTTTAAACTGTTCTATTTCAGACCTGGGCTGGTTCCCCCCTCCTTAGGCAACCCAGGATATCTTCTTTCTCTTCCCTGGAGGCTCATGATACTAATGCTAAACTTAGTTCAGACACCTGATTGGCTTAGCCCCCTGCTGCTTAGAGCTCTCATCCTCAAGAGAACCACCAATGTTAAGACTCCCTGGTAGCAGGCATCCCAGGTGTGTATCTCAGTACCCAGCAATTTAAAGCTTTTAAATAGAAATTCCTATCAGATTTATAGACTGAGGATAATATCGATATTAAAACCCAGCCCAAAGAAGTAATCATTTGAGATGATGAAAAAAAAGAGAGTTCCGCTATTTGGGAAAAAGAAAGAACTTGATCTCTATGGTCAGTCAGTCAATCTTGGCCTTGACTTCTGAGATTGTCAATAAAATTAGGGTTGGGCTTGTCAAGTGGTGGTTATTATTACTTTCATTATGGGGGCTTTTCAAGTAGAAATTTGAATGAGCTCTATTTCTCAGTCACTGAGGAAATATATAAAAGGATCTGATGGAAATCACCAGTCTAACAAATGTGTCATTTTGTGGGTGACTTTAAAGTAGTTCCATAGGTACTAAATATTCCTAGGGCAATTCATTTGTGTAGTGCATTGAATTCCTTTTGAAACCAAAGGAAGAAAATAGCATACATTTGCCTATTTTTACTAAAGGCTTTATGTATAAGAGCAAAAGCCTGCAACCCATATTGCTTCTATGATAATTTGCCAACATAATTATTAAGGTAAATCAGGTTTTTAAAAATGTTATCAAATTGAGAAAAATTCAAGTTTCTAAGACTATTTCAGGTGAGTGATTTCTATAGTTCACTGGATGATTATTAACTTTTCATTGAGTTGTTCAGACCTAACTTCATGATAGATTTCTTTCTTACATCTTTCTCCTTGTGTCCACTAAGAAGAAGACCTAGATTTGCATGTTTTTGGATTCTATTACAAAAATACCTTCTAATTTGCAATGAGACAAAATATCAAGTACATGAAGTGACAAAAATTACAAAAGTCCCAACCATTCACTCACTATATTTTACTATAACTTCACTTCTTAAATAGTGAGTAGAGTGCTGGATGAGGAATCTGAAAGACTTGGATTCATATCTTATCTCTGATAAGTTGTGTAAATCCAGATAAGTTATTGAGTCTATCCGAGCCTCTTTCCTCATGTGCAAAGTGGAAATACTATTTGTAGTCCCTACCTCACAGGGCCATTGTATGGATCAAATTGGAAAATTCATGCCAAGTTTCCAGTAAACTTTAAAGTTTAATTATTATTATTGCTATTATTTTTATTGCATAGATACTCCCTAACTCATGGACAGGCTTCTCATAAAGGTTTCTTGCTTAGGGAAAGTTCAACCACCATTGCTTAAGGGGTGGGGTGGGGATGGAGGAATTGTAGATGCTCTCAAAGGGCAAGAAATGCTCCTTTACCCTCTCCAGGATAAGAGGTGTGACCTGACCACCAGGGCCCTTCTTGCAGACCACTGGGCAGAAAATGGTTTGCAGGAAGTAGGACAATTCCCTATGATATGTGCACCTATGTGGCCTCAAGTATCTTCCAGTTAAATTCTTGCTTGCCTGTGTTGAAGTCATGAATAACCAGTCCTAAATACAATTATGAAGCAGGGGATCTTCCATGGGGCCTACTCTAATCTATCCTGTACTAAACTGTCAAGGTGATTTTCCTATTACACAGGCCTGACCATGCCGAGCCTCTGCTCAATTAACTCCTTTGGTTCCTTATTCCCTCTAGGATCAAAAAGAAAAATCCTCTGTTTGGCTCTTTAAACCCTTCCTAACCTGGCCCCTTCCTACCTTTCCAGTGTTCTTACATTTTACCCTCCTCCTTGTACTAAATGATTCAGACACTGACTTTCTTGCTCTCTCTCACCTACGATATTCCATCTCCTAACTCCATGCCTTTTTGTTAAACACTAGCCATCAAGCCTAGAAAGCTCTCTATCCTCACCATTACCTCCTGGTTTCCTTTAGGACTCATGTCAATTCTACCTTCTTCAGAAGGTATTTTTTGACTCCCTTCACTTCTTGTGCCTTCCTCAGGGAGTCCTTTCCATCTATTCTATATATAGGATTTCCCAAGACTCTTAGTTTAATCTAAAACTTAAAACTACACTAAAATTTGGGGGACATCTTTTATTTATCATCTATATAATTATTTACATAGCAAAGACAATTTCTATTGTTGTTGTTTTGCCTTTCTTTGTATCCCTAATACTTATCACAGTGCTTAGTATATTGAAAGGGCATAATAAAAACTTGTTAATTAATTGGATAATGGACAGGATATCATGTCATATGAGGACCAGCTGAAAAAAACTAGAAACATTCCTTTAGCTTATAGATGAGAGGACTTGGGGGCACATAAGTATCTTCAAAGACATGAAATATTAAAGAGAGATTAGATTAATTCTGCTGAGGTTCAAAGGACAAACTCAAAAGGAGTGCAGTTGTAGATAGGCATTCTTGGGCTTTCTATAAGAAAATATTTTCCCCAAATTAGAGCTTACCCAAAGTGGAATGGGTTGTATTAGGAGGTTATGAATTAATACCCAGTAGTGGTCTTAACACAAAAACCAGAGGAAAACTTGATGATATGGAAGGATTTTTATTGAGGCTGGATGATATGGTCTCTGAGACCTCTTCCAGTTCTGAAATTTAGTGATTGTCTTATTCTATGATCCAACTCTGAAAAAGGGAAGATTTAGGCAGATGGGAGGGTGTGTTCTAGAGTTGTAGATGAATGAAAGTTATTCTGTGTAGCTTAGGAGTTCAGAAACTAGGACCAACGGATGGAAGAAGATACACATGAAGTGGAAAGAGAGCTTTACTTGGAGTCAAAGGACTCAAGTTCAAATCCAGTTTCTGCTATTTGCTACCCATAAGACTTTGGACAAGCCACTTCATCTCTCTGGGCCTCAGTTTCCTCAGCTGCAGAGTGAAAATTTTGGATTAGATGATCTCTAAGATAAGATAACCCTCTAAGATTTCCAGCTCTAATGTCTATGATCTTACTATCTCAAGTTATAGAAATACAAAGGAAATGTATTTATATGAAGTACTTACTATGCATTAAGTACAGGGCTATGGAAGAATCTAATATTACTTCAATATAAAGCAAAAATTTCCAGTGCTCACCAGCTGTTCTATAGAATGGGCTACCTTAAAGAAAAAATAGTTTTCCATCCCTGCAAACATTAATTCTATTAGATTGTGAGATCCTTGAGGGCAAGGACTGTCTTTTGCCTCTTTTTTATATACCCAGAATTTAGCACAGTACCTGACATGTTGAAGATGCTGAATAAATGTATATTGTCCTACTGACCAACTATACAGATATAACAGAATATTTCTTGCTGCATGTTTGCTTTTCAGTTGTGTCCAACTCTTCGTGACCCCATGTTTTCATGGCAAAGATACTGGAGTTGTTTGCCATTTCCTTCACCAGCCCATTTTGTAGATGAAGAAACTGAGGCAAACAGGATTAAGTGGCTTGCCCAGGATCACACAGCTAAGTAACAGGCCAGATTTGAACCCAGGAAGATGAGTATTCCTGGATCATATTAAGATATGTTAGCAAAAGGAGTTGTCTAGTCAATTATTATCAATGTAGGTCAGATGGACATGTTTGCTAAGATGAGAATGAATAATTAACATGTCAGAGACTAGTTAGACATCAAGGTAGATGTCTACCAGGTAGTCTAGTAGTTAGACATCAAGCATCAGTGAAAAATGAAAAGACTGAGACTACTTTAGCTAATTATTCTCCCTAGACTAATTCCTCTAAGATTCTTAGGTCTTAGGGTCATAGACTTGGAGCTGGAAGGGACTATCTTAAGCCATCTTACCTCCTCACCCCCCCAGCCCACCAAATTTAACAGATAAGGATAATGAGGACAGCAGAGGTTTTCACTTGTCCAGGGCCATGTAGATAGGAATTGTCAGAGATGGGATATGAACCCAGGTCTTTGTGACTCAGAATCCAGCATGCTATCCACTAAGTCATATTGCCTCTTTAATTCATGGAATTGACTGAAATGACTATAAATTTTGAGAGCTTTGAGCAAATTTTCTTAATTTTCTTTTGTCATGGACTCCTTGGGTAGTACAGCAAAGCTTATGGACCCCTTCTCAGGAAATACATAAAGCAAAATACATAGTATTACAAGGGAAAACGATCATACTGAAATCTTTGTCGTTTTTTTTTTAAGTTCACATATGCCAGGTTAAGAACCCCTGGCTTAGATTGTATCTCAAACTGTACTTGAGAGTTGATTTCTGAGGATCATTACACTTGTATCACTCTTGGAAAACAACGTTAGGCTTATACCTGTAGAACCTGAGAGGATGATGCCTCAGTGGTTTTATGAAAGAGGACTAGGCATATTGGAATCTACCTGAAACCTCCAAGGGAGATCACTGATGCCAGGAGAGAGGAGGATACAGCTGCTTTGGTGAGTTCAGACCTAAGTACTACTGAGACAATCCAGTCAAGGAAAATTCACAATTCCAATTCAGAAGCTTCTAAGAGCATAGGAGGAAGTTTTTCCAGGACACATAAAGTTCTTGGAAACCCATCCCTGAATGGCTGCTCCTTCATCAGCATCACCTGGGGAGCCTGAAAGGGTCATATCTGAAAACTAAGGAGCCCAAAGAACAGGGAGTTTTCATTAGGAAGAAATATTCATTCTATAAGTTTTATACTGCCCCTGCACTAGTGAGATACAGATAGATATTACTCTATTGATTTCCATAACTCCTAAAAATTCTAAGACCAGTTTAGAAAGATAAGAAATTTGTCTTCACTTGTTCAAGAAGACTTTACTAAATCTGAAGCATGCTACAAGGACTTTTGAGGCCTCCGACTACTTCTAAACACCTCCCAGAAAAAAAAAAAAACAATGGTTAGTACGAACTATTTAGAGACAAGAATACACCTGGATACCTTCATTGTGTTTGACAAGACAAGGAAAGATGATCAAAAGTGTGGGAGAGACTGGAGACTGCTAGTCTAAAACTATCCATTAATAAATAACTATTTTGCTGAGCATCTCTCAAATATATGAGCAATGTATTTCTTCAAAGAAAGTGACTTCTTAGCCTCGGAAAAGAGAACTTACCACTTGACCACAGTCAAAAATATATCATGAATTGAAGATATTTCTGGGTTTTGTTAATGATTGTCAATGAACTGATCGATCAACAAGCATTTATGAAGAGCCAATTAGGCTCTAGGCATTATATGCTCTTCCAGAACAAGGAATAATCACTGACTGAAGGATGAAATGGAGTGGAGAGAGACTTAAGGCAACAGCATTACCAGTCAAAGCAGTATCACATTGGTCCAGGTATGTGATAATGAGGGTCTGTCCCAGAGTGGAGAGAAAGGGAAGTATAGAAAAGATATAAAGGTTGAAATCACATGACTTGGTGACAAAATCGATGTATAGAATGATTTCAAGTGAGAAATCAAGTATACGCCTAGATTTTAAGTCAGAGTGACTCAAAAGACAGTAGAGACCTCCATGAGAGTAATAAAGAAGTTACAAAGGAAGAAAGAGTTTTGGGGGGAAATTGCAGTAATAATAATAATAATAAATAATAAAAGCTATCATTTATATAATATTTATTATGTGCCAGGCACTGTGTTAAGTGTCTTACAAATATCATCCTCATTTGATTTTCACATCTTTGCAAGGTAGGTACTATTATTATTCCCATTTTCCAAGCAGACATTAAGTGACTTGCCCAGGATTACACAGTTAGTAAATGTCTAAGGTTAGATTTAAACTCAAGTCTTCCTGAGTCCAGGCCCAATACCCTATCCTCTAAGCCTACTAAGCTTCTTCCACACCAGGAAAAGAAAATGAGTGTGACTCAGAATGTTTCATTTTAGATATCCATGGGGCCTATAGCTTGAGACTCCCGATAGGCAGTTAGAAATGTAAGACGGCAGGTCTAGAGAGGCATTAGACAAATAGTTTTGAGAATCATCTATGTAGAGATGATAGTTGAATTCCTGGGAGCTGGTAAGATCACTAAGTAAGACTGTATAGAGAGATAAGAGAAGATGGCTGAAGCCAGTGATCAGGAAAGGGTCATGGAGGAGTTGTTGCAAGAACTGTGCTGAAGGAAGAGAGGCATTCTCTGAGGCAGAGGTAAGGGTTAGCCAATTCCAAGAAAGGGGTAAAGGTAGGAAGATGGAGTGTCATGGGATTTAAGCAGAACTAGGTCTTTTCCCGTTAAGCCTCTCAACACTTTTACCTGTAGCTACTTATTAGAATAAGAAAATAAAAGAGTATAATGAACTTTCAAAAATGTTATCCTAGTCAAGGGGTGAAAGAGCATAAATTTGGTCACTTGGTGCTGTTAGGGATCAGGAATAAGATCCAAACTTCAACCTAATTAATTGACACACCTAACACACTCCCTAGGCTTTTAATGGTACAAATAAGTCCTTTGTAATACATACAGGTACCAAACTGGGTGGCTTAGAAGCAACTTTGTAAAGAAAAATGAAGGCTGTTGGGAGCCTATTGTGTTTGTCAGCTTGACACTGAAACCAATTATCCTGCCCACAAGTTATAGTTTTGGGCCCTAGAGTAAGCTGTCACTGAAAAGTTTTAAGATTGTGAATGAAATACAGACCTAAGTGTGGGCAGATAAAAATCCATTAACCTATATCCTACAGAGTGCCAAATGGAATATTACAAAGCTGTCCCCAAGAGTTCAATGTACAATATGGGCCAGGAAGGGACCATGTAAATGCAGCTGCCTTCTCCCATGGGCCTTATGAACATGGCAATTCTTAGAGAGGAGATGAAGGAAGTATGACTCAAAAAGAATGAAGTGTCTGACATAAGAAAATAATTTAGAGGCTGGAATTTCCCCCAGAAAATGTTCTATGAATGGAAGTAAACACCATATCCCTGAGTCAATCAATCATAGCCAAGCAGAAAATCACTGGCTTCTAGTGGATTATGACTATGTCTGTTCTGAATGAAGTTTATGTTACTGTCTTGTTCAATAGTTTCTAACATGAAATGATTTGGGGGATGTTGATTATAGGATTATAGATCTATAGATGACAGGTTATAAATCTATAGATGATAAATGAGATATTAGAGATCTATATATGGCATACAAATTGGAGAGAAGTTAACCCTATTCACCTGAAGCCAAAGTATGGAGGTGGCAGAAATGAAAACTTACTAATATAGTATTTTATTAAATATTAAGACACTATGCATAGTGCATAAAGATAATTGTTGCATTCTAATATCTAGTAGTCTTTCATGATGACTCTAGGTTGAATGTGGAACAGATTCCACAGACCTCAAATGGCAGTTGATATTGATAAGAAGCATGTGCCAGATGTATTCAAAGAAAGGTCTTGTCAATTTGAGTTGCTTCCTGAAAGTATCATCTGTAGCAAACCATTTGAAGTGGTCTTATCTTTGGAGGGAAATTAGAAAAATAGGCAGAATATACTAGTTCTGACTCATTACTTTACCTAGACCTACCCAACTTTGCTAATTAGAGTCAGGATTTTGAGGAATAAGGAATGGAGACAGAGCTTCACACTCGACTTAAGAGAGTTTATTGAGTAAGGTACAAACCAAGAAACAATGAGCATTCTGTATCATCACCACTCATTTTCTCTTATCTGTGTTTGTTGTTGTTGTTATTGTTCATCCTTCATTCTTGAAAAGGACCAATTACATCCAAAGGGTGATGTCTTGACTTGCAAATGAATTGGATTTAAGTGAGGCAGGGCTATGCAAAGTCATTGGCCTCACTCCTTCTGAGTCATTGGAGTCCAGTAACAAGAAATAAGTAAGATGACTGGTGATAACCCAGGATGCAGTGGGAGACCTTGGCCTATTTCAGCAAAGTTCTTTCCCAGGTCTGGCCTAAGTAAATGAAAACATATACGTAACTTCTCCAAAGAAGTTGGCTCTACCTAAATGTAGGCCAGCTACCAGATGGCCCACAGATATGATTTTTTTCTGATGTTGCCCAAGGGAGATAGGGCCTCTTACACTAATCTTGAGTAGATCTCACAGGAATCAGTAGAATTTCTTTAGATTCAAGGGTTGAATGCCTGTATATTTGTCAGTCATTCTATATGCCTCTATATCTATTCTCCCTTAACTCCTCAGGGTAAAGGAGGCTGATCTAAATGTTCAGCACCACCAGTCCAACATCATAGAGCCTCTACAATTGCCAGCCTGTTGTGAAATAAATCATTAGCATATGTTTAATATTAAAATAGACTTTAGGGGAGTAGAGCCAAAATGGCAGAATAAAAGCAGGAACTTGATTGAGCTCTTCCCCATATCACCTCCAAATACTTGTAAAAATGACTCTAAAATAGACTTTAGGAAGCCATTGAGATTCTCAGAATAAGTAACTCAAGGCAAGTATTTGACCTGGAAGGAATGAAGAAATATATAACTATGCCTTATAATTTTGAAGGAAATCCTCAATCAGAATATTTTAAAAGTACTTAGCTAAGGGAACATTGGTACCTATTAAAATGCCACCAGGAAAAAATGCCACCGGAATTACCTTGTGTTTGTTTATGTTTGAGATAGAACCTTATGCATTGACCTGTGCTTTGGCATTTCAGAGGATGGAGGTCTGGAGAATCATATCCAGTAAGTCATTATAAAGGGAAAAAGATTGAGAGAATTGTCCTGGAGCCAAACAACAGTATAATGTCTCGTTTTAGTAACTTCTACATGGAAATAAAGACCTGCTACCCAAACTCAGTATCACTATAAAACACACGTTAGCTAATCTGCAGAAAAGTCACTCTATGTCAGATAACAGGGACACTAGGTGTTCCAAGAGTTTACCAAGCAACATCAGAAAGTAAGTGGGCAGAGCACTATAAAGACAACTCCTCACTACCACTTTCTGTACAGAGAAAACCGGTTGAATCACCAAGTGAAAAGTAGCACGTACAAGGCAGAAACTTTGGAAATTAGATCAAGTAAAGATACCGCCTACAGACTGAAGCCAAATGTGTATGTCTAGGGAGAATACAATGTAGAAATTATTTGGGACAGGATTCTGATGAAAATGAATCTGGGTTCTTTCCTAGAGGATATGGCCTGTCATCACATCTACCTTGATTTAATAGGAAACGATTGCTTAGGGAGAAGAGAGGAGCTAATAGAGTTAAGCTCATGTCTTGATATGTATTCACTAGAGATCCCAAGTAAACAGTCAATACATGAAAATGCCAAATGGGGTCACGGAGAGTTGGACATGACTGAAAAATGGGACAAGGACTGAGTCTGATAACTAATGTGCACCCAAACATCTCTTTCACAGAATCTTAAAAGTCAGGAATTTGAAGAGACTTAGAAGTCATTTAATCTGGCATCTACACCAAGAGAACATCCAGTATAACATATTTAACAAATGGTCATAAAGTCTCTTCTTGAAGGCCTCCAACACGGGAGAACCCATCACCTCTCAAGGCATTTTGCTTTGGGATGGCTCCATTGTTAAGAAGTTTTCCCTGTTATCAAGCATAAATTCCCGCCTTTGCAACTTCAATCCATTATTTCAAAAATTCTGCCTTGTGGGACCAAACAGAACAAAGTCTAATTTCTTTTTCATATAATTGCCTATCAAATATTTGAAGACAACTATGTCTCTCCTATTTTTTTTCCTCCACCCTGAACATTCCTAGTTTCTTCACCTGATCTTCATAAGGTCTTTCACTATCTTTGTTGGCCTCCTGTAGACACTTTTCATTTTTTTTAATATGCTTCTTAAATAGTGATGCCTGAAGCTGAAAGCAGTGCTCTAGATGTGGTCAGAAAAAGGCAAGGTGCAGTTAGATAATCACCTTATTAATCCTGGAAGTTATATCACTCCTAGTGTATCCCAAGATTGCATTAACTTTTTAGGTCCTCACATCACACTGCTGACTTATTTGAGCATAAAGTCTATTCTCAGATTTTTTTTCCAAGACTGATGTCTAGCAATACTTACCCCAACCTATGCTAGTGAAATTAATTTTTGTACCTATGTACAGTTTACATTTATTCCTTTTGAATTTTATTTTACATAATTCAGTCTCTAGCCTATCATCCGTCATCTAGTCCTGTCCTTTCTACCTTCCTAACAGTTCTTATATATGTCCCTGTCTCTCCTTAGACACTGCAACCATACTGACGCAGGCCCATATCACCTCATCTCTGGACAGAGTTTCTGGGTTTGTCATCCTGCCTCAATTCCCTTCCAATTCCAATCCATCCTCCGCTTAGCTCTCCAACTGATCTTCCTAAAGTGCAAGTCTAACAATGTCTCTTCTCTATTGAATAAAGTTGAGTGCATCCCTATTATCTCCAGGATCAATTACAAAGCCTTCCATTTGGCTTTTTAATTCCTTAGTAATGTGGAAACTTCCCTTCCCTTCCCTTGCCTTCCCTTGCCTTCCCTTCCCTTCCCTTGCCTTCCTTTCCCTTCCCTTGCCTTGCCTTGCCTTCCCTTCCCTTCCCTTCCCTTCCCTTCCCTTCCCTTCCCTTCCCTTCCCTTCCCTTCCCAAACAGCCTTCTTGCTGTTCCTGAGCACAACACTTCATCTTCCAAATGAACATTTTGACCAGCTGTCCTCCATACCTGGAACTTTGTCCCTTTTCTTCTTCATCTCCAAGATTCCCTGACTTCCTTCAGGTCTCAGCTAAGTCCCAGCTTCTTCAAGAAGACTTTCACCCTTAATCTTTGCACCCTCCCTCTGAGACTAAAGACAATTTATCCTGCTTTTATCTTGTTCTGTACATGATTGTTTACACATCATCTCTCCCATCTTTCACATTAGACTGTCAACTCCTTGAGAGCTGGAACTGAGTTTTGTTCTATTCTTTTCCTTTATTTTTTTTTTTGTATCCCTTGGCACTTAGTACATTGCCTGGCATGTAGTGGGCACTTAAATGTTAGATGAGTAAGTGACTGACTTTATTATCATCTTATCCATATGTCTCTATAAATAATAACAACAATAACATTTATATAATGCTGTAAGGTTTGAAAGGTGCTTTGCATATATTATCTCTTTTGATCCTCACAACACTTCTGGGTGATAGGTACTTTACTATTTCCCCTTCTCAGTCAAGGAAACTGAGGCATAGTGACTTGACAGCATCACGTAGCTAGTACATTTCTGAGGCCAAATTTGGACTCAGGTCTTTCTGACTCTAGACCAGTATAGACTTTATATACAATTTTTGCTATAATTTGCAGAACCTGAAAATATATTGATCGGGGAGAAAAGTGTATTGTAAATGGAGGAAATAAGGTGGGTTTGCCCCAAGGTAATGGAAGCATGGCAATAGTTGGAGAGATAGAAGGAAGGATGGATGGAAGGAAGGAAAAAAGGAAGGAAGGATGGAAGAAAAAAAGAAGGAAGGAAGGATGGAAGGAAAGAAGGAAGGAAGGAAAAAAGGAAGGAAGGAAGGATGGAAGGAAGGAAGGCTGTGTATAACATGAGCAATATCAACCAGAGAACAAAAGGACTGCAGGTTTGAGTATGGAAGGATTTGAGAATCCAAGAGATTTCAGTCTAGATGGAGAAACTATAGCATTGGGTATCTACAGAGCTATGAAGAAAGTTGGGAAGATAGAGCATTACTCTCCTGAAGTCTTCAAATGGCCAGGAGTTTCAGACCAAGACAAGACTAGGAGAGTGGGGGAACTTGTATTAGTCATGACTAAAGATTTGTGTACAGCTTTGGGACTAATGTTTTCTTTGTCTTTCTCCCTGTCTTTTAATAAAATATTTTTCTGTAATGTTATAAATTGCAGACTTGCTTACAAATAGTTTCAAGAATACTGGTAGGTACCATGGATAAATTGTCCCAGGTTGTCTGGATGAGGACTTTGTAAAAAGAGTGAGAAAACCCCTCAAATGCTGTACCCAAGCATTTTGTCTCAAGAGTTTGTTTTTTGTTTTTTTACAAAAGGATTGTTTATGTACTAGACTTGGTTGCTATTTACTAGACATGCAGCATTTGCTTAGAGATTTCTAGCAGAACCAACTCTATGTGTATGTAGAGGAAAATGTGGGGTTTTGTGTGTGTTTTAAAAATGCTGTGATTTGTAAATAAGTGATTCTAATTTTCCACCTAGTGCAATCTCAATTCTATTACTGAATAACAGTCGTTTGCAAATCTTTTCAAGTCAATGATTCTGCCCGAGAGTTAAATATCAATCTAAGTATAACATCAGTATGTAAACAGATTGATGAATTGCTAGATTGCTACGATAGAAAACATATGGAACTTTAAATAATACTCTGAGGAGCAGGGGATAATTTTAGCATTTCATAAAATTGAGGCCAATGCTAAGTTCTAGTCCAAGTAATTAAACTTCCATACACTGATTTGTTGTGCTGCTTATAAAAAAAAAATCAGATACATAACAAGGCAGATAAGTACGTATCTTTTTAAGTTAAAAAAAGAGGAATTTTGTTTTCAGTTCATAGAACTTTAAAGGATCAAAGAAATCATCTGATCTAAGTACATTTTAAAAAGGAGAAAACTAAAAACTAGAAAAATTAAGTGACTTGTTCAAGGTTACACAGTTGGTTAGTTGAAGAACTGGAAAGAGAACCTGAACGTCAGTCCAAGGTTCATTCTGCACCATTGATTAGATCTCAGAGAACCAGTGGCACATAAAATCTAGACTGCTGCTGAGTCATAATAGGAGACACACTGCCTCTACTTTTAGGGCAGAGCCCAAAGAAGTTGTTGTTCATCCTTCATTTTCAAAGAGAACCAATGGAATCATGATATTGGGGCAAAATAATGGATGACATGTGCAAATTGGACTTAAGTGAGGCAGTGTTGCACTGTCATCAGCCCCCCCCTCTCTCTTCCAGAGTCATCAAAGTCCAGTGGCAAGAAAAAAGTCAAGGTCACTGGCAATGGCCTGGGGTGCAATGGATGACCTTGGTATCTTTGATACCTGACCACATTCTTAAGTGCTCCATGTCATCTACTTCAGCTGCTTTATTAACTGTTGGAACAAATTGTTCATATCCACCCATTCCACAAGGGGAAGACTTTACATGTTAGGTATAGACATCCCCCTAACTCATTGATGGATTGGAGAGTTACCCTCAACCTTGTTTAGTCTATCTACTAAGATGGTTTTACCAACTAAGATGGTTGTTCCACAAGCTATGCTTCTTGGAGCCACAGGTGAGACCTGGGTGACATGTAAATACCAAAAGTGGATAAGCACCCCTGAAAAGGCTTAGCTACCCTCACTCCAGAGGTGCTAGTCCTTCCTGAATACCCTGTACTATAAATATGAGATTACTGTGAGTGGAATGGAATTCTCAACCATATAAAAATTGATATTCTCACTAAAAATGAAGTCAAAAGACAAAAGGAAGTTGCCACTAAAAGAAAGTTCAAAGGCTCTCATGAGAGAGAGTGAAATAAAGAAAATAATAGTGTCAATGTTAATATATATCTAAAGACAACATGGTGTTATGGGAATGGAAATTTAAGATCTTCCCTGCCCCTAGGCCTTTGATAAGCATAAGTGCACCTGGAGCCTATGGTGGGAGGCTTGGTTTTCAGGAATGCCCACACCTTGGTGCTCTGTGATTGGGCAGTGGGTCAAGAGGGTTGTGACATTCTCTGAGCCAGGAGAAGGAAATATAAACCCTGATGTGAGGCTTTGTTTTGGGGCTCACTTTGAGAAGTGTTATGTGATTTGACCAGATGAGACTCTGGGCAGCCGTCAAGCCCACTGGCTTTGAAAACCCAGATGTTGGTGTTTCCCTCTCTGGTAACTGTGACTAGGTATGGATATAATGATCAGACAGTTGGAAGCCTATCTGCTGAAATGTTCTTCTGTCTTCTTGTAACTTCTGCTTATAACCTGTCTGTATACGCTGAAGTTTGGGGTGCTGACTTTTTCCCCTGAACTAGGTAAATGATATGTTTGATTGATTAAAGCAAGATTGTTAACTCATTTTGAGTTGCTTTCCTTTAGAAAAACAGATCTAAGAACCTGTGTTGGCAGCCATCCTGCTAGGGTGCTTGCTGCTACACATGGACTATCATTTTATGAGGCATATGGCCTCATGTTGAAATGCTCATGAAGAATATTTGTTAAAAAAAGAGCATCATGAAGATGTAGTTTGTGTGCCAGCACCTATTACTGAACATGAGAAAACAGGTAAATTATATCAAGAACTTGATAAGACTCTCCTAATAAAAGTAATATACACTTTAATATTCAATGACCTTGATACAAATCTGAGTCTAGTGAAAAATAATGGAAAATAGTGGAAAATATGACTCAAAAGTAAGAAAAGAGTTCATGGACTGCAGCAGTTTCATTCCTATGTATAGCATAAATACTTTTAAAAATGTGTTAGTATTTTGTATTCTTCATGTCCAGTGGTTCTGAAAGAAATTGATGCCAGGTGCAAGTCATGCTACTGCTGAGAGGATTTGGCTGAGTTTTCTTGGATGGGTTCTGTGAATTCAAGTTCTATATCCACCCAGGCACAATGAAGTAGAGGACCAAACAAGGGAGGATCAGTTAATTGGAGCAATAAGGGCAGCCCATCTGTACAATGGGGCTTGTGAATCTACTTTGACTGAATGAAAATCAAGTTTTATTAGAGAATTTTGAGGAGACCAGCAAGAATGCAGGGATTGGAAGGGTTGGAGTTCTGAGGAAAAGCTCATACAGTTAAGGTTATTTAGCCTGGAGAAAAGAAAGATGAGGGGGAACTTAACAACTGTCTCTAGGTGTCTCCAGAGGGGTTGCACAAAACATTATGACCAGCTGTTCTTTCTCCACATTAAGGAAGTGTGGTGGAGCACAGTAGTGCTGAACTGGGCATCAGAAACGTAGGTCTTAGTACCAGCTCTCCCAGTAATGTGCTACGTGACTTTTGGCAAATGCCTCCTTCACCTTTCCGACCATTGGTTTCTTCTGAAAATGAGGGGGTTGAAATAAATGATTTCTAAGGTTTCTACTCAGAGTTCCCATTATATAAAATCATGATTCTTTTGAATGTTTCCCTTACAGAAGTCAGGGTTTATGTTAGATATAAAAGTGAGTTTCCTAACTGTGATATAGATTATCAGGGAGAGTAAAAAATGCCTTTGCCCTCCCCTTTCTCCATTCCCTTCCCTATGTCTGGAAAGCCCTCATTTTAACCTGTTGAGATCCTCTTCTTTGCTGAAGGCCCAGCTTAGGCACTACCCCTTCTAGGAATCCTTCCACCTGAAAATGTTCTCTCTCTTTTCAAGTTTTATTAGACCACTTTGTATGGCTCTGACCTCGTCACAGTCTACTTTTGTCACTTTTATTGGTATTCACATTATATTCCCCACCCCCTCATGAACATTGTAAACCCTACAGGGCAAGCACTGTGTTATTTTTCATCTTTGGATCCCTAGTGCCTTGAAAAAGCAGCTTAATAAGCATCTGTTTAATTCAATTGAATTTGAGTGCCTAGACCAAGCTTTCCTACCTTTTTTGTGTAATGGACTCCTTTGACAGGCTGGCACAATTTATATACCCTTTCTGAGAATGATGTCTTTAAAAGTGTAAAATGAAGCATACAAGTTATAAAAGAAACCAATTCTTCTGAAATATAATTATTAAAATATATTTTAAAAGAAATTTCTGGACCCCAAATTATGAACTACATTTGAAATGACTGGACAAATTTTCAGGTATCCAGGATAGTCTTTCCAAAATGCAGGCCAATGAATTAGGAGAACCTGAAATAAGGAGTTCCCCAGAAACCTCCCAGATCAGAGAAGACTTTCTAGGCCCATTCAATTCAACTCAATTTAAATTCAACAAATGTTTATTATTGAGTATATAATGTGTGCATGGTACCTTGGTGCTCAAGAGATAGGAAGTTTAAGTTAAACCTGGCTTCTCTTCTCATGGAGCTCAAAGTAGGATGTTACACAGAAAAACCTTATATGAAATTAGGCTGGATATATGGAAACAATGATTTGAGGTGTACAAAAGTGGAAAGGAGTGAAATTCACTGGAGGTTTCCAAGCACAGGATGGGTGATGCCTTCTTAGGTTATATGGAAGTGATTCCCATTCTCATTGGACCAGATGGCTTGGGAGGGCCCATCCAATGCTGAATGAAAACAGGATGCTTGCAAGCATGAGACAGGTACAAAGTGCTAGGTATAACAATAGCTGATGTGTATATGACATTTTAAAGCTTACGAAGTACCTTACCTCACTTAATGTTCATAATAACCCCGTTAAGCTAGGTGGTTTCCTCCACCATAAAATAAGGGAACTGGATGATATGATCTCTAAGGCCTCTTCCAGCTCTAATATTTCTGAGTCAAATGCCCATTTTACAGATAGGAAAATGAAGCTCAGAAAGTTTAACTGACTTGCCTAATGTCCCACTGCTCTTAATTGACAGAGTTGACACTCAGACCAAAGTTTTCTGCCTCCAAACTCCATAAGCCTTTTCAATGAAAATTGAATTAACACCCTCCCTCCCCCAGCTGAGTCATAACTGGAACAGCCTCTTTAAAAGTGATTAACTGAGGTAAAGGCTGGTACTTCATGAACCATATAAAATTCCATTTAATCCTAATCTGTCCCCTCCTCTTGTTGTACAGATTAATGGGATATATATGAAGTGCTTCTATAAACTTATTAATGAAACAGTGCCATAATTCAAAATATTCCTGTTACTTTTATTTATGGATCACAATCAATCCATCTTTTCACAAGAAGTAGTCAATCCAAATGATCCTGTTTTTATTGTGTATTTATCATTAGAATCCCCAGATGCTATTTTCCCCACCCTCCACTTTATAAAGTTAAAGGGATAACTCTTCTTCAAATCAAATAGGAAAATGTCAACACCCTAATGAAACAGAGACCAGATACAAGACCTGAAGGAAACAACTTCCCTAAGTGTGAGTAAGTCAACAAGGTGGATAAGTCTGTTAGAATTGCTTCTGATGATGGCTTATGGGCCTTTGATGATTGTTATCTTTCAGATGGTTTTACTGGATGTCTGAATTCAATAAACATTTGTTAAGCTGTGTTAGGTACTGGGGATATAAAGATGAGAAATGATCCAATCACTGGCCTCAGAAAGCTCATAATCTAATGATGTGAACACAAATAAATATGATACTAGGTGGAATGTGTAGGATAAGCCCAAGCAAGGCACTTTAAGGAAATTTGAGGAGGAAGAGATCATTTTGAGTTAGGGGAGACCAAATCAGAACCTTTCCTAGAGCAGGTAGCACCTGAGCTAGGCCAAAGCTGGCACAACAAATTGATTTGACTGGTGTGTCTTTACATTCAAGGCAACAAATGTCTATTGACCTCATCATGCCTTTAAATACTCAGCACTGTAGTAGTTGTTATGGAACATACAAAAAAAGTCACTGAGATCACATACTTAACAACGGAAGGTACGTGACAGATCAGTCATCTCCTCCAACGCCCACATTTTACAGATGGGAAAATTTAGGCCCAAGGAAGCAAAGTAATTCACCCAAGGACATTAACTAGTAAGTAGAAGGGGCATAATTGGAGCTCAGGTACTCTGACTCCAGAACCAACACCCCTCCCACTACCCCAGATGGCCCAGAAGTATAAGACATCATCCCTGTCTTGGAGGACCCTGTGATCTCCAGAACCTTTACTTCCAGGTTGACTTCTGATGTCCACATTTATGAGAAAGAAATAAGAGCTGCTCGGCACATCCTGTTTTGGGGTGTGTGTCAACTGCTCTGTGAAGCCTATGACCTTTGGTTGAATTAGAAGATATTTACATAGGCTCTGACTCACAGGTTAAGTCCACTCAGATAAAAGTCGCCACCCCGAGGCCATCTCCACATGTGTGACCTTTAGGGGCATCCACTCTTAGCTTTATAGCTTTGAGGACTTCTTAGTTAAGGCGGGTTTATGATTATTGAGGAGAGTCTGGCCTCTAGCACAAGAAAGCGATAGGTCATCTAACAGTAGGAAAGAACTTTGCAGGGGCTTTAAAGCCTATCTTCACTTTATTTATCTTTGAAATCGACTATAAGGGTTTTGTAATAGTTTATGATTTCACTAAAAATCAACCCACAAACACAGATACTGGATTTCTGGGTTAGGTATGTAGAAATAACTAATATGTTGATTATTTGGTGGACAATTAAGTAGTAAGAAATCTATTGGTTACTTTTTTTTAGGTCTTTGGTAGCTGTTCCATCTAGTCATAAGTCATCTGCTCTATCCAGTAATCCTCTGTATATTTCAGAGCTCTTACCCACTTCTATTTCTATTGGGGAATGATAAGATCCTGGGATTTAAAAGCCAACTGAGTCCAACTCTTCCATTTTGCTGATGAGGAAACTGAGGCTAAGAGGAGTTAAAGGAATTATCCAGGGTCACCTGGCTAGTTGCCTGAGGCAGGATTCAAACTCAGGTCTTTCTGACTCCAAGTTCAGCACTCTATCCATCCAAGTACCTAGCTGCTTCAGGGCTCAGGCAATGAGATCTATTGTTTTCCATGCTATTATTTTCAGTTGTCCCCTTCTTGCCTCTCATGGGAGGGAAGGACAGAAACAAGCATTTATTAATCACCTGCTGTATACCAGAAATTGTACTAAGTACTTTACATATATGATGTAGTCATATTCATTCATTCAGCAGTCCTGAATATGTACTTGGATTGATAATGACCACTAATGGAATTAATGCAGTACTGAATGAAGAAGTAGGAAAAGATACTAGGAAATGCACAATGGTTTGCACATAGTGGGCATTCGATAAATGTTCATTTGTGTGACAACAATAACTTTACAGAGTACAGGGATAGAGCTATGATAGCAGACAAAGAGTTAAAAAAATGAACCAGACATTCTGCTATTTGATATGCAAAATCATGTGATGGAGATTATTGTTAAAGCTAACCTATCTAAGCAGGGAAAAATACATACAAGGCTGTTGGATTAGGCCATCTCTAAAGTAATTTTGAATTTGAATTTTCTATTAATATCTGTTTCACAGATGAGGAAACTGAGGTATAAAAAATGACCCAGGTAAGGTCACAGAGCCAGTTAGGAGCTAGAATCCAAGTCTCTTGACTTACATGTTTTTTTTTTTCCATTGTGCTGAGGAATACATTGCATATAAGTATAACTTCAACCTATACAGGAGATTGTACAAGTGTTACATTTGCCTGATTCACCCCATTATGCCCCTCTCACCATCTTTATAGGCTATGTAACCTGTTAGTACCTGTACATGTCAGAGGGAGGGCATGCATACTCCCTGGGAGTGCCCATGATGCTTTGTAATGGAAGTTCTGAAAGTCTGCCTAATTATTTCCTAGTATTTCCATGAAGAACATTAAAATCACACAAACTTTCATCCATTTTAGACAATTTAGTCCTGGAAGAGCAGAGTAGATAAAAAGAAGACATGGTCAGAGACTAGGAGTCAGCATGGGTGCAATGTTCAGAAAACTTTTGAGGAAGTGGAAAGTGGAAATGGTACTTTGTACTTGCCTGAAGGCAAAAATGAGAGAGGTGATCTCTCCAGGTCCTGCCTCCAAAGTTAGTTCTGTGATTCTTGTCAGTGATTCCTTAAAGGAAATGTAATTGTTGAGGTCAAACACATTCAACAGAAAATGGCACTGTAGCTGTAAAGGGCAATTAATTCACTATCTTTAGAAGAAGGATGTGACAGCAAAAGGTTTAAGTAAAGTGAGGTGGGGGTGAGTAAAGTGAATCGTCATCAAACTCCTACTAACTTCTATTTTCTTTTTCTGCTAATAACTTAATTCCTAACTTTTATGTTAAAACATCAACCATTTGCCTTCCGCAAGTAATCAGTCAGTTGATAGGTAGGTGGGGGAGGGGAGAGGGGTTGGAGGGCAGGGTCTCTAAGTCAAATAATCACATACTCTTGATTTTCTAGGCTATTCCTGATTTTGCAGAAAAGTGAATTTTTAATGAGATGGTGCAAAAGGAATATATTTTGTCAGCTTCTCAAGTCCCTTGATTTAGAGTCCAGGGGAAAAAAAAGTTTACAGTATTTGTACTATTTATAGTTTAAATAAAGTATCCCAGGGATGAGTATTTCACAGGCTCCTTACTTTTGGAATAGTCTTTGCTTCCAGGACTCTTAACCTTTTGTTGTGTAATGGACCCAAGAGTGTATTAGTAAAATGTTTAACAGCTGACTCGAAAGAAAGAAAGGAAAAAAGAAAGAAAGAAAGAAAGAAAGAAAGAAAGAAAGAAAGAAAGAAAGAAAGAAAGAAAGAAAGAAAGAAAAGGAGGAAGGAAGGGAGGAAGGGAGGGAGGAAGGGAGGGAGTGAGGGAAGAAGGAAGAAAAAATATACAAGGAACAATCGTAAATTTAATCTGTATTATTAACAGTTTCTCCATCACTTTCTTAAGTATAGACAATCAATATAACAATAAATCAAGTCCTAATTTGTAGCCTTTGTTGATTTTCTTTTTTTTCTTTATTTTTTGCTTTTTGGAGGGCAACTTGGGTTAAGTGACTTGCCTAAGGTCACACAGCTAGTTTTTTTGTATTAAGTGTCTGAGGCTGGATTTGAACTCAGGTCCTCCTGACTCCAGGGCTGGTGCTCTATTTACTTCACCACCTAGCCGCCTCATCCTTTGTTGATTTTCATGATGTAAAATGCTCACACCAAAAATTTCTCCTGAGTCGGTCTGAGCTGGCTTCAGAATATTCCATTGGCATCCTGGTGAAGCCTCTGGATTCTTCAGAATAAGGTTTTCAAATGTATACAATGAAATACATAGGGTTACAAAGCAAATCAATCATATTGAAATACAGTTATCAAAAAAATTTTTTTAATTCATTGACTCCAGGTTAAGAACCTCTGTACCTTACAGGGTCTCAACAAAGTAAAAGAAGGTCTACTCCAGGAGTGAGGAGCCTGCAGCCTGGAGGTACATATGGCCCTCTAGGTCTTCAACTGTGGTCCTTTGACTGAATCCAAACTTCATGGAACAAATCCACTTAATAAAAGGATTTGTTCCGTAAAACTTGGACTCGGTCAAAAGACTGTAGCTGAAGATCTAGAAGACCACATATGCCCTCGAGGCCTCAGGTCCCCCACCCCTGGCCTAGGACATGCCATTTAGGACAATGACAAAGATTCCCTTGGCTAGTGTTTGTACTGTCACAATATTCAAGACCCTTCAGGGGAAAAGGTCGCAAATTTTTGTCTAACATGCACAAGGAACTCCTGGATGAGAAGAATAGAAAGAAAAAGAGGGCATGGTCAGAGACTAGGCGTCAGCATGGGAGCAACATTCAGAAGACTTTTGGGGAAGTGTGCCATAGTGGAAGCAGCATTGGATTTGATGGCAGAGGAGTCCGGTTCAATCCATGTCCCACATTTGTAAAACAGGCATCATTACTTAGGGCTGTTATGAGAAAATGTTTTTGCAAACATTAAGAAGCTAAATAAGTGTGAATTATTTTTCTTGCCTTCCCTTCTAACACATCCAGAGCACCCAGGAAGGACCTCTGAGGAACCAATTGGGTTGCTGGGGTAATGATTCTGGGAGGAACTTATCCAGGCACCCTTCGATTTCAGCATGCTGCTTGCCTTCTGTAATAGTGCCTAATTAAATCAAATTGAGTTTTGGAACCGAGCCAGTGTGCTTGAGAGTACAGAGATGATGCCAGCCTTCTGGGCTGTCCACAATAGGGTTTTTTCCCCCTGGTATCTGGGTTGGAATCAAGTCATGAAACGGGATAAAAAACACAGAAATAACCCTTCCCTGGGTTCTGCAACAGGTGCCCCCCAGTACAACAGACACATTCAGTCCATCATGTTTCTTCCCTTCCTGCCCCCTCCTCTCCTGCATACCTCTTTTCTTAGATCCAGATCTCTGTCTTTTTTGATTCTGTATCAAAATCACTGCTCTGAATCTTTGGCATAATGACTTCCATGGCAATGGGCTGAAGTTAAAAACATAGGATTATATGATCACAGCAATCTGAGGCTGAGAGACTGAAAACTGGCTGAGAGATCTTCTCCCCCTGCACTCCCCTCCCCCACTTTGCCCCCAACCACTATGTCTGATAATAGCAGGAGAGATACAGAAAATTACTGGCATTGTGAATTGCTTTTTCGATAAATGTTCTGTCTCTCTACCTCTCTTTTATAGAACTAGTCCACACTGAAAAGAGCCTCACTGCATTTAGAAAAAAAAATTGGAAATCATTTTATGGAAGAAAGCCTCCCAGTGAAAACATCCTAATGAAAAGTGTTTAGTTTGACTTTGGCGGAGTTCCTGTTCATTTTAAATAACTACATATTGCTCCTCTCCCTGCCCCTCCTCTGCCCCCCAGTTACAAAAACATTAGCTATCACTCTTAGCTCTTTAAGAGAACTCACACCCCAAGGTGGGAGGGAGAGGATGGGCCATTAATTCTGGAGGGACTTTGCTCTTTCACGTTAATAGTTGAAGAGGTCTGACCATGGTGTTGTATACTGCCACCAAGTGGTGAACCTAGCTAGCATTGTTCTTGTGTGCCCATAAAGAAAGGGCCTTTCTCTGGTACTATTATATGTACTCAGATGGAAACCTCACTTATCAGGAGCCTCACATATCTTGAGCTTAGCCATAAACTAAAAAAGGAACAACAAAATTAAAATTAAAAAATCAACAGACGGATACATGAAGCCTATAGAAAGCCAAAATGGATGTCATCAAAACTATATTCTTTATTTTAGGAGGACCCTCTCTGGTTCTCATTAGACTATTTACTCTTATTTTACACACAATTCTAACAGACTTGGAGATACCATTTCCTACTCCAAAGTAGATTAAAAATAGGACATTAGAAAGAGAAAGAGGTATTGCAACAGACAGACATCCTGGAAGCAGAGAGAAATGAGAGACTACAGTCTGTCAATGAGAACAGACAGGGGAAATAGAAAAGCAGACCAAAAAAGTCTAAAATAACAGAAATTTGGGTTTATTTCATATAGAAGTAAACACCCTAATATATATTACTAGTCTCTGAAGTATTGCTGTTGTAGAATATTATAATAGTGTTCACAACATGACTTTTAGTCACTATGAAAAGGTTAAATTCCATTATATGTACTCAGTAGCAGGGAAGGTTGTTGCACATTTCAGAAAGATTTTCCTCCAAAATGGTTAAAATAAATGGTGTTCACACTGAATAGAATAAATCATTCAGTTATCTAGAAAACTCAGCCTTTGGCAATGATTCATTCTGGGAGGATTTTGGATACCTGAAATTTTACTGTTTTCCATCAGCCAATCCTAGGGAGAACATTCTGATTTGGCTTCTGGTAGAAAAAGGAGCTCTTCGTCCTTTGGGACTGAGGGTTGGTTCTCTGAACCTGCCTTTAGTTTCTTGTTTGCCTGTAAGCAAACAGGAATAAACAAAGTGTTAAGAAAAAAAAAAAGTTCAATTCTTGACATGTTTCTTAGTTACATAAAGACTCAGGTGCAGACGCTACTTCTGTATCAGTGTTAGGCTAAAGCAAAGCGGTTATTTTCCCCAGAGTGACTATGGTTGTGCTCTTCCATTTCTCAAGTAAATTGGAAATACACATTTGAAACTCTAAAACCGAATCCAGACAGTCGACCAAAACGTACTCTCCTTTGCCAAATCACCATTCTAACTGAGAGCAAAACAGTGACTCATGGCCCAGCCCAGCTCAGGACAACCTCTTACTTGAACATGGTTGGTTGGACTCCAGTGGATGGTTAGGGAGGCTCAGAAGCTAGTCAGGGCATACTTAGAGGCACTGTGTTCCCTAACATGGGCCGAATCACATGACCTGATGGAAACTTTCTCTAGCCTGGGAACCATGAATGTAGCATAACCTATCATTTTGAAATTATTGGGTGTTTAGGACTAACCTTCTCTTTTAGCCCACAGATCTTTATCCTGACATACATGTTCAACCTTCTGAATAAAAAAGAAGAGGGGGAAGGGACTTACCACCCCAAACCTTAACAATACAAAAGGCAGAGCTAAGTTTACAGAAATAATTCCAGTCTTCATCCTTCCCGGTTGCCATCATAGCAGGCTGACATAGTTCTAAGAATCCCCATACCACTACTTTTCTGGACACCAAGTGCATCACTAACCTCAGTGGGAACTTGCTCCCTTATAGACTGTTGGTCAGATAAATGACTCTCCAAGTAATCAACCAATTTTTTTTTTTTAAATGAAGCATAGAATTGACAGAACCTTGTACTTATCAATGGATGGATAATGTAGGCATCCATTACTAATATTTGGTAAACAGTAATGTTGACTGACAAGAACCCTTAGAACAGGTACTCACTTTTCCTTAACTCTTCACCCAAGCACTTTGCATACTATCTCCAGGCAGAGCAAAAATAAATCCTCTTATGACTCTTATCCCTTTCTCCTTAATTTCTTTCCTTTCTTTTCCTTTACTACTTTACTACTTTAATTTTTTAGCTTTTTGTAATTAACAAGGGTTTATTTTCTTTCTTTCCCATGTTCCTCAACCAGTTAAAAAAGCAAAAAAGGAAAAAAATATGGTAACAAATATGCTTAGTCGAGTAAAAACAAGTTCTAGCATTGGGCATGTCAAAAATATATGTCTTATTTGATATTTTCAGTCCATCAACTCTCTGTCAGAAACTGAGTTACAAGCTTCTACATCAGTCCTCTAGAATCCTAACTGATCATTATGTTGATCAGAGTTCCTAAGTCTTTCAAGGTAATTTGTCTTTATAATGTCTTTGTTTTGTGTTGTGATCTTGGTTCTGCTCATTTAACTTTGTATCAGTTCATAAACATCTTCCCAGATCTCTCTGAAATTTTTCTTCATCTATTATAGCATGAGAATATTCCATTACATTAATATACCACAATTTCTTCAGTCTTTCTTGAATTGATGGTACCTTCTTAGTTTCTTTGCCCCCACAAAGAAATTTATAAATATAATTATAATATTATAATTACAAATTTTTGCATCTATGGTTCCTTTTCTTTTTTTTTTTATCTTTTTAGGGCATAGGTTCAGTAGTAGTGTCACTAGGTCAAACAAAAAGTCACAGTTGAAGGATATTTTAGGCATAGTTCCCAATTGCTTTTCAAAATGGATAAATTAGTTCACAGCAATACTAAGCGCATTAAAATCTTGTATTCAAGCAACTTCTCCAACATTTGTCATTTTCCTTTCTTGTCACCTTTGCCAATCTGAGTGAAACTTTAGTGTTGCTTGAATTTTCATTTTTTTCTATTATTGATAATTTGGAATATTTTTCATGTGGTTCTTGATAGCTTCGATTTCTTCATTAATCAAGAAATTCTTGTTCATATCCTTTGACCATATATCTTTTGAGGAATGGTTCTTGTTCTTATACATTTGAATCAGTTCCTTATGCATCTTGGAAATGAGACTTTTATCAGAGAAACTTGCTGCAATTTTCCACAGTTAACTATTTCCCTTTTATTTTTTTTTGTTTTGTTTGTGCAAAAGTTTTAAAATGTTATATAATAAGAATTGCCTATTTTGTCTTCTATGATCCTATTTATCCTTTTCATTTGGTCATAAACTCTTCCCCTAGCCATAGATCTGAAAAGTAATTTCTTCCTTGTTCCTTTAATTTGTTTAGGATGTGACCTTTTATATCTAAGTATAATATCCATTTGGAGCTTATCTTGGTATATGGCATGAGGTATTAGTCTAAACTTAATTTCTGCTAGACTGTTTTCCAATTTTCCTGGGAGTTTTTGTCATGTAGTAATTATTCATCTCAATAACTGGGGTTTGGGGATTTATCAAATATAAGGATATTGACTTCATTTGCTCCTGTATATTGTTTTACATTCTTTTTTAATCTCTTTTTTTCTCCTTCTTCCTTAAGTTTTCATTAATCTATCTAAAAATTTTAGAGACCTGAATCACAAATCCTTTTCAGAATGAGAGGACTGAAATAGAATTCAGTATACTATCTAACAGAAAACATAACTATAAATGTAATTTTCCTATAGAAGCTTATTTTTATTTCCAAGAAATTTGTCATCATGGAAGGTACTGATTATGGATCATCTTTTCTGTTGCTCACAGATTTCACTTGCCCTACATAATGAAAGCCCAATACTCTGTCTTGGGGCAAATACTTCCTTAAGGAAACCTTCCTTAAGGAAAAAGACATTCTGTGTCTAGAACAAGTGACACTTAGGATGCAATTCTCTCCCCTTCCCCCATCCTTAACACACCTACAATAAGAATGTTTATAGTGATACATAATAATAAATACTGCTATTGTAGTCATCTAGGAGTGAGATAATAAGGATCTGGTAACAGTGGAAATAGAAGGATAGGAATGAATTCAAGAGACTTTGGGAATAAAGCACTGAGAAGATGTGGAAAGTGATGGTAGGCAAAAGACAAATCCGGGTTAACTAGGAAAATGGTGGTAATGGAAAGTACAGGGAAAGGAATAGGAGCTAGGGTTTTATGGGATAAGTGCTTGACATACTGAGTTTGAGATACAGGTGTAGAACACCTAAATATAAAGGTTCACCAAGCAGTTGGAAATGTAGGACTGAATGTGAGGAATAAAAAGTAATATTTGAGACTGGGAATTATTCATAAAGAAAGAACAGTTGAAGTCATGGAAGTGAATGATGTCTACAAGAAAGAATGCATAGAGACAGAAGAGAAAAGGATCAAGGACAGAGTTCAACTGTTGTTGTATTTGTCCTTCATTTCTAAAGAGGACCATGACATCAGGGAAATGATGACTTGACTTGCAGTTGACTTTGAGTGAGGGAGGGCTGGGCAAGGTCACCAGCCTCACTTTCTCCTCCAGAGCCAACTGGGTCCAGTGACCAGATATTCATCAGGATGACTGCCATGGACAACAACACTGACTGTTGAAAAGAGATCAAAGTTGATGAGGACTTAGAAAAGACTGCTGAATTTAGCAGTTTTAATAGATCATTAGTTACCTTTAAGAAAGCAGTTTTGGTATGTCAATAAGTTTGGAAGATGTGATTGCAAGGGGTAAAAGAATTAATATTAGTAAAGAACTATGGGCAACAAATTTATATTATTATTTCAAGAATTTTGGTGGTTGAGGTCATAGGAGACTGTCCTATCCTCAAGAAGCTTACAATCTGATTGGGAGTGGGATGAAGCAAAGGGAGAGATCAAGTAGGTATGTAAATAGACTTGGTGCCAGGTAGACTAGGACAAGGCCAACGGAGTGATCAAATGTTTTTTTCAGAAAAAAATGAGTTGGGATATAGTTTGAGTATGTAGAGGGAAACCTTTCTTTAGGACTGGGGAAACTGAGAATGAGGATGGAACCACTAGCAAAGGAAAGACATAAACATGGCTGCCAAGTTTATATTCCAAAAGCCCCATTAAAAATTTAGTGTCACACACACACACACACACACACACACACACACACACACACACACACACACACACACACACATACACACAAACTAGCCATGTGACCTTGGGCAAGTTACTTAACCCCAATTGCCCTCCAAAAAAAGGCAAAAAAAAAAAACTTAGTGTCTTCCTAGATCCAAATTTTATATTTTTTTTCTTAATTGTCAAATCTAATGACCTTTTCTCAATCCCCATTCTCCTTGACCTCTCTGCAGTATTTGACAATAGAGAGAAAACACTAAAATTTGGCACTAGGAAGACACTAAATTTTTATGGGGTTTCTGAAATATGAACTTGGCAGCTTTGTGGATTTTTGATACTGTTGAGCAACCTCTCCTCCTGGATATGCTCTGCTTTTCCCTCTGGGTTTTGTGGAGTGGGGGCCAGGGGGTAGGACATTCTTTGGGGCCTTTTTTTCCCCTTTATTAATTCTTGTCTTACCTCTTTTGTCAGAATACTTTCCTTGACCAACATCCACCCTAACTGTTGGTGTATCCCAAGATTTTGACCTAGACTTGCTTCCCCTCCCCCCCATGCCCTCTCTTTGGGTAACCTCATAATTTCCCATGTGATTCCAGTGATTATTTTAATGAATAATCCTCCTAGACTTATATACCCATCTCCAAGACTCTCATAAGTTACAAGCACCCATTAGTCAGTCAGTCAACATACATATTATTTGTCAGGCACTGTGCATCACCAAATGACTTGACTATTGGATAGTTTAAACTGGATGTTCCATAGGCACCTTGAAATTAATGTAACAGAACTAATTATTGTTACCCATAAATCAAATCTTCCGAACTTCCCTGTTTCTGTCAAGTGTACCAGCATACTTTTAAACACCCAGTTTTACAACTTTAGTGACATCCTCCACTCCTTGGTCTCCCTTACCCCAATGTCCAGTCAGTGGCCCAATCTTGTCATCTCTACTTTCATACTATTTCTCACATCTATTTCCTCTCTACTCCCATAGCTCTCACTCTAATTCATGTAAACATCATATCTTACCTCATTATTCTCCTAGCTGATCTTCCTATCACAAATCTTTCCCCTTTCCAATCCATCTTCCATATAGATGTCCAAATTTTCCTGAAAGGTTGTTCTGGGTCACTTCCCCCCAAATGAGTTTCCTATTACTTCTGGGATCAAACTTCTCTGGTGGGCCTTTCACAGATTGGCCCCAACCCACTTTTGTGTGTTTAAAATACATTGCTCCCTTCACATACTTTACCATAAATGAATCTGGCCTTCTTGGGTTCCTCAGCCATAACAACCTATTTCCTGTCTCTGTGGCTTTGTACTGGCAATGTCCCAAGCTTGAAATATGTTCTCTCTATACCTTTACCTCTTACAAACCCTATTTTCCTTCAAAACTTAACTCAAGCATCACATTCTCCTACAAAATAGCCTTTTCAAAATGATTTTGTACTTAATTTAATTTGTATAGATTGCATATATAACTATGCTTGTACCTTTTTGTCTCCCTCAAAAGAAAATAAGCTCATTGAGGGCCGGAACTATTTTTATTTACTTATTTATTTTGGGACTTTTACCTCCGGTGCCTAGCAGAGTGCCTTGTACATAGTAAGGCACTTAAGAAGTGTTAGTTGAATTGAACTAAAAATACATGAGGTTACAGGAGACATACCAGAAAAGCCCTGGAGAAAACTGGATCAGGAAAATGATTAGATTTCGTGTAATACTAAACAAGATGACAAGAATTTTCTTCATAAAACTAGAAAGAATTATAATAAAATACCAAGGGCTTCAATGGAATTTTTTAAAAAGTTGATAAAGGTGACCTTGTACTCCCAGACTTTAAAAAAATATTGTAAGGTGATTTATCAAAGTTGTCTGGTACTGGCAAAAAACAAAAACAAAAAACCAGAAAGAGATCAGTGGAATTGAACAGAGATTCCAGACATCCAACTACATACATAAAAAGATGAATGTTTTGTGAACATAAGGAAATACAGATTGGTGAAAGAATTCATTATTAAATAAATGTAACTGGAAAAAAAATACATCAGCAATTTGGTGGAAAGTAGATTTATACCCATATCTTACGTATCATACCACATAGATGAATTAATTCCTTCTCAGTAATGAACTTAAACATGAAAAAGGAACAAGAAAAAGATTGCAGAAGATGGAGTTGTGTTTTTATCACAAATGTGGAAGGGATTTTTAAAAAACTGGTTATCCCTTTGTTATCCAGATGGGGTGGCAGGGGCCACTTTGAGCGCAGTCTCACCACAGATCATCAAGGGAGCTTTGACCTTCTCTAGTTCCAACCTGAGTTTGATTGCCCTTCCTTACACAGCCCAGTGGCTCCCAATACCCTGGTGTTCCTCATGTTGATATCATATAGTACAGATACCCAATTGGCTGTAGTCCTATTTAGCAATAAAGAACTTCCTGAGCTCAAGTTATCCCACCAGCTTCCGCCTCCCCAATAGCAGAGATTATAGGCATGTAATACCATGTCTGGCATGATTTTTTCAATTAAATAATGAACTATTTTTTTTTTACCAGATGGATGTATTTAATATTTTAAATTATTAAAAATTTTATAAAGCAGTAAATAATATAACCAAATAAAAAAAAACAGATTAGGGGAAATACTTATGGCAAATAGAAAACTTAACATCTGAAATAAGTAAAGAACTATTAAAAATGTGCAAAAACAACTCCCAGTCTCTAATGAACAAATGGTCAAAAGATAGAAATAGACACTTTTCAAAAGAAAGAAGACATCTAAGAGGATATCAAATCTCTTGAATAGGTCCTCAATCTCACTTAACAATAAAAATCAACTGAAGCAACTTTAGCCTCTCACACCCATTAACCTATAACAAAAGCAATGAAATGATTCTGGCAGTATTTTGTGGAAAGAAGTATACTCAGTTATTATTGGTAGAATTGCAAGCTATTAGAATTTTTGGTGGATCCATCTGGTAGTACTAAGTAAAAGTTACAAAATATGCTTAAACCATTTCACCAAATAATTTCATCATTGGGAACAGACCCTGAGAAGACCATTTAAAAGGGGAGAAAAATCATTAAAATTTTAAAAATAATTGCAATACATTAATGTAATAGAATACTATAATGCCATTACGATCAGTAAGTATGGGGCGACTAGGTGGCACAGTGAATAGAGCACTGGCCCTGAAGTCAGGAGAACCTGAGTTCAAATCCGGCCTCAGACCCTTAACACACACACACACACACACACACACACACACACACACACATCTAACCATGTGACCTTGGGCAAATCACTTAACCCCAATTGCCCTTCAAAAAGCATAAAAAAAAAAATCAGTAAGTATGATGAAAATGTGAAGGAATTTGCAATTTTGCAAAGCAAAAAATAAAAGTAGAATGAGAAAAGAGTACACACTAATTACAACCATATAAGAAACAAAATGAATGGTAATGGATGGGTAAAAAATCCTGATAAATTCTTGAATGAAATAACTCAAAAGTCAAAATATTTTAAACATAGAAATTAAATTATTTAAATGTAAATAGTTGCAAATAAATTTGCATCATATGGACTTTCATAGTGTTTATAATTTTTTTCCAAAACAGAACACACAAAAGCATGGTAATGCTGAAGAACATCTTTCTCTGAAACAGAAAAAAAAATCCCAACAACATCAGAATAACTGTTGTAACAAGACAATTTGGAGATGGTGAGGAAGCAATAATAACAGATGGATAGTATGAAAATTGAGCTTTGATCTCATTAAAATAGGCAGAATAATTTCATGAGTATTAAGTAAGAAAAAGTCAGTTATGAGGCTTGAAAAAATATAGACAGGAATGCTGCTAGACAGATAGGTAGGTTAGGTAGATAGATGGATAGACAGATAGGTAGGCAGGTAAAAAGACAGATAGATAAATGTTTATTAAGCACTTTGTGCTAGGAACTATGTTAAGAAATGAGAATAAAATTAAGCAAAACAGTCCCTTCCTTCAAGGAGTTCATACTATAATGGGAGAAGGCAGAACAGGAAGGGTATCTCTAATGGATAAGGGAGTGTCAGAGGAGAGGGAAGCTCCATGGTTTGGAGGTGACCAGGAAGTGAGACAGAGGCCTGGATCTGGGTAAGACAAGATGAAAGTTTATCTAGCAGAGACTAATGTGGCTCTAGAGGCAAACTCCAAGTTTCTAGTGTCAGCAAGGTAGGGGACAGTTGCTAGAGAGCTCATAGCATGGTTTGGTTTTTGGTCAGGAAAAGCATGGAAAAAGTTTTCGACAGCCACTGTGGGAAATGTAGCAGTTAATTATCTTCTTGTTATTAATTAGACTAGATCATTATTTCAGTGTTAGAAGATCTATTCCATTTATGGCTATTTCTTATACGACTTTCAGTTTCATTTACAAATGTTTTCAGAACAATCAGACCTAGTTGCCTCTCACACAAAGGCCTCCACAAACTCTTATTTCCCTCCTTATTTTGTCTATGTTATTAGGCAACACTGCTCCTAATCTTCCTATCCCTCTGTAGTATTTTGCAAGTGACCATGTACTCTCAACCAATGTTGACTTTGGCTATTGTGGCAAGGCACTAGGATTTGTTGGATGAGGTAATCTGGGGGCTCTTTCAACCTCCTTTGCATTCATTAAACGTCTGTAAGAAATTGTGATTAAGCAAATGATTTTGTTCATTTCCTATTTTTCAGAAATTATTGCTTGTTTCAACAATTTGGTCTGGAACTTCCATACGTGCTCAAAAGATTTTCTCCTCATCTTTCATCTAATTTGGTGTTGATCTTGACCTTTGTTCTATCCAGTTGATAATCTGATTGCACATAGATGATTCTGAATTTATGCCTATGTTTGTAACCAGTCATTTCCTGTATGTTAAGATAGAGTCAATTTGGTTTTAGGGTTTGGGTTTGTTTTTTGTTTTTGTTTTTTCAGATGATTAGTGTTCTTTCCAGTACATTCAGACCCTATTCTTGGAGATGTTAAAAAAATATATAGGCAAGAGATTTCTAGTGCTCTCTAAGCTCTTTGATTCTTTTTTGTTTTATATAGAACTATATTCCAACATAGTTTCCTCTGACCTACCCTGTACCCATGTCTGTACTGAAGTGAATGTAATGGAAATGCAGATTTGAAGATCTTCCCTGCCCCTAGGCCCTTTGATTGGCTTAAGTGACTCTGAGAACCTTTAATTTGAAAATATACTCTGCCCCCTAATAGGCTGAATGTGGTCACATGGAGTCTGTGGTAGGAAGCTTGGTTTTCAGGAATGACCACACCTTGATGCAGTGTGGTTGGGCTGTGGGTCAAGAGGGTGGTTACGTTCTCTGACCCAGGAGAAGGCTATATAATTCCTGATGTGAGGCTTTGCTTTGGGGCTCACTTTGAGAAGTGTTGTGTGATTTGACCAGATGAGACTCTGGGCAGCCATTGAGAGCCCCCCAGCTTTGAAAACCGAGATGTTGATGCTTCCCTCTCTGGTAACTGTGATTTTGGTTTTTATAATGGTTGGGCAGTTTGGAAGCCTGTGTGCTTGATCTGTTTGTTTCTCTGTCTTGTAATTTGTATACTTTATATACTTTGAAGTTCAGGGTGCTGACCTTTTTCCCCTGAACTAGGTAAAGGATATGTTTGATTGATTAAATTAAGCTTGTTAACCCATTTTGAGTTGCTTTCCTTTAGAAAAGCAGATCTAAGAACCTGTGTTGGCAGCCCTTACCCCAAGATTTTGGGGCCCCATATGTTCGGGGGGAATGATGGGGAGCTTGTGCTCAAGCCCCACCCTAAAAGATTGTTTTCTGTGTTTATTGTATGCTGTCCTTGTTATATTGTTGTACAATTCTGTTGACACCAGTTATTCCTAATATATTTTTTGCCAAGTAAGGGACATGAAAGATCTTGGGGCCGAATGTAAGGGTTATGGGATTTAAAGATCTTCCATGCCCCATAGGACTTGCTGACATAGCAGGAAGGGGTGGGGCAAGAGGAAGTAGAAGAAAAGCTAGAGTTCCGGTGGTGACTAGCAGCAGCAGCAGCAGCAGCAGCAGCAGCAGCGAGGTAGAGGTGGAGGCACAAACCCCTTTTTGAGCCAGCCAGAATTTCTGCTAATGACTCTTGTTAGGGACTGCCAGGGACTGGAACTGCAGGAGGCCGGAGCTGTTGGGAGCATACTTCCTGGATGCTGAGCAGTTGCTGTGAGTAGGGAGAGAAGGACCTTTGCCTGAGGTAGCCTGTTCTGTTTTGAAGACTTGAGAACGTGTTTGTTTACTACATTAACTACATGTGCCAATTTCATAACTACTCTGATGGCTTTGACCTTCTGGTTTTGGGACTCAGTTATTTGGTATTTTAATAAATGTTCTAGCTTTATCCCCCATATAGAGAGCCTGGTATATTTTGTGATTAATAATAACATAAGCCTATTTATAATTGCCATAGGCATTGTGAATATTGCATTCTTAATACATTGAGTGAATATCAAGGTAAACCAAAGTATCATGGTTGAATTTGTTTAGAGGATCTTGCCATGTTCCTCATAAACTATCTCTACATCATATTCCTCTATTCCCCACTTCTCTACCTATCAATATATATGTTTTTTCATTGTTTAGTTGCTTTGGTCACATCCAACTCTTCATGACACCATTTAAAGTTTTCATGGCAAACATAGTAGAAGAGTTTTGCCATTTCCCTCTCTAGCTCATTTTATAGATGGGGAAATTGATTCAAGCAGGATTAAGTGATTTGTCCATGATCACACAGCTAGTAAATGTCTGAGGCCAAATTTGAACTCAGAAAGATAGTCTTCCTGACTTCAGGCCTAGAACTCTATCTATTGTGACATTTAGTTGCATGTACATGTACATATGCATATATACATACATTGTGTGCCCATAAAGTATTTATATAGTTACTAACCTTCTTTTAAGGGGCCAAAGGACATGTAGAGTTTAAACGAGAAAACCAATATGTAGATATGGATGCACGTGTGTGTGTGTGTGCGCGCGCGCGCGTGTGTGTATCTGTGTTTACTGTATGATTTTTGCAGCCATACTTCTGAAATTTCCAAACTTATCTGCTTCAGGTTGGTTCCTAATTAAAAACTGATATACCTTTATCTTTGACCTCTGACATGTATAAAGCTTTACTGCCTGCTATGACTATGTTTCTTGCCAATTATAATTCTCATCCTTTAAGATGTCCCTGACATAGGCCTCAGATAATCTACCTAATGATCTATGTAGAGAGAGACTTCTGAAAGTGAGAAGTGAAGTAAGCATATTGCCTCCAAGGCCTATAGGAATGCCACATTTGTCCAGCCTTTGCCCTCCTGGCCAGTTACCTCTCAAGGCCCTCTATTGGTCTGGGCAATTTGCTTGGTCAGACTCAAATGCTGCCCAGTTTGATTCAATTACTCTTCTAGGTGAGAAGTAAAGTAAGACTTATCACTCCCAAAGCCTACAGGAGTACCATAATTGTCCAGCCTTTAGCCTTCTGGCCAATGATCTTTCAGGGTCCTCTGTTGGGTTGGGCAATTTGCTTGGTCAGATTCAAATACTACCCAATTTGACTCAATTACTCTTTACCTACAAGAGAAAAATATGATTATTATGATGACAGGACATCCATGAGAAATAAAGGCTCCCGGCCAGCTATCTGCCAGCACCTGCCAAACTAAAATGAGCAATTCCTGGCACTCCTGAAAATGATTGGAGGTGACTGGGCAGATCACTATAGCTCTCTAATTTGTTTGGGAGACTGGCTCAATTCCTGACCACTGCTATCTTTTCATCTGAAATCCACTGAGGAAACACTGATTAATGGAAGCAGCTGTATACAAAGGCTTTTAACAGAGGTACTGAAGACTTAGATTTTGTTGTTCCAAGTTAATGATGAATTATTTACTAAAACTGGAGGGAAGAAGCTGGGGGAAGGAGAGGCAGCCTCTAGAGAATGAGTAGGTAGCTATTTTGTAAGCTTACAAAATGTTCAAGTGCAATATAAATTTGTGAAATTTCTTAGGTGTGGTTCATGCATGTTTGTCACAAAGGATAATGCATGATAACCAAGAAGAGACTTTAGTGTTATTTTTACTTTCTCTAACATCTGCTATTTGCTTTCCCCCTGGTATGTTTCATTTATCTTTGTTCCCCTTGCTGTCACATACATGGTTTAAACACAGCTACTCTATTCACCACAAGTATTCACAAATATATCAGGCATATGTCTCCATACCAGCATACATATGCCATCACGGGCTTCCCTGAGAGATAGTGTGTCTACTGGATAGACTCCTGGACTTGAAGAACTCAGTTCAAATCTGACTTCTGACACTAATTAGTTGGTGGGAACCTGGATAAGTCACTAGACTTTCAATTTCCTTATTTTTAAGGCGAAAATAACAATACTTGTAATACCTACATCACAGAGTGATATTGAAGTTTAAATGAGATCGAGAACATTGCAAGCTTTGGTGATATGTGTATTTCAGATTATTCATATTATCAGTGAACCTTTCTTTTGGAGCCATCATGCCCCTTAATGTGTCTCTTATAAGAAGCACCTTGGGGAAGGAGTTGGCCTCAGAGTCAGGAAGATCTTGTTTCTAGTCTTCCTCTGACAATTACTGGCTATGTGGCCCTGGGTGAATCAATCATCCTCTTAGTGCATTGGGCAAATTTCTAAGAGTTTATGTGGCAGAAGTTGCAAGCTTTGTTATAGAGGGGTTACCCAACACTGATGAAGCCATAGCCAAATAAAACATACACAAAGACATACTACAGCTACATATAACACCTCAACTGGAAAATATGTATTTTTCCATCTTGAATGTATCAATTCAATTTAATTCAATTCAATAAACACTTAGTATAATGATAGTAGCTAACCTTCCTACAGCTTTTCAAGCTTTGCAAAGAGCTTTACACATGCTGCGTCATTCGATCTTCACGAAGCCCCTGTAAAATGGGTACTGTTATTGTCTTCATCTTACATATGGAGAAACTGAGGGTGAGAAACATTAAGGGACTTGTTGGGGATCCCACAGTTACTAAAAGTCAAAGGTAGGATTTGAACTCAGGTCCTCCTTTTGCTAAATCCAACACTGCAGTTGGATTGTCTCTCCTAGCTGTCCACATCTGCTATTCAGTGCATCCTGATAGGCCCTGGGTGAAAACCAAAGTTTAAATAAGATCTAGTTCTGCTCCTTATGGAACTTATAGGGGGGGGTAAGAGTCAAACACATATGACTGTAACATACATATTTAATGAAGATTTAATATATATTAATTATATAATCGTATATTATATATACATATAATATACATTATATGCTATAATATGATATATCTAATCTTTAATATATAATATTAAATGATATCTAATGTAATACAATATAGAATATTATATATGGAATAATATAATTTAATAATGAATTTAATGAGAGATTTAAAAAAACCACAAAAATATATGAATGAGGTTCAGGGGAGGGCAGGGATATGGAAACACTCTTGGCACTCATAGGATCACAGATTTAGACTTGGAAGGAACCCCAGAAGCCATCTAGTCCAACTCCCTCTCATTTTACAGATGAGGATTCTGAGCCTCAAAGAGGTTAACTGGTAACTAAAGAAACACAGCTCATAAGTGTCTGAGTAAGATTTGAACCTAGAGCTTTCTGACTCCGGATCCAATCCTCAACCCAGTGCCCTCCTGGGGCAGACAAATCACACATGTTGCATAAAGTAGAAAGAGGTCTGGAGAAAACTGACAACCAAAGCATGTAGTGTATCTGGATGCCATCCCCTAAGCTAGTTACTGAGTTGGGGAGCTGCCAAGCAAGGCAGCCCTATTACTGCCCTAGGTCTATTCTCATCCCAGCTTCCTTCAGTCATGGCCATTTCCCCATGCTTTCCATAATCACTGCAGATGGAGCCAGCTCTAAGCACTTGTGATGGGGGAGGGGGTTGAGGAGAGGAAAGGTGAATAAGCATTTATATAGCACCTACTATGTGCTAGACACTGTGCTATGCTCTTTTTTTTTTTTTTTTTTACAAATTTGATCCTCATAACAACCCTGCAAAGTAGGTGCTATTATTATCCCCATTTCCAGGTGGGGAAACTGAGGCAGAGGTCAAATAGTTCTCCTACCTTGATCCAACATATAGGTTCATTAGGCCTAATCTACCCCTTTAGAATGAGAAAAAACTCTGATAGTAACTGGAAAAAAATACTTACACAGAAAAAGGAGGAAGCATATACTTACATAAAAGCTGAGGATCCTCATATCCCCTGACATCCTTCATATATGTTCACAAATTCAACCGTATGCATCCTTTACTCATAGAGCTATCTAGCAGCTTTGTACAATTCCTAAAACTTTATCAACCCAGAGCGATTAAACCCGAGGCTTCCCACATTGTGTATATCATCTTGATGACACATCTGGACTATGTGAGTCTGAAGAAGTTCCATGCCAAGACTTTGGACTCTATTACTTTCTTTTATCTTGATTTCATTTATTTCATTTGGATGCATTATTTCCTATTTGTAGGGTACTCCCAGGCTAGAAATGCTCTCTACCAATGCAGATTGGCAGCTGTAGCTTTCAACCTTAGAGAGTTTTCTGGGGATATTGAGAGGTGAGTCATTTGTTAGGGCCACATATATAGCTAATTTGTGTCAGGATAGAACCTGGATTTGTCTTTTTGACTCCTAGGTCAATTCTCTATCCACCATATCATGCTAACTTCTCAATTTTCAAAATTAGAATTCACATTTTCTTATATTTCAATTTCCTTTGTGCCAATCCGATTTCAAGGTTCGTGCCTCATGAGTCTGAGTTAAATCTTTCTATCAGTAGGTGATTTCTGGAAGAAAAGAAGGAATGCTATTGATTGTAAAACTTATTTTCCTCTCTCCATGAAAACACTTTGCACCAAAGCATAGTATTACTGGGGCAGCTTGATGGTACAGTGGATAGAGTGCCTCCTGAAGTCAGAAGACTCATCTTCCAGTTCAAACCTGGCCTCAGACACTTACTAAGTTTGTGACTCCAGGCAAGTCACTTAACCCTGTTTGCCTCAGTTTGCCTCAGTTTCCTCATCTTTAAATTAAGCTGGAGAAGGAAATGGTAATCCACTCTAGTATCTTTGCTCAGAAACCCCCCCAAAAAGACTGAACAACAACAAAATTCTATTGCAGTGTGATATGCCAAGTGCACTTAGGATCTGAAACACTCACCTTCCATCTCCATTGGTTGTCAGGACGTAAACTTGACACCGCTTAGTTCTCCTGGGGCAGGGTTTCTTAAACTTTGGGGGGATCATAGACCCATTTGGTAGACTAGTAAAGTCTATGGATTCTCTTTTGGAATAATGTTTTAAAATGTGTAAAATAAATACTTAGGATACGAAGGAAATCAATTATACTGAAATAAAGATGTGTTGGGTTTTTTCCTCCACCCAACATCATAGGCCCCACAGATCCCTTGCCCACCACAGGTAAGAACCTTAGGTAGATGATCATAAATTAGTTGCAATTGGAATGAGGCTCTAAGAAAAGATACTTTTAAGAAGAATGTGATAGCTTTATTATGATAATTAGAAGCATCCTGGCTTCTAATTATTAGATTAGATTGTAAGCTCCTTTAGGACTGAGACCATTTTGCCTTTTTTATATAGTACTTTATATAGCCTTTTTATATACTAGTACTTGGTATAGCACTTTGCACATACTAGGCCTGTTAATTTGACTGGCTTGATTTGAATTAATGGAAGAGACCACTATCCTAGAAAGCAGAACACCTAAGATCCCTTACTGGGCTTGTACTTTATCTGAGCCAATGCCTTTTTGCTGCTTTCAGCATCTTAACCCCTTTTGCCAGTAGAAAATGGGGAGACTTTATCCTTCCTCTCTGCCTGATATCACTGTAACACCATGGAGATGATATGGATGAGTTTGCAAGGTTATGTGCTCTTCAGTGGTAAACACAGCAAAAATATGAGTTATCATTGCTGTTATTAGATGAGGGAAATAAATGTTTGCCGTTCCAGGAATGTTCCAGGCAGCAGGTAACAGCTGTTGCTGGGTGGGAGGCAGTCCGAGCTGATGCTGCACAGAATTGCCAGGCTCTCCAGCAGTCCAAAGGGGAGAAAAAGGCAGCACTGGACAGGTAACTGTTTCCAAGGAACATGGAAAGATGTTACCCTTCATTTCAACACCAGCTGGGTTCCTAGATAATTATATTTTAAGCAACTCAGAGCATAAAACAAACAGATTCAACCCCGCATCTGGGGAGCCAATTTCACCCAGGCATGCCTAAACTGGCCTTTCTCACTTCAGGGTGTGGGAGAACACAGGGTCTTGTAGGTCCCTTTGGGCCTGCCAGGTCTGTAGCTGTTACTCAGCTCTTGGAGGGGTGCCAGCTCTCAGGTCTGTTAATGAGTGCAGTAGTGTCTGGCAAGAAACTTGTCTTCAAGTGAGTGTGACTAATCATGAATCTTTTCAATAATGCTGACAATCCATTCTTCTCTCTCTCTCTCTCTCTCTCTCTCTCTCTCTCTCTCTCTCTCTCTCTCTCTTTCTCTCCTCCATCCTGCTGAAATAGGAGAAAATTAGCTTCTTTCTGGAAAAAGCAGGAAATGATAAAGAGCCCCTAAAAGGTTTCCAGTCCTTGGTGCCTTGGTGTTTTGCAGGGAGTGTAATTATCTGACCTGGATGGGTTAGTAGGGTCTTTGTTTGTTTATTTGTTTGCTTAGTCAGTCACTAAATATCACTGGGAATCTGAAAGGCTGTGCTCCCCTATAGGAAATAGAGCGGTGGTCTTAGAATCAGGATACCTGGGTTAAAATCCTCCCTCAGTTGGGATTTTACTGGCTGTGTGTCTCTGGACAAGTCATTTAATCTCTTTGGGTCTCAATTTCTTTATCTGTAAAATCTGGCAAGATGGGGGACAGGGACACCATGGAGGTAGACTTAATGACTTCTGAGGGCTCTTTCCACCTCTAAACCTAGGAACTAGGATGGTAGCTACCACACAGTCTGATAACATGAATGGCTGTTATGAATTTATTATCTTCCATATGCTGTCATTACATGGAGGTCATTTCCTGTTAAAAGGCGACATTTTATTAGAGAATGTTTCTGCCTTTTTGTGGAAATGTGTTAGCCCTTAAATACACTGACCTTCTTCAATGAGGTGGGAGGAGGAAAAGGGGAAGCAAACGTCCTCACACCCACTTCTTTCTGGAGCACCAATTTTACGATTTCCCTTTGCTTGTGAAAGCAGAGATCTGTATGTTGAGCTTGCAGAGAATGTATGCTCCTTGAGGAAAGGGATTATCTTCCTTTGGACCTTAGACATTCAGAGTCTGGTACACAGTAGGCATTTAATAACCACTTGATAGATTGATTGATTAAATGTGTATGTATGTGTAGTGTTGTTGGCCAGGCCATCTGTTGGTTACTGGGCCGGAATCATTTCAGTTTTCAGGATAACTAGAAGCTGGACTCAAACTGTTTAAAAGGCTCTATAATTATTTAATGAAGCTGATGTAGTCATAATGGATGGCCAGTTCTCACAGAATGTTTCCAACACAAGTTCTTAATGGCTGGGCCAAAGCATATCAGCTTGTTCATGCCCAAACAGAAGAGAAGGAAACAAATCTCAGTAGCTGAAAAATCCCAAGGCCCCTTTCTGTTATTACTTATTTTAGTTTATTCTTTGAAACTGACAAGTTGAATAGTTAATAAAACTACTTTTTTACTTTAAAATTTATAGATTAGATGGAAATATGTTTTACATGATTGCATGTGTATAACCTATATCAAATTGCTTACGTTTTCAATGAAGGGCGAGGGGAGGGAAGGAGGAAAGGAATTTGGGACTAAATTTTTTTTAAATAATGTTAACAATTGTTTTTACATGTAACAAAATATTAAATTTAGAGCAAAAAATAAAAGATAACACATTTTTTAAAATAACAAAATTTATAAGTTTAGGTACATCTCTATCTCCATGCTCTACAGAACTTTTATTAGCCTAATCCTTATTGGGCAAAGGGGATGGGGACTGGAACAGGACCAATGATTTCATTGATATAAGAAACACCTTAGAAAGGGAACACCTTCTAGCAATGAAAGTTGATACCTTCTATGTAAATAACTGTCTTAGACAGTTGTCTAAAGCACTGAGAAGTTAAGTGACTTGCCCAGGAACTCACAGGTGATATGAGTCATTGGCAAGACATGGAACTCAAGTCTGGTTCAAATGTTGCCTCTGATATATTAGACAAAGAGCTTATTGTAAATGGCTATTTTTTTTCTTAATCTGTTTTCAGTGGAGTTGAATTAGATTCCTCTAATATCCTTTCCAGTTTTATCTCTATGGTCCTATGATGCTCCTTTGTTAGTAGGAGGTAGCATTTTTTAGGGGCTCACCACAAAGCTCCCAAGTTATCTTCCCAGGCCATTGAGGAGAACCACTGACCCTCAGAGATCCATGGCCTGCCTCTGTCATTAAATCAGTAGCAGAATGTGGATGGAATGCTTTATAGTTGCCAGTGGACTTTCCTCGCTGCTGTGACTCAGACAAAACAAGTATTAGTATCTCCATTTTGTAGATAAGGAAAGCGAACCTCAGAAAAATGACCTCCCATAACTAGTCACTAAGCCAGGCTGGAGCTCTTGGCTCAGTTTCCCAACTCTTAAGTCCTGTATTCTTTCCATTCCTTCTCACAGCCATTTCTTAGAAGTATAATGAGTCAGAAGTATGGCTGAGGCCTTTGAGTGTCTAGAAACGACCTTGGAAATGGTGGCCATCAATAGGTAAGTCAATCATTCTAATAAGACACAGGATGGGAGGCTCAGCAACAATAGCAATTGATCAAATAAAAACAACGATGGTGATTATGACTAGGACCTTTCATTGGGTTAGGGAACTCCTAAGTCCTTTCTCTGAAACAGTGGTCTTGGAGAGGCACCTAGTATGCTGAGGAGTGTAAATCGTTTTCCCCTGGGCCAAAGTAACCACTAGGTGTCAGAGGCAGGACTTGAAGCCAGACCTTCCTGGTTTCAAGGCTAGCTGTCTATCCATTGTGCCATGCCATCTCCAATGACGACGATGATGACGGTGATCACTCACTTCTGTAGAGCCCTTTAAGGTTTACAAAGCATCTTCCTCCCAATCACCCTGTGAAACAGGGAGGGCTTGAATTGTTAGGCCCTTTTTGCTAATGAAAAAACCAAGATCCAGAAAGGGAAAAGTGAAAGACCAAGGTTTTATGGACATTTTACATGCCTGACAAGGGATATTTTTCATTGTGATTGTTGATTAAATAGTGAAGACCATTATGTGACCACAATGCTTACCATGAGGAAGGATGGCTTTTCATGGCTCAGCTCTGATGTCCAACCCACCTCAACCCTGGTTAGTCCTCTTTCCCTTCTGAAATTACTTTGCAATTATATACATACATACAAACATGCATACATATATACATATATGAATATATGTATTTATCTTCACGTGCATATATAGGTGTGTGCATATGTAGTATGTGTGTGGATATATGTACATGTATATGTATGTGTATATATGCTCATTTCAGTCATGTCTCATTCTTCATGACCCCATTTGGGGTTTTCTTGGCAAAGATACTGGAGTGGTTTGCTATTTCCTTCTCCAGCTCATTTTATAGATGAGGAAACTGAGGCAAACAGGGTTAAGTGACTTTCCCAGGGTCACACAGCTAATAAGTGTCTGAGGCTGGACTTGAACTCAGGCTTTCCTGACTCCGGTGCCAGTACCCTATCCATTGTGCCACCTAGCTACTCATACCTATGTCTACACATACAAATACACGTATTTGCTCATAACATAACTTACTTGTATACCTGTTGTATTTCCCAATAGAATGTAAGCTCCTTGAGAGCAGGGGCTGTTTAAATTTTGGTTTTGTGTCCCCAGTGCCTAGTATAGGGCCTATTTTGTAGCAGGTACTTAATAAATGTATCAACAGAACAGAATTGAATTGAGCCAAATTGAAATGAATTTTGGTCTTCACTTATTGTATCACACATCTGAGATTCATTATCTGAGTCACTTTGTCTTAAGTTCTTTGAATAGGGGAAATAATATATTTTGGGAAGGTTTTGTATATTTTTGCATGACTGTTAGGTGTCCATTGAATATTATGAATCATTTCTTTATCCTTTTACTTTAAAAACATGAAGCATAGAAGCAACTTGAATTTTTTTTTAAAAACTAAACACTTTTAAAAAATGGAGTAAAGTTTAGGAGATTGTGTTTAAAAAAAAATCCAACAAGCCACTATACAAGAAAACAATGGTGCTTTCTGAAAGCCAAAGCCAGCAGACCAGTGAGAGAACCTAGCAAGACAATTTAGGCTTAATGACTCAAGCCCTGCCTCTACCTGTTGCTTTCTCTGCATTGACCAAGACTGACCTGAATGTTGTGAATTGTTGTCCAGAACCATATTTCAGAGGTTAGAGTGGTCAGATTAATCATGTTAGGGACTACTGTAGTGTAATGGTAATGGGAATTTGAAGGTCTTCCCTGTCACTTAATAAGCCTAAATTAAACTTGAGGACCTTTCCTGATTTGAAAATATATTCTGCTCCCTAATAGGCTGAATGTGGTCACATGGAGCCTTTGGTGGGAAGAGTTTGCTGAAGGGCGGAGCAGTGCCCACAGGAGTAATGTTATGGAAATGGGAATCTGAAGATCTTCCCTGCCCCTTGGCCCTTTGATAGGCTTAAGTGAATCTGAGAACCTTCCCTGATTAGAAAATATACTCTGCCCCCTAATAGGCTGAGTGTGGTCACATGGAGCCTGTGGCAGGAGGCTTATTTTTCAGGAATGCCCACACCTTGCTGCTTTGTGATTGGGCAGTGGGTCAAGAGGGATGTGACATTCTCTGAGCCAGGAGAAGGCTATATATACCTGATGTGGGGTTTTATTTTGGGGCTCACTTTGAGAAGAGTTGTGTGATTTGACCAGACAGTTGGGCAGCCATTGAGCCCCCAGGCTTTGAAGACCCAGATGTTGGTGCTTCCCTGCTGGGTAACTGACTAGGTGTGGATGTAAGGTCAGACAGCTGGAAGCCTGTCTGCTGATCTGTTTCTCTGTCTGCTTGTAACTTGTTTGTATTCTCTGAAGTTCGGGGTGCTGACCTTTTTCCCCTGAACTAGGTAAATTATATATGTTTAATTGATTAAAGTAAGCTTGTTAACCCTTTTTGAGTTTCTTTCCTTTAGAAAAGCATATCAAAGAACCTGTGCTAGCAGCCATCCTGGGTATACTAGGGTGCTTGCTGCTACATGTGGGTTCCCTCTCATTATAAGTGGCTCTGGTAGGAGTACAAGGCGAGCCTTTTGGCCTAAAGGTTTCTTTGTGACAGGGTGGGTTCTACCTAACACCAATACTGTAAAATATAACAGCTGTTCTATTGGAATGAACCACCATTTTAACTAAGGATCTTTCCTAATCCCCAATCCATTCTGGCAAATCCCATTAGATTCTTAACCTGGGATCTCTGGACTTGTTTTTATTTTTAATATTTTGAAAGAATTTATTTCCTTTGGAATCCTGTGAATTAAAAAAAAATACATTTAAAAACATTATTCTGAGGAGTCCATTGGTTTCGCCGTACTGCCTAAGGGGTCCAGTACACACACACACACACACACACACACACACAAAAACCCACCTGAATTATAGGAATACAAAAGTCAACCTAGACTCAGTCCTTAGGATTGAAAGTCAGGTAGGGTAAGCTTATGCTTATAGGGATGCAAATTTTTAAGATCTTCCCTGCCCCTAGGTTAAGTGTACCTGCAGCTTGTGGTGGGAGGCTTGTTTTTCAGGAGATACTTTGTGATTGGGCAGTGGGTCAAGAGGGTTGTTACATTCTCTGAGCCAGCAGAAAGCTATATAATCCCTGATGTGAGGCTTTGCTTTGGGGCTCACTTTGAGAAGTGTTGTGTGATTTGACCATACAAGACTCTGGGTAGCCTTTGAGACCATCCCCCTACTCCTCCCCCCACCCACACACACACCACCCCCACTCCCTGGCTTTGAAAAATCTAGACGTTGATGCTTCCTTCTCTGGTAACTGACTAGGTATGGATGTAATGGTTGGACAGAGGCCTGTCTGTTTGATCTGTTTGTTTCTCTGTCTTCTTGGAATTTCTGCTTGTGACCTCTGTATACTCTGAAGTTCAGGGTGCTGACTTTTCCCCCTGAACTAAGTAAATGATATGTTTGATTGATTAAAGCAAGACTGTTAACCCATTTTGAGTTGCTTTCCTTTAGAAAAGCAGATCTAAGAACCTGTGTTGGCAGCTACCCTGGGGATGCTGGGGTGCTTGCTACTATATTGATCTACTCTTATCCCCTTGAGAATAGACAGAAATAGACTCCCTGTATACATGTACACACACACACACACACACACACACACACACACACACGTCTTGAGTTAGATTCCTTTTCAGAGGCAGTGGGGTATGATGGAAAGAACTTTGGAATTGAATCTTACCTCTGGCCCTTACTACCTGCATGAGTTTAAGTAAATAGCCATCTAAGGTTTCTAGGCCTCAGTTTCCCTACCTGGATGTAAAAGTGACCAGCAAAGCCCCTTCCAGGTGGCTTCATCTGTACATGAAAGATCCAGGAATGCTTCTCATCAGATGGAGGAGGCAATGACTAGGCTTGGCAATTGTCTTTGTACATTTTCCCCACCCACTCACTACCTCACAGGGCTGTTGTAAGGATCAAGGTAGAAGATAATATATGTAAAATGTTTTGTAAACCTTGAAGCACTATATAAATGGCAGCTATTATCATTATGGCATTTGCTATATATTTCTACTCCCCAGTCTGGGACTGGGTTGAGACCCTGCTCTACAATAGAAACTTTAGAAGTCACTTTACTCATAAATGGCCCTTTGGGGACCCATCTTCCTACACTTCCCACCCACTTTTCACTTTCATTGTTATATTCACAGCCAAATCTTCATATCATAATTTAAAAAAATAATAATAAAACAAAACAAAAAAACAGGCTTGGGGTGGAAGCAAGGAAGGAAGATGGAGGCAGAAGAAAGCATCAGAACAGGGCTATCAAGGGACTAGCTTCCTTCCTCTTCTCCTCCCACACTTCCTCCTCTCCCCCACTTTTCCTGTCGCTAATCAGTTCTTGGCAGTGGAATCCGCTGGAACAGAAGAACCCAGCCCCAACCTTTAGCATTTGGAAGGTGATTCAAAAGAGATGAGATAAAGTGAGGCAAAGATCTAAAGGAAAACAGAAAAGAAGGAAGAACTGGAGAAGGAGTTGGAGGAGGAAATGGTATAGTCAGTCACTACTAAGGGACTGAAATGTTCCTCATAAATCACTTTGGATTTATCCCACATAATGAAAGTTCGAGTATGAATTTCAGCATTTCATGAATTGACATGTATGTATACATACACAGCCCCCCATCTATGCCATTGTGGTTTTGGAGTATATCTTTGAAATGCTTTTATTTATTTTATTTACATTTTATTATGTAAAAATTTACTAGAAAGAAATTATTATGATTATCATTATTATATGATTATTATTTAGTTTAAAGCACAGATTGTTGTTCAGTCATTTTTCAGTTCTATCCAACTCTTTGGGACCCTATTTGAGATTTTCTTGGTAAAGCTACTGGAGTAGTTTGCCATTTCTTTCTCCAACTAATTTTACAGCAACTGAGCCAAGCAGGGTTAAGTGACTTACTCAGGGTCACACAGCTAGTAAGTGTCTGGAGCTAGATTTGAAGTTATGAATATGAGCCTTCCCAACTCTAAACCCAGTGTTCTATCCACTGAATCACCTAACTGCACAGAGCACAGATTACATGCTAGTCATACTTTATAACAACACTAAGCACACGTTTGCTTTGTGAAGTGAGGCAAGTCACTTAATTCTGTCTGTCTGTTTCCTCATCGACAAAATGGGGATAATCATAGCACCTACCTCCCAGGGTTATTGTGAGGATCAAAGGAGATTTATTTTAAAGTGCTTTGTAAACCTAAAAGCACTATCTAAGTGCTAACTATTGTTGTTATTAGCCCTTTTGATCAATTACATTGCCATAGCTCTTTATAACTTTTTTTGGTCTCCTAGTGATACTGTGTTTCTAATTGATGGACTGTATTAGAACTAAAATTTGATATAGTCACATATAAAGAAAAAGTGGCTTTCAATAGTAGAAAGGATTTGGAGTCAGCAGACCTGGATTCAAATTCCAACTTTGCTGCCTCCTGCTTGTGTGACCTTAAGCAATTCACTGCAACATGAAGGGAATAAACAGGGTGACCCCTAAGATGCCTTTCAGTTCCAAACGTTATATGGAAAACCAGCTCTGCCTACAATGTGGCAATGGGCTTCATTTTACTATACCCCCATTTTTTTATGTGCTCTAGTTTTTCTGACAATGCCTCATATTGTTTCATTTTGTTTTCTAGGTCACTGTGATTTTCTCCTAACTGGAGTAGCTCTGTGAATAAGTCCCACTGCATTATTAATTTAATCAAGTTGCAGCATGCCTGGCCTTTTGGTCAGGATTGTGGAGGCTCTGTCTCAGGTTTTATAGTACTTATTATCTTTCGAACCTCTAAAGGTCGCTGATGTCTTCACGTATGTTAGCTCTTTCACTGCTACAGTCAGAAATCTTCTCTCTCACAGGTGACCTTGATGAAACAGCAGCACAGGTATGATAGAACCAGCTCTTATCGGCTTGGGAAAGAGCTGCTTGTTAAATTTTCAGAGCATTTACACCTCAGAGATCAGCAAACACTTGATTGAGTGTTTTGTTTATTGTCTAGACTTAAGAAAGTGATGGAGAAAATGTCAATAAAGCAAATTAAACTTAAAAGTGGGCTACGGATCCATTCCTCAACTGCACCCTCAGCCAGGTATTAAATATTTACCAGCACATCCCTGGGTGGTGATCAGTTGAATTTAGCCACTCCACACTTAGCTATGTGACATACTTCTAGACACGCCCCGCCCCCCCAAGCTTAAATGTTTTCCCAAACCAGCACAATCTGGGGAGCCCAGGACAGCTCCAGCACCATGAAGAGCGCTCCAGGGGAGAGGGGGCTATCTGAGGAAGCAAGACTTGGGTTCCTAAAGAATTTCCTGTTACGTAATATAATGGGGCACTGGCTCGCACCTCTCATTCTCTCCTGGATGGCCCTTATAGCAAGGCTACCAGACTTGGAAGGGAATGTCACTTTCAACAGCACCAAACAGGCACAAAGTATTTTTCAAGCAATGTTACCCTTGGTGGTACTTTGTAAGTGGATGAGGAGTGAAATCCTTTGTGTTTTTCCTTTGTGCTTTCAAGTAATCCAAGTCTGCTCCTCCTGGACCACTCAGCCTTCATTTATGTTCCCTGCAGATTTTCTTTTTTTTAGCAAGTTGTTTCTAGTCTACATCAGAACCCCAGATTTATTTTTAAAATATTTCCTCCACTACTCTCTGCCACCTTCCTATTGGCTCCAATACAGCAAGGGTCTGTAATTTCCCTGGTGTGGGTTCTTCTTCCACAAAAGCAAACCACAACACTTAGCAGATGGCATACAGTACATAGAGTATTGGGTCTGGAGTAAAGAAGATCTGAGTTTAATCCAGTCACTGGCTGTGTGACTCTAGGCAAGTCACTTAACCTGTGTCCTCATCCGCAAGGCCTTAAACCTCAGTTTCCTCATGTGTAAAATGAATATGAGAACAGCTAGGTGGCACAGTGGCCTGAAGACAAGAAGACTCATGTTCCTGAGTTTAAATCTGGCCTCAGGTACTTACTGTGTGTAGGCAAATCATTTAACCCATTTGTCTCCATTTCCTCATCTGTCAAATGAACTGAAGAAGGAAATGGAAAACCACTTGAATATTTTTGCCAAGAAAACCCTAAGTGGGGTCATGAAGAATCAGACACGACTGAAAAACTACTCAACAACAAAAATGGAGATAATAACTGCACTTACCTCCCAGAGTTATTGTGAGTATCAAATGAGATAATTTGTAAAGCACTTAGCATAATGTCTGTCCCATAATAGGTGCTTCACAAATGATTGTTCCTTCCTTCCCTTCTTCATAAGTGGCTGTGGACAAAATAATCATTACCTGATGGTCAATCCCCTGAGAATGAGCATCCTACACTTTGCTAGGCTGGTTATCAGATGACCAACATACAGTCTGTTCCCAAGCTTGTATTCAGAACTGGTAGAGCCACTGATACAGCTTTCAAGAACCCAGCAGTCATCTCCCTCCACCCAAATTACTTTGAATTTATTTACTTGGGATTTATTTTTGCATATATTTTGCATTTATAAATCAGCGAGCATGTTGTTTCTGCCCCAGCAGAAGGTAACTTCCTTGAAGGGAGGAACTGTTTGTATTTAAAAAAAAATATTCCAAGCATCTAGCACAGTGCTTGACACATACTAGGCATGTGATAGATATATGGTTATTGGTGAGCACAAGGGAGGGTGGTGAAGAAAAAAAAAACAACCCTGAAAAATATGGCTCAGAATTAAGAAGTTAAATATGCTGAAGACTAGTGGATTGCTCAGAAACCTGCTTTGTATCATGAATGCTTTCTTCAAGAAGAGAGTCAGAAAGGTAGTAAACTTAGCAAGCTCTGAAAATCACCAGAAAAGCAAAAGAGAACAACAAAAACCAAACTGCCAAAACCGACAGGAAATGACTGATTTCTAATGCCAACGTAGTTTATAATCCATTAAAACTTAAACTGCACTAAGGCTTTTGGGAAACCTGGTATGAAGTTAGAATAAAAAAAAATGTTAATTCCCAAGTAAAAGAAGTCATGGAGATAAAAAGGCACTACAGAGCCAACCCAACCTGTTTCATCAAGTTGACTCCAGACAAATAGATAAAAACAAGTTAGGAAGTGTCTGAGACCTGATTTGAACTCAGAAAGATGAGTCTCCCTGACTGTAGGCACAGCACTCTGCTCACTGCACTACCTAGCTGCCCCTCTATGGTCCTTACTATTAAAAAAAAAGACAACAACTGTGATGCTGTGATCATAGTTCCTTATTATAACCCTCCACTTGTTCAATTCTTGAGAGTAGGTAACAAATGAAGAGTTATTTTAATATGGACTTAGTGGTATTTTGGGAAAAGAGATCAAATTCTCCTGTCCATATTATTTCTTATATCTAATATTGAATGTTAAATAGAATATTTTATTCCTTTCTAGGCTGTACTTCAGACTCTCTTTACCATTTTGAAGCCTCATTCAAATTCTGGAATTCACACATTGGAAATACCCTCCATCCCTATGGTCTCTCCCTCTGGTGGATAGCTCCTCCTAGAACTTTCATTCAAGAGGGTGCCCATAACAGCAATACCTCGTTCCTCTCCTGGATGCTTCCTTTTATGTGCTTTCTTTCCCAATTAGAATGTAAGCTCCTTGAGGGCAGAGACTGTCTTTCTGGTAGTATTTATATTCTCTGCATTTAACACATTATTTGACCTATGGTAAGCACTTAATAAATACTTGTTGACTGAAAGATTACTCCATAAACGAATGATTTTTGTCATAAATCAGCATTTACACTAGGAAAGGGAAAAATTAGGACCCCACACAAAACTTATTTAAAAATATTCTTTGGGCAAGAAGTCAAGATGGCAGAGTAGAAACAAGACTTCCATGTGGCTCCAGCTTCCACCTCCTCCAATTCATGTAAAAAATGACTCCAGACAAACTTTGGAGCTACAGAACCCACAATATAACAGAGAGAAGCTAACCTCCCACTGAAGACAGCCCAGCAGGCTGGCAGGAAGGGGCCAGCCCAGTGCTCTGGAAGCTGAGCCCATTATGAGCTTGAGGTTTTAGCCTCAGGGCAGCCTGACCAGCCACCAGCTGGAGGGACTTCAGATCATAAGCAGCGATAGCAGTTTCCAGAATTATAAACCCACAGATGCCAAACACAAAGTGAGAGGTCAGTGTAGACTTTGAGGGAACAGGGAGTTTGGGAGTGCAATCCAGCCTTTGCCCTCAGGACAAGAAGCAACTGAGACTCTGTGTCCCTGCTGCTTCAGAGCTCCTGGCCTGCAGATTGTAGGGGGACCAAGTGACCGGTCTGAGGGGTAATCGCTCTTGCTCTAATCTGCTTGGATCTGGATCACTGTCTAAGGTAGAAGTCCTGGGGTGTGTGACCAGTTTGCCAGAGCGTGTTGAGGCTTCAGAGAGGGCATCCAACTAATAGATCTAGCAGCCGCAAAAACCCCAGTGATTGGGATAAAGCTCCCCTTTCTGGTAGCAGAGTCCTACTGTGGCAAAAGGCTCAAAAGTCAAGTAATGGAGCGGCAACATGAGCAAGCAAAGGAAACAAAACAAACAGAGCAATCCAACATTAGACTAGGGGACAAAAAGGATCAAAGTGTGGAACAGCAGGAAGAAAACAAATTCAGAACTCCTGCACCAAAAGCTTCCAAGAAAAATACCAGCTGGTTATAGGCCATAGAGGAGCTCAAAAAAAGATTTTGAAAACCAAATAAGAGACGTGGAGGAAAAATTGGGAAGAGAAATGAGAACAATGCAAGAAAATTATGAAATGAGAGTCAACAACCTAACTAAAGAAAATAACACCTTAAAAAAATAGACTAACTCAGATGGCAAAAGAGGCTCAAAAAGGCAATGAGGAGAAGAATGCCTTAAAAAGCCAAATTTGCCAGATGGAAAAAGAATCTCAAAAGCTCACTGAAGAGAATCATTCCTTCAGAATTAGATTGGAGCAAATGGAAACTAGTGACTTTATGAGAAATCGAGATACTATTAAACAGATCCAAATTTTTTTTTAAAAAATAGAAAGCAATGTGAAATATCTTATTGGAAAAACAACTGACCTGGAAAATAGATCTAGGAGAGATAATTTAAAAATTATTGGACTACCTTAACATCTTGATCAAAAAAAGAACTTAGAAATCATCCTTCGAGAAATTCTCAGGGAAAATTGCCCTGATGTTTTAGAACCAGAGGTCAAAATAGAGGTTGAAAGAATCCACTGATCACCTCCTGAAAAAGATCCCAAAAAGAAAACTCCTAGGAATATTATAGCCAGGTTCCAGAATTCCCAGAGTAAGGAGAAAATATTACAAACAGCCAGGAAGAAACAATTTCAATATTGTGGAAACACAATCAGGATAACACAGGATCTGGCAGCTTCTACACTGAGGGATCAAAGGGCTTGGAATATGATATTCCAGAGCTAGGATTAAAACCAAGAATCACCTACTCAGCAAAACTGAGTATCATGTTTCAGGGGAAAATATGGTCACTCAGTGGAATAGAAGACTTTCAAGCATTCTTGATGAAAAAAACAGAGTTGAATAGAAAATTTAACATTCAGATACAAGAAGCATGAGAAGTTAAACAGGGAAAAGAAATCATAAGGAACTTATCAAAGTTGAACTATTTATATTATTCCTGCATGGAAAAACAATAATTGTAACTTATGAAACTTTTTTCAGTATGAGAATAGTTGAAGGGAATAGAAATGTATACATACATATGTATGTCTATTTACGAGGGTATATGGACATATGAATACATATGTGAGTGTGTGTATGTATATGTACAGGTATACATAGACAGAGGGCACAAGACCAATTGAATAGGAAGGGATGATGCTTAAAAGGTGAAACTGAGAGGTGAGAGAGGAATATAATGAGAGGAGATGGGGAAAGACAGAATGGGGTAAACTATCTCATATAGAAGAGGCAAGGGGAAACTGTCACAATGGAGGCAAAAGGGAATGAGTCAACCTTATTCTCATTGAATTTGGCTTAGGGAGGGAATGACATAAACTCTAAATAGGCTATCTCACACTACAGGAGTGTAGGGAGGAAGAGGATGAGAGGGGGAATGATTAAACAAATTGTGGTATATGAGTATAATGGAATACTATTATGCTTAAAGAAATGATGAGCAGGAAGACTTCAGAAAAACCTGGAAAGAATTACATGAACTGATGTTGAGTGAAGTGAGCAGAACCGGGGGAACATTGTATACAGCAACAGCAACATTGTGCCATAATTAGCTATGATAGACTTAGCTTTTCTCAGCAATACAATGATCCAAGACAATTTTGTGATGGAAAATGCTAACTACCTCCAGAGAAAGAACTATGGAGTCTCAATGCAGATTGAAATTTACTATTTTCACTTTTTTTGTTTTTAAAATTTTTTTTCCTTCTTGTGGTGTTTCCCTATTATTCTGATTGTTTCTTTTTTGCTTTTTTTTGTAGGGGGGAAGCCTGGGCAATTGGGGTTGACTTGCCCAACGTCACACAGCTAGTTTTTGTATTAAGTGTCTGAGGCTGGATTTGAACTCAGGTCCTTCTGACTCCAGGGCTGGTAGTCTACCACTGTGCTACAATAGCCACCCCTATTCTGATTCTTTCATGACATGACTAATGTGAAAATGTTTAACATGTTTATACATATATAACCTATGCCAAATTGCTTGCTGTCTTGGAAAGGGGAGAGGGAAAAGAGGGAGAAAAATTTGGAATTCAAAATTTTATAAAAATGAATATTGGGAACTATCTTTGCATATAATTGGAAAAATAAAATAGTATTATGGAGAATACAAAAAAAGAAATATTCTTCACAACTGACTGATGCTTTAGAAAACTGGATATGAGAGATGCTGCAAGTCTTCAGATGGGCAGCAGCAAACACAGTTTTTTATCTTCCCATTTTTATATCAGAATGTCCCTACCTGAAGTGTGTCAGTGGAGTTTTACCAATTTTCCTCATTTCCAAGGAATATCAGGGCACTTATTGATGGGGAAACAAGGTGTTATCGGTTACTTCCATTTTCTCCTTCTGTGCTTTGGAATCATTGAACATTGGAATTGACTTAGAGAGTAAGGAGGGAAAGAATATGTTTCACTCTGTGGCCATCATTGCAAATTAATTTGGCTTATTCTCATAGAGATAGGGGCCTGCTCACATGGTGTGAACTGGATCTTTTGAAATATTTATCTGTAAATTTCTCTTAGCCCAAGGGCTCATCTCCCCTAACAGATGGTCATTAACTCATAAGGGACTCCATGGTAGAGCAGAGAACAAAGGTACCATTAAGTTTGTTTGTGGGATGAGTTTCTGACTTAACCCTTCACTTTCCTGTTCCATTCTCTAGATGCCAAATCATGCCATATGTTTAGTAAACAGATTAATATTCACTCAGAATTTTTATGCCTTATATATTGGGGCATTGCCTCTATGAGATGGGCCACTGGACACTTAGTAGAAGGCCTTAACATAACAAGATGTTTCAAACCCTTACATCTCTCAATTATTTATTCATGGAGTAAATCTAACTTTTGTGGCTTCATTACCCTAACAGGAAACATGGTCTGCCTGTTGTTGCTACCTGTTTATGAGGAAAAACTTCTAAGGTACCTGTTCTTAAATGCTTTTGTTTCATGACCCTTTCTGGCAATCAGGTGAAGTCTTTGGGCCCCTTCTCAGAATAATGATTTATTGCCTAGATTCATAATGGAAAGAAATGCTAAATTTTAGAGGTTTGAAAATCAAGATGCTATTTTTTTCCATCTAAGTTCACAGACCCCTAGTCTGTGAATCCCAGGTTAAGAATCACTGAGGTAAAGGAAAAGTCATTTTATTCCATTTATATTTCAGAAGCTCTCCCACTTTCTAATACAAACCAGTGAGATTCATGGACCCATAAAGCTGGAAGGGCTTTCAGAGGACATCTGGTTCAATACTCTCATTGAACAGATAAGGAAACTGGCCCAGGGAAGTTAAGAGATTTTCAGGTCACGCAGGTTAGTGTCAGAAATAGTATTTGAATCTCAGATGCTCTCACTCCAGAATGAGCCAGTGCTCTGGAGTAAACAACCTAGAAGGAGACGTTTTATTTCAATTCTTCGTAGGTGTGTTAAACTTTACTAAGGAAGCAGCATTGGGCTGTAGAAAAAGGAGTGTTAAAAAGACCTGAGCTCCAGCCTGACCTCACAGTGTGATCATTGGCACAGAATCCTTCATAGGACCATAGGACCCAGAGCTAGGTGGGAGATATTTGGGGTTTCAAACGCTTCGAACTTTGAGTCTTGACAAGCTGAATTCAAGGGCTGCCTTACATACTTAATAACTGTGTGATCCCTGAAAAAGCACCTAACTTTTCTCTGCCTTTCTTGGTCCATAAAATGGGGGTGTTAATGATTATACGTGTAAACTATATCAGATTGCTTGCCATCTCGGGGAGGGGTTGTCATTGTTGTTTGTTCTTCATTCTTGAAGAGGACCATGATATCAGGAAGGTGATGACGCCATGACTTGCAAGTGAATTGGATTTAAGTGAGCGAGGATTGTGCAAAGTCACCAGTCTCACTTTCTTCTCTGGAGCCATCTGGGTCCAGTGACCAGATATCAATCAGGACTACTAGAGATGGCCCCAGGAGGAAGGAAGAGAGGGATAGATAGAATTGTGAACTCAAAATTTTTTTTAAAAAGTTTAAAATAATTGTTTTAAAGTGTAATTGGGGAAAATAAAATATTATATATAAAAAGAAATGGAGGTGATAAGAACATCACAGACTCTGGTCACTTTCTATAGATCAGCAGCCTGGGACCCTTAGTCAACACAGATCTGAAGGATCACCACAAGCCTTGGTGGGCAGAGGCAGGGCTTTGTGCATGAGGACAGTCCCCAACAACAGAATATTGGGCAAACAATGTTTCTTCAGATCTTGTGGCCCTACTCCTGCTGTGACTGACTTCTTTCATCTTCATTCTTTGGCTCTGGGTCCTGTTCTGTCTTTTAATTATTCCTTTCTAATACTCTGACTCAGCCCCCTGCTCTTCCTCTGGACTGATCTCCAAGTAAGATGTGACTATCAGATTAAAAAAAAAAAAACCTAACCTCTCTTCCAGCTGATTCCTAATTAAGATATGGTATAGCAATCAGGGCTCTACCCACATTAACCTTCAACCTAATTACTTGGAGGATCATAACTTGTAGATCAGAAAGGAACCTCAGAGGCCATCTGGCCCAACTCCTTTATTTTTTATAGGTGAAAAAACAGACTCAAGGAAACTAAACAATGTGCCCGAGGTCACTCACTCAATCAAAAAACATTTACTAAACACCTACTATGTGCAGGCATAGGGCTGAGTTCAAGGGCCACAAAAAGAGACAAAAGGCAGTTTACCCTCCTGGAATCCACAGTCTAATGGGGGAGACAACATACAAACAAATAGATAAAAACAAGCTATATACAGAATAAACAGGAAATAATATAATGGGGGAAGGCACTAGAATTAAGAAGGAATAAGAAAGCCTTCCCTATAACTGAAACTTAAAGGAAGTCAGCAGTTGGATATGAGGAAGAACATTCCAAGTGCAGGTAGTGATAATAAAAGCTTCTTGTTATTCAGTCATGTCCAATTCTTCCTGATCTCATTTGGGGTTTTCTTGGCAAACTGGAGTGGTTTGCCATTTCCTTCTTCAGCTCATTTTACAGATGAGGAAACTAAGGCAAATAGGGTTAAGTGACTTCTCAGGATCACACAGCTAGTTAAGTGTCTGAGGCTGGATTTAAACTCAGGAACTTGAGTCTCCTTGACTCCAAGCTTGGCATTCTATCCACAGTGCCATGAAACAAAAATATTTAAGAATAGCTGCCTTCGAAATTCTTCCTCATAAATAGGTAGCAACCACTAGGTAGACAATGTTTCCTGTTAGGGTAATAGAGTCATAAAAGTTACATTTACTCCATGAATAAATAATTGAGAGACATAAGGGTTTAAAACATATTATTATGTTAAGGCCTCCTACTAAGTGCCTGATGGCACATCTCATAGAGGCAAGATGCCCCAATATATAAAGAGCAAAAAAAAATCTGAATTATTAAACATACTTCGTGATTTGGAATCTAGAGAAAGTGAAGAGTTAAGTCAGAAATTCAGCTCATAAACTAACGTAATGGTACCTTTGTTCTCTGTTCTGCCATGGAGTCCCTTGTGAACTAATGACCATAAGTTAAGATTTGTAAAGCACTTTACATGTATTATTTGATCTTCACAACAATACAATAAGGGTAGGAGCTTCTATTATTTGCATTTTATAAATGAGAAGACTGAAGCTAAAACACTTGCCCAGGCTTTCACAGCTAGTAAGTACCTGAGAGATGATTCAGAACCAACTCTTCCTGACTCCAAGACCAATGCTGTATCCATTACTCCACCTAGCTGCCCAAGCAAGTGGCAAGGGCAGGATTTGAGCTCAAATCCTCTCATTCAAGAGCCAGTATTCCAATGCACCCCTCTGATAACAGCATTCACCAACTGAAAAGTCTTCCGGAGATTCCCACTGCCGAAAATGAAGATGCAAACTCTTCAGCATAGGCAGGAAGGGAATTAGCATTCATTAAGTATTTGAACTGAGTGCCAGGCACTGTGCTAAGCCCTTTGCAAAGATCTCATTGGATCATCAGATCATAGGTCCTCCAAAGAGTCTAGCTTAATCTTGCACCACGCTTTTTTTTTAAATTATGCTAGGCTTCAACCAAACTTAGCTACTTTTCAACCCCCATTTTCTTTCTTCCTTCTCTTATCCCTATGGGTCTGTTCATGGGATCTCTCATGTTTGCAAAGGGTTCCCTCTCTCTGCTGTTTGCTCACCTCATTTTCGTTCTTCTTCCATTGAAATGTTCCCCTTCCTTTAAGCTTCTGCTCCTGTGCCATTTTCTCCTTGGAGATTTTCTTGTTCCTCCCTCCTGCCCCCCACTACTGTCCAGTGTGAAGAGTTCTCTCCTGGTCAAATTCCTCGTAACTCTTTATTTGACCCTTTGTACTCATAGGATTTTTATTTGTATCATAGGTGTTAATGGGCACATCTTATTTTTCTCATCACATTATATAGGTGACTAGGTGGCACATGGTCCTCTTTGAGAATGAAGGACAAACAACAACAACTAGGAGTCAAGGAGACGAGTTCAAATGCTGCTTCAGATGATTATTGGCTGTGTGATACTGGACAAGTCATTTAACTTTTTTCAACCTCAGTTTCCTCATTTGTAAAATGGGGATAATAGCACCGATTTCCAACGTTGTTATGAGGATCAAATGAGATAACTGTAAATTATTGAAATCCAAAAAGATAATTTGTAAAGAGTTTTACAAATCCTAAAGCACTGTATAAATGCTACTTATTATAAAGTCATCAGGAACAGGAATTATATTTTACCTAATCTTTATTCCCAGATCTCAGTTCAATGTCTTAAACATTAACAAATGTTTGTTGAACTTATACACTTTCCATTTATATTATAAATATGTATATTAACATATATAATTAATAAATAAGCATTCATTTACCATTTATAAGTGACATGGTTTTCACTGATTCTTTCATATAGTTTTTTTTAATAAAATTTTATTGATAGCTTTTGCCTTTTCCTTACCTACATTTTCCCCAGGACTCCTCTCCCTTATTTCATAGATGTTCGAATCTTATTTACATGGCAAGCCCTGAAGATAGGAACTCTTTTTTTCTACTTTTCTTCTATTTTCCCAATGCCTAGCACTGTCTCCAGGAATCAATTAATTAGTTTGACTGCCGCATTCTAGTGGGAAGAGGTCTGGCCTTGGAGTCAGAAGACATAAAGATTTAAAGTCAATTCCCAACTGCCTTTTACTCCCTGGGTGACTTTGGTCAATATACAACATTGTCATCAGCTTAGGCCCCTAATTCTGCATCTAAAAATTGAGAAAACTGAATTCAGTGGTCTCTAGGTCCCTTTCAGATTCTGGTCCTATGAACTGCATGGAAGGCTTTGTGTCAAAGGGGTACACTGAAGTGTGAAACACTTTCCCTTGCCCTCTGGGAGCCTCCAATCTAGCCGAGGAAATAAGACTCTTAAAAAGCAAATGTATAATATAAGGCAGTATATAGATGTTCAATGAGTGCACAGGCAATAAGAGTATGAGAGAGAGAAAGAATAGTGGGGCTTAAGAAGTATTTGTCTTTTTTATATGAACTGATGCTGAGTGAAGCAAGCAGAACCAGGAGAACATTGTGCATAGTTACAGCCACATTGTGTGATGACTAACTCTGATAGACTTAGCTGTTCTCAGCAATGCAAGGATCTAAGGCAGCTCCAAAAGGCTCATGATGGAAGATGCTGTCCACATGCAGAGAGGGTACCATGGAGTCTGGATGCAGATGGAAGCAGACTATTCGCTCTCCTTTTCTTTTGTTGTTGTCTTTGGTTTCGTCTTCTGCATGGTTCCTCCCATTAGCTCTAATTCTTCATTATGTCTTGACTAATATGAAAATATGTTTAATATTAATGCATAAGTAGGGCCTATATCAGATTGCACACTGTCTTGAGGAGGGGAAGGAAAGGGAGTGGGAGAAAATTTAAAACTCAAAATCTTATGGAAGTGAATATTGAAAACTAAAAATTAAATTAAATATTACATTAAAAAAGAAATATTTGTCTTAGCCAATTGAATTGATTAATACTATCTGACTCAATTATCTCCTTCAGAGTTTCAATCTCAGCATGAACCAGAGAAGTCACTGAATTATCCCTGAAATAATTCCTGTTTTATACTGCTCAGAATCTGTCAGTTCTTTCCTACACAGAGAGAAGTAAAACAGTATTACATTTCTTCAATTCACATTTGAACAACTGATAACTTATCTTGTTAACTTGTGAATGTTCTAATAAGTAGGAGTGGAAGCCTGACTCATAAGGTTTTTCATGAGAAATTTAGTGCATATTCATATTTTGTCATCTTGTGATTGCTGGGTTAGCAATCACCAAATCTTGAACAACCTAGGCTTTAAATTCCTGGAATAATTTTCATCATCCTTTCTATTCTTTAAGCATGATATCATTCTTATCACAATTCAAGGAAAACTCTGCCAACTTGGTTTCAATTATTTTACAAAGATTCTCTAACTCTGTAACATTGAACAACTTTGGCTTATATTTGTGTTTAGAATGCCTACCATGTGTTTCTAAGCAATCTCATTATCCACATGTAGCAACATACCTTCACGCTTCTTAAAATTAGGGGATAGAATGTAGAGGACCATCCCCACATTGGATAAAATTCAGGAGAAACAATTGACTTTTTTTTTTAACTATTGCAAATATTTTAATAAGTGTTCTCTGCAAGGCATTTAAAACACCAGTTTGTGAGGATAAACTCCATTGGAGAGAGAGAAGACAGAACGCAGGTAGCCACGGAGCTGAGGAATTTTCTTGATTTGGGGTAGGATCTGAGAGTCTACTGTTTTCTGATCAGCCTTGCACTGCTCTGTAATCTCGTATTTCTCTTTTTCTGTGTCAAAAATCTCTCCTTCTTGGTGTCTAGGTTTACGGAGCCTCTTCTTCTTGAAGTAAGCATCAGTAAGATGATTTGGAATTTTCACACCTGAAAGGTTAACTCGGGTAGAAGTGGCAATGACAAATTTCTGATGGGTCCTTCTCAGAGGAACATGGTTGATGGTCAGAGGTCCAGTCACCAGTAGCAAGCCACTAGCCAGTTGCTTTAGGAAAACCACGCGCTTGCCCCTGTGGCGGCCAGTGAGCATGATCAGAACCGTACCGGGCTTGATGCTAGCTCGAAGTCTCCTCACATGCTGGCTAAAGGGCTTTTTGCCATGACTTAGCAGCTTTCTAGGCACATCCTCAGTAGGGTAATACCTAGGCATTTTGCGAATCTTTACCACTCGAGTGCCTCCATTCTTATCACCACCAACAGGCTTTGAGATAGTAGCAGGCACTTTGTCTTTCTTCTTCCTTTCGATCCGGGTTTTGGGGGCAGCATATTTCCGCTTGTACATGGCTCTCCGGGAATACATGGCAGACCTGGAGTATCTACCGATCCCTCGGGCCAGGACGGGGTTCCGACTGCCATGCTTTCGAGGCTTTTTGACCTTTTCAGCGACATCTTCCTTTTTTTTCCTTTTTGACCTTCTTTTCCTTGGGTGGCTTTTGGTCTACCATCTTGGGAGACGGGAAAGAGAATTACGGTCCGCACTTCCGGCCTATAAGCAGGGGCCGAAACAATTGACTTTTTCATAGAATTTTTCTTTGTAATTAAACTACGGAAAATGTTCAAATTTGACTTTATTCTAAGCTTTATCTCTTTAAAAATCTCCCTTGGTTTACTGTGATTATAGATGGAGGGCTGGGAGGAACCTAAGAGGCCGGCCTCCTCCCTTTTCCCACACATATACATACACATTTGACGGATGAGAAAACAGGACCAGTTAAGTGACTTGACCTTGTCACACAGGTAGTAAGCATCAGATCAGTAGCTGAACCCAAGCCTCCTGACTCTGGAGCCAGGGTCCTTCCCAGAAGCAGCTTTCTTCAATTAGCAAACTATTGTATACAGACTAATAGCCTGGATTCTCTGACCTTCCTCTTGACCTTTTCCTTTGGGATTGAGAAGCCAAGTTGAATTTGAATAAGTTCTGGAAACTGTCCCTAAAGGAAGAACTAGAGGAGGAAAAAAACTGCTGGAGAAAGGCAGAATTTAGGCTGGCTCAAAAGGAAAACTGTCTTCTGAACAACCTAGTGAAGCAAGTGGGATGATTCCTTAAACAGAAGTAAGTCAGAGCCAGGGCTGAATGTCAAGTCAATGAAAAGAATTTGGCAAATAAAATTGAGTAGGTGAAAAGAGAAAGTGTCTTTAAAACTGACTTCAAAAAGGAAGAGACTTAAGAAGAAGAGGGAGAATTTAGTGAGGAATGATATACTTATGTATCAGATAATTACTGATTATTGACACACAGACATAAATGTGTGTATGTGTATAAATATACATATGTGAATAAATTCATACACGTATATATACATATGTGATTTTTATATATATTAAATAAATAAGTAGATAGCTGGATAGCTGCCTAGAGGAAGCATAGTAGATAGAATCCTGAAGTCAGGAAGACCTCAGTTCGAATCCAGCCTCAGACATTTACAAAATTGGTGACCCAGGACAAGTCATTTAACCTTTGTCTTCCTGAGTTTCCTCACCTGCAAAGTGGGGAAAATAATTGCACTTACTTCCCCAAGTTGTGAAGATCAGATGAGATAATAACAGTAAAGCATTTAGCACAGCATCTGGCACACAGTAGGTACTTAATAAAAGCTTGTTCCCTTCCTAGATGGGGCATTAATTATGCACTTACTGTGTTCCAAGCATTGTGCTCAGGTCTTTTGGATACTAATAAAAGCATTCAATGTAGTACCTGCACTTAAGGCTTTAAAAAAAATATTGGAAATGAAGAGGATGCCCATCAATTGGGGAATGGCCAAACAAGTTGTGGTGTATGAATGTTATAGAATACTATTGTGCTATAAGAAATGAGGAGCAGACAGACTTCAGAATAACCTGGAGAAACCTATAGATGCTGAGTGAGGAGAGCAGAACCAGGAGAACTTTGTACATAATTACAAACATATTGTGTCTGTGATGACTGACTTTGATAGACTGGGCTCCTCTCAGCAATGCAACACTGTAAGACAACTCCAAAGGACTCATGATGGAAAGGGATATCCACATCCAGAGAAAGAACTGTAGAGTCTGAATGCAGATTGAAGCAAACTACTTGCTCTCTCTTTTATTTTGTTTTGTTCCTTCTTTCTCATTATTCACTCCATTGATTATAATCCTTCTTTACAACTTGATTAATGTTTAATGTGAAGGTATTTGTAGAACCTATATCAAATTGCATGTTGCCATAGTGGGGGAAGGGGGGAAGAGAGGGAGGAGGAGAAAATTTGGAACTCAAAAACTTGTGGAACTGAATGCTGTAAACTAAAAGTAAATAAATAGATTTTTAAAAATATTTTAATGGAAGAAGACAACACCTTGGAAAGGAGGAGAAGGGGCAAGGCCTGGTATGGATATGGTGGGACATCAACATAGACACCTACAAAAAATAAGAAAGCTCACAGATCAGATGAGGGATCTACAGGGTAGAGTCTAAGGTTTATGGATCATGGTTTTCTTGGGTGTTATTTATATTAAATAAGTTAAAGTGATATCTAATTTTATCTTAAAATAGTCTGGTAAAGCATAACAGTTTTTAAAGTAGCTCCCCCTCCCTCTCCCGAACCTCCTCTACCCCAATTAATGTGCCAGTACCACACAATCATTACTGCTGCCAATTGGTGGTCTACTGAAATTGCAGGGTAAATTTTAGGTGAAAAAACCTCTTTGCTGCTGAAACTGCAAATCCATATTATAGAGTTGACAGGCCTGTGTCAGTCTTACAAGAACATTAGAATTCATTATTGAGGCCAGAATTATGTTACAAATATATTATCACCCTTTTCAAACCAACTGCTCATATTTAAAAAAATACTAATTAATGCCTCATAATACATTTTTAAAAGGTAGTTAACTTTAACTATTGTTTCTTTCTCCTCTCTCTTTTTAGAAAAAGGGAGTAATTCAGAGAAAAAGAAACACAATCTGAGATAATTTCATTTTTTAATGAACTCTGCTTCAGGCCTCTAAGAATTACCAGTGAATCACATAATACAATAGGAAATAGGTCTTTTCATCATCCTCAGCATCATCACTAGTATTTCTATAGTACCTAAAGGTTTGCATATATAGATTTGATCTCATTTGATCATTTAAACAGTCTTGAGAGTTAGGTGCTATTATGACTCCCATTTTGTAGGTGAGGAAACTGAGGCAGAGTGAGGCTAAGTCACTTGCCCTAGCTTACATAACTAGTTTCTGAGGATAGATTTGAACTCAGGACTTCTTGCCTCCAAGTTTAACATTCCACTCACTGCACCACCTAGTTGGCTGAAAAGCAGGTTTCTCTTGGCTAAAAAGACAACAAGTAACTAGTTGAATGTGCACTGTCTTTTGGTTTATTTCCAGGAAACTTTTCAACATATTTTCTAAGAACTCATTGGTGCCAAGATCTAACAAACCTCAGAAATATTGCTTAGTCTGTTTGTTATGATGATTTGCTTCCTTGATTTTTGTTGTTTCTTATTGTCTAAAAACCAAGGACTTCAAGCCCATTTTCCCCATACCTACCTTAAAAAAAACCCATAAAAAACCATTTATTAAGCACCTATTACATACCAGACAGTTCTAAGTGCTAAAACCTCATGAAACTGTAGTCACTCAAATTATGTTACACAATATTAACAGCTGATATTTACATAACACTTAATTTTCAGAACACTTTATATGCAGGCTTGTATTTGAGCTTCAAAACAACCCACTGAGGCAAATAAAATTGGCATAATTATCCACATTTTTGAGACGAGAAAACCAAAGCTAAGAATGATGCAGTGGAGTCAGCTAGGTGGCACAGTGAATAGAGCATCAGCCCTGGAGTCAGGAGGACCTGAGCTCAAATCTGGCCTCAAAACTTAACACTTACTAGCCATGTGACCTTGGGCAAGTCACTTAACCCAAATTGCCCTCCAAAAAGCAAAAAAATAAAAAATAAATAAAAAAGAATGATGCAGTGTCTTCTCTATGGTCACATAGCTAGTAAGTGTAGAAGGGAGGAGTTGAATCAAGGTCTTTCCAACCCTATCAACATTCACCAGCTCCACTCCCATTCTTTTTAAAAGCAATTGGAATTAAGTAACCTGCTCAAGGTCACATGGCCAGTCATTATTTATGTGTGGGTGCTCATTTTCTGAGGTAGGAATGGATCCCAGGTCCTCCCGACTCTGGGGCCAGTGCTCTTACTCACTGCGCCACCTAGCCTCCCCCGCCACTCCCATTTTTAAGACAAATTATTTGGACAAAATTAAATTAACACCTTTTTGTTAAGCAAAATAAAGATTTAGATAATGTAAATAGATGAGTGCTATATTATGACAAGTAAGTTTGAGTTTGAAACCAGAGTAATAGTTGGTCTTTTAGCTTGTAAGTCAGGACATATAACAATGTTTGTTTGCTTGTTTTTCTGGAAGAATTTAAAGGCTCAGTGTTATACAATTATTTCAAAAATATTCTAGTGAAATAAAGGAATAATTAACTATAGATATATTCAGTATTCATAGTTGGGTCATGCCAATATAATAAGAAATTGTGGTACTACTTAATTTATAGATTGAGTGCTATATTAATCAAACCACTGGGGGATACTTTATAAAACTAGACAAAATATTAACAATTCATTTGGGAGCACAAAATGTTGAGTTTCAAAGGAGAGAGGGGGGGTGTCAGAGAGAGAAGCAAGAATGAAATATATCAGATATGAAGCTATATTATAAAGTGGAAAGCATCAAAAGTCTTTGATGTTAGTTAAAAATTAGTTTAGCATAACAAACTAAATGTTCAAAAACCAGAAACAATTGAAAAAAGTAGATGAGAATTTCATAAGCCCAAGAACATAAACTTCTTTGACAGTAATTGCTCATGTAAGTAGGAAGTTGATTAGCAAGATATTAGACTTTGAACAGCATTTTATACCATAGTATAAAATGAACGGCAAGTGGATATGAAACCTGATCAAGAGGTCACATCTTAAAAATAAAATAGAAGAGAATTAGAGTGTCTGGTTTTTTTTTTTTTTTACAACTATTGCCTTGTAGGGAGAGGAACACTGTTTTGTTTTGTAAACATGTTTTAGTTATGTCTTCTGTTTTTCCATTATCATATCCAGAATTATCTAATGCTCTCTTCCAAAGTGACCCTGCCTTTATGACAAAGAAGAACAATTAAACAAAAATAAGAAGGGGGGTGGGGAGGGAATACAGTGATTGTGTCTAACAATGTATACAACACTCTGCCCTACGAGTTCCCCAGCTATCTGTCAAGAAGAGGGAGGTATATTTCATTATCTGTTCTCTGGCACAGTTACTACTTAAGTTATACAGAGTTAAATGTTTTTGATGATGATTATTTTTTTTTGTCATTTGTCCTGTGATGGCTGTTGTGTGTATATATATATGTATTTTATTTCATTTTAAATTTATGGAGTAAAACAAGCATTTTCATAACACAGTACAATAAAAAGATGATTGCACATGAAACTGCAAATCTACTATGCACAACTTGCTATTCCTTTCAAACATACAACAAAATTTTCATGTAAATTTTTTTCTTCCCTCTCTGCTCTAGGGATGGCTATAATTAGACACAAATAGGTGTGTGTATTCATATATAATATATGTATATGTATATATATACACACACATATGTGTGCATGTAAAATTGTTCTATACCTACTTCTATTTGTCACTTCTTTCTCTGCATGCAGATAGCACATTTCATCTTTCTTCATATGTCCTTTATAATTAATTTGGGTATTTATAATAGTCAAAATAACATATTCTCTCAAAGTCATTCTCAAAATACTATTGCTGTTACCGTATATAATGTTCTCTTTGTTCTGACCATTTCACTCTTCATTATTTCATGCAAATCTTTCCATGGTTTTCTAAAATCATTGAGCTCATCTTTTCTTTATACCACAGTAGTGTTCCATCATAATCGTGTATGACAATTTGTTCAGCCATTCCCCAATTGATTGACATCTTAGCAATTTCTAGTTCTTTGCCACCACTAGGAAAGCTGCTACAAAAATTTTAGAACATATAGGTTCTTTTTCTTTTCCTCTAATTATCTTTGGAAATGGACCAAGAAATATTAATTGTTCATGGGTAGGCAGGACCAATATGATAAAAATGATAATTTTACCCAGACTGATTTATATATTCAATGCCATCCTAATTAAATTACAATTTTTTTTTACAGAATTGGAAAAATAATAAAATTCATTTGGAAAAACAAAAAAATGAAGAATATCAAAAGGAATAATGAGGATCGGTTAGGTGGCGCAGTGAGTAGAGTGCTGGCCCTGGAGTCAGAAGGACCTGAGTTTGGATCGGGCCTCAGACACTTAATACACACAAACAAAAGCCTAGCCATGCGACCTTGGGCAAGTTACTTAACCCTAATTGCCCTCCAAAAAGAAAAAAAAAAGAATGAAAAAAATTAAAGGAAAGAGGTTTAGCAGTACCCAATCTTAAACTATATTATAAGGTGGTAATTATCAAAACTATCAGGTACTGGCTAAGAAATAGAAAGGTAGACCAGTGGAATAGACATATAATTTACAGGAGCAAATAAATATAATAACCTTGTATTTGACAAGTGTAAATACTTGAGATTTTGGGATAAAAATTAACTTTTTGGTAAAAATTGTTGGGAAAATTGGAAAGCAGTGTGGTGGAAAATGGACATAGACCAATGTCTTACAACATTTTCCAAGATAACATCAAAATGGATACATGACCTAATATAAAGAGAGATTTTATAACAAAATTTAAAGAATACAGGATATATTACTTATTAGGCTTATGGACAGGCAAACAATTTATAAATAAATGAGGTAGCAAAGTTAGGTGTAAAATGGATAATTTTGATTACATTAAGTTAAAAAGTTTTTATACAAATAAAAGATTGTAATACAGATCAGAAGGAAAGCAGAAATTTTTTTTTACAATTTCTCAGATTAAGGTCTCATATATAAAAAATATAAAGAAGTTTGCCAAATTTCTAAGAATATGAGTTATTCTCCAAATGATATGTGGTTAAAGGATATGAAAAGACAGTTTTCCAGTGAAGAAATAAAAACAATTTATAGTCATATAAAATATGCTCTAAATTATTGTTGATTAGAGATATGCAAATTAAAACAACCTTGAGATATTTTATACCTATCAGATTAGCTAAAATGATAGTAGGGGAGTATGACAAATGTTGGAGAGGATGTGGACAAATTGGGACACTAATCCATTGTTAGTGGAATTGTGAATGGATCCAACCATTTTGGAGAGCAATCTGGAATTTTACCCCAAAAGTTATAAAACTACTCATACCCTCTGACCCAGCAATACCACTCTTGTAAATATTTTTAATTTGTTTCTGCTTATTGCAGTCTGTGTCAACTCACAGAAATCTTATAAACTTCCCCTGAATTCTTCAAATTCATCATTTCTTGCTGCTCAACAATATTATATTCGTGTCACGGTTTGTTCAGTTGTTTCCCAACTTATGGGCACCCACTTTGTTTCCAGTCTTTTGTTAACAGATAAACTTCTTTGAATATTTTGGTATAGATTTTGTGTTTCATTCTATCCTTGACCTCTTTGGGGTATATACTCAGAAGTGGGATTCTTTGGCCAAAGAATATAAATAGATCCCTTTAATTATATAATTTAAAATTTACATCCAGAAGGGCAGACCATTTGACAGTTCCACCAACATTGTATTAGTGTGCCTGTCTAGCCATTCAACAGCTTCTGAATACACTATCTTCTATCTCATTTCTCTCTATCTTTTTCACAAGAACAACACTATAGACTTTGTCAAATACTTTGCTAAAATCTAGGGAAACTATACCTTCAGCATTCCCATGATCTGTCAGTCTGTTAATTCTAAGAAATTAAATGGTATGTTATAATCTGTTTGTAATGAAGCCATGCTGATCCTGTGATCACTGCTTCCTTTTAGAGATCTTTAATGCTGACCCTTTTAATGAGACATTCTAGAATTTTTAGAGGAATCAAAGTCGAGCTCACTAGCTTTTGTTCTTCAGAATCCATTCTTTTTAAAAAAATGACAATATTTGCCCTTCTCTAGTCCTGAAGTACCCACATTCAATTCTCCACTATTTGGCAAAGATCACTAGCAATCAGTAATCGCTTCTATAATCACAAATTCTCTTAATACCGTAGGATGTAGTTTATCTAAACCCAGTCATTTGAACTCATCAGGAGTAGCTAGGTACTTTTTTTTAAAACTCTCTCCTAATGTCTTTTGTCCTTCAACTTTCTAATATCTTTTCCAAATTTTCTTTGGCAACAGCAACAATAAAAAGGAAAATAAAAGTTTAACTGCTATACTTAATTTCCATCATTTCTTTTCACAATCACAATCATCCAAAGCAGAAATCCTATCCTTTCTTTGACAGTCTATGGGATGTCCAGATGAAGATGTGGTTGGTAATTTGGGTCTAGAGTTAATGAAACAGATTTAGGTTGGATATATGAATTTAGGAGTCATATTCATAGAAGTAATAACTGAATTAATGGGAGCTGATGAAATCCCCTTGAAGGTCCAAAAAAAGAGCCTTGGGAGATACTGAGGCTTGGTGAATAGGAAATGAATGATGATCTAGCAAAAAAAAAAAGATTCAGGAGTGGTCAGATAGGAAGGGGAAGAACCAAAAGAGATTAGTGCTAAAGGAAGAATGATTAATAGTGTTAAAAGCTACAGAGAAACTACAGTGGAGACTAAGAAAAAAAAAGATTTCTGGAAATTTCATTTAAGAGATCCTTAGGAAGTTTTGAGGCATTTTGATCAAGTGATCCGTCAGAGGTCAGTATCTATGGGTTGCAAAGTGAGGAGGATATCACAGGATTGTAGATTTAGAGCTGGAATAGACTAGCATTTTACAGATAAGAGACTGAGGCTTAGAAAAGCTAAAAGCCATTAAAGACAATGCTAACATTTATCTAGGATTTCCTTTGATTCTCACTACCTTATGGGGTAGGTGCTATTATTACTCTCATTTTACAAATGAGAAAATTGGGGCAGACAGAGGTTAAGTGACTTGCTCAGAATCACACAGCGGGTAAATATCTATGGTAGAATTTGAACTCAGGTCTTGCAGACTTCAGGTCCAAATTTCTATTTACTACATCATGCTTCCTTTCAAGAATAAAACCTCTAGCACTTAGTATTCCCAGGTGGTCTCTTATCCAAGCACTAACAATGGTTGACCCTACTTACTCTTCTAAATCAGGAATGTTACAGGTGGTGTGGCAGTATGTTGGGATAGAGACAACAAAAGCAATTTTTTTCCTAGAGTTTGGTTGTGAATTTATTATATTTTTGATGCTGAAAAGATCAGTCCCTTCAGTGAAATACACATAAATATTTCCAGCAGAAAATTTTCTTCAAAGGATTGCTTTGAAGGTAAGCCATAGAAGTAATCACCGACCTCAGGAGTTGGAAAGGAGCCCAGAAATCCCTTTTTACATATGAGAAAACTGAGGCTTAGAAGGTTAAGTGGCTTGCCCAAGGTAATATATGATGAAGAATGTGTCTAAATTGGACTTAAAGAATCATAGAATTTTTTTTTTAACCTTGAGGAGACTTATCAGGTCCAACTCCCGCATTCTACAGATAAGAAAATAGAGGTCTAGAGTGGTGAATTGCCAACAGGGTCACTAGTCTCCCAGTCTATTACTATTTCTATTATATAATTGTTATGATTTTGATATCAGAATTAAAATTCCTGAAGAAGGAAACATTGTGTTTTCTTAATATGAAATTTCTCGTTTTCCCACACTATCCATCAGTCCCACCCTTTAAAATAATAGGACTTTTTTTCCTCCCTGGAGTTTCCTGTAACATGTTCATCATTTCCAGGAATCTCTTTTTTTAACTTCATCTTCCATTTGAACAAGCTAAAAATTCTTACATCTATAGGTAACTATTACTTCAGAGGACAAACCATTCATCTATATTTCCCTGGAGACTCCCTGCTATGTTCAACATAGAGATATCTGAGACTGGGAATACATTTTTAGCATTTTGACATCACCCTAAGAACAAATTTTTGTAAAAATAAAATATGTCTTTACCTAGTAGATGAAGCTTGTAACATTTATTTAAAATAAGATCTCAAAAATGAGACATTGGTGGGGCAGGCAAGAGTTAAATGTTCTAAGGGACACTAATTTCTCTTTGCCATTTCTCCTGAGAGGTTGTATGGCACACTTATGATAGACTTACATGGTATACAATATGGCCCTTGTACATACATGTCATAGAATATGACCCTAGAGTCTATAATATCCAGATTCAGATCTTACATCTGAAAAATCCTGGCTATGTGACCACAGGAGAGTCTCTTACCCTCTTGGTGTTTTAGACAAGTCTCTAACAGAGATTTGTTTTTGCAGATTTGTTTTTCCAAAATGTGATTTTCCCCACATCAATGAAATCATAGGTGAAGACCAATAAAAATATTAGTGATGATGACGGCACTTCACCTTTAAACAGTGCCAGTGTGACAAGGTTTGCATTGCAGCCCAGTATGGAACTGAGTTTACATCCTGGACTGCTGCTCTCTTGGCCTGGTCTGTTTTAGCCTTTTGCTGAAGGATATATGTGACCAGAGGCTCCTAATTGATCCTCTGTTCTCCATGAGGGAAGGGGTATGAGAAGGGGTTATACTAAATGGCACCAGTCACTTTGCCAGGAGCTGTTGCCCACACTGTAATGTTTAAAAGGATCAACTCAACATTATCACTTTCTTCTTACCTCTGAATGGTATTGGGGCTCTTCAAGCTCTTTCTCAGATTTCCAGTGAAGGGGAGAGGGGTCAGGGTCTCTCTTTTCTACTCACTGCACCCGAGCAGATACGGTGATTGTTTGCACATGGTAACTAGAAGACATGCTTGTCTAGGTGAGGCTAAGACCAAATCTTAAGGCTACGACTGCCTCTTCTGCTTTGTGATTCTCTCCTTGAACATGGGTGACTAAACATGGGTCTTGAGATGGACATTTCTAGCCTTGATGGCAACCTCATGATTTGAGAGATCAGAAGCTAGTTGATCAGCGCAAGGTAATTTTGTAACAACTTATCAGAGGAAATAATGATCACCACTTGGAAGATACTATGGATGAAAGGGCTAGGAAGCCCAGAGCTGGGTATAGTTTGTGGAGAGATAGACTTTGAATGAGTTGTTCAGACAGCACATCTGGCATGAAAGTGGCATGTCTGTTCACTCTTGACTCATCTCCTTTTTTTGGACTTCACTCACCTCTTCATCAGCAGCCTTGACCCCCATTGATACATCTCCACCCTGAGGCCCTCTCTGCTGATTAGTGAATTGCTGACCCAGATCAACATTTCATGAGGTGCCCAAGCCATGCTCATTTCACTCTTAGCTACAACCTCACTTTCCAGACTTCTTCATTTCCTTGCCAACAGCTTTGACTCCATGCAGGCATCCTCCCCAAGTTACTTATAATTTCCCTTTATGTGTTGTCTTCTCCTATTAGAATGCAGGCACCTTGAGGGTAGAAACTGTCTTGTTTGCTTGTATTTTTATCTGCAACATTTACCACAGTGCCTATCACATAGCAAAAAATGATCTCTCTCTGTCTCTGTCTCTGTCTCTCTCGTATCTGTTCAGAATTTCCACAAAGTATTTCATGTTTCAATATTTAAAATGTAAACCTTCCAGAAAAGTAGAATGAATGAATGAAGCTTTTAAGTACTTGTTATATGTAAAGAATTCCAGTGCAAGCACTTGGGGTACAAATAGATAAGTAGGATAGTCCCTGCTCTCAAGGAGTTAACATTCTAATGGGCAACAATACAGACAGTTTCAACTGCAAGTCAACTGAAAAAGTCCCAATAGTCCTTAGGGTGTACTGGCAAAGCAGAAGCTAACACTTCTCCCTTAATGTCATTTTCACGAATAGAATCACATTAGTTTCTAATATGGAGCCATTTGATAGGCAAAGACTTTGGCATCAAGAATTTTCTTTTCTGGGTTCTCAGCTGCTGTGACTCTAGAACCTTGAGGAACAGTGCCAAGCTGTGTCTCCACAGGGTTTGCTTCATAGAGTGATGATTGAGAGCACTGGGCTTAAAGAGTTGCTGTTTGCAAGGCTCTTGGGTTCAGGGTCCCAGGCTGTTCCCATCAGAGTCTGAAGGGAGATAGTGGTCAAAGCAGATGTGATGGTTTGATTTGTCTGGCACATGTTGCCTCCTGCCTCTGCTGCAGGGTGACCTGCTGCTTTAGCCAGGCTGGCATAATTGTTTAACAGTTGGCATAATAAAAATTATGGAGTACTGTTTCATATCTTAAGTATTTGTCAACACTCACCCATAAATTGTTTTTTTTTGTATTTTAAATATTTCTTTTATGATAAAGGAAAAAAAATAACTACACTCCATTGCTATATCTGATTGATTTTGTACTTTGAGTACCTTTACTAGAAGGGACCCTGCTAATCCTATTTGGGAAGACCCTAAACATGAGCATAAGCTTCCTTTTAGAGATTTCACAGTGACACAGAGAGTGCAAGAAAATCCTGATCCTCTCTTTTCGGTTAAGTTCTCATAGAACTGAACTCAGTCTGCTTATGCCCAGAGCCAGTCCCTCTTAGTGGAAAAGGACACTCCCTGTCCCTGGGTCAAAAATCTTACATTTACAAAGCCCATCTTCTTATCATCTTCCTTCCTTCTTTCTTCCCTTCCTTCCTTCCTTCCTTCCTTCATGCTTTCCTAATTTCTTTCTCATGAAGCTATTGTTCCACATCTTTTTTCACTGCAAACTTCTAGGTAGGGTGGACATGACCCAATGGGGCAATTGAAATGATTAGAAGATTTGAGAAGAGAATTATAGCTCTGGATTGTTTGAAGAGGCCAAAGGTTGGTTGCACCTTGGCTTGCTCCACCCTGGCTTAAGCTTTAATCAAAATCCAATGTCAGGGTCTCTGAAAGGTTATTTCCTGACTAGAAGGAAATATCAACCTAGGGGAAGACGACTGGATTTAGAATCAGAAGTTGGGTTCAAATCTTTGATGGCCTGTGTGAACTGAGGAAAGTTCTGGGTCTCAGTTTCCTCATAAAATCTTTGATCTGGAAGACATCTTCCATATCTTCTTTCCTTTCTCATTTTATAAGTGAAGAAACTGAGAAGCAGAATATTTATATAATGTGTCCATGATGATGTGGATGTTCAGTCATTATAGTCATACCTGACTCTTTATGACCCCATTTGGGTTTTTCTTGGCAAAGATATTGGAGTGTTTTGGCATTTCTTTCTCTTGCAGAAGAAGAAAGCCCATTCTCATTTTGTAGATGAGGAAACTGAGACAAAGTTAAGTGACTTGCCTAAGGTCACACAGCTGGTAGGTAGCTGAGGTCAGATTTGAACCCAGGAAGATGAAAATTTACTCCTCACAAAATAAAAATACTTTTTTCAAGATCTCCACTTCATATTCTGATAATACAAAATACTCATTTATTGCTATTGGAAGAGAATGTTCTTATGATATGAAACTAACTTTGGATATTGTTCCATAGGAACAGAGATGACAGTTTGAGGATTGGAAAGGACCTCAGAAGTAAACCAATTTAGTCCTTTCAGTTTGCAAGTGAAGAAACTGAGGCCGAAAGAGGTTAATTCTAGTTAAGAATTACTTCACTACCTCTCGAAAGAGGCAGTGAGTGTTAAAGACAGAATTCAAATTCAGATTGACTTCAAATCCAGTACTCTTGTCACTATACCACAATGCAATCCCATTCCCAAGTACTTCTTCCTAGAACTTTGCTATCCCTCCAACCCTCTGAGAGTTCTCATTTCCTTTGGTGGTGTTACAGTGTAATATGGGATGTTGAGCTTTCACGAATATGAATAAATGGATAACATTTATTAATCACTTACTATATATCAAGTACGGGGGATCCAACTACAAAAGTAAGAGAGTATCTACCCTCAAGAAGCTTCCATTCTAACAAGGGAAAACAACATATGTGGGAGTGCTAACCAGAGAAAGGAGTTTTGGTTTGAGAAGTCACAAAGATGGTGATTGGAGCCACAAGGGAGTTAACAGATAAGGCTTTCCAAAAGCAATGGTCTACTAACTTCATTACTTTTCCCAGAGAAAGATGTTGAAAATGAGAAGGTTAGGGTGGGAAAGGCAAAAGTGTGCAAGTTGCAGGAAGATGACATGGGAGCTGAGGGTATGATGGAAGGCCTGATTTCAGCTAGGTCTAGCCCACAGAATGCTCTGTGTGTTGTACTTGCTCGCTGCCCAATCAAGACAGCATAGCCCTAGGGCAATGATGCCAAAATTGAATGGCTTAAATCACCCAAGGTATGACTTTAGAAAATCCAATAGTCTGAGGTATTCAACAGCAGGGCAACTAGCAAGAAAATGGCCTGGCTGGACAGTCAGATGGAATATGAAGCATCACTAAGGGTTTCCTCCACTTATGATATCTACATTTCCATTTTTCCCCTTATGCTGTGTATTTTTGTGATAAAGTGTACCCCAGGTTTATGGGTGAGATATTCTCTTTGTTACTGTTCCTATTATGCTTCTGTAGTAAAGGCTTTGGTTTTGAGTTGATTGTGTCCTCTTGATGATTAGAGAGAGGGCAAATACTTTAGGGGTACTTGTGAGCTCTAATTTTAGGAGTTCTAACCCACAAAAAGCCTGAACCTCGGTGTGGCTGTCCCAAGGGGGACCTGACTGGTGAATTCTAATAGTAAGGAGTGGGAGATAGCCTACTGTGAGCCTTTCCCTGAGCATACAAAGACAAAAGCAAAGCTGTCCTAGCCCTCAAGATGCTTAGCTACCAAGGGAGACAACATACACATGTGTCAGTAAATGAAAAATAAATTCAAGCTAATTTTAAGGGGAAAACCACTAGCAACTGGGGATGGGATAAGGTTCAGGAAAATCCTGCTGGACATAGAAGATGGTGCTTAAGTTGAGTTGTTTTATCTAATAAAATAATATATTTTAATAGAGCATCAGTAGCAGCATTCCCATAATTGCCATCAATCATCTTCTCCTCTATGGAAGAAGCAATTAAAAATTTAAAAATGGGTGTAGAGTGTTGAGCCTCAAGGAGACACAGCTGTACTTGGCTAAGAAGAGCAACTAGACTATTTATGATAAGGAGGGGTTGAACTTTAGCTAAGAAGAGTATAGGCAAGGAATCAAGCACATTGTTCCAAGTACTACTTAGAGTGCCTAGGCAGGAAGACTACAATGAGGAATATCAACAGACTGACCTCAACATATTCCTCAGGTAGAGAAAGTATGTTGCTAGCTACAGTTCAGAGAATTTTAGAAAGTGACATCCATAGAGATGAGGGTGAGGCTGTGTTCTTCTGGCTATAGGAGAAACTGTTGGGTGTAACTGTAATTTGTGAAAGGGAAGCCTACCCATTTTATTCAATCTGTGACATATTTATTCTACCAATAAAAGCTGATTACTCATTAAAAGTGAGTAATTCTGCTTCTGCCACCAGTTATGTCACATCAAACAAGCCATTTAACCTCTCTATGCCCCCAGGCAACTCCCTAGGAGTTTTCTACTAAGTCATAGCTGGTTGTGATCTGGTTGGTGGATGGAATTCTCACACTGAGAGAATACCCTCATTCTATTCTGATCAAATCCCATAGCCATCATGTGTGTTAGGAAGATAGAATTAGAGCTGGGAAAGGTCTTAGAGATCTTTTAGGCCAATCATCTTCTTATAGGTGAACACACCGAGAGTCAATTGAGAGAAATGATTATTAAATGACAAATTATTGAGAAGATTCAAGTTTATTTCCTTTTTAAGGAAATCCTTGTCTTTGCTCAAAAATTTACTCCACCTAGACCATCTTATTTAGGGGGAGTTGTTGCCCTACTCAACTAGAAAATCTTACAAAGAATTTAATCTAAGGTGAAATCTGGCCCATAGCATTCTATGAAGTCTTGGGTGGGGGTGCAGATCCTTTGTCTAGACTTGACCCTTATGGGGTGGCAACACACAGTTTAAGAAACACTGAGAAGAATGGAAAAAGTTTAAGGTCTAGTCTTGTTTGCCCAAGGCTGGAGGTGATTTGGAAATAAATGATATAATCAAAGTCATATCCCCCAGTCTCTCATTAGAATAACTCCACTTCTCTTTATAATATTCATTCTCTCATTACTTGTTAACCAATCAGAGTTGATTGACACCTTTTAGGAAAACCCACTCTTCCAAGGTCAGATAAGGGTTGAGTGGGTGCCATGAGAGGTCTTTGACATTTGAGAGTGCCACTGACCCCTTTTATTAATTATCTGCTAACATATTTAACAAAATAATTAATTACCCAGAAACTGCTTCTCTCAGACTTTTTATATGTAACACAATGAGATAAAGTGACTTGCCCAAAATAGCAATTTGAAGTTAGGATTTGAACTGAAGTTTTCTGACTTCAAATCTGATGCTTTTCCTATTGCATAGTGACAACTGCCCCATCTTGAAAAGGCCCCAGGGTATGATGATTCTAGGTAAAGTTACAATCAGACCTGCTTAGGCAAGAAGGAAGAGGATGTCACAATATTCCTGCTATATGTATAAAAAGTTAGACACTTAAGGATCATTTGTTTCTAAATCTTAATTATAAATGAATAAATTTTAAAGTGAAAATTATTTTATTATCCATTAATTTAAATAAAACTTTTTTTTTTTGCTTTTTTGGAGGGCAGTTGGGGTTAAGTAACTTGTCCAAGGTCACAGGGCTAGGTTTTTGTTTGTGTGTGTGTTAAGTGTCTGAGACCGGATCCGAACTCAGGCCCTTCTGACTCCAGGGCTGGCGCTCTACTCACTGTGCTACCTAGCCGCCCCTAAATGAATTTTTAAACATAAAAACGTAAATTAATGGTCAAAATAGAAACTCAACTTCAAATTCAAGACTTTGTATTGTAGAGGTGTGTGGGAGCTATATCTTCCCATCTCATGAAAATCAATTGCTAGATTTTCAGTTTAAGAATTTATACCTAGAGGCAGCTAGATGGCTCTGTGGACAGAGCTCTGGGCCTGGAGTCAGGAAGACTTGAGTTCAAATTTTACCTCAGACACTTACTAACTATGTGAGCCTGTACAAGTCACTTAACCTCTGTTTGCCTTAATCCACTATAGAAGGAAATGGCAAACCACTCCAGTATCCTTCCAAGAAAACTCCATGGATAGTATGGTACATGGGGTCACGAAGAGCTGGACACAACTGAAAATGATTGAACAACAATATTTATGCTTCAGGAATTAGCAAATTTTACAAAGCAGGACTTGGTTTGATATTTTATTGATGGACTACTTGTAAGAGAGAGATAGAGAAAATGTCAATAACACAATTTAAGCTTTTTTTTTCCTTCAGGAAATCCAGTTGTTAAACATTTACCAGCATACCTCTGCTTAGTAGTTTCATGTATGAGGTCAACCATGAGCTGATGTCTCTTCTTAGCAACAGAATAATTTACATCCTCCCAAATGAAAACTCATTTCTTGGAGAGTGGTTGGGAGGAGGGGGGAAGATAACCAGAGGTACCATTTATTAAACAGCACTAGTGCTATATTCCATAATGCCTGAGTGAACTAAAGTAATAAAGCTACAAAGTGTCAGGTAATGACTCCTCCATGGTAATAATTATTTTAAAAAATACTTTGAATTTCCATAATGGCTGATTATCTGAAAACTCAGTGTTTATGGGCATTCAGAAGTAATGACCCCACATTTAAGAATGACTTTTCCTATTTTAAAAATGAAATTCCTGTAGAAATCTTTGCAGATTTTACCATATTAAAGCCACGATCTTGGATCATCAACATGTCCTTGTTTTGTGACTAATAATTGCAATGTTAATATTAAATGTTCTCATCAAACAGCCTTTCCTGGAGCATGGAGGGTGTGAAGAGAGGAATGGTTATAGAGACAGCATAGAGGGGCCTGGCATTCATGTAGGACAGAATAAGATGGGGTAACAGTTACCCAGGGCACTTAGATCAGGTGGTTTGGTGAATACAAAGAATCAGTCCAGTACTCTGCATTTCCCTCACTTAACTAAGGTATTTTTGGTTTTTTGTGTGCCCGAAGGGAGAACAGGATAATAGACACATCCACATGTTCTTACACTAAGTAAAGTGTGATTGGTCAATTTCTAGTCTTGCAACTGGGTTGAAGAGACAAAAGATGAACTGGGGATAGTAAACGGTAAACATCAAAAAGATGAATGGGGGAAGGATAATGCTGGAAGAGGGAAACACAAAGTTCCGAGATTAATGAAGGTGTGGTTATGAGGATGCAGTGACCAAATTGTAATTAGAACATTCCAAGAGCAAATACTGCACATAGTGCAGGTGTTTGCCATTGTCTTGCTGGGATTCTTTCTCATGGAAATGCACTTCCCCATGGTTTCTTCATGTCAGCAAACCCTGAATGCTCCTTAGACCTTTGCAAAGATGTCAATTTTTCTAGCAGCGCAATAAAACAAGGCAAACCCAGGACCTGATTCTACAGGTATAAAATGGGTTTGATTCCAACACCAACTAGTTGGCTTCATCCAGGGAAAACTTACACATTCACAGGCAGCATCCATCCCCAACTCTGTCCTCACTCACAAATGCAATAAAATTATAATAACTCATTTCTATGGTACCTCAATATTTAAACTAATTTCTATGGTACCTTAAAGCTTAAAAAGTACTTTCCAGAAACTTTGTGAGGTAGGTAGTGCAAATATTATTATCCCTATTTTATAGGGAAAGAAACTGAGGCTCAGACAATTAAAGTGACTTGCCTAGGATCACATAGTGAAGAAATTGTGGGACAAGGACTTATACTAACTCTCTTGGTTCCATATGTGTGGTTTCTCTGGAAAGAATTCAAGAAAATCTATCACCATTACTAGTAAAATCACTCCAAGCTCATGCCCTTAGGATGGCAGGTCGGAAGCACCAGGTTATTTAAAAATAATAGCCCACTGGGAGAGTCAATGAGGGCAGGTGGATTAAATTGGCTAGAAGAGCATTTATGAAAGAGTTTGTGATTATATCTCTCAACGGAAATTGTTTTTAAAAAATAAAATTGTTAAATGTTCACAATCAAGATGGCTGGAGATCTATTTTATATGATTTGGTCCCTTACTTGCTTTAATTAACTCCAATCTCAATTCAGTTCAAGTAGTGCCTTCTATGGAAAACAATTTCTGATGCTTCCAGCTGCAAGCTTCTCCACTTCCCCAAAATTTACTTAGCAAATTTTTAAAAAATATATTTTCTGTAGATGTATGTATGTATATGTTGTCTCCCCCAATAGAATGTAAGCTTCCTTAGGGCAAAGACCTTCATTTTTGATGTTTATCCCCAACACCTGGCATGATTGCCTGGCCTATTGAGATGCTTAAGAAAGGAATGCTGATTGATTGACCCAAGGCAGAATCATAACTTGCACAGGCTTAAGTTGAGGGGTATTTTCTCCTGGCCAGTTTACATTCTTCACCTCACAGTCCGAGGCCATGGCCCCCATGTCCAGAAACCTAACACCCTAGCATCACTCTCTTGGATAGCTGTTTCCCAGAACCCCCTTAAAGGGTGAGGTCTACAACTTCCTGGTACATGGACTGCCCTTTCCCAGCAAAACTGCCCCCATGGTGTCCCCTGTGCAGCTGTGCCAACCTTCTCCACCAAATGAATTTTTTGCAGGCACAATTACAGCTCTGAAGGAAGAGAGGTGCAGATTATGAAGGTGAAGTTGGGGATTCTGATAAATACATGCACAGACTCAAGCTAGAAACACTTAGGGGGAAAATGGTTGAAAATACATTCCACACCCTACTTGCTAGAGCTATTACCTTTGCCTCTTCAGCACCAATAGCAGCACAGCCAGGGAGATTTGCTTTCTGGCCAAGTCAGAGCGATGCCAACTTTGCAGAAGGTCTGATGGAACAAGGGATATATAAAAAAAAAAAAAGACAGCAAGAAAGGAACTCTGCTACTACTAACTAGGGAGTGTGTTTGGTGGCAGAAAACCTGAATTTCTAGTCATAAACACCCAAGTACCTTAAGGAAATTGGTATGTAGGTGGATAGTTCTGGAGCACACACAGGTGTTTAGAAACCCACACATCTCTATTTACAATCTGAATCTGGGCCAGGAATATGGGGGGTGGGGAGGGAGGAGGGGAGAGGGAAGAAAGAGAAGGGAGAAGGAAAAGAGAGCAGAGAGAGAAGAAAGAGAGAAGAAAAAGTGAGAGGGAAAAGGGAAGAAAAAGAGAGGAGAAAGAAGAAGAAAAGGATCAAGAGAGAAGAAAAAGAGCAAGAAAGAAAAGAGGGAGAGAGAGAAGAGGGAAAAAGGAGAGAAGAAAGAGAGGGGAGAGAGAAGAAAAAGGAGGGGAGAGAGAAGAAAAAGGAGGAGAGAGAGAAGGAAAAGAGGACAGAGAAGAAAAAGGGAGGAGAAAGGGAAGGAAAAGAGGACAGAGAGAAGAAAAAGGGAGGAGAAAGGGAAGGAAAGGGGGACAGAGAGAAGAAAAAGGGAGGAGAAAGGGAAGGAAAAGGGGACAGAGAGAAGAAAAAGGGAGGAGAAAGGGAAGGAAAAGAGGACAGAGAGAAGAAAAAGGGAGGAAAAAGGGAAGGAAAAAGAGGACAGAGAGAAGAAAAAGGGAGGAGAAAGGGAAGGAAAAAGAGAGAGGATAGAGAGAAGAAAAAGAGAAGAGAGAAAAAAGAAGAAAAAGAGAGATGAGGGAGCAGAACAAGAGAAAAGAAAGGGATAGAGAAAGAGAGAAAGAGACAGAGACAGAGACAGAGACACACAGAGAGACAGAGACAAAGAGAGAATTTTCCTTACACATCATCTAAAGTTAACCATAAAACCCAGTAAGGAGGTCTACTTATAAATCCTTGACCTGATACTTAAAAAACACAATATAAATACCCAACTATCAGAAGGATAGAAGAGTGTTACCCCAATTTATTAATACTCAGTCACTTGTGAAACAAGATGGGATTTTCTGTCATTTCCTGAAGTTTTTAATGTATTACATTTATTTGGAATTCAGCTTTATTCAAATTATTTATTTTATTCAAAATTCATCAAGTTCAAATCCAGACAGGGGACCTGTTTGGAATTCTTTTTCTCTTCAACCCTACCCCCTGGCTTCCCCTGGGTCCTTCAAGTCCAGGCTAAAATTCCACCTTTGGCAAGAATTCCTTCTCTCCTCCTTAATACTAAGCTAATGTCTTCTCTTTGAGATGACTCCAATTATCCATTATTCATCTCATACTTAGGTATTTAGTTGTTTGCATATCATCTCCTGGATTAGATATCAAGTGCCTTGAGGAAAGGAACTGTTTTTTGCCTTTCTTTGTATCTTGTGTGCTCCCCCCCTACTGCACTTAGCATAGTGCCTGGCTCATATAGGTGTTTAATAAATGCTTGTTGACTGTATGACTGAGGAATTGCAATTTCCCTTTCTGGAGATTGAGATCAAATAATAAGAAAGATTGATGTGGAGTGGCTAGTTAAAAAAATCCCTATGAATCATGTTGGATACAGCTGCTGTAAACTTGAAATTCTGAGCCATATTTTCCTAATGTGTGAGCTGCTTCCCATTAGTAAGCAAAGAATTTTTGGGGAAGCTGTGTTAATCGTTTAAAAATGTTATTATTTCATTGCCCAAATAATTCCCGCGTGACTTTAAAGACTCAATCACACTTCGCAGAATTATATTACTCACAGAATTTAAGTTGCTATAGCAATCTACCTGATCATTATACTCCAATTTTCTATATTATCTTTATAGGAAGGATATTTTCAGCTAAACTAATCTTCAAGAATATTCTCAATAAAAATTAAGGAAATGTTCATACATTTTACTCTGTGCCTAATATTATAAAAATTTAAGGGGGAAAAATCACTCTGTACTTATCTGAAAGGAATATCAAAATTTAAAACTAGATGATCTGTAGCTAGCTGCATGGTAATTCTAAGTATGAAGCAGAAATAGAATGTTTCTCTGGGCATTCCTTACTCCTCCCACAGTTTAAATTTTGATGTTTCCCAAATTTGTGTCTTTAGTTTTTTTTTTTTATCTCTATATGTTCTTCATTTTGTGTTCATCTATTTTGATGGTTTGAACTATAATCTCTCTGTTAATAATATCCAAATCTTTATTTCCTGCCCTGGTCTCTCTTCCAGATGTAGGTAGGTCTTGATTTCCAAAATGATGATGGCAATGATGGAGTTTAGGCTCTGAGAACCTCCTTGAATCTTCCCACTTGATGGGACATTTGCCTGAGGCCATATGTCTAGTCCTCCATTGTCCAGCTACTTCCTACCCTTGATATATCAAAATATCTATACCCATATATATATATATATATGTATCAAAATATCTATACCCAAACCTGTTATCCCTAAACTAGCCTAGCCCTCCATTGTCTGTCAGCTATTTCCCTTAATCCCATTCCTAGAGTCTGACCTCAGTACCTCAATATCCTCCTTAGATTCCTCCTCAAGACCCTCCCCAAACCCCTCCTCTAGACCACCCCTAGATCCCTTCCACTGTCTTACTGTATATAAGATCTATCTTGCCTCCATGAAGGTGCTCAGATTCAATCTAGAAGAGATTCAATCTGGCCTGCTTGTCAACACAAGCTTTGAGGTCTCTTCTCCCTTGATATCCTTTCTAGATCCTATGTTCCTAAGTTCCTAACAGAAACAGATAAATAGAAATTCAAATGGGGTCTTTGTCCTAAGACTTTTTTTTTTCTTTTTTGGAGGTCATTTGGGAATAAGTGACTTGCCCAAGGTCACACAGCTAGTAAGTGTGTCAAGCATCTGAGGCCAGATTTGAACTCAGGTCCTCCTGACTCCAGGGCCTGTGCTCTATTCACTGCTCCACCTATCCACCCCTGTGTCCCAAGACTTAAAAAAAAATTCTATCCAATATTTTTGACTACCTAGAAATCTTTGACTCCAATTTATTTTCAGACTAGCAGCCCTAACAAAGTTCCTAAGGAGCAACCCCATGAGGGAGAAAATATAAGTGATAATTGCATGGGAGGGGTAATTTTCTACCTTTTTTTGTGCCTCTGGCTTTGTAACTATCTGGTCCTGTCATTTGAAATAAAAAATAACCATTTGTTAAAATATAGGGTTCAGTAATCATAAAAGCATGGTATCCTCCCACACTGTGCATAAATAAAAGCCTATATGTGTCAAGGGATTTTGATGATACAAACCAACTCCTTGAGTTTCACTCTTGAGGCTTAATATGTCTCTAGGACCCTGCCTGAAATTATAGCTTTATAATGTTAGGCTATGCATATATATTATTCCCTTATGTAAATTACAGTACAAGGCAGTCTTGTTTTTTTTTTTTAACATAATCTAAATTTATTCTTACATTAAATGATATTGAATCCAAGGAGGAACACTTCATTGATTCTTAGCAATAAACCAAGATGCACAATATACAGGAGTCATCCTCTCAGAGAGCTTACATTTGGTACAAATTTAAATCAGAGAAAAGAAATGGATTATGAAATCCCATATTTCTAAGTTCTTTTTTGAAGAAATAACTAATACAAAGCCATTCTTTCCAGATCTCCTGTACATAAAATCTGAATTGATCACATGTTAAATCTTTTTTTCTTTCCAGCAGAATTGAATGATAAAGACATTCATTCATTCCAATAATCCATAAAATTAGTTTGATTGAGTTGCAAAATGAATGAGAACACTTGGTAAACTTTTTCTTTTTAAAGACAGACATAGCCAAGGAATATCCCTTTGACTGAAAACAAAAAGAAACACACAAACAAAATGAAGTTAGGGCAGTGAGAAATATTTTGCAATATGTTCACCAACTTCCATGAGTCCATTTTGGGAATCACAGTTAGTGATAGGCCAAAGCTATAATATTCTAAGGAAATGTCTGCAGCTAAAGAATCAGAAATACTTTAAATGTTGATCCTTTCTATAAAATGGGCATAATAGCCATAGCATAAAGCAACAGTTACCACTAACTACTCATAACCAAATGTATTGGTCTTAATGAAGGGTATATTTTTTCCCCTTCTGACTTGAGTAAAGCCTGAATGTAACCTACAAATTTGTGTATTTATTGTATAAGGGAAGACTTTAGAAAGGGAAAAAATGACAGCAAAAGTTAGTTAAGGTAAGAATGATGATAAAAATGAGTGAAATACCTTTATTAAATTGAAAGAAATGCAAAGCAAATTGGCATAGGAAATGTATTTTACATGATAATCTGTCTAGTTTTTTCACTCTATGTGTATATACACATGTATACATTGGTATATGCACAAATTTATAGATACATATATACAGATACATACATGCACACATATGCAGAACACACACCTTTCCTTTCAAATATATTTCATTTTACCAGAGTGGTATGTTCAAAATTGACTTCTATTTATTTATGAGGATATATACAGTATTTCACTGTTAACACTATTCTTTTTAAGAGCATATTATTCTCATTGGAGGATGTAATATTTAATTTCTGTTCTTTGGAGACTTCTTTGGCCTTGAAGTCAGAATAATTTAATATTTGAAGCTATCATGCCATTTGGGCCTCAAAGCATTGTCTAGACTAGCCAAGGTGACACCAGAATCTTGGTGCTATGGTACTTACCATGGAATAAGCTATAGTCTCTTCTGATTCTCTGAACATAATTTTAAACACTATTCCCTACTCATCACAATTTGATTTAAAAAGGGTTTCTTTTAGAGTGAATTCATAGAGGTTTTAGTTATTCAGGTACCAAAAAGATCTTGTTAATGAAGTTGCTTCACCTGTAAAGGAGTTCCATGCCATATTGGTAACAGACAGAATTCCAGTGAGATTTCAGTATAGCTATGAAAACCTCATTCAGTGTACTTGTGTGATCTTTGATATTTGGATTATGTGAAAAATTTGGGGTTGTGAATTTTCCCCACCACTATCTTATGCTAAGGCCTCTGTCTGAAAAAGAGAAGAATAAGCTGAGTGGGAGAATCAGATAGAATTATTTTATAATTGTAAATAATCTATTGTTTAAATACCCTAAAGGAAACTGAGGGGTTCTCTCCCCCTTCTTTTAATAATAAATAGCAATGTACAGAGAATCGCTATTCTTTGAATCTCTGTTTAAATGACTTAAGATTCAATTTTGAGAATCATTCCCTGTACCCCCCAACTTTGAAACCTCAGTAATGTAACACTTCTCTCTTTTCCTGCTAATTCTAGCTTCAGAAACACTCCAACTTTATAACAAGTAGAGCTGTTTAAAAGTGGTAGGTTGACTCAAGAGGTGGTAGGCTCCTTCACCTTGTAAATCCTCAAGCACTGACTGGATGGTCACTTGTCTGGTGTGTATAGTGGGGATCTCTTTCATGTATGGTCAGACTAGATGGCTACTAAATTTTGATGATTTCATGATCCCTTATGGGTTTGTAACTTATGAGTAACTTACATTATTTATTTCCTTTTTTTTATTCCCTGTAGTTCAATTAATTTAAAATTAATTTTGAGACTTATTCTGCCTAAAGCAATCTGTGTTGTCATGCTTCCAACTTATCCCGTATATATTTCATTGTGCATAACTAATTGTACATTGTCTTCCTCATTGGACTATGAACTCCTTGACCAAGGCCCGATTTTGTCCTTTGTTGTATTATCAGAGTTTAGCACAGTGACTGACATGTAATAGGTACTCAATAAATGCTTGTTGACTTGATAATGACCCAGTCCAGGACTGTGAGAGATCTAGGACTCTTAAGGTAACCACTACTTCAAACTGACCTGTTTGATTTAGTCTGCTGCCCAGATTAATCCCCAAATTTGACTGGGGTAGAGGAGGAAGAGAAAGTTATTTTCTTCTCCCAGTGTTCTTCAATAAAAGTGGAGCTTGTTTGAGATGCCAGATGGGCAGCACCAGAAAACAATGATCTCCCCCTTTTAAAAAAAACCTACAAATAGATGTAGGCAAGGCCAAAGCAAGGGCCAACCTTCCCACCTCATTCTGAAGGAACTGATTCTGAGCAGAAAGAAGGTAATTTGTTCAGGGTCAGGGACCTTTTCAAGCTTTGTTCTTGCTTCTGAGACTTCCACCAAAGCTGCCAAGGACGTGCTTGTTGGTGATTTTGGTTGCAGGAACACCTTGCCAATAGAAACTGGACAAGATCCACTAATTCATTTCCCATCATGAGATCTTGGACACCAAGTATTCCAGATTTGTGGTTCCCAACAGTGTCACTTAGGTTCAAATCACTGTCCATGACCTCCTCATAAAAATCTTTTAACTGTATCACAAAGAGACAGGCTATGGAAACATAGGACAATGTGCCCATTTTCATGACCAACTAACAAAAAGTTTTGCTAATGGTTCTTCAGTAATTAGACAAATTGGTTCATTTGAATAAATATTGATTTGGATATAGTTCATTTCAATAAATACCTACAATAATGACTAACGAGTACTCCCTGTCCCCTATACCCTGGTTGCCTGAATAAATATCCATGTTCCTTTCTCTTTAAACTTATACAATAAAGTAATTTGGGAAATTAGGTGAGTGTTTATGTTAAATTTGATGTAATTCTATAAAAGATTAGAGAGATTAGGTATTAATTTATCTTGCATCTGTTCTCTTACTAACCCAAGTCATATATAAAAAAGAATTAAATTAGACATTAAGATTAAAGAGAAAAATGGTTAAGTAAAATGAACAGAGATTTGAATTTGGAGTTAAAGGATCTGGGAGCTTTGCCATTTACTATCTATGAAACCTTGCATAAGTCACATAATCTCTCTGGGCTTCGGTTTCCTCAAATCTTCCCTCAAATGTAAAATAAAGGAGTTAAATTTGATGAACTCTGGGGTCTCCTCTCACTTTAAATCGATGATATTAAGTTGAAAGTTTCATTTATTTATTTTTTTTTTTTTTTGTTTTGTTTTTTTGTTTTTTTTCATACACACACATTCACATTGTATTCTATGACCACACCCTTCTTCCATTATTTTCATAGTGGAAAGATATCATCAGTCACAGTTATTGTTTTCCATATAGGAATGTAAATAGTTCAACTTGATAAGTTCCTTTTGATTTCTTTTCCCTGATTACCTTCTCAGGCATCTCTTCTTCTTGTGTCTGGATGTCAAATTTTCTATTCAATTCTGGTTTTTTCTCAAGAATGCTTGAAAGTCCTCATTCCACTGAATGACATTTTTCCCCTGAAACAAAATACTCAGTTTTGCTGGGTAGGTGACCCTTGGGTTCATTCCCAGTCTTTTGCCCTCTGGAAATCATATTCCATGCCCTTGATCCCTCAGTGTAGAAGCTGCCAGGTCCTGGGCTATTCTGATTGTGTTTCCACATATTGAAATTGTTTCTTCCTGGCTGCTTGTAGTATTTTCTCCTTGATCTGGGGATTCTGGAACTTGGCTATAATATTTCTGGGAGTTTTCTTTTTGGGTTTTTTGGGGTGTGGTGGTTTTTTTTTTTGTTGTTTGGGGTTTTTTGGTTTTTGGGGTGTTTTCATTTATTTATTTTTAATACATTTTGGGGGTGTCTAGGTGGCACAGTGAAAATAGCACTGGCCCTGGAGTCAGGAGGACTGGAGTTCAAATCCAGCCTCGGACACTTAACACAAAAACTAGCCATGTGACCTTGGGCAAGTCATTTAACCCCAATTGTCCTACCTTCCCTCCTCCAAAAAGCAAAATAAATTTTTAAAAATACATTTTTTCACTGGATTGAAAGGGAATCAGTTTGGGTTTGGGGGTTACCTTAATGATCCAATTAAATCACCTGCGCACTTGAAGCAATAGCTAGATCATAAATATATATCCTCAAAAAGAAAGGAACAAAAAAAAATTTGTCAAGTAAGATGTTGTCAAAACCATCCAAACTGATTGGAACATTAAGGTGGTTTCACTTTTCTTCTCATCTTATTAAACATGACTTACCCTGTTCTTTTGTTATCTTCCTAATCCCTCACAAGAGATGCTACTTATGAAGGCAAAGATTTGTTTAAAAATGTAAGCACTTGAGTCTTTTTTTCTTATTCTTTTCTATATTCTTTTCTTGCATTTTTAAATGTGAAAATATATTTTGTTCAAATGCTGTTAATAATTTTGGGCTGCCCTCTAATTGAAATATCAGTTAAACAATAGTGTAGAATTCATATCCTGAGAAGAGGCCTCAACATGTTTATCCCTGCTATCAAGGCAGTCACTGCACCAGACTAAGCATTAGATGAAGATGATAAAATGACTTCCCATGATTGTTAAGGTGGATTAAATTCTTAGAGTATGGCCCTAACATGATGCAGAGATAGAAATGGTCTCTACCAAGTCAGTCAGCATCTAGATGAAAATTGGGATAGGAAAAAAACAACAGAGTTTTAATAAAAGGATTAGAATAAGGTAACTACATACTCAAAATAGTATCAGCCAATAAGCAACACACATCCTTCTGTAAGATACATTTTCCCATAAACCATTTCCTTAACTCCAACCTGTTCCTTATGATAGTGATCAGACATTTCTATGTGGTCCATTTAATCATAGACTATGGGGAGAGGGGACTCTATGCAGTTCAAGGTCCTTGCTTTAGAGATCAGGAAACAGACTTAGAGTCTTTGACCTCCTCCACATAATACAAGTACTCAGTATCAGAGCAAGGATTTAGACTTTTTCGCTTTAACTCTAAATTCAGTACAGCCTTCCCAGTCCCTTGGAGGAAAATATTGCCAACCACAATTTAATATAAAAGTCATACAGAATAATAATAAAAATGATGGTACAAAGTATGTAAGGCTATTATTGCCCAAGAAATGGCCTCCAAATGTAATGGATATTTGAAGGATGCCTTGGGAAAATGTAATTCTTTCCTTGATTTTAGGGCACAGGTGAATCAGTGACTACCTTTTAACAAAGGACATTGTTGATTGTTCATTGTTTTCCTGTTACCAGTGCTGTTTATTAATAGGGAAGCAATAAGGTCTATTAAGCAAAATGTAATTCAATAGAATCAGTTTGATGATAAATGGAGCCCATGTGGTTAACTTTGTTTTGAAATTAACCTATCAGGTGCAGATCTCTGTAATTAAAGAATCCTAATTCATAATTCTCTGAATCATTGCATTTGGCAGGCAAATGGCAGTAATTTTCATTTCACAACACAGTGCCTCAGACAGTAATAAGCCAGAACTAAACAAATGCAGGTTTAATCAGGTAACAAAGCATGTCAAATACTTATCCTGAAACAAGGGAGTCTGGCACATGAAGTGTGAAATGCTGAGAAGTCCCTTGGGGGATGTTATATTCTCTGATATGTACCTTTTCACAGCTTCTGTTGACACCTTTAAAAAGAAAAAAAATCTCCCCACCAGAATTCAAAACAAATCTCTCTCAATGGGACTTCAGTGAGCCAAATATTTTTTTCTTTCCCCAAAGGACACTTGAAAGAGTAGTTCTTTGTTCATCTTCATGTGATTTTGGTCCCAAACTTTACAAGAAGAGACATTTCTCAGTATTTTATGGTTCTGCTATAAAAGAGTTTGAGTCTCATATATTCAATAGAGATCCCAACCAACTCTCCTGGAGTGGAGAAATTAGGTATTAAATTGGAATCCCGGAGTTTTACTATATGGAGAATAAAGAGGGAAAAGTGGGTTTGAAGTTGGCTCCCATGTTTCCATGACATCTCCCAGGATACAAAGACAAGCAATTGCCACCCAGCATTAGTGGCAGATGGATCTTACACAGTCTTTCTAAAGGGAAACTTCAAAGTATGTCTTATAAAATTCCTGCTTTGACACTGGGCCTGATTTTGAATATATTAGCATTTATGTATCTCTCCCAAATTTGCATAAATATTTAAAATACAAGTTATTGCAAAAGTAAGCACAGCTCTTTGTACCTTGTCCTTTCCCAAGCCCTTGAGAAAGGCATCAACTCCTTTAATTCACTTTATCCTGGGTAATCTTACTCTAATGTCTCACAGTGACATGGAGGTGACTCTAGATCCTTGACAGCTGTACCAGTGGAGGGTAAGTTCTCACATGTTATACCAGGTCAGGAAGGCTTCACATACAATATGGCAACCAAGTGTGTCATCTTTTAGACTGGATTTAGAACTAGGGTGGGGCTAATGGGGATTTGTCCCAGGCAACAAAATAGAACAATATGCCATTTCCTCCTCCAGCAGGTGTTCTTAAATATCATCACAATAATTTAAAATTTGTTTCCCAGTATCTCTTGCATATGGTAAAGTAAGGAAATTCTCTAAACTTGATAAGACCCTCCAAACCAAAGCAATATACATATTAATATTCAAAACTTTATTAAAAAGTAGACTTAGAGGAGAAGAGTGAAATATATAGTAGAAAAAATGATTCAGAATTAAAAAACAAGGGGTGGCTAGGTGGCGCAGTGAGTAGAGCGCCGGCCCTGGAGTCAGAAGGACCTGAGTTCGGATCCTGCCTCAGACACTTAATCCACACAAATAAAAACCTAGCCGTGTGACCTTGGGCAAGTTACTTAACCCCAATTGCCCTAAAAGGGGTGGCTAGGTGGCGCAGTGAGTAAGAGCGCTGGCCTCGGAGTTGGGATGACCCGAGATCGAATCCGACCTCAGAAAATGAGCACCCACACACAAATAATGACTAGCCGTGTAACCTTGGGCAAGTTACTTAACCCCAATTGCTTAAAAAAAAAAAAGAATTAAAAAACAAAAGAAGCCAAAGACTAATAAATTACTCAGAGGTCTGATGCCATTATATCATAATGGTAGATATGGGGAGCACCAAAGAACATCACCAACAATAAAATCGATTATGCTTTAACAGACAGGAAATGATCTGTTACCAGTGTGGGAGCGATTTTAGAATTAGCTGTGTGCAGGCAAACCATCAACTAGTCAGAGTCAAAGTCAAAATTTAAATTAGAAATCAGAAAGAAAAAGATAAGCGTGAAAAGAGGACATAACCTGCCATTGTAAAAGCACACAAAATGCTTAAGCAGTTAAATCTAAACAAAAAGACAAAGTAAAAGCAAAAGTACTTCTTAGTGAAATTAAAACAATTTCAAATGATCCTCATAATGAAAAAGACCGAAGGAACACTCAGCCAGCGAGCTCATTGCCAGAAAGGAGAGAAGTGACAGCCAAGGGTAACACTAGGTCAGAATACCAGTTTCCAAAACATTAGTGAGGAGGAGCACGGAAACTCATGAGCAGTATTAGCTCACCAAATAATGAAAAGGAGTGGAAGGAAAAATAAAGCTAAGGAATGTTTGGGATGAGACCGGACTAAGCCAGATCATTCCCAAAGCATTTGCAAATTAAACTGGAAAGAGATGAACAAATAAATGTGAAATGGAATAGCTCGGTCAGCATTTCTCCAGGTAATCAATAATTATCATTATTAATGAGAGTGGACACACAACATTTGAACTTAAACACCTCAGCAGCTGATTTGCTATAGATGTGCTATGTGTGGAAATGGGACTCAAGAAAATGAAGTCAGGAAGAGCAGCTGGACCTGATGAGACATAGAAGGAAGAAACACATGCTGAAGATGATGCAATTTGCAAGTCACTCAGGGATCAATTTTCATGATTATAGATTTAGAACTAGAAGGGCTTTAGAGTCCAACCCTTTCATTTTTCAGAGTCAGACCCCCCAGAGGTAAAGTGTCTTGCCCAAGGTCACCTAGGTAGTTAGTGACAGAGCTGGGATCTGATTCTAAAAATTTAGAATTTCTGATTCTAAAATTTCTAGGAGTTCTGATTCTAAAAATAGTTTTTCCTCTCTACCATGGTGACTCTTAAAAAGGGGGAAGATTTTTAAAGCATGAAAGATAATTGATTGAATCATTACACAAAAACATATTAGTAGGCATATGCCAGAAACTACTGATGAAAATGTTTGCTGCCTCATATCTATAAAACCTATACAAGAAGAGTCAATATGTACATATCTCATATTAAAGAAAATATGATAAGACAATAGACAGACTTCTGGCATTTTTCCCAACCTATCTCACATCCCTGAAACTCTATCCCTCCTCATCACCACCTTGTGGCTTCCTTCAAGTCTCAATTAAAATCTTACCTTCTACAAGAAGTTTTTCCAATCCCCCTTAATGCTAGTGCTTTCTGTCTGTTGATTATCTCCAACTCACGCTCTACATATCTTGTTTCTAATAATCATTTGTAATTATCTCTCCCATTAGATTATTATGTACAGTTATCAGCACACCAAATTTCAAATTTGATCCCCTATTTTCAGGAAAGATAGTATCTTGACATCCAGGTCACAAGTGTGAATGGGACAGAGCACAATTTCAGAGCTGGACTTTAGATTCAGCAAGACACTATGGTTATTCAGTGGAGTTTACAGGATTGGGGGAACCACCACCTGAAGTTGAGACTATTGGGTTCTGCACTCAGATAGGGGTCTTTGTGAAAGATATGCCAAATCTCTACACAATGAAAAAATTATAAAACGTGTTGGTACAGGGAAAGATCGAAGCCTGAAAGAAGAGTGAAGTTTTTCTCAACTCTTAATGAAGAGAGATCTGCAACAGAATCTCAAAATGAAGAATGACAGTTATAGCTGTGACGGGCTTCAATATGAGGAGTCCAAAAATAATCCCACTGAGGAGACCCTCAAGCACCTATTGAAAATGCATTTTATATTGGGCAGCTAGGTGGCGCAGTGAGTAGAGCGTCAGCCCTGGAGTCAGAAGGACCTGAGTTCGGTTCAGACCTTAGACACTTAACACAAACAAACAAAAACCTAGCCCTGTAACCTTGGGCAAGTTACTTAACCCCAATTGCTCTCCAAAAAGAAAAAAAAAAAGAAATATGACACCTCCACCCCACCACTTCTTTGCAGAGGTGTGTAGGAAGGTAGGGGTGTAGGTCACTGCATATAATGTCAAAGTTTCTCAATATGTTGTTTAGTTTTACTGAACTTTTTTTTAATTCCTTTTCATCTTTGCTGTAAAGGTTGGCTCTTTGGGAGGTATATATTGCGCATAGGTCACTGCATATAATGTTAGAGTTTCTCAATATAATAAGGATGCTTATATGGTTATGAATCATGAAACATAATCTCAGAGGGAACAAAATTTCAGGCAGCCTAGAGGACAATGAAGACACTATGGTGGGTGTAAAGCCAACTGCAAAATATTACCAATAATAACACGAACACAAGAAATGTTTCAAAACATATCTCCAAAGACATGTATGACTAGAAAGGGAAGTGGATTGGTCTTGAGGCCAAACTAAAAAATAATGAATTTATAGCCCAAGTATTGCACTGGCATCTGTAAAATATTAAAGTCAAGTCATTAAACATTTATTGAGTACCTGCTATAAAAGACCCCAAGCAAGTACATTAGGTAGATTCAATACGGAGGATATGTGCAAGGATAGAGACAAAATTCATGCAGGATGAGACAGTTGCATTAATGGAGAGAGTACCTCCATATTGATGAGTTCACAGATCATCATTAAAGTATCTATTAGGAAGAAACCAGAAATGACCAGGGCTGTTTGTCATTGATAATTATTGGTAAGTGCCACGTTAAGTGATGAATAACATAAAGGAATAAGTGCACTTCCACCCTTTCAGTGCAGTAGGTAGTGGTGTAGGAAGGGATCTAGGTTTATTCTTGACACTCCCCCCTAATATACAGAATTCTTCTAAATTTTTATCTAGTATGACCACTGTGCCTACCCAGCTTATGACTGTTAATGGGTCAATGTCCCACAAGTCTTGGTGGTAATTCACAGTAAATGGGGGCAGGAATGAGGGTTTTAAGGCATATGTTCTGTCTTCATAGCTGTCTCAGGAAAACCCCTTGTCCTTGAGCAACTCATAATAAGGTGTAAATGGGGTAGAAAGTGTCAATCAGGGGTTGACAAGGTGTCAACAGATTGACAAGGTAGACTCCAGCCTACTTTGGGGCGGAGGGGGGAGGGAAGAGTAATAGGTAAAAGAGGAATGAAACACGGCACATCTGTTCAAACAGACTGAAAATGTCAGCTTTTGGAATGCCATTCACATGCTTCCTGCTGAGGCAGAGAGGTTCAGCTCACTAGGCTCTCCAGGTGTCAAACCTCTTCTGTAACTTTCCTGGAGCAGCCCCAACAGAAAGTCTGGAAATGTGAGTCCTGGCTTCACTACCCTGGGCTGACATATATATGACCCACTTGCTCTGTTGTTTCTGGGATCCCATGGAAACTTTACTAGGAGGGTAACATTCTCTTTTGAACTGTCAATCCCTGGAGAGCATCTGCAAGATAAAAGTGCATCTTTCCAGTGCATCATTTTTACTGGCTTGTAAAAAGGTGAATTGATGAACAGCTTTTGCATAATCTCTTGGAAAACTTGGTGAACTTCTCTAATTTTGAAGGCATGTGAAAATTCTCTAACCAATGTGACCCAACAACAGCAATAATTTTTTTAAAAGAAGGTTTTCAAAGTGCTCTACATATATTTTATTTGTTATATAGGCTCCACAATAAACCCAAAGGGAGAGAGTTCTTGATCTCACCAAATGGAAATTCCCCAAAGTCTTTCATAATAGCAAAAGGAGAGATAGGGGCATTATAGAGAATGCTAGCTTCTCTACACGTCTCTCCTTTCCAAAGTCTCTCTCCCTTTATGAACCTGTAGAGACATTGGAATCACCAATCTCCTGTGGTAAAAACAGGAGAGCCCAGATTTCTTTTCTCTCCAGCTTTTATCAGCTCCACCTGCCCCTCATGAAGGTAGCTAATCTCCATCAATGAGAGATCTACGTACAATTGGCCCTTGAACCAAGGGTTATACATTCTTTTTTCTAGCTCCAGTTTCCTATTGTTTCTTTTCACTGTAACTAGATTAAATCTTGCAGGCACAGGACTAGAAGGTTGGCGATGGGGGTTTTGGGGGAGGGAGATCCTTGATCCTCTGTTCATCTGTGGGCTACTCCAATTAAAAAGCAGGAAAGAATCCTGAGGGTAGATGGTTTTGTCTTGCTTCCTTGATCCAGTGATATCTTTGTCACTGGAGATTATTTCTTCATCCCATGCACTTCCCCGGTGCTCCCAATTTTAAGGATATACCTTCCATTACATGACATCCCAGTCTCTCCCATGACTACATTCCTCCATAGATAAAAAGGGGAATTCCCAGCTCAGCTAAAGTTGGCTGTAGCTGCTAAATCAAACTTTAGTTTTTAAATGGATTTTTGACAGACTCATTTGCACATACTTTTTTATATTCTTTAGCTTGGGTTCAGAGGGTGAATGTGCACCTGTACATACTAGCACAAATCCTACTCCTTTCCCTTTATGGGATTGTTTTGTTTCAAGCTCTTTGGCTGTGACCTTAACAACCATAACCTGGGCTGACCTGGGAGGCAGCCATCCTTCTGGACTCATTCCCTTCTCTAACATCATTCCCCAAGCCTTCTATGGGAAAAACAACCACCTATTTCTGTCCAAAAGCAAATTTAAATAGGGCCCAATACCGATAATAATTTTATGATGCCTTAATGCTGGGAGAGCTTTTATGTTTCATGTTAACTCATTTGGCTCTCACTACAACCCTTTGAGGTTATAAAATGAGGGCATGAATAGCAAACTGAGACCCAAAGAGGTTAAAGGGCTTGTCCTGCATCACACAACTGGTAAGTGTCTGAGGTAGGATTTGAACTCAGGTCTTTCTGACTCCGTATCCTCTTCTCCACCTGCTGTAACACTTAGCTATCCACACCCACATGATTCTAAAAAAGTAACTCCAGGAATCCTGATCTAGTCTGGATCCAGCTGGAACTCTCTCCAGATGCCGTTCCTCCAAATATGGTGGGCTCACAGAGTCTTTCTGCATATTTCCCAAACATCAGATTCTTGTATTTTCACTTCCATCCATCCCGCTTGTCTCCTCTATCCCTCCTCTGGCTACTGTTCTGCTCTCAGGCCTCCCCTGGTCCTGGAGATCTTTCTAAGTTATCTTTTCTGGATGATTTCTCTAATCTAGCATCCTAGCCTTGTATATCCTGTCTTAGATACTTATTACCTGTGTGAACTTAGATAAGCTACTTATGCTGCCTCAGTTTCCTCATCTGTAAAATAAGGTGGTTGGACTAAATGGTCTCTCAGGTCCTTTCCAGCCTCAAGTCTATGAATCTATGACCCTTTGTGGTCTAAAATACCAGATGTCTTTATTTGTACCTTATCAACACCTACTCCAATATGTCCTACTCCAATTAATCCCTTATGAGGTCGTTATGCATAGTGTACAGAGTGTTAAACTTTGAATCAGGAAGAAAGTGAGCCTGGATAAATGTCACCTAACCATCCGTCACTTCAGGCAAGGTCTCAGGATTAATCCACTACATTATTGACAGGTCACTCAAGGACAAGAACAACGCTGATTTGTGGAACAGCTGTGTAGATTAAGTACATGGTTCAGACTTAGATTATGATAGCAAAACTCAATATTTCATTTCTCCCTTCTAGGCTTCAAGAAACAGTTCAAGCCATGGGAATATAGAAAAATGGAAGCATATAGAAGATTCTCCAGATTTCAGCATTAGCAAGAACCTCAGAGGCCATCTTGTCCAGCCCAGACCTGAACAGAAACTCCTTTTTCACACATCCCTCCCCCCACCCCCAAAGTTGTTATCTTGCCTTCACTTGAAGACCTCCAGTGATAGGGAGTCCATGATTTATCCAGTCAGCCCAATCCATTTTGGGATGACTCTAATTGTTGAGGAAAATTTTTCTGTCATTTAACTTGAATTTCCTGCTCTGAAACTTCCACCCATTGCTCAGAGTTGTTTCAAGCAGAACTAGGTTAGTCCCATTTCCGTTGGAGACCCTTCAAGTAATTGAATAGCTATTAAGTGCACCCATAAACTAGCCCTTCTCTGGACCAAACATCACCAGTCATTTTCAAATGATCTTCACAAAGGCATGGTATCTACTTTTTGTGCCTTGTGTTGAAAGGTAAGGCACTGATCCTATAACATCCTCACCAGGGGAATAATAACTATAAATAATATTATTTTAATAAGCATCAATAACCACTGTTTATAACATTGATTATTGATAGTAACAGAACAATTATATTAGCAGCCATAATATTATTATATAATATAATGTATAATATAATAATAATATGACTATAATATGTTTCTCATATTAATGTTATTAATATTATTATAAATAATTAATATAGTTATAGAGAGCATTAGGTTTTAAAAGTGTTTATTATAATATATTATAACACCACAACTTACTAATATATTATTATTATATATTAAGCATATAAACTATTAATGTCATTAATAATTAACATATTTGATAATTAGTATAATAATACAGTGCTTTAAGGTTTGCAAGGTGCTTTACAAATTATCTCATTTTATCCTCACAATGACCCTGGGATGCAAGTGCAACTTTTATCCTTATTTTGTAGCTAAGGAAACTGAGGCAGACAGAAGTTGAAGGATTTGCCTAGGTTCACAGATCTAGCCACTGCTAATACTAGATTTGAACTCAGGTCTTTCTGACTCCAAGCAGTTAGATGGTACAGTGGATAGACTGCTATCTTCCCAGTTGGGAAATCAGGAAGATTCATTTTCTTAAGTTCAAATCTGGCCTCAGATACTTACTAGTTATGTGGCCGTAGATAAATCACTTAGCCCTGTTTGCCTCAGTTTCCTTATCTGTAAAATGAGCTGGAGAAGGAAATAGCAAATCTCTTTGTCAAGAAAACCACAAATGGGGTTATAAAGAGTTGGACACAGCTAAAATGATGAAAGACAACTTTCTGATCTCAGGTCTAATACTTTTATCCACTACAAAAGGGATTAGATAGTGAATGAAGGTTAGGTGACATTTATCCAGGCTCACTTTCTTTCTGATTCAAAGTTTAACACTCTGTCCACTATGGATCATGGCCTCCTAAGGCATTAATTGGAGTATGACCTTTGGAGTAGGTGTAGATAAGGTACAAATAAAGACATCTGGTATTTTAGACCACAAAGGGTCATAGGTTCATAGACTTGAAGCTGGAAAGGACCTGAGAGACCATTTAGTCCAACTACCTTATTTTTCAGATGAGGAAACTGAGGCAGTATAAGTAGCTTATCTAATCTAATGCTTTATATAACTATATTAATTATTTATAATAATATTAATAATGTTAATAGGGGAAACATATTATAGTCATATTATTATTATATTATACATTATATCATATAATCATATTGTGGTTACTAATATAATTGCTCTATTACTATCAATAATCAATGTTATAAATAGTGGTCATTGATACTTATTAAAATAATATTATTTATAGTTATTATTCCCCTGGTGAGGATGTTATAGGATCAGTGCCTAACCTCTCAACACAAGGAACAAAAGTAAAAACTGAAAAGACCTTTCTGAACCTAAGGCTAAAGAAGATCCAAGAGAATATTTTTCCTTCATGTTACAAAAGCTATTTCCACTTATATTTATCCTTAGACTCATTAAAACATATATATTGTATATATACATATATACATACACATGCACATACACATACACATATACATATACATATACATGTGTATGTTAGAACTCACTTTGAGGAAAAAGTCAATAGACTAAGGTCGTCTAGTTCTTTCTATGTAGATCATTGACTGATTGTTTGGATGCCGGTTCTGTTGATAAATCTTGAGTCATAGGATTGAGGGATGGAAGGGATCTCAGAGCATCATTTGGTATCTGGACCTAAAATAAATTTCCAAAAGAGGACAACATCATTGCTCACTATAAACTAAAAATGTAATTGAGTGAGGTGTTGGCTCCATGGGAAGATGAAGGCAGGAGAAGAAGATTAAAGGGCTTTGAGTGGAAGAGGTCTGGCTAATCTGGATGCAGAAGAGAAAGGTTCTTGTCCCATCATTGTGTGACTAGCTCAGGCAGCTTTGCAGCTAGGAAACTTATCATTCATCTACTGCTCTAAGAAGTCTATTTTCTTGGCTTGATATTGTTATTTATTTCTTGAGTGCCACCCGTTTCTCTGCTGCATGTAATACAAAACAGGTCCAGAGCTCCACCCCTCTGCCTAGTGCCTGCAGGCGGGATATGGACAGACAAGCAGGAACTTTCTCTAAACCAGCTCTACTAAAATCAACTGGAAAAGAAAAGAAACTCTGGTTGAGAATTCACTGTAGAATCAATTTGGTAAATACTTCCGCACAAAGTGTTAGTGAGATTAAAAACAGTAATGACAACCAGTTGAAATGCCAACTGGACTGTGAAGCCTTGGAGGGAAAACCTCTGAGGAGGCAGGTGGGTAGATCATCAGTTACTTTAATTCTGTTATTTTAAAAAATAGAAAGAATAAATATATGAATCAAAACCTAGCCACTCACTGGCAAATTGTGTAACCAAGAACAGACAGACAGAAGGGAGAGAAAGGACAGTAGTCCAGTCACATATTTTAGAAGCAAAAAAGCATAAATAACACGAAAAAGAAGGAAAGTCTTGACATCCGAAATCTGTGGCCTAAATTAGACTGTCCGGACGTCTGGTAGGACAAACAAACCATCAGCAGAGGGCGGGCCGCAAATCAAAGTACATAGTATTCTCCCACTGTGGCTAGTAGCAAGGACGGGGGTGGGGTTAGGGAATGGGAGACGGGGGAGTAAAGAAGAGGCCTTCAAACAGAGGTCCAACAGCAGCTTGCTTGACACAGATGTTTGGACCATCTGGAGAGCTTGCATACCATTCTGTGTTCTTTTCCAGCCCAGCTGGAGCACTTGCCACCAGATATAAATAAATAAAAGAGTAAATATGATTTCTTAGAATCATGGGACCTGAGGGGATAGGGTGGGTGTAACTTAACAATCTGACCAGTGTCTGGAAGCAAGGACAGGCTATCCAAGTTGCACTAACTGTTTGAGCATTTGGAAAGTCAGCTGGACTCATGTCACCAAAGCTCTCAACTCTGAAAAGGGGAACACTTTCATTTAGGGTGGTCTTCAGGAGTTATAGATTGAGCATTCATAGTAATGAGGCCATGTTTACAGGCTATATTATCCCGACCATTGTATTTTACAAATGGCAGAGTACATTATTTATTTAGGATAATGATTAAATAAATGCATGCTTGAAAAAGAGGAGGGGTTGAATGAGGGGTAACCTAAAGACAGCTCAGGTGCTCTGCTGATGTCCCCAAAATATTAAGAGAGAGTGAGGAAGCCCCCTCCCTCACCACCATCACATTGGGTGGTCCCTGTGTGAGGAGGCAGTATGGTATAATGGAACTTGACTGGATTTGGAATCAAAAGATCTGAGTTCAAATCTCTATTTTGCAACTTATGATCTATATGACCCTTGGCAAGTCACTTCATTACTCTGGTCCCAATTTCCTAATTCTTAAAATGAGAGGGTTGGTCTAGATAGCCTTTAAGATCTCTAGAGACTTTTGCACTATGAACTTCTAAGTCCTATGAACTTATGAAAATAACTATTGACTGCTCTTTCCCCCAGATACTCTTTTCTCTGTGAATTTTGGGCACACTATTCTCTTGTAGTTCAAGAGAACTTCTATTTGATGGTTTCTTCTCCATTAACTCTGCTGTCTCACTATTCACATCACTCTTCCTGTCTGCCTGCTTCTTTTTTTATTAACTCTGTTGGTTCACCACCCACATCACTCCTTAACTATGGGTATACCCCCAAGGTTCTGCCCTAAATCATCTTCTCCCCATATAATCTCTCTCTTGGCAACCACATCAGTTTACAAGTTCTCAACTCTATGCATGTGGCTAATAGATCTGTTTATCCATCCCCAATCCCTAACCTGACCTTCAGTCCCATATCACTGATGGCCTATTGGACATTCCAAACTATATGTCTCATAGACATCTCAATCATGATATGTAAAAAAGTGAATCTATTTTCTCCTCCTCTTGCCCCAAACCCTTCTCTCTTCCAAAATTTTCCATTTCTATAAAAAGCGCCACCTCCCTCCCAGTTGGTTGGTCAGGTTCATAGCCTTGCATTATCCTTAATTCTTCAGCTTCCAGGACTCCACATACCCTACCAGTTGTCAGCTTTTCATTTCTTCTTACACAACATCTTTCACATCTGACCATTATTCTCTATTCACATAGCTACCACCTTAGTTCAGACTCATTATGTCTCAAATGAGATAATATTTATAAAGTGCTTAATGTAGTACTGGACACATAGTAGGTATTTAATAAATTCTTGTCCCCTTCCCCTTTTCTTCTCACCTACATTATTGCAACAGCCTCATCATTTATCCTCTTGCTTCATATTTCTCTCCATACCAGTCCATCCTATATACCACTGTCTTAAGTGCAGCTATGACATCAATGAACTCTGGTTTATATTGCCTCTAAGACAAAATAAAAACTCTAGGTTTTATCATTGTTGTTGAGTCACTTCAGTCATGTTTGACTCTCCATGACCCCATTTGGGGTTTTCTTGGCAAAGATCCTGGAGTGGTTTGCCATTTCTTTCTCCAATTTAGCTTTTAAAGCCCTATACAACTTAACCCCAACACATGTTTCCAGTCTTATTGAACATTACACCCCCTCCTGCTCTCTGTGAGTCAACCAATTGTCTATTCCTCACATATGATCCCATCTCCCCTTTGTATGCCTCTGTCTTCTCATCCGTGGCAAGAATTCCTTCCTCACTGCCACCTCATAGAATCCCTCCCTTCAAGATGAAGCTCAGACACTACTTTCTACATGAAGCTTTTTTGGATCCTAGCAACTATTAGTGTCTCTGTCTCAAGCTACTTTGTACTTGTTTGTATTTCTTCTATTTATGTTTACTTGGTATATATTATACATGCATTTCTTGTATTCCCCATTAAGTCTGATCTTCTCACAAGTAGAGATTATTTCATCCTTTGCATTTGTGTCTTCAGCTCCTGGTACAGAATCTGTACATAGTAGTTACTTGAAATGTTTGTGAATTGATTTAAGTAAATGCTGAATAAATATAAAGAGAATAAATGCAAATAAATAGGAAGTAGAAAGATTCATTGTTCCACATTCTAAGTTCCCCTTCCCCCATTCCTTACAAACACACACACACACACTTACACATCCATACACACACACACACACACGCACGCACACACACATGAACACCATCCACATAGGGGAGAAGGCTAAAGACTGCAGTAAAGTCATGGTGTCCAAAAGTGTCAGGGAGAGGAAGCATTCCTCATCTCCTCCCCTTCCTCCCAAATCTTCTTTAAAAAAAAAATAGCTCTAAGGGGCGGCTAGGTGGTGCAGTGAGTAGAGTGCCGGCCCTGGAGTCAGAAGGACCTGAGTTCGGATCCAACCTCAGACACTTAACCCCCTTGGGCAAGTTACTTAACCCCAACTACCCTCCAAAAAGCAAAAAAAAAATTGCTCTAGAAGAATCTATAACACAGGGTCACCTGGCTAGAAATTCATTAGTCAAGGGTAAAGTCCCCAAAGGGAGGGTGACCCAAGTCTGAGTCAGAGGACCAATTTGATAGGTTCCCTAAACCATTTCCCTAGGGCGGTACCCTATGAAATGAGCAAACGTTTATTTATTTCCCAGGACCAATTCAGGTCATAAGTGACTTCAAGGCAGTTCTCTGGTTCTGGGGAAATGGAGGGAGACAAGTGGGGAGACTTTCTTCCCCTCCATGAAGAAGAGGGAGATATTGTCTACCCTGCCTTCCCTGGTGTCAAGGGTGGAACTGAGCCCATTATTCAGATACTGTTCCCTATAAGAAGATTCTGAAACACATCATGAAATTTCTCCCTTTCCAAGTCTTTGAAAAATTTAAAAAAAAATTCTAAAACCTTTTGATATGATCCAAAACGCCTAAATTCTTTCACCTTGAAAGGAACACTAGCTGCTCATTTCCAGCGACTCTAACTTCTGCCAACTGTCTCCATCAAAATAAACTCGGCCTTGCTGAAGGGAGAGGCATGGAGAGAATAACAACCAAAGGGGAAAGTAAAAACAGTGTAAAGGACAAGATGAAAAGGGAGTGGAAAGAAATCAGTGGATTGCACTCTAATGAGCTGTTCTGTTGAGGAAAACCAGCCATATGCTTTGACCCATTATTTTGGACTTTTAGGAGGCGTAAAAGCAAGACCTCTCAAAGCATCATCTGCACTTAGGCTCAAATAACCTGTGTCATTTCATCCTGATAGAGATCCCTTTAAGAAAAAAAAAACAAAAACTGGAGTTAACCCAGGTAAAAAAATCACATCCATCTGAAGGGCTTTTTGCCCTATTTTTTGTATCATGGACCTTTCTGAAATCTGGTGAAGCCTATGAACTCCTCCTCAGAATAATGTTTTTACATAATTAAAGGAAATGTTAACTTTCAGTTAAAAATTAGTGAAAATAAAAATGCATTTTTCTCATCCAAGTTTATGAACCTCCTGTAAGTTTTTAAGGGATTTCAGGTTAAGTGCCCCTGTTCTAAATAATGGATCTCAGTCTCTGAGAAGAAGCTTAGGAATACAACCAAAGTACTTTTGGAGGGGACCAACAAAAAAAAAATTCACAGAATCAGAGAATTTGGGAATTAAAAGGGACCTCAAACCCATCTAGTACAATTCATACACAACAGGAAGCCCCACCTTAACTTACCCAACAAGGTATCACCCAGTCTATTCTTGGAGGGAGTCCTCATTGCCATTCTAGGTGACCAACTCCATTTGGGGAAAGCTCTAATAGTTAGGGCATTGTTTGTTTTCCCTGATATCTAGTCTAAATTAGCCCCTTTCAGCTACCAGTTCTGCCTCCTAGGGCCAAGTGGAACAAACCTAATTCCTCCACTACTTGCTAGTTCTTCAGGCACTTGAAGACAACTATCATGTCCTCCTTTGAATCTTTTCTTTTACTTATCTGAGTCTGTTCATCAACATCTAATTGCTATCTAATAAGGAGAAGGTATTTTCTTACTTCTGTCTGTCTGTCTCTCTTCCTATCTGATAAGAAGGATTGGGATGAGAGGAAAAAGCAAAGTGAGAACAAATTTTATTTGTGATATCACTTGGATCCATTGAATCGTTTCAGAAACTTAATATTTCTAGATCAAGGGTTATAAATTTGGAGTCCATGACTAATTTGAAAAATATATAATAAGTCTCCTTTGTAATTCTATGAATTTTATTTGATGCATTTAAAAATATTATTCTGAGCAGGGGTCAGTCCATAGGCTTCATCAGACTGCCGAAAGGGTGCAAAACCACCAAAAGTTAAGAACTCCAGTTCTGAATAAATTGGCCATCTTCCAACCCCAATTTTATGAAATTGCTTGCTTTCTACATATCTGCCCTGTCTACCCCATATTGTTGTGAAAAATCTAGTGAAATATGTCTGCAAAGGCACTTTCTCTATAGTAAAGGACTAAACAAATATGTTATTATTACCACCATCAGTAGACATTAATAATGACATTTTCTTGTAAAATTATAGCAGCTGTGAATGGAATGAAAGCCTGTCCAAAGGCACATGTTAAAATTGCCTTCCTGGGGTCCACTGTTCTATGTCATTTGAGCATCAAGAACCATATTTTAGGTTGATAGCATCCTCTGCTAACATTCTGTTTTAAAAGCTCATGGAGGAGAGAAGTTTTTTGAAGGATCTGCCAGCAGAGCCTGAGTTCTGGCATTTCCTACCAAACTGGAAAGGCTTTGAATATGAGCCCAGTGACAGACTGTCTGTTGACCAAGGATTATCCAGGCTGACCACAGGAAGACTCCTCATTGTCAGGTTGGCCACGAGGTGATTTTTGTCTACTGTGGTTCATGAACACCATCTGCTAAGCCCTCATGGGTTCTTAAACTTTTTTTTTCATCATATACCTTTAGCAATTTGGGGAAGTACCTTCTCAGAATGTTTTTGAATACAAAAAATAAAATATATAGAATTGCGAAGGAAACCAATTATGCTAATATAAAGATGTAATTTTTTTTCCCATCTAAGTTCACAAAGATTTTTGGGGTGCAGGTTTGTGAATCCTAGCTTAAGAATTCTTTGCTAAAATATAGAGGGGTTAAGATTTTTCAGGGCAAGATCCACAGGAATGAAGATGAGCTTCCTGAAATACAAAGACTTAATAATTCCTTTCTTTCTGAGGAATAGAGAACAAAAAGATAAGTCCAAATGTCTGAATGAAGCAGAGAACCTCCACTGATAATAGCCCTCTCAAGAAATACAATGGGGACTATTTTTTCCCCAAATGCTTTATTAACTTCTGGTTTGCATCATTCATTTCCACCAGATTTTGAGTTACAATTTTTCCCCATTTCCCCCTACCCATCACCCCAGAATAACAGTCATACAAGATATCCCTTCATCCAATCTGCTCTCTCCCATCTCTTCTCCCATACCCCCTTTGACTTTTCCAATAGGGTGAGGTGAATCCCCGAGCCCCATGGTCTTATCTTCCAATTATATGCAAAACAGTATTAGTCATTGTATTTATATAGTTTTTTAAAAAATTGATATTAAAAGGAAGATAAGCAACTCAGTATATGCTGTACATGTGTAGCTATGCAAAACATTACCATAGTAGATATATTGTAAAAGACTGACTATATTTCCCTCCCTCCCATCCCATGTTCCACCTGGTCCACTCCCTACCTTGATCCTATCCCTTTTCAAAAGTGGGTGCTTCCAACATCCCTCCCCCACCGGCCCGCCCTCCCCTCCACCACCTTCCCCCATGCCCTTTCCCCCCACTCTCCTCTAGGGTGGAACACCTTATTTAGTATGCATGCCATTCTCTCCCTCGTCCAAATTCAATGAGAATAAGGTTTTGCCTTTTTGCCTTCCTGTTCTTCCCCTCCCCTGCAACCAACTTCCCCTGCATCTTCTACATGAGACAGTTCACCCCATTGTCTCTCCCCATTCCCCCTCACCACATTACTCTCTCACCTCTTGACCTCACCTTTTAAGTATCATCTCTTCCTATTAAATTCGACCTGTGCCCTCTATGTATATCTGAAAACATATATATATATATATATATATACATATATATATACATATATATATATACATACATTCATAAATGTATTCATATGCCCATATACCCTTTTTCAATTATTTTCATATTGAGAAAAGTTTCATCAGTTACAGTTATTATTTTTCCCTGTAGGAATGTAAATAGTTCAACTTTGATAAGTTCATAGTGGTTTCTTTTCCCTGTTTACCTTCTCAAGCATCTCTTGCTTCTTGTATCTGAATGTCAAATTTTTTATTCAACTCTGGTTTTTTCCTCAAGAATGCCTGAAAGTCCTCTATTCCACTGAATAACCAAATTTTCCCCTGAAACATGATACTCAGTTTTGCTGGGTAGGTGATTCTTGGTTTTAATCCCAGGTCCTTTGATTTACAGAATATCATATTCCATGCCCTTCAATCCCTCAGTGTAGAAGCTGCCAAATCCTGTGTTATCCTGATTGTGTTTCCACAATATTGAAATTGTTTCTTCCTGGCTGCTTGTAATATTCTCTCCTTGATCTGGGAATTCTGGAACCTGACTACAATATTCCTAGGAGTTTTCTTTTGGGGATCTTTTTCAGGAGGTGATCTGTAGATTCTTTCAACCCCTATTTCCCCCTCCGGGTCTAAAACATCAGGGCAATTTTCCTTGAGAATTTCTTGAAGGATGATTTCTAGATTCTTTCTTTGATCATGGCTTTCAGGTAGTCCAATAATTTTTAGATTGTCTCTCCTGGATCTATTTTCCAGGTCAGTGATTTTACCCCTGAGATATTTCACATTGCCTTCTTTCATTTGTTTGGATCTGTTTAACAGCATCTTGATTTCTCATAAAGTCACTAGCTTCCATTTGCTCCAGTCTAATTCTGAAGGAATTAATCTCCTCAGTGAGCTTTTGAGATTCTTTTTCCATTTGGCAAATTCAGCTTTTTAAGGCATTCTTCTACTCATTGCCTTTTTGAGCCTCTTTAGTCATTTGAGTTAGTCTATTTTTTAAGGTATTATTTTCCTCAGTCAGGCTGTTGATTGTCATTTCATACTTTTCTTGCATCTTTTTCATTTCTCTTCCCAATTTTCCCCCCACTTCTCTTATCTGCTTCTTAAGGTCCTCTATGGCCTGTAACCAGCTTGCATTTTCATTTGGAGATTTTGGTGCAGGATTTCTGACCTCACAGTCTTCCTCCAGTTCCATGCTTTGATCCTCTTTGCCCCCAAAATAGGAGTTTAACGTTGCATTTTTCTGTTAATTTTGTTTCCTTTGCCTAGGCATGTTGCTACTCGATTACTTGACTTTTGGGCTTGTTGCCACAATAGGACTCTGCCACCAGCCAGGGGAACTTCTGTCCCAAACGTTGGGGTTTTCTCAACTTCCGGAGGTATTAGTTGGGTGGCCTATGTGAAGCCTCCACACACTCTGGCAAGCTGGTCACATACCCCAAGACCTCCACCCCAGACTGCAATTCAGATACAAGAAGGGTAAAGCAAGAACACTTACCCTCCAGACTGATCTTGGGATCCCCCTACAATTCGCAGGCCAAGAGCTGAAACTGCAATGCAGCAATATGGCAGAAGCTGCACCAACTTCTCAGCAGCTTCACACTCCCAGGGGAAGAAGCTGATGCATTCTCCCAACCAGTCCCAAAGTCCATAGGGAACTGACCTCTCACTTTGTCCTAGGCATCTATGTGTTGATAATTCTGGAAATGCCACAGTTCCTGGTGTTCTGGGGTCCCTCCAGCTGGCTGCTGGTCTGGCCACCCTCACGCTAAAACCACAACTCATGAGGGCCTGGGCTCGGCTCCCAGACCGCTGTGCTGGCTGCTCCCTGCCGGGCTGCCAGGCTGTCCTCAGCAGGAAGTTAGCTTCTCTGTGTCATTTTGTGGGTTCTGGAGCTCCAGAGGTGGTTCAAAGTTCCCCTTTTACATAATTTTGAAGTGGTGTGGGTTGGAGCTCAGCAAAAGTGCTGTTTCTACTACACCATCTTGACTCCACCTCCAGAATGGGGGCTATTGAATGATCTAATCACAGTCCTGGTGTTCTTTATAGTCAGATGCTATGAGAATGTTCTTTTTGGAAAGCTGCCTTTAGCTACTGTGACTGTAAGATGAAAAAATTAGGCCTGACAAGGATCTTCTCTCATGCTGATAATGGGGTGGGTTCGGCTATTCTGTGGTTTCAATGGCAAAGCTGGTTACCTATAGTTGAGTGGATCTGGGAGTGAAACTTGCTGACTTCTCAGTTTACCTAGGAGAACCACCCAAACTAACCAAGTTACTTGGCACTATGGATAAAGTAGAACCCTGCCAGGGGGTATGGGGAAAGGTCAAGGATGCAAAGAACATAGTCCCTGACCCAGAGTTGTCAAGATGAGGGAGATAGAGTCCTGGGACTAAAGATATAGAGCTGGAAAGGACCCCAGAAGCCTTTTTGTCTATCTTTCATTTTAGATATGAAGAAACTGAGGCTCAGGGAAGCTAAGAAATAAAGAATAATAATAACTAACATTTACATAGCCTTTAAAGTTTGGAAAGCACTTGACCAATATCTCATTTGATCCTCACAACAACCTAGAGAGGTAAGTGTTATTATAATTTTCATTTTGCAGATGAAGGAAACTGAGGCAGACAGAAATTAAGTGATTCCAAGGCCACAGGGATAGTTCCAAAGAAAAATTTGAACCCAAGCCTTCAACTCTAGAAGTATACCATTTTTAAAGGACCCCTGTTAAAAGGAAAAATGTCAGGGATCCTTTAAAGCAGGTCTTGAATTATGAATGAGCCACCTCTAAGGAGAAGCAACAGATCATAAAATGTTGAAACAGAATGTTAGTGCTTTCAGGAGACGATCTAGTTCGACTCGGAGAGTCTGAGGTGAAGAGACTTTCCCAAATTGATATGGTTGTTAACATCAAAGCCAAGACTTTTCCAAGTACACTCCAGTGTGTCCTGGAACAAGAATGGAGGATTCACATGTGGGCTTGGGTACCACAAATGATAAGCTTGTCCACCTACAGGTCTAGACCCACTTCTGAATAAGCCCTAGACCTTGCCACCCACCCTTGCCAGCCTCCATTTGAGTTTCACTTTCAACCTCAGACAGACAGCACTGGCCGTGTTTCACTTAGAGCCCTGTGAACAGAAACTATGAAGTTTCTCACACCTATGAAGGGTGGGCTGGATTGCCAGACTGTTTAAACTCATAAGATCATGGGTTTAGAGCTATGAGAGACCATATTGATCATTTAGTCCAGCAGATGGAGAAAATCAGGCCAAAGTCTCACCACAAGGTTACAAACATTATAAAGGACAGAGCAGAGGAGACTTAAACTTCAGTTTTCTAGTTCCAAACTTCATGTTTTTCCCTAGGTTGACTGTCGCTTCCTGCTCTGGATCCAAATTTTTCCAGCTTAGATTGGGGACTTTAAGAGGACCTTTTCAAAAGCACAGTCATTGTATGAATGATAGCACTCAGACTGTCCTGCACCTTTCCCTCAAAGTCGGTGCCTACTAGTAATATCTCTTTCCATCAAATATCTCTGATAAAAGTATGATCCCCTGTGAGTGGAAAAGTGACATAGATATCTAAGATGAAGAGCAATTCCCTCCATAGATATGTGGGCCAAAGATATGAACAGTTTTCAACAGAATGCAAAATATTAATAACCATATAAAATACTCCAGATCACAATAATAGAATAATAGAAATAATTACAATAATAAAAATAATCACAATAATAGAAATACAAATTAAAGTGACTTTCATGTTTTACCTCAGATCTATCAAAATAAAAAAGATAATAAAAGATTGAAAAAAATCAATGTTGGGAGAGCTGTTGCAAGTCACATAACATTAATGCACTGTGGTAGAAGCTGTAATTTAATTCAATCATTCTATAAATCAATTTGAAATTATTTGAGAAAAGTTACTAAGTGGCTCATATTCTTTGACCCAGAGATCTAATCTCTCTCAAGGGAGTTAATAACAATAGAATCACATAAATATCAAAATATTGATAATAGTACTCTGTATAAAGGCAAAAAACTGGAAATTAGGGGGATACTCTTTGATTTGGGAACAGTTGAACTCATTGTGCCAAATTAATATAACAGAATAAGGAATAATAAAATATAAGGAAAACAGAGAAACAAAATGATATATTTTTTTCTCTCTCTAGATTCCATGACCTAACATGTCTTTTCTAGTTCAAGCAATCTGGGTCTTTATTCATTCAATATATATTAACTAAATACTTAATTGTGTTTTTAGCATTGTGCTAGGCAGTTAGGGAGAGAGAGAACATTTAAGATAAGACAGGATCCTTGCGGTCAATGAACTTGCAATTTAAAATTCCCTGGGCATTTTGAACTAATAGTCAAGAGGTAGTTCTCTGCATGAGATCCAGAGCTGGGGACTTTAGGCATAGATCCTCCTATCCTCTATTTGTATGCATGGAAAGTTAATAGAAAGTTCATTAAGCAGGGGGATGCCTATGATTGTCCTATAGATTTCTAGGATGCTTTTAAAATGAAAGATTAATGATAATTCTAATATATAGATAGCTCAATTTTTTTCAAGACTGGAATATAGCTCTTTCTGATCTGGGTTTGAAAAGACTGAACAATGATGGAAGAAGAATGGATTGCCCAAAACTGTATGGTAGTGAAGTTTCCACATCTGCTTTTTAAGTTTCTAACAAGCTTTATTAGCAAAGTAAAGCACCCAGACCAAGCTCACTCCAAAGTCCTGTTTTTTTATTTGTTGATTTCATAATTTGAGGGGGATAGGGTTAAAGAGAAAATGGGTAGGGGTGTAGAGGAAGGAGGCAAAATTACAAAAGGAAAGATAACCAAATTTTAAAATTTAAAAGTAGTGCTGATTCAATGTTATTCTGGGTAGCCCATTTTAATTTCAAATTAGAAACTGGCAAGTTGGTTAAATTTTTCAGTATATACTTTCAGAATGACTAACGTAAATTTCGGCATCACTTTCAACAAGTCATTTGTATTAATGAAAGGATTTCAGGCTCACCCAAAATGAAATACTACTATTTAAGTTTGGGGTGAAGGAGATTCTTTCTTAGGGTTGACACTAATCCGTTATGTCTATCTGCTTCTAGGATCTGTTTCTTTTTCTAATTTTCCATTTGTTTAGAAATATTTTTCTTATCAAGATCATATAGTTTTTAAGATTATTGCTTTGTAATATTGTTTGCTCTTTCATAATGCTCTTTTGACCTATTTTCTTCATTATTTTCCTTCTAAATTATTCATGAGTTGTTCCTCCAAATTAATATTGCTATCATTTTGTTTGGTTTTCATAAAGTAAACTCTCAGAAGGCTGATTGGTCTAACACTAAACCTATAAATTAGGTAGCAATATCATTTTATTGTTATAGTTATTATATGAGCATAGCCCAGCCATGAACAATAAATCTCTTTCCAATTATGTGTCTATATTTCTGTAAAATTTTTGTAGTTATATTAATAAAAGTCTTTAGTATTTTTCCTTTTCTGAAAGATGAGGGTATAGAACTAGATTATTAGCTTGCCTCCAGAGAACTTTCCAACTCTATGGTCCCTTCCAGAATCTATGATTCAATTTTTTTTACTTGGTAGGTTAATTCAGATATTTTATGCAATTTATAGTTATTTTATGTGGAATTTAGGTTTCTATTTCTTTCTCCTAAGTTTTGTTAGCAATATATAGAATGATTAATGATTTTGTATACTTATTTTATACCTACTTCCAGTACTTTACTGACACTATGGTCTTAATTTTTCTTTTGATTCTCTCAGATTTTTAAAGTAGAGAATAGAGATGCAAAGAGAGATGATTTTATCTCTACTTATAATTTTTTCCTCAGTTTATTTTTCCTGTCTTACCACTTTAGTTAGCATTTGTAACACTGTATCAAACAATATGAGAAATAATAGACTACTTTGTTCCTTTATTTACTGGGAAACTCCTAATGTCTCTCTATTATAAACAATGCTAACTCTTGGTTTTAGATCATACTGAAGAAAGGTTATTCTTTATTCCTATGCTTTTTAATGCTTTTGAACATAAATGCTGTAGTTTTGAAGACTTTATTTCTGAATCTATTGTTATAATCATAGCCTTTATTGTTATTAATATTATTTATTATTTTTATAATTTTCCTAATGTTAAACTATCCTTGGATTCCTCACCCTAGTTATAATAATTTTTAAATATAGGGAAATAACCTCATTGTTAATATTTTATTTAATATTTTTACATAAATATCAATTAGTGATATTGGTCTATGATTTCTTTATCTACTTTATTCCTTACTTGTTTGTGTAGCATGAAAAGATTTGTATGATTGAAAGTTTTATTCTTTCTTGATTTTTAAAAATAATTTATGTGGGAAATAGTATTTGTTTTTTTTAAATATTTGATAGAATTTACTTGTGAATCCAACTGTATGGAAAGAAGGTTCTTTTGGTAGTATAAATCTTAATCTTCTGTATATATTTCCCTCATTGATTCAAATTTTATTTCATTATAGTACGTGAATTCATTTAATATTTCTGCCTTTCTACATTAATGAGTTTTTTATGTCCCAGAATGAGAACATTTTTTGTAAGGTGTTATTTGATTCTCAGTGAGATTCTTATTCAGTAATTACTAAATATTTAGAACATTTAATTGTTTATTTGTATTTTTTGTCTCTTTGTTGTTCAGATCCTTAATTTTTTTTCTTTTTGCTGTATTCCTATTTAGTTTGTTTAAGTCTTAAATGGGTATACTAAGTACCCCAACAATGACTGTTTTCTTAACTAGGTTTTCCTGCCATTCAGTAAACTTTTCAGTTAAGTATTTAGATAGTATGGCTTTATTAGGGTATTCATAGGAAATTGGTACTTGGAAAGCTGGTATAAACAAGAACTTTATTGTTATGTGGTACAGAAAGTGGACCACATAAACAAAAGCATAAGAAACACCTATGCTATATGGCAATATAGACAGAGGTTAATTTCTACAAAATATAAGAAACTCATTCAGCATGAGGTAGAAGGATTTGTGTCAGGGAGGGTACATGCTGAAAGCTGAGGTTCAGGTAGGGCAGTTTTATACCTTAAAAAATAGGCTTGAGATATGGGAGAGAGCAGATTGGATGAGGGGATATCTAGTGGGACTGCTATTCTGGGGTGGTGGGTAGGGAAAAATGGGGGAAAATTGTAACTCAAAATCTGGTGGAAATGAATGATGTAAACCAGAAGTTAATAAAGCATTTGTAAAAAAAAAAATTAGGCTTGAATAAGAGTAGATAACTTATGCCACACATGGGAGGGGACATTCCTAATTAGACCCAGATAAGGTGGTGAAGTTCTTGGGGTCACTTATTGATACCAGGCTCCTGTGAAGTTCAGGGTGGGGGTAGGGATATTGGGACCAGAAATTGGGAGAGATTTTGAGTTGGCTATTATGAGGCCACAGAGGAGGAGTGGCACACAGGCTACTATAGTTGGTCCAGGGCTTTATTCAATCAGAAGCTGTAAACATTAACTGTTTGACACAGGATTAAAATAGATCAGAGCAGTGGAAAAGTACAAAACTGTCTGCCATTGCACTTATGCGTTATAGACATTAGAACCACTTAGCCTAAGTGACTCAGTAATGGAGTTCTATCATTATAACCATAACATCAAACAACACAAATATTACAATTATCACACTATGCCATTCAGTGTGTGTGTGTGTGTGTGTGTGTGTGTGTGTGTGTGTGTTATATTTTGGAGAGAGGCTGGTGACTGCAAAACCCTCCCTCATTTAAATCCAATTCACTGGCAAGTCATGGTATTACCTTCCTGATGCCGTGGTCCCCTTCAAGAATGAAGAATAAACAATAACTACGATAAGCATATTGTGTTTATATTGATTCATTACCTGTTTTATGTAAGCATGATGTCATCTTCCTGTCTATTTCTCTTAACCATATCTATTTTTACTGCAGTCTTATCTGAAATATTAGATCCTCCTATTTCTTTAGATTCAGTGGAGACATGACTGCAGCCCTTCATTTAACTCCTTGTTGAGGCAGGTAGTTGTATCAGTGGATAGAGTAACAGACCTGGAGTCAGGAAAACCTGGGTTCAAACGGGGCCTCAGACATTCACTAGTTATGTGAACCTAGACAAGTCACAACCTGTTTGCCTTAATCCACCAAAGAAGGAAATGGCAAACCATTCCAGTATCGTTGCCAAACCCCTTAGGGAGTCATGAAGTGTTGGAGATGACTGAAGGACTGAACAGCAATAAATGAATCTTTACATCTGAGGGAGCATGGCATAGTCAACATAGCGTTGACCTTGGATTTAGGGATGTCTCTGTTTGGGCTTTGCTTTAGCACATCTTAGTATATGACCATGGACAAATCATTTAATGCCTCACTTTCCCAGGCAACTTTCTAGGACTCTAAACTCTCGACTAGTTGATGCTTTTCATCAGTGGAAAAAGTTTCTTGACCATGAGTTCCCCACATTAATGAAAACATAGGCTAAGCCTAACTATGACCTAACTCATCTATCCTCTTCTCCATACACACATACATCTTTGTATCTTAAATATGATTCTTATATGCAAATGGAGTTTTGCTTTTGACTCCATCTGCCATCCTCCTTCATCCTATGGGCAAGTTCATTTTATTCACACTCACAGTTGTTTGCTTTTCTCTCTATCTCTACCAAATTCTGCTTTAATATTTCCTTTCTCTCCATAATTCATTGATAAGTTATTTTATGGGGAAAAAAAGAAAAACAATTAAATCAGTATTAAAGATCTATAGTTTGTATGACTTAGGAAAATGTTACCCCAGTTATCTCTCTCCCTCCACTTCCTTGAATAACTCAATTAACCAGGTATTGAGCTCTTTCTTTTTTGCCACATTTTATAATTGAGCTTCCTTAATATTATTTGTTTTGCTTAGCAATCTTCCCCTATTTCTCTATCTTATCTCTTATTCTTTCCCATCCAAGTACTCTATTATTAAAAATTATATTTCTATTATTGTGACCTCTTTATTTTTAAATAGTATTTTATTTGCTCCAATAACATACAAATACAATTTTAACATTCATTTTTTATAAAGTTTCGAATTCCAAAGTTTCTCCCTCCTTTTTCTCCCTCTCTCCTCTCTAAGACAGTAAGCAATTTGACTTAAGTTGTATATGTGCCATCATGTAAAACATGCTTCCATACTAGTTATGTTGTAAAAGAAGAAACAGAACAAAAGGGAAAAAAACATGAAAATAATATGCTTTGATCTGCATTCAGACTTCATCACTTCTTTCTCTGGCTGTGGATAGCATTTTTCATCATGAGTCTTTTAGAATTATCTTGGATCATTGTGTTGCTGAGAAGAGCTAAGTCAATCATAGTTGATCATCACACAATGTTGCTGTTACTGTGTACAATGATTTACTGGTTCTACTCACTTCATTTGGCATCAGTTCATGTAAGTCTTTCCAGGTTTTTCTGAAATCAGCCTGTCCATCATTTCTTTAAGCATTACATTCATATACCACAACTTGCTCACTTATTCCCCAATTGATGGGAATTCCCTCAATTTCCAATTCTTTGCTACTACAAAAAAAGTTGCTATAAATATTTTTGTATATATAGGTCCTTTTCCTTTTTTTGTGATCTCTTTGGGATACAGACATAGTAGTGGTACTGCTGGATATGCATACACAGTTTGATTGTCCTTTGGAAATAGTTCCAAATCGTTCCTTAGAATGATTGGATCTGTTCACAATTCTATTAAAAACGAATTAGTGTCTAAAGTTTCCCACATCTTCTACAACATTTATATTTTCCTTTTCTGTCATATTAGTTAATCTGATAAGTTTGAGGTGGCACTTCAGAGTATTTTTTTAAATTTTCATTTCTCTAGTGATTTAGAACATTTAAAAATATAACTATAGATAGCTTTGATTTCTTCATCTGGAAACTGCCTATTCATTGCATTTGACCATTTATCAATTGGGGAATGGCTTGTACTATTATAAATTTGACTGTACTATTATAAATTTGAATTCTTTATATATTTGAGAAGTGAGACCTTTATATGATCTCTCTTTTAAAAAAAATCAATCTCACCTTGTTCAGCCTAGATGTGTGAGGTTTATGAGATCCCCATTTCTCCCCATCTTACATCTTTTTATTTGAATATATTGTCTTTTGGTACCCCAATTACATGAGATACTACATTTCTCTTTACTCCCCTTCCCCCCTTTTTTCCTTAGGTTATTATTTGTTCTTAGATTCCTTTTTGTGACACCAAAGCTTATAGTTTATCCCTCTTTGTTCCCTCATTGACTTCTAGAAAACATGAGACTCTAAACAGACAATAGTTCCTTTTCCTCTTTCAGAATATGTCCTTAATAATGAATTAGCCATTTCTTGTTCAAAATTGTTTTCATTTCTTAAGGTATTTTCCTTTGCTGTTTGCCTTTTGAAGACTTTGCTCAGAAATTGTTTACTCAACAGAAATACTTGGAAGTTGTCAGTTCTGCTAAAAGTTCATTTTCTGCCTCTTGCTGTATGGCTATGAATTATGGAACACTATAGCTTCTGAAGAATTCAAATGATTATCACTCAGAGGGCAAGGTACCAGCATATAGTAGGTGTTGTTGGGCGTAAGTGAAAAAAAAAATACTTAGTGCATTAAGTGGACCCCTTGTGGAGAACTTCTGGTAAGACACAGAAAGAGACAGCTGAATTATTGATCAGAATATCCACATTAATAAGATCAGGATTTCATTTCAGTAACATTATACTCAACTTTTCAGAATAAGTGAACCATTCGGCCCTTTTTCTTTGCTTTTCAGTTTTCCTGCTAGTTTCTTTCTTTTCTTATAAGTGATGCATAATCTTATACAATTATAATAGTGATCATTTGGTTTATGACCAACTTCTTTCTAGCCTTGAAGTTTTATTTCCTTGACCTAGGAGTTCAGGATCTTTTCAATCATATTCCTTGGTGTGTTATATCTGAGCTACATGGTGATCTTTGGAGTCTATCTTTTCTTTGCTTTCAGGTTTCAATACTTTTGAGCAATTTTCTTTCATGATTTTTTGGGGGGTGGGGGTTGAGGCAATTCAAGTTAAGTGACTTGCCCAGGGTCACACAGCTAGGAAATGTCAAGTGTCTGTGGCTAGATTTGAATTCAGGTCCTCCTGACTTAGAGGTCAATGCTCTATCCATTGCAGCACCAGCTGCCCCTCATGATTTCTTGAAATATATTCTTTAGTTTAGTCATTCTGGAAACCTGATGGTTATTAGATTATCTCTCCATTTCCTATTTCCCAGACCTTTTTGTTCAGTAAATATCACACTTCCCCTCCCCCTGCCCCACTGTTGCTGGTTTTTTTTTTTACTTTGTTCTAATATTACTTAAATTTTAGTACCATTTCAATCATTTTTAGGGTTTCCATTACTTGGCTATCTTTTTCCAGCTTCCTTAGCTTTTCCTTCAGTTTCATTATTAGGCTTTCCTACCATCCCAAGGCTTCTGTTGGTTAATTTTTTTCTTTTTTCTGAGATTCTAGTTATAGATATTGCTGAATTTCTCTCTCTTTCTCTGTCTCTTGGAGGGGATGGGGGTTATTTTATCCTGGGATTCTCTTAGTTCCAAATATGTCTTCATAGTAATAGAAGAGATTCCATTGTTCATTTCTTTAGTCTCTCTCCTTTTTTTTTGGCTTTTTGGAGGGGGAAGGCAGGGCAATTGGGGTTAAGTGACTTGCCCAAAGTCACATGGCTAGTAAGTGTGTCAAGTGTCTGAGGCTGAATTTGAACTCAGGTCCTCCTGACTCCAAGTCCATGCTCTATTCACTGTGCCACCTAGCTGCCCCTTTAGTCTCTTTCTTGCTGCTGTGTTCAGCACTCCTCCCCTCCATCCCTGTGGAGACAACCCCTGAACTACCTGTTGAAAGGTGGAAGAGTCAGATCAAATTGCTACTGAAGAGAAACTCTTCAAGTTTGTTGTAGATAACATTAGGGCAACTGATAAGAGCCCTTTACAGAGGCTTGTACTACTCTGGAGTTAGCTTCATGAGTTCTTGAAGACTAGAATAGCAGAATCCCAGCAGGTCCTGGCAAGCTAAAAAGTCAGCTATGGGTCGAATATTAATACGTTGCCAGAGGATCAGCCTAACTAACAACCTAGCCTAGATACCAGGCTAGACACAAGGTTATGAATTTTTGGGTGGCAGAAGCCTTTTGGAGATTGCCTAGTCAATCATAGAAGGAATACCATCTGTTAGCAAATTTTCCTCTAATCCATGCCCACAAAATTGGGAAAACTTTAAATATTTCCTCATTTATTTACTTAGTTATGTGATTTTAGTGGTGGTGGATGATGGTGGGGTGTGTGTACTTAAACCTTCAAAGCCAAATCAATTTGGGCAAAGAATTCTTTGCAAATGATCAAGTTGTACCCCTGAAAACTATAAATTGAATTCAAGTAACCTGGGGGAGATAATATTTTGTTTCTCACTAAAGAATTGGCTACACCCATGAGGATTCACTGAATTTTCCATGGAGAAAAATGTAATCATAAGAGTAACAATGAAATACGTGATGGATCTAATCTCCATTAGGCAGAGTAATCCTTACATAAACCATGCAAATGTACTGTGGATTTTGAATCATCATTACATTCAATGTTTCTGGGAAAAATTAGCCACACAATTATGGAAACTAAAGGAAAAACTACCGTGTGCAAATCACAATAAGCATTATTTGGTAACAAAACAACAGCAGCAGCATCAACAACAACAAAACAACAGAAAAAGCAATCCCTGCCTTCAAGGAGCTTATAAACTAGTTGAAGAGAATGAACACATATGTATTTATTAAAATACTGAAAAGTAGACAATGCCCAATGCCAAAAAAGACAAATTGTAGCATTATTGGTAGTAATAGCTAATTAAAACAACAATAATTATTATTACTATTGAATATTAATGGATATCACTATTGAATATTGAATATAACTACTGAAGGAATGAAATAACCTTCAAGGGAGACAACTCTCTAAAACTATAAGTTGTAGGACAGTTGCCAATGGGTAAGAGTTTCTTCCCTGGAATTTCCGTATAGTCCTGAACTCAAAGGATTATCATTAGATCAAGGATTTATAGATAGGTGGGGTCTAGTCCAACACCTTTATTCTATACCCGAAGAAACAGAGACACAAAGAAATTATGACCTGTCCAAGGTCATAGATAATAGCTAGCAGATGTAAGAGTTGTACCCAAGTCAGTTGACCCTAAATCTATCATACTTTATCAATGTTATTACTAATAATATTTATCACTACAATGAATGTTTATTGATAGATCAATTGATTACTACAGATGAAACAATACAACCTTATTTTTATAGCACTTTACACTGACAAAGGATTTTATGCACATTATCTCATTTTCTCCTCACGATTACCCTATGGTATGGGGGTGGGGAAGTCAGTGTGGTACCATGGATTTGGAGTCAGAGGACTTGAATTTGATTCCTAGCTATGAAACATAATGTGTCGTTGTTTGGTCATTTCAGTCATGTCCAAGTCCTTGTGATCCCATTTTGAGTTTTTTCTTGACAAAGATACTGGAGTGGTTTGCTATTTCCTTCTCCAGTTCATTTTACAGATGAGGAAATTGAGGTAAACAAGGTTATGACTTGCCCACATAGCTAGTGTTGAACCCAGGTCTCCCTGACTTCAGGCTCAGCATTCTATCCACTGGACCACCTAGTTACCTGGTGACACTTCATAGAGTCAGTCATTTAACCTGTCTGAGTCTCACTTTCCTTGTTTGCAAAATTTGGTTCCACAGGATCATAGATTTAATGACAAGAAGAACAATAGGGGTTATCTCTTTTTACAGATGAAGAAACTGAAACAAAGAAAGGTTATGTGCCTTGCCCAAGTTGACATAGTGACTGAGGCAGGATTTGAATCCCAGTCTTTCTGACTCGGAGAACATCACTCTTTCCACTCCTCCAGGTTGCCTCTTATGGGTCCTAAGATTCCTTCCTGTTCTAAATCTATGATAATATGATCATTAATTTGTAGAAATTTAATGGACTACTTAAGGTCCCATAGTAGAAAGTGGCAAAGGTGAATAAAACCAATAAAAACAATTACTGAGGGGTAACTAGGTGGCACAGTGAATGGAGCACCACCAGCCCTGGAGTCAGGAGGACCTGAGTTCAAATGTGACCTAGGACACTTGACACTTAACTAGCTGTGTGACCTTGGGCAAGTCATTTAACCCCAATTGCCTTACCTCCCCCCCAAAACAAAACAAAACAATAACTGACATTTACATCATGCTTTAAGATAGCAAACTATTTTACACATATTAGTTCATTTGAGTCTTACACTCTATAAGGTGTTAAGGTAGGATTATGCTGCTAGTATCTGAGATAAGATTGGAACCCAGGACTTTCCAAGTCCAGCACTATGTCTACTACACCAGAAGTGTCAAAGACATGGTTTATGGATTACATCTGAGCCACAACACTCATGAGTACTGTCAGAAGCACATTAAAATGTAATTGGAAAATATTTAACACAATATAGATAAATGGAATAAAGCATAGATAACAGTATACTTTAAAAACTAAGTCAATATATACAATGCCAGGGCATCCTTATGTATGAATTAGTGGCTCTTGTTTCTATTTGAATTTGACATCATTGAGCCATAGCAACTTTTACCCCAGAGATAATTATCAATTAAAAAAAAAACCTAATCTGGGAGAGAAGATAACTTCTATCCTAAGCTTTAATGCTGATTCACTGTGTGGTCTTGGAACATTTAAAAAAGAAATGGTGTAAGATCCTTGGAAGAGAATCACTGTATAACACAGGGTTTTTTGTTTTTGTGACACATAATACCATCATCTGTCTAAAAATAAACCAGTCCTCCAGTTTCCAGCATCTAGAAACCCCTTGTAGCTATTTTTTTCTCTCTCATTCCCAATTTTCTATTATTTTTCTTTCTACTCTTTAAGTTTTCTTGTAGAATAATTATCAAGTTTATTTAGTAGGGTAAAATTCAAGATACAAAAGAGATAAAGGTCTACTTGAGACTATGTGATAGGGAGCATTGAGAAGGATCTTTTATTCCCTGCTTAATGTATTTTCAGGACACAGGGAGCCTGTGAATTCCTAGAAGGACTGTTATAAATCCTACTGTAGGAAGGGATTGGAGGGCTCAGTTGACTCTCTTTTCCAGTTAACTTCTCTGGGGACCTTTCAGGGAGTAGCCAGTTAGAGCACTGGAGCAACTGAATCTCAGTCAATAAAACAGATACAATTTCAAATGAGTCTGTGATAGAGGAGTATTTAATGAAAATATATAAGCATACGAAATGGGAAATTCATAGCTCCACACAAGCCTATAAATCTACCCAACATTTCATCTATAATTTAAGATTAAATTTTTTTTTCTTTTCTTTTTGAAGGGAGGAAGGCAAGGCAACTGGGGTTAAGTGACTTGCCCAAGGTCACATAGCTAGTACTTGTCAAGTGTCAAGTATTTGGACTCAGGTCCTCCTGACTCCAGGGCCCCTGCTCTATTCACTTTGCCACCTAGCTGCTCCCAAGATTATAATTCTTAATTATCCAAAAGACACAGATGCATTAGCATTCCTGAAAGGAGAAAAGGGGTGAAAGGAGATTAGAAATCAGTACCTCTCTTGTGGTCCAATTGGGTTAAGATATTTAAACATTAGGCTACATGTCCTATTAGTTGTAAACTAAGGAGAGAAAGAGACAGAAGGAGGAATGTCTGCGACCAAGATTGACTAGGAACTCGACAAAGAAAGAATGATGAAATCTCTGACTGGATTTTATGTTGTAGGAAAGGGGTGGGGAGAAGGGTCTGGATCTGCGAAATGTTTTGTCCTATAGAAAGGAAGTGAGCACTAGCACATGTCAAGTATAGTCTTTGTAATAGAAGCCTGTTTTCTTCTACCTACAACCAGATTTGGGGCAGATGTCCCAGGCAGCATTCCACCTCCATAATTTTTACATACATCCTTGGTTCTTTATCAAGGAATATCTGACGATCATTACTTATCATTCATTGATTCTTGCCCTCATCTGCCAGTCACTTTTAGTCTTCCCAGATTCAGTGTGTTTCAGTTTCTCTAACATAAGTAGCATAATTAAACATTTTAATATGATTAAGAAAAAAGTATTGTAAAAATCAAGACCTTAGTAAAAATTGACAAGCTTTCGAACCATCTGTTGGCATTAACCAAAAACTAGCATCTCTGTAGCAAAAAATTTCCCCCTTGTTTCCCCCCCCCCCATCTCTGGTTTTCTGTAGATCCCTCAAGCCCTATCCCAGTGAAGAGCAGATGGGTAGGGATTCACATATGCCATAGACACATTTTCATGAGCAATTTGTTTCAAAGTTAGGTCATTGCTGTGCTCACCTTATAGACATTTAAGAATATCAGGATGGAGCCTTTGTCCATGGTAGATGATGCTGGTAGGTGAGGGATCTGCTGTTATGGCTACATCTTCAAAGATGAAGAGAACATTCTGTATCGAGTCTTTACCCACAGATGGGTGTAAATGACTCCTCCCCATACTGAGTAGTCTTATTAATTACTAAAATCTGTTTCACCAAGGTCAGGGAGACTGGAGGTAAAGCCTCCCTAAATTACATCTTCCCCAGTCAGTCAATGAACAAGTTTTAATCACCTACCATGTGTTGGGCATTATGCTAAGTGCTGCATATACAAAGAAAGGCAAAAGACAATCTTTCCTTTCAAGGGTTTCACAGTCTAATAGAGACAATACGGAAAGAATTATGCAGGGTCTATACAGGATAAATTGAAAATAAAAGGAAGGTACTAGAATTAAGGGGGATTAATTAGGAAAGGCTTCCAGCAGAAGGTGAGAATTTAATTGGGACTTGAATGAAGTCAATAACCACTTTTTTTTGTCTCCTCATTCACAAACTACCTATGCACTATTTATGCCCTATGTCCCCTGTCAGGGTTACAAAACATTTCACCCAATCCAAGTCCACATTAAAGGAACATCATTGCTCCTTCTGCCAATCCAGTCTCTGCCCTCAATAGGGCAAGTGTGAAAATGATATTGACTGGTTACCAGAAAACAGTCCTATCTACCAAATTTGTGAATAAATGAGAGCAGCAGTTCTGTGTGGATATGTGTCCTTTTGTACTTCCCACTATTTCTAATCCTCAAGTTATAATTAACTTTCACCCTGTTAGCAAGAGTTCTTAACCTGATGTCTGTGAACTTGTGTGTGTGTATGTGTGTGTGTTTGAACAAATGTACTTATTGAAGAAATAAAACTAGTTGGGAAATTATACAGATTACCTGTAAACTTCTGATAGCTAGATAATTGTATTACAACCTAAATGGTTTTCTTTGTAACCTTAGGTATTTTATTTTATGCATTTAAAAACATAATTCAGAGAAGGAGCTCATAGACTCCCAGGTTGCCAAAAGGGATCGATAACACAAAGAACAGTTAGGAATACCTGTCCCAGCTTCCCCTGAGAGTTGGATGTAAAATCTAGCCTTCTGCATTTCAATCTCTGCTTGATTTGAGGGTCATTGTAGATTGCTGGTCCTTTTTGAAAAATATGAAAGACCAACCTTGTTAATAACAGAAAGTTGTTAAAAGTCACTTCTTCTGTCACGTGCCCCATTAGATCCCTTTCAAGACCTATTGTCTGGCTGAAGCTGGATGTTAGGGAGGAGGGTCAGAGAATTGGGAGAGAAAGTTTATTGTCATGTCCATTTTCCAAATAGCTAGAAAATAACTATGTCTATCAATAGATAATTGCAATATAAGGAGATGCTTAGCAGGGTCTTCAATGAAAACTGCTTTTCTTTGGATTAGGAAACAAAGCATCCATTTAAATAGCTCCCATATTCTACAATTAACTGAGTTTTAGATACATGGTAACGATCTAATTAGAACAAACTGCTTTTCCTGACATTCATTAAAGTCCATAGCCTGACCCTGCATTAGTCATGCCTTTCTAAGCTTACAAGCCAAATGCTCTTCATTTTGTTTAAAGGTTTTGGGACTCAAAGTGGAGAGTGAGCCCAGAAACAGTTAAAGGTTGTACAGCAGCCTCCTGATCTCCTGGGGGAATTCTTCAAACTCTGGCAACCACCTTGCTTGAGTGAATAGCCTGAGTGTTCAAATGAGAAAACTAATTCTCCTATGTTGAAAAACTGTCTGGGGGGTCTGGCAGCAGGTAACAGAGACCCAGCCACAGAGACTTAGTTTCAAGGCCAAGATTCCAGTTGTCAAGAGGACTGCGGATCAAGGGGAGAGTGGTGGCCCCAGAAGGACAAGGTTACCAACAGGCAGAAAACTAAAGTACGGGGGGCTAGTAGAGGCGGTCATTTACTGGAACTGGGGTAAAAAAGAGTGGGAGCTGTCTGGGTCAAAAGACACAGACAAAAAACCCAGTTTCTAAAGCCTTGATATGAAAGGAGTGTAAAAGCAGCATCCTGCTAAGCTGTCAAGCTAGGGATTCAAGGGTCTGCCTTTATATTTTTTCCAGCTGGAGTCAGATCAGACCCACTCCTATCCCCTACACCATCAACTCCATAAGAGCTATCTCAGCTTCTGGGTTCACTAAAAGAATATTGAAACAAGGAATAATTACAGGGACTTGAAGAGAAACATGGCTTCCAAAACCTCTGTACAATTAATAAATGTATTTTTTTCTTGCTCACAGCTTTCCCCCTACCCACTAGAAAAGAAGAAAAAAACCCACAATTCTTGTAAAAATACATGTATAGTCAAGCCATGTAAAGGCCCACGTTAGCATGTCCAAAAGTGGATGTCTCATTCTGAATAGTGAGACCATCACTTTGTTCTACTCTAGACTGTAACTCTTTGACCTGTGGGTTCTTGCTGCCTCCTTAGAGATCATACTGTAAGTGGAAATCTCCCACTGCCCCTTCCAAATCCCTTGCTCTTAGTTGCTGATATTTTCCTTGACTCACTTGGCTTCTCATCTCATTGCAAAAAAAAAAAAGAAAAGAAAAGAAAGAGGTCAAGACAAAAAAAGAAAAATTATGAAGCAATATGAAACATGTGAAGAAATCTCGTGCCTGGCATTTTCAATCAGAAGGGGTAATTTTCCCTTCTCCCCATATGACTAACTCATTCCAAGTTTCCCAGAGTCCTTTCTAATTAAGGACTTAAAATTTGCACGCAGAGATCTAGAGCCAAATGGATATTCAGAGGCTGTTCAATCCAACTATCCGATTTTACTGATGAGGAAACTGAGACCTCTATGGAAATTAAAGGTTTTGCTCAAGTTGACACAGGAAGCAGAGTTGGAATTTTGAATACAGGTCCTCTAATTCAAAAGCTGGTATACTAGGTGGTATAGCAAATAAAAGGCTGGGCTTGGAATCAGGAAAACCTGTGTTCAAATGTGGCCTCTGACACTCACTAGCTGTGTGACCCTGGACAAGTCACTTAACTTTGCCTCAGTTTCCTCATTTATTAAATGAGCCAGAGAAGGAAATGGTCAATCCACTCCAGTATGTTTGCCAAGAAAACCCCAAAAGGGGTCACAAAGAGTTGCACCTGACTGAAAACAACAGAACAACAAAAATGCTTTCTGTCCATTGTATAATGCTAACACTCAAACATCAAATACTATCACAAAGTCAGTCAGTCAATTAACATTTATTTAGCATCTGCTATGTGCTGGGCACTGTCCTAAGTGCCTGGGATACCAAATATATATATATATGTATATATATATTTTTTTTTTTTTTTTAAATTTTATAAAGAGCCAAAAGAGAGTTAACAATCTAACACTAAATGCTGCTACTTCTGATACAACTCTGCAGTTTGCCCTCTATTCAAACAGAGCACGTACTGTTAGAAAACAATTTTAATAAAAAGGACAAAGTAATTTCTACATAGACAACTTCTGTTCTTCACCAAAAAAAAAAATGGTATAGTACCAATATAGTGCCAAAGAGTTTGAGGTCAGAAGAGCTAACTTCAGAAGTAAGCTCTGCTATTTATTCCCTGGGAGACCTTAGGCATCTCCCTTCACTTCTCTGGCCTCAGTTTCCCCATCTTAAAAAAAATATGAGGAATTTGGACTAGATGGCCTTAAAAGGGTCCCTTCTAGCTCTTAATGCTATGTTTAGAGACAGATGTATCTCAGAGAGAACCTGTAGCGCTGGGCTTCCTTCAGTACACTGGGTTCTTTGTCTTTTGGCAGCCTTCTTCCTTAGATCCAGAGTTTCTTTGCAGTCCTAGTTTCTTGGCCATTGAGTAGTTGGCAAAAGTGAATCATCCTGAAAGACTAGTAACTACACCCTGTGCCCCACTCCCCATCCCTACCCTAGAGCTCTCCCCCAGGCAACCATGTGATGCAGGCACAATGGAGCTTCATTTCCCAAGCCTCCCCTTTGTGTCCATCTTTGCTCCCTCATGGTCTTAGTGCCGCCTGAAATCATGAAATCATAGCCCCTCAACAGCTACTTATCATGAAGCTATCCCTACCTTTTGGAACTATACCCTATTGGGCTAAGGAAGGGTTAGTTCTCATAGCTTTCAAGACAGGTTGTTGAAAATGGAGCTCAGTTAGCTGAGGAATTTAATATATGCTTGATTGATAGATTGATTGCATGGGAGGACCCTTGGCTCTGCTCCTGAGGCTCTAGCCCTACCTTCATGCCCTTCAGGCAGGCACACAGTGTTACTTCCTGAAAGAAAGTCAACTCCTCTCTGCTCTGTGCAGCCCTATCTTGGGCTCTGGGGTCACTTTTAAAGGGGAATTTAGAGCCCAGAGACTTCAGATTCCAGCTAGACCAACTCCCTCATTTTACAGATGAGCGAACCAAGCCCCAGGGATGCTAAGTGACTTTCCCAGTGTCACACAGGCAGTGAGCATTAGAGCTGGAACTTAGACCCAAGTCTTCTGACTCCAGAGTTGCTGCTCTTCCTCATTTCATACTGTCTGCATTTGCTTGTGCTAGTTTGCTAGACACCTGACTAAGGACAAATAGTTCCTGGCTCATCCTCACTTGGATAACTTCAGAAAACTTGTGCCTTAGTGACAACAGGATGTTTCCCAGGAGATACAAATGTGCTTACTCATTTGTACCCCACCCTGCCTCTTTCTCCTGCCCCACTCCCCACGCCCCCAGTACGTGCAAAACTGGAGCTGATTTCTCCTTCCCTAGAAATCCTGGCCAAGTTGAATAGAATGAAAGAGCTTCATTCCAAGGTATGGCACTCTGGCTGCCAAAAGGGCAGCCTTGCCAAAAATTGGTATGTTCCCTGGAGGTGGAGGTGGAGGTAGGCTCTGGTGCACCTGAGGAGCAATTAATTTGAGGCTGGGTGAGGTGAAGGAGAGTCTCTCATGATCCAATGTGCCTGAGGGAGAACAACTCTGTACTGTCATCCATTGTCATTTCTTTGAAACTGGTCTTGACATTCTAACAAATTTCAGGGAGCCTGGGAAAAGCCCTGCTTAGCCTATGTGTCCTCAGTAACTGGAGTCTTCACCACCCCCTCCCCCGAGAAGATTAAGATGCAGAAGTAATTCAGTTCACCTGACTTAAGAGGCTGGTTGCTGTTGCTTGGTGCAGTGGATAGTGTTGAACTTGGAAGAACAGAGACCTGAGTTTAAATCCAGAGTCAGATACTTACTAGCTCTGGGACCTAGGGCAAGCCACTTAATTTATCTCAATCTCAGTTTCCTCATCTGTAAAATGAGGGGTGAGGAGCTGTTTCCAATGAAAAATATTGGAGGAAGGAGACATGAGCCAACCGGTAATAACTGACAAGATTTGACTTTCAACTTATGCAATGCATTGGGGAATGTGGCAAGGAAGAAGAGAGAAATAGGAAAGGAAACTGTTTATGACTAGGAATGGGCAGGGCTGAGGGAGAGACCTCTTTTTCAGAAGGAGGAGGAAGAGAAAGAAGAGCAGAAGGAAAAGGAGGAGAAGGAAAAAGAGAAGGAGGAAGAAGAGGAGGAGAAATTTTTTTTAAATTTTTATTAATAAGTGTAATATTTTTAGATAGTCATGGACGAATTTTAGGTCAGTCAGCATGGTGGCAGTACTAAAAGTCATACCTTTGAGGGATGATAGTGAATTTGCCTTGAGTTTGTACAGAGAGAGGATCACTCTTTTCAAACATATTAAAGACCTATTATTTGGAAGATGGATTTGATTTATTCTTGACCTCAGAAGGCAGAACTAGAGTAATAAGAATGATAATAGCTACTATTTACATAGTACCTACTGTGTGCCAGGCACTGTGATAAGCACTTTACAAATATTAACTTATTTGATCCTTGCAACTGTGGGAGGGAGGCCCTCTCAATTACCCCAATTTTACAGTGAAGGAAACTGAGGCAGTGGTTAAGTGACTTGCTGAGCACTTCACAGAACACAGGCAAACAGAGTGCAGCCTGCTTAGTCGGAATACGTGTGATTGTCTTTGTCGTTGTTGAGTTTTTCAGTCTAGTCTGACTCTGTGACCCCATGGACCACAGCACACTAGGGCTCCAAAGCACACTTTGTCCTCTATTATCTCCCAAAGTCTGTCCAAGCTCATGTTCATTGACTCTATCTGTCCATCTCATCCTCTGCCATCCTCTTTTCCTTTTGCCTTTAGTCTTTTCCAACATCAGTCTTTCAAATGAGTCCCATCTTCTAATTATGGGGCCAAAGTATTTAAGTTTCAGTGTCAGTATCTGACCTTCCAGGGAAGAGCTTGAATTAATTTTTATATTTAACACTTAAGTACTAACTGATTTGACCTTTGTGCTGTCCCAAGGACTCTCAAAAGTTCTCTAGCCCCATACTTTGATTAATTTTTTTCTTTTTTTCTTTTCTTTTCTTTTTTTTTTTTGGAGGGTAATTGGGGTTGACTTGCCCAAGGTCACTTGTGTCAAGTTTTTGAGGCTGGATTTGATATGGGGTCCTCCTGACTCCAGGGCTGGTGCGCTATTCACTGCCACCTAGCTGCCCCGGCACCATACTTTGAAAGTGTTGATTCTGGGGCAGCTAGGTGGCGCAGTGAGTAGAGCTTCAGTCCTGGAGTCAGAAGGACCTAAGTTCGGATCTGACCTCAGACACTTAACACACACACAAACAAAAACCTAGCCGTGTGACCTTGAGCAAGTTGCTTAAACCCAATTTTCCTTCAAAAAGTAAAAAAAAAGAAAAGAAAGTGTTGATTCTGCGGCGCTCAGGTTTCCTTATAGTCCAACACTCACAGCCACACATCATTATTGGACAAACCATAGCTTTGACTATATAGACCTTTGTTGGCAAGGTTATGTCTCTGCTTTTCAGTATGTGGTCCAGATTTGCCATAGCTTTCCTTCCAAGGAGCAAACATCTTTTAATTCCATGGCTGGAATTTCTGTGTGTAGCGATCTTTGAGCCCAGGAATATAAAATCTGACTCTGCTTCCATTTCTTCTCCCTCTATTTGCTAAGAAATGATGGGACTAGTTGCCATGATCTTAGGTTTTTTTTTTTTTAATGTTAATTTTCAAGCCAGCTTTTATGGTCTCCTCTTTCATCTCTCTCAATTAAGAGGTTTCTTAATTATTTTTTGCTTTCCGCCATCAGAGTGGTATCATCTGCATATCTGATGATATTTCTCACAGCAATCTTAATCTGGCTTTTGATTCATCCAGTTTGGTGTAATGGAAATGCAGATTTAAAGATCTTCCCTGCCCCTAGCTTAAGTGCACCTGGAGCCTGTGGTGGGAGGCTTGTTTTTCAGGGAAGCCCAACCTTGATACTTTTGTGATTGGGCAGTGGGTCAAGGAGGTTGTTACAATAATTGAGCCAGGAGAAGGCTATATAAACTCTGATGAGAGGCTTTGCTTTGGGGCTCACTTTGAGAAGTGTTGTGTGATTTGACCAGATGAGACTCTGGGAAGCCGTTGTTGAGAGCCCCCCGGCTTTGAAAACCCAGATGTTGATGCTTCCCTCTCTGGTAACTGTGATTTGGTATTGATGCATGTAATGTTGGGACAGTTTGGAAGCCTGTCTGATCTGTAAGTTATGTAACTCTGAAGTTCGGGGTGCTGACCTTTTCCCCCTGAACTAGGTAATGTGTTTGATTAAAGTAAGCTTGTTAACCCATTTTGAGTTGCTTTCCTTTTGAAAAGCAGATCTAAGAACCTGTGCTGGCAGTCACCCTGGGGATGTTGGGGTGCTTGCCGCTACACTTGGCATTTCATATAATGTATTCTGCATATAAGTTAAATAAATGAGGTAGAAAAAAATATATAGTCTTGTTGAATTCCTTCCCAATCTTAAACCAATGAGTTGCTCCATGTTTTGTTTTAATTGTTAACTTCTTGACTCTCATACAGGCTCCTCAGGAGACAAGTAAAATGATTTGGTACTTTCTTTGAAGACTCGACACATTTTGCTGTGATCCACACAGTCAAAGGCTTCAGTATAGTCAATAAAACAGAGGTAGATGTTTTTCTGCAACTCCCTTGCTTTCTCAATAATCCAACAAATATTGGAAATTTGGTCTCTTGTTCCTCTGCCTCTTTGAAAACCAGGCAGTTCTTCTGGTAATTCTCGGTTTGCATATTGCTGAAGCATATCTTGCAGAATATTAAGCATAACCTTGCTGGAGAAATGAATGCAATTGTCTGGTAATGTGAATATTATTTGGCCTTGCCCTTCTTTAGGACTGGCACATAAACTGATCTTTTCCAACACACTGGCCAATGCTGAGTTTTCCAAATTTGCTGGTATATTAAGTGCAGCACTTTGACATCATTATCTTTTAGGATTTCTAATAGCTCAACTGGAATTCCATCATCTTCACTAGCCTTATTATTAGCAATTCTTCCTAAGTCCTACTTGATTTCATTCTTCAGCTCGTCTGGCTTGAGATCAGTAACCACACCACTGTGGTTACTAGTAATGTAATGTAGTTCTGTATATTCTCACCACCTCTTCTTAATCTCTTAGGCTTCTGTTAAGTCTCTACCATATTTGTCTCTTGTGCTCATTTTCACATGAAATCTTCCCTTGATATATCTTATCTTTCCCACACTAAGGTCCCTCCTAACTACATCCATGAGTCTATGGTAGTGTCTAATCATGCCACATATGATACAGATTTTATCACAACCTTGTCAGATTTTCCACAACTCATATTTAATATGAACTTCTCACTTCAATTTTGTGTTGGTACAGAAATATTTTCCTTTAAAAATAAGCACAAAATAATACCTTCTGGGCATGTGGTTGCAACATTAAGTACTCTGGCTTCAGAGAATTCAGCTAGTGTCGCTTAGCACTAAGTGAGCTGATTAGTAACTCCCCTGGACAATTTTCAAAGAAGCCATTAGGTCAAATATGACTCTTTATGTGGCAGAAAATTTCAAAAACAACACTGTGAAAAAAATCACAACTGCTTTTAGGTGAGTGTGTTGGGAGGGAGGGAGAGAAACCAAACTTTATAGAACATTCTGGGATTTAAGGCACTCAACACAGACTGTGTCTGATTGAACATTTTTATTTGCATCTGAATCTTTGGTATCGTGGAGATTCTAACACATCACAGATATTTCGTGACTATGAAATAGTCTACAATTCCACCATCTTCAGTTGCTGGTTAATAAACTGTAAATCCCTGATCCTGGCCTTTAAGGCCAGCCAAAATCTGACTTCAATTTACCTTTCCACCTTTAAATTATACAATCCTGGTTCCTACACACTCCTTGTCTGCATCTGTGCTTTTACTCACACCATGCCCAATGCCTGGCACAGACTGTCTTGAACCTTCCCTTTTAATCTATTAAAATTCTCCTTTTCCTTCAAGGCCCAACTCAGGTTCCCCCTCCTCCACTGAGCCATCTCTGACTCTGGCTCTGCCCAGGTGACAATGACCTCTCCCTTCTATTCCTGGATGACTTTTTTGTTGTGCATGTCTTACTCCCCTTTGTATCCTAGTTACTTGTATGCAATCACCATCCTTCCTGACTGGTATAATTTTGTATCTCTATTGCCTGTGACTTCCATCTAGTAGGTGAGTAATAAGCATCTGTTGATTTGAATTGAATTTTGAATAATTGTCTGTGAAGAGGATGGGAGTATAAAGGTCTTTTTTGTCAGATTTGTCATTGAAAGACTTATGGCATAATGGAAACAGCTGTCTCTGGAGTTTAAATCCTGACCTTATCACTTATTATGTATATGGACTTGGAAAAGTCACTCTCATTAGGCCTTTGTTTCCTCATCTATAAAAATAGGAAGGTAAGGCCATGCCATCTAGAAGGCCACTTCTAGCTCTAAGTGAATAACCATTTAAAAACTGTTTCATCCCTAAAATTTTGCATTTTGTTCCTGCTAAAACCCTTAATTGATTGTGCTATCAATGCTCTTAAATGTCAACTATAGTAATCATTTTAGTCTAACTCTGATGTTCTTCTTGCCTTGAAGGAAGGGGAGAATTTCAATAGATTAAGATGGAAGGTTCAGGACAGTCTGTTTCAGGCATCAGATGTGAGTAAAAGCACGGATATAGACGAGGAGAGTGTAGGAACCAGGACTACATAATATAAGGATGAAAAGGTAAATTAAAGCTAGATTCTGGCTGGCCTTAAAGGACAGGATTAGGGATTTATGGTTTATTGACCTGGCAATGGGGAACAATTAAAGATGGTAGGATTTTAGACTATTTCACAGTTACACACACACACAAACACACACACACATATATATATATATATATATATATATATATATTACACACACACACATATAATACTGAAGATTCAGGTGCAAATAAAATGTTTAATCAGATACAACTATGGATGGAGAAACAGCAGAGAGGGAGTGGATTTCAGAGGGAAGTCATGAGAATTTGAGGAAGCAAGTGCATGTTTAATGCAGTCCCCAAATATGAAGGGAGGAATTTGGGGTAGAGAGGAAGAACAAAGCCAATTACTGCACCCTTTGAGAAAGGAACGCTTGGTTTAAAAACCCACCAGTCACTTAACAGCTGTGTGACCACTTTTAACCTCTCTTTAGATTCAGTTTCCTTATCTGTAAAATAGAGACAAGGATACTTCATGATAGGACCACCAGGTATCAGGATTTTCCCCCTCTACATGGGTCAGGCTAGATTTTTCCTAAACAAAGCTAGGATATGATTTGCCATGGATGGGGCAATACTCAAGCTGGACCTCCCTTAACACAGCTTTCTGGTGGCCTCTGGTAGTGCTGACATGATTTCCTGGTCACCTAAGGGCATAAAAGGTCCCACCCACATGGGTCCAGGGCCCGTTCAGCTTGGTGGATACTACAGTGTCCTTGTGTATGCTTGTTATGTTAGGACTAAATAAACCTCCTTTTGTTGATTAGTCAATTACAATTACAAAGCTTATAAGCACTTCATTTTATTACCACATTGAACCTGAACTAAGGAGGAAAGAACATCAGACCCACCCTAACATACCTGGACTACTTAGGTCCCAGGAGAATTACCAGGTTCAACAATGTCAGATATTATCATTATGATACATATGTCTACATACTCACATGTATTTTATTTATCTATATATACACACATATTGATAGATAGACAGATAGATAGATAGATAGATAGATAGATAGATAGATAGATAGATGGATAGATAGATGGATGAATGGATGGATGAATGGTTGGATGGGTGGATAGATAGATAGATAGATAGATAGATAGATAGATAGATAGATAGATAGATAGATAGATAGATAGATGGATGAATGGATGGGTGGATGGATAGATAGATAGATAGATAGATAGATAGATAGATAGATAGATAGATAGATAGATAGATGGATAGATATGTGCATCTATACATAGACATACTTGGGTGCCTAATCTAAAGTAATTTAATCTGAATGACTATTCAGACAAACACGTATTAAATGGTGATTATATGCCAGGAACTCTGCTAAGCAATGGAGATACAAGGAAAGGCAAAAACAATCCTTGCTCTCCAGGAGTTCAGTCTGATGGGGAAGACAAGATGCAAAAAACTGTAAGTAAAAAATGTATACATACAAGATATGCACTAGAAGGGAAGGCACTAGAAATAGTAGCACTGATTGAAGTATCCTGTAGAAGTTGGAATTTGGGCTGACTTTAAAGGGAAGCCAAGGAAGTCAGAAGTAAGAGATGAGGAGCAAGAACATTGAAAGCCTAGGGGAAAGCAAGAAACAGAGCTGGAAGGTGGAAGTGTTGTGTCTGAGGAACAGCAGGTAGACCAGTGGTCCCAAATTGTAGAATAAGTAGAGAGAAATAAAATGGTAGAAGATTGGAAAGGTAGGAAAGGGAGAAAGTTGTGATGAACTTTAAAAGCCAAACAGAGGATTTTATATTTAATCCTGGAGGTAATAGTGACTGGATCTCCTTGACCATGGGGTAACAGGGAGACTGACAAGTCTGCTATTTTATAATCCAAGCATGAGGTGATGAGGGTCTATGGGAATAGAGTCTATTAAATCTATAGGATGATGTCTATGGGAGAAGAGAAAAGGAGGTTATACAGGACAGATGTTGTAAAAGTAGAAACAAGACTTGGAAGTAGACTGGATATGTGAGGTGAGTGAGAGTGAGGAATTGAGTATAACTCCTAAGTTGTGTGCCTAGGTAAGTGGGAGGCCTCAACACTGTTGGTATCTTCAACAATAATGGAAAAGTTAGGAAGAGGGGAAGGTTGGGTGGAAAGATCATGAGTTCTGTCTTAGAAATGTTGTTTTAGATTCTTAGAGATGATGTCAGAGGCAGTTAGTGATGTGAGACCTGGAGCTTGGGAGAGAGGCTAGGACTGGATAAATAGATTCTGGGGATCATCTTCAGAGAGATCATAAATTAACCCATGGCTTACTGTTTCACTTGGTAGTGTTGGGGGTCATATATAGCCCCCGATATAGGCTGGGAGTCTGATACCTCTGTTCTATACTGTCACAGGAACCAGATTAAAATATAATAAACTAAATAAAACAGATAATGTTAATTTGTGGTTTTCTAAGTTAACATGCTGCCTTTAGGGATCCTTTTCTATTAGAAGGATAAGAGAACTTAGGACAGGAACTTGGTAGGGGAGAAGTGCAAAGTTAATGAAAAAACAGCAAAAGAAACTAAGAAGAAGTCAGGAAAGTAGAAGGAAAACCAGGAGAGATCAGTACCAGGAAAGACTAGAGAGGAGAGAGTATCTATGAGATTGTGATCAACACTGTCAAAGGCTATAGAGATCAAGGGATAAAGATTTTTTTTAAAAGACCATTTCACTTGGAAATTAAGAGCCTACTAGTAACTTTGGAAAGAATTGCTTTAGTTGAACTGTGAGGTTGGAAGTCACTTTGCAGATGGTGTAGAATGGCCTGAGAGGAGATGAAGTGGAAGTACCCATTGTATATGACTTTCTTAATTAGTTTTGCCACTAAGATAAGGTGAGATATAGAATGGTAGCTAGTAGAGATGGTTGACTCAAAGCTGAAGGGAGGAATTTTTAGGGATGAGAGAAACATGGAAATGTTTGTAGGCAGTAGGAAAATATCTAGTAGATAAAGCAATAATGAAGAAAATGAGAATGGGGTCAAAAAGGGGGCAAATCTGCTGAAGAAGATGGAATAGAATGGGACCCAGGATGCATATAGAGAGATTTGACTTGATAAACAGATGTGCTACATCTTTGTGTGAGAGAGAAGTGAAATAGGAAATAGTATCACATATATGGAAAAATAATATATAGATGCATACAAGGAATCTCAAAGGAGGAGTTGCTGAGTCACAGAAGTAGAGTGAAATTATGGAAATGTCTGTAAGGAGTAAAGAATATGCCCACACCTCCTCCTAATCCAAGCTGCTAGAAAACATGTACCCAGAACTGGAGAGGGTGACAAGGGATCTTATGTCTTTGGTTGGGACCTTCCAGGTGGGAAGGTGCCAGCTTTCCATGAGTAGAATATGGAAGGAGCATGAGAGGAGGATATCTCCAATAAAAGAAGTTTGTTAATGATAGAATGAGAGTTCCAGAGGGCAATGGAAAGGGAGGGTAAACGAGAATAGGAATTCTAGATGAGTAGGTACACAATAAACAAGGATGAGGGATCAGGAAGTTGTTTTGAGTGAAGAAAGATTTTGTACAGGCAACCTCCAACTGTGAACCACACACAAGTTTTCAGGAAAAAAAGACTTAACAGTTATAGGATGGTCAATTGTCTCACCTCATCCCCCATGAACTTTATTTTAGGTGCCATAATGACTAGTTATGGTTCTAGGATTAAATGCTAGATTTGACTTCAAATCTAGCTGTGCTGAAATATCAGCTTTGTCACTTGCTTTCCATGAGACCCTGGGCAAATTAATTTACTTTACTGGTCCTTAGTTTCCTAAGAGATTGAGCCTCTAAGATTCTTCCAGCTTTAGATCTATGGTATTTCAATAGATAGTATCATAAAGTTAGCTGTCCTAAGAATAAGATCCTAATGGAGACCTTGAAATTACCTTTGTCATAACTGTTTCCAAATAGATTTACAACTACAAGCAATCATTATGGTGTTGTACTGCTTGGAAGCTGGGAGATGGACAAAACTACTTCTTTATGTTCATTCCAATCCTAAGAATCCATGAAAATTAGGGGAGTGAAGTGAATTTTTTCATAATTTAATCATTTTCCTTTAAATTACTCTGTTTTCCCCTAAAGATGTTTCAAGTCTGTGTGACCATACTCTATGCAGTCACACATGTGTGCACAAGGAAGGAAGGATGAAAGGATGAAAAATGAGGGTGCAATTTGTTTGTTTCTACAAGAAATAGACACATGAGAAATGCCCACATCATTGGGCTCAGAGGCACATTTGGATGAGATTACTTGGGACTGTTTATTTGTGATCATTTTCCAAACTCACAGTCATGCAATGAATGCAGCCAAAAGATTTTCAAAGAATCCAAATGGAAACCTCAAGTCAATGACTGTTAGCATATAAAGATAATAGAACCAAACCCCCTGCTTAACAGATTAGGAAACTGAGTCCCAGAGAAGTGAAATTATTTCCCTAAATTCAGAGAGCAAGTAGGTGGCAGTGCTGGGACCCAGACATCCTAAGATCCCAGACTCTAACCATTGTTCTTTCTGTTTTGGTAAGAAAAGGCTAATTCACTAAGATTTCTGCATCTAGTTTTTAAACAAATAAATAAATAATGTTTTAAACGTGGCAAATGATATTAGTACCAGTGATGCCTAGTGCCCTAAGGAAAGCATCTCTCTTCTCTGCCACAAACCCCGATGTTGTCACAAAGCACAACTGTTGTCATGACAACTTTACTAGTTATCCTTTTTCAGAATTGGGTAGGGGGAAGAACAAAGGGAAGAGAAGTTTATGAGGCTGCTTAACAAGCCCCAGTGGATACTAATATCACTCAGAAAAACATTCACCTTTCCAAAGCATCTTCACACTATGCACCCAAAGGTCTATGATCCTTTGAAGTCAGGAGTGCCTGAAGAACAGTGGAGTTGCTGGGTAGGGACCTATTAAAAATGTCTTCTAAAGACTCAAATTCTTCCCTAGGTCAGGAGTAAAATTGTAGTGATGGAGACTACACCAAATAAGAAACATTATCCCTGAAGTCTTAGTCCTTATGGGGGGGGCAGAGACAACCATACCTGCATATAAACTGAGTCAAGGCCTAGGCAATGATATTTAAGGGATTGCTAGGGAGGCATTCTCCCTTTCCTCCCCCATATCTCCCAGAATCTTGCACTATCTGAAATTCTACAAAGTGAATCATTTAGTCTAGAGGTGACAAAATCAGGGCCCCTGGGCTGCATGCAGCCTGTAAAACTTCCAACTGTGAAGTCATTCCCCAATTGATAAATAGTCAAAGGATATGAACAAGCAGTTTCTAGGCAAAGAAATCAAAGCTATCTATAGTCATAAAAAATGCTCCAAATCATTATTGATCAGAGAAATGAAAATTAAAACAACTCTGAGGTACCACCTCACATTTATCAGAGTGCTAATATGGCAAAAAAGAAAAATGTTGGATGTTGGAGGGGACATAGAAAAATTGGAACATTAATGCATGATTGATGGAGTTTTTAACTGATCCAACCATTCTGGAGAACAATTTGGAACTATGCCCAAAGGGCTATAAAACTGCACATACCCTTTCACTCAGCAAAACCACTGCTAGGTCTATATCCCAAAGACATCCAAAGAGGGAAGGAAGGACCTATTTGTACAAAAATATTTATAGCAGCTCTTTTTTGTGATGGCTAAGAATTGGAAATCAAAGGGATGTCCATCAATTGGGGAATGGCTAAACAAGATGCAGCATAAGATTGTAATGGAATATTATTGTGCTGTAAGAAATGAAAAGCAGGATGATTTTGGAAAAACCTGGAAAGACTTACATGAACTGATGCATAGTAAAGTGAACAGAACCAGGAAATCATTGTACACAGTAAAAGCAACATTGCTCTATGAAAAACTGAATGACTTAGCTATTCTCAGCAATACAATGATCCAAGACAATCCCAAAGGACTAATGATGAAGCACTATCTACCTCCAGAGAAAGAACTGATATTGATTGAATATAGAATGAAGCATGCTATTTTTCACTTTCACTTTCTTTTATTTAAGTCTTCTTGTACAAAATGACTAATATGGAAATGTTTTACATAATTGCACATGTATAATCTCTATCTGATTGCTTACCATCTCAGGGAGGAGGAAGGGAAGGAGAATGGGGGGGAATAGAATTTGGAACACAAAACTTTAAATAAAAATGTTAAGAAACAAATAAAAAATAAAACTTCTAAATGTGGCCTTTATCAGATTAAAGTGTATTTGGTAAATCTTAAATAAAATAAATAAAAATATGTTACAACATAGACAATGTTAATTTGTGGTTTTCTATTTCAAAATGCAGCCAGCAGGAATCCGGTTTCTATTTGAGTATGACATCATTGATTTAAGCTGACAGGCTTCCTTTTTAAATTTCAAATACCTCCTGGGAAGACAGGTTATCAGTAACACTTCAGTTAGAATTAGTTTTAAAAGATTGTTTTACTTCTTACACCTAACTGATATGTACAGCAAGAGACTGAGAATTCTAGTGGGGACGGGAAAGAAGCCATTTTTAGGTCTGGAGCACCTTCTAGGAGCAGAGAAGTTCCATATGAGAAAAGGGAGGGGAGAGGAGGGGGCATTAGGACAAGAGGAGAAGGGGCTCAAGGAAGCAGGAGAGGAGTAGAAATAGGAGCAAGAGTGTGCCAAAGGCTAATTTTCACCAGATTTAAAGTTTTGTTTTATAATCAGTTCTAAATGTTTTGTCAGTGAAAAATATAGGCTCCGTTTCTTTATGACATGTGAAATTTGAAGGATGTTGGAGGAAAGAGTTTGTATAATGGTCATATCAATGACAAGCTTTGGAGTCAGATAGACCTCCTGCAGCTGATACATACTGACTTTGTAACCCTAGGCAAGTCACTTGATCTTCAGGAAAACTCCAAGACTTTAAATTACAGAGGAGCTCATGATTTTTATCAGGTGAAGGGAGTTCTGCACCATTAAATTCATGGATCCTGGTGCTGGGCGTGATGGCACACCTTTATCATTCCAGCTACTGGGGAACCAGAGGCTGGCAGATATTGAGCTGAGGAATTCTGAGCTATGATGGGCTATGCTGACTGGGTGTCTGCACTAAGTCCAGCATCAGCAGGATGAGCCCATTTATCAGGTGGCCTAAAGAGGACCAAAATGGCCTAGGTCAAAGCCTCTGAGCCAATTGGGAGAATAGCCCCTGCACTTCCAGTCTGCATAAGATGAGAAAACCTAATCTCTTAAAAAATGTGGGATCCCTTTCTCCTCTTTTCCCTGCACACCAACTTTGAAAAGAAGCATGTCTTAGGTCTTTAGTTTACATGATATTGTTCAAAGTAAATTATCCCCCAGTGAAGTGATCTATCCAACCTACCATAGGCAGAGGACCAAGGAGGAAGCATCCCATTAAGGAAAGAGAAAATACTCTGAAAGGGAACAAGAATCAGACAGTGAAGTGAAAGGATCTCTTCCTCCTCTTCTTCCTCTTCTTTCTCTTCCTCTTTCTCCTACTCCTCCTTTTTCTTCCTCTTCTTCTTCCTTCTTCTCCTCTTCCTCCTCTTCTTCCTTCTACTCCTTTTCTTCCTCTTCCTCCTCTTCCTCTTCCTCTTCCTCCTCCTCCTCCTATTCCTTCATAGTTCTCTGTTCCCTTGATGGAATGCTTCCTCATAGACCCTCTTAATATCACAGGTTGAATTAGTTTCATTCTGAAGTTTTACTCCTTTTCCAAATGCATTGCCTCCTTAACAAAGGCTTTCTGAGCTGATAGGTAACTAATTGGAGAAATGTTGTCTCTGTTTCCCATATTGGCTGCCAACTCTCCCCTGGTGTTCTGCCACCATTAACAACTGGGCATGGTGCCACCACTCCACATACTTTCAGGTTTGGTTTGTTTTTTGTTTTTTTCCCCCACAGCTTGCAGCTGCCATGTTCTTCTCTGGTGCCTCTGCCTTCCTTTCCTCAGGGCCCAGGCACATAGGTATTCTTAGATGTGCCCTTCAGGTCTGACAGTGATACTTGAATGGTCTGGTCAGGGCATTGAAATCACAGGGAACTGCTTCAAGGGGACTGGCATAGCAATCAATCAATCAACCAATCACCATGCAGGAATTCAACACCTACTGTGTGACAGATACTGTGCTAGGTACTGATAATGCAAAGAAAACAAATGAAACAATCACTTTCCAAAGTATAACCACAAAGAAAAAAATATGTAAACAGGACTCCTTTTATTTTTTTGAGACTGAATCTCTAAATCTTGGCCAGGCTGGATGTACAGCATCTAATACTAATTAACATGGAAGCTTTAACCTCCTCTACTTCCAGACTGATATATTTCACCTCCCCTAAAAGCCCTCTGCTCTTGGGGACTCACAATAGTAGTGCCAGATTTAGCATACACTTTTAGCTTTCTTCCTATTGCTTCACAGAATCCCAGAGCTCAAAAGTCCCAGTCTTAGCCTGCCCAGTATTGCTATAGGCATGTGCCACCACAAGGCAAAAATGACTCTGTCTCTTTTTCCCCTTGCGAATGAGAGCCCATCCTATCCCAAATGCCACTTTGATGTCCAAAAAAAAGTCACAAAGGGACCTATATTCTCATTAACAGATATTGGATGTGTAGGGAACCTGATGAGTGGGGGAGGATGGTGCCAGTAAAAAGAAAAACTGAACTGGGCCTAAGTGTAAGTCAGTTAGAAATAAAAAACCATGAAGGAGAACCAAACTGTTCCAGACTGTATAAAGACTTAATTTTTTTAAAATTATTTTTAGCATCCATTATCTCTTTTGTACCTCACAGTAACTCTTTGTGGTAGGAAATCTAAGTATTATTATCCCTATTTTGCAAATGAATGGAGGTTGAAGTAAATTAAGTAACTTGTCCAAGGTCACATAGTTGAGAAGTATCTGTGGGGAGATTCAAATTCTGGACTTCCACTACAAGTTTTGCACTGAATCCAACATGGAATACTACCTTCTTCATCCTGACTTTTCCAAGTCCAACTTAAATAAACTACATTTTTGTTACTGTTTTTCAGTCATTCAGTTATGTCCAACTCTTCATGACCCTGAAGATGGTACTTCCATAGGGTTTTCTTGGTGAGGGATACTGGAGTAGTTTGGAGTACCATTTCCTTCTCCAATAGATTAAGGCAAACAGAGGTTAAATGACTTATCCAGAGTCACACAGCTAGTAAGGGTCTGAAGCTGGATTTGAAATTAGATATTCCTGACTTCAGGCCTAGTACTCTATCTACTGAGCCATCTAACTGCCCCCAAATAAACTTTATGTCTTCATAGGAAGTACTTCTTTGTGTCCTTCAGAAATTAAGCCTAATGGACTTCACAAGGTGACAACATGTTGTTGTTGTTGTTTTTTTCCCCTTAATCTAAAGTATGTGGAAAATTCATACCTGCTTTTGTTCCCTGGTTCTTTTGAAATGATGTGCAAGTGTAGAACATTACTTTTCCATGCCAGGATACCATACCTTGTGACCAATGTTTTAAATCCACAACAGAAGTGACAACTCAAGTCCCACCAGAAATTAAAAAGGAGCATCTGGATCCATATTCTGTAAACTTCTTAAGAATAGGAACTGTGTTCTGCATGTACAGTGCTTGGCACAAGGTAGGTGCTTAATAAACTGATTGATAGCTTCCAGGATACTTTAAATATCATAGCACTAGGAAAAAACAAAACAAAACAACTTTCTAGTATATTCTTCTGTCCTAGTTTCACTATTCTTTGAGACATGAAAACTGAATGCATATGGCAAAGTCAGCTTATACATCAATAATTATGATCATAAGCACTAATCTAAAGGCTTCCAAACTTTAAAAGAACAGAAATAAACATAGTCTTCTTGACTGTTGCTATTGGCTTAAGCAGGTCAGTTCTTCAAACTCTAGGCTGGTAAACTTAATTGTAATTCCTGGAAAAATTAGTTCTAAAATGTATTATTATTAAAGATGGGGTTAGTGAACATGTTGAAAAGAGATTCTTGATGGTAATAAATCAGCTTGGATTCTTCAAGAATATGTTGATAGACTAAGGTCATTTCCTTCTTTTTGTTTTTTTTACAGGGTCATTCTGCTGTTAGGTCAGGGGTATTCTGTAAGATGTAGTTAACTTATGCTACAGGAAAGCATTTGACAAAATCTCTGATGCAATTCTTATGGAAAGAGGAAGAGTTGTGGATTAGTCAAAGGTAAAATTAGCTGGATTAAAAACTATTTGAACAATGCCACCAGAAGAGCAGTCATTAATGGCTCCATTTGAATTTGGAAGGATGTCTTTAGTAGACTACCGCAGCCATCTATGTTTGGTCCTCTGACATTAAATATGTTTTTTTCAATAAATTAGATAAATGCCTAGGTGCCATGCTTATCATATTTACAGAAGATACAAAGCTGGGAAGAAGAGTGAACACATTAAATGACAAAGTATGAACTCTAAAAGGCCTTAACAGGTTAGAATATTGGGTTGAATAAAATAAGCTGAAATTTAATAGGGGAAAATGTAAAGCCTTACAGACATATTTAAAATAATCAGTTTCAGAAGTATAATGTAGGGGAGATATGGCATGACAATAGTTCTGAAAAAGATCTTGGGGATCTTAAGGTTGCAAGTTCAACATAAGTTAACAATTATTCTATGGCAGTCAAGAAAATTGATGTGATTTTAGACTGTGTTAAAAGAAATATAGTATCCAAGACTAAGGGGTTGATAATATAGTTTGCTTTATCCTGCCACACCTATTGAGGAGTGTTCTGTTCTGGTTTTCACATTTCAGGAAGGAGAATGTCCAGAGGAAGGTAGCCAGGTTGGTGAAGGACCACAATGAGTTCATATTGATGAGCATTGATGGAAAAAACTAGACGTTTACTGTGGAGAAGGACAAATGGAGTGGGGGGGCGGGGAATAGATGGAGATTATCATCATCAAGTAATTAAGGAACATCATGCAGAAAGCAGAACTAGGAGAAAAGGGGGCAAGTTACAAAGAGATGAATTGAGGCCTGATATAAAGAAAATCACTTAGAACTACCTAAAAGTAGAATGGCCAACATTTGAAGAAGGTAACAATAAGATATAGTACTTTAAGGTTTGCAAAGTACTTTAGAAATATTATTTTATTTTTATCCTCATGAAAACCGTGGGATGTAGGTGTTATTACTATTCCATTTTGCAGATGAAGAAACTAAAACAGACAGAGAAATGGGGCAGTTAGGTGGAACGGTGGACAGAATGCTGGGCCTGGAGTCAGGAAGATTCATCTTCATGAGTTCAAATCTAGCTTTAGGCACTCACCAGCTGTGTGACCCTGGGCAAGTAATTTAATTTTGTTTGCCTTAGTTCTTCTTCTGCAAAATGAGCTGGAAAAGGAAATGGAAAATCACTTCAGTGTCTTTGTCAAGAAAACCCCCAAACAGGGTCAGAGAAAGTCAGATATGAATGAAACATCTAAAAAACAAAGAGAGAGGTTAATTGATTTGCCCAGAATCATATATATATATATATACAGAGAGAGAGAGAGAGAGAGAGAGAGCTATTGAATTTCTGAGGCTGAATTTGAACTCACAACTTCTTAACTCCAAGGCTAACATTCAATTTGTTCACTTGAAGTCTTTAAGCAGGAGCTAGATGCCAACTATGTTGTAGATGGGATTCTTGTTCAAATATGGGATGCACTAGATGACCCTTGAGATCCTGTACAATTCTGAAATTCTGCACATTAATAGAACATAAGAACATACTTGTTTTACTGGTAAGTGTTACATCAGATTATACCTCATAATATACCCCTGCATGCTGTCCTCCAACAGAAGTCAACCAAATCCATAACCTTGGCTACATTATCCTTAAATTTTAGCAAACTGAATTATCCAGCTCAGATTAGGAATGATTTTTAAAAAAGTATTACAAGTGTTTTAACATCTTAAAACCTTGATTAATCAGAATGCTGCAGTGGATGGAGAGCATTGAACAATTTAATGTTCTATTTAAATGCTAATTTCTTTTTTGTTTCACATCTTGTTGAAAAGCTTTTTGAAGTAATTGGGCTCAGCATCTTATGATCTAAGGTCATGGCCTAGTTGCCACAGTCAAGCAACCAAGATGGTGGAAGCCTGCTACACTGGCAAGATTTGGCAAACCAGGTACCTACCACCTATCTTAGGGGCCTCACAGCCTCTGCCCACCCTAGCACTTACTTGATTGTCCAAACTTAATGAAGGGATTCAATGAACAATTCACTATTAGGTTGCCACTTTTCTTCATTTCAGGAACCAAAGCATACAATGTTCCTGGGACTATTCCAGGAACTTAAGATACAAAAACAAAAATGGAGCTTACATTTTACCAGAAAAGGTTCTTAACATGGGTCCTACGAACTTGTTTTTAAAAACATAATGGTAACAATATTTAAATATGATGAATTTCTTTTGTAATCCTATATGTTTTATTTTGTGGATTGAAAAGGGGACCATTGGCTTTACCAGACTGACAAAGGAATGCAAGAAACCCCAAAAAGGTCAAGAATGCCAGTACTAGGGAAACCTAACATAGGGTCATAGCTTTAGAGCTTGAGGGGATCTTAGAGGTCATCTAGGAAAGCAAGGCCCAGAATAGTTGAATGACTTGCCCAAGGTCATGCAACTATTAACTATCTGAAGCAGGATTTGGACCTGGGATTTCCTGACACTAAGCCCAACATGTTATACCCTATTACCTCTCTGTATCTAAGTAAGTAAAGGCAAGTTATATACAAAGTAGTTCATAGTAATTTCAAGAGGGAAAGAGTGCTAATAAGTAGGAAGCATCAGGAAAAGTCACAAGTAGAAGGAAATACCTCATCTGTGCTTTGAAGGAAACTGAGAATCTATGCAGGGACAGCTAGGTGATGCAGTTAGGATGCCTGACCTAAAATCGTGAATACCCAAGTTCAAATCCAGATTCAGATACTTATTAGCTATGTGACTCTGGGCAAGTCACTTTTTGCCTCTGTTCTTCATCTGCAAAACGGGTGCACACTGGCAAGGGAAATGGCAAACCACCCCAGTGTCTTTGTTAAGAAAATCCTATGGCCAATGTCCATGGGATTACAAAGAGTTGGACACAACTGACCGACTGACCAACAAGAAGAATCTATGAAGCCAAAGTGTTTATCGTATCTCCAGCAAAACCATAAGTATATTTTAACACACCCTAAGATACTGCAAAATGTTAATTAAATAATATAAAAATAAATACAAACATCAAAATATTATGAGCATACCCCAAGGAGGTCATTGATAAGAACATTCCCATTTAAACCAAAATATTTATAGCAGCATTTTTTTTTTAAAGTAAAGAACTGGGAAAAAAGTGGATGCCCATCAATTGGGGAATAGCTTACCAAATTGTGGTTTATGAATGTACTGATGATTACTGTACTGTAAGAAATGACAAAATGTGGTGAACACAGAAAAACATGGAAAGGTTTACATGAACTGATGCCAAATGAAGTAAGCAGACCTAAAACATATATATACACACACACAATGAATACAACAATGTATATGAAAAGAATAACCACAAAACAATAAAAAAATGTTCTAAAATTACAAAGAACAAGCATGGCTTGAAAAAAAGACACATAAAAAGACCCACCCACCCTAACCTTAATAGAGGTGGGAGATCCATAGATGCAGGCCATTGCACATTATTTTCAGACTTTTTCCATGTGTGGATCAGTTTTGCTGTTTTATTTTTTCTTTAGAAGTATTACTTGTTACATGGGATGGTGGAAATAGAGGGATACTAGGGCAAATTTTTGTTATGTATAAAGCAGTAAAAAATGTTTAAATATATTATGAATACTTATTCAAAATTGATTACTTGAATTTCCTTACCTTAGGGGTATGTGCTTGAGGTAACACATTTTGTAACATCACATCTTTATTTGGTCTTGGTGTCAAATATTTCATTTTCCCACAAAACAAAGATCTCTGCTCCTTGAAGACCATCTCTAAAATGTCTTAGTTTTGTAAAGTTTTGTTGCTTTTGAAACCATTCTCTGGGACCGTAACATACACAGACCAGATATCTTCACTTACTTGGAACTGAGATGTTTGGTTTTTAAATGTTTAGGAAAAAAACCAACTAAGTAATAAGTAGAGTTTTAAATCTAAATGATAATTGTGTTAGTGTTTTGGCCTTGGATCTGATATTCAAATCAAATAGCTCTCTGTGTGGGAACAAATTCTACTCAAAGGTTTCATTGTTGTCACAGATAATAAACTAGATGGTTCTTTAAAACATCTAAATACTACTGCTTTAGACCACCACTTGGTTTACTCCATTGGAGAATGTTGAATGCCTTGTTCCTTCATTGGAGATATCGTTTCCTTTATATAACTCTCTTTTGAAAGAAGCAAGAGGCATCTTAATGTCAAAGAATAATGCTTTCTTATTCAACACGTATTGATTAAAAACTGCACTAAACATGGTGATACAATTACAATTAAATTCAATTTCATGAACATTTAATAGGTTCTAAGTGCCAGGCACTATGTTAGGTTCTGCGAATGAAAAGATAATAAAAATAATAACCAATATGTAGAGAGCACTCATTTGAGCCTTACAGTAACCTTGTGAAGAAGATGCCTTCATTATCCTTTTTTTACAGTTAGAGATGCAGCGACCAAGGGAGATTAATTAATTTTTCCACTCCAGCTGTTGAGTATCTGGGGCAGAATATGAACTCAAAGTCTCCTGACACCAAGGGTAGCTTTCTGTCTGCTTTACCCCCTAAAACGGGACAGTTCCTAACCTTGAGGAATTTATATTGTAAGGTAGAAAAGTAGGGATACATGTTATGTAAATGTAAATGTAGTCAGATTTTGGACTTTACTTTCTAAGTCCATATATGTGAATATACCATTTAGTACAGATCATTTGGCCCATATGTGGTGTGGATAGCTATCTCACAAGGGATCTCCAAGGGGGACACTATTTGTACTTGTTATAAGGGTATGAAAACCATATCTACACTGCCAGTTACCTTGCAGGGGAGGGACAGGCAGGATCCAGTACTGTTATTCTTTATTTATTCTCTTATCTCCAATAAGGGTATCATTATATTTACTGTACATCAAATATTGTAGTCTGAGGGTTTTGATATGTTCTCTTGGTGGTTCAGAACTTAAAAAACTCCCAGCACTCTCAACAGGAGTGTCACATTTAGCTTATGTTGACCAATTTAGCTCCCTCCCACCAAACACTAGTTGCACAAAAGATAATCTCAAATAATTAATAAACCTTTTTATTATCAAAGCAAAACTGTAAGCATAAATGGGAGGAAAGATATACACACTAGAATACATCAGAGTAAATGAGCTCTTTGATTTGGGAGCAGGATGGGATGTTATCTTGATCAAGGAGCAGGGGGAGCAGGGGAGGTGTGGAGTCCACTCCCAGCAGTCTCTAGGGTTTCAGGCACTGGCAATCAATAGACATGTTAGGGGCTGGTTTTCCCACATGGCTCTGGCCCAAGGAGATTTCCCATTTGCCTTTCAGCTTACGATATTTTTTATCCATCCTTCCTTATATCTCTCATCAGACTTCTTGAATCCTAAAAAGCTGCTTCTCCAGTTGTGTGAATACAAAACATCCAGGCTTAGAGTTCTCTCACACAATTAAGAATCACATCTCTCACCACCTCCCCCATCCCAAGGAGGCATTCAGCACCCCAAGGCTGACTCTTAGGAAAGCACTTACCTTGAGCTAGGACCAGAGTTACACAAAATATATACATACCAAATATAATTTTGGTGAAGGGTATTAATAACTAGGGAAATAAGGAAAGGACATTTATAAGAAGTGGTAATTGACCTGAGTTTTGAAATAAATTAGGGATTCTAAGTGGTAGAAGTAAGGGGAAGGGGGGGGGAGGGAGAAGACGAGGAAGAGAGAGAGAGAGAGAGAGAGAGAGAGATGGAGGGAGGGAGGGGGGGAGAGGGGGGGAGAGGAAGGGAGGGAGGGAGAAGAAAAGGAAGAGAGAGAGTGAGAGTGAGAGAGGGGGGGAGGAGCAAGAGGAGGGAGGAGAAGAGAAGAAAGAAGAGAAGGAAGAGAAGGAGGAGGAAGAGGAAGAGGAAGAGGAGGAACAGAGAGAGAGAGAGAGAGAATTCCAGCATAAGGGACAACTTTTCGAAGGACATAAAGGCAGGAAATGTAAATCATGTATGGGGAATAGTAGCAGGTCAATTTGTCTGAAAAGTGGACTATGCAGGAGTCAAGCAAAGTCAGCAACAATTAAGCACTTTCACATGTGTTAGGCATCATTCAAAGTGCTGGGAATACAAATACAAGGAGAAAGCCAAGTCTCTTCCCTCAAGAGGGAAGACAATGCATAAGATGGTGGGAAAAAAAAACCATGAGATGAAGAAGGTACCTAGTGCAGAGACATGGCAGAGAAAGCCAGAAGAGTCAAGAGTTCAGTTTGGAGAGGAAGGAAGGAGGTGTCATATGATATCTGTATGAAAAGCTAGTCTACAGTCAGATTGTAAAGGGCTTCAAAACTCAAAGTGAAGAGTTGACTGTCTTAGAAGGAGTTAGTAAAGTTCCTTGAGCTTTACAAGTCCTAATAGTTTTAATACAAGTCCTAATGAGTTCTGTTTTAGAAATTCTGAGTTTCTAAAACCAATAGAACTTTCAGGGAAAGATTCAGCCTGAAGCTGATGATATTAAACAGGAGTTTAGGAGAGAGGTGAGGAGTGGATACATAGATTCAGGAGCCATCTGCTGAGAAATGATATTTGAAGTTATGGGAGTTGCTGAGATCATCAAAAGAGTATGTAGAGAAAGAGGGCCCAGCATAGAGCTATGGGGTATTCCGACAAACAGGAGACAGGGTATAATTGATTATCCTATATATGGGTATAAGGACTAGTCCTACCCTTCCAAAAACTTTTAATCTAATTGGAGAGGCAAACCCAACAGCAACAAATATTTAATTCAGCCTTTGTTAAGCATCTTAACAGCAACAGTACAGTAGTTGTAGGCTCCACAAGTGAGTAGAACTGAGAGAAGCAGTCCCTTATTCATATATCTTAAAGAAGGGACAATGTGCTCTTTCCCCTTGGGGCTGGTGGCCGTTTGTCTCTTCTTCAATTATGGCAAAAACAAAGGCCAAGGATCTTCTTGAGAAGAAGGAGGAGCTACTCAAACAGTTAGATGATTTAAAGGTGGAACTTTCCCAATTGAGAGTGGCCAAGGTCACTGGGGGAGCTGTATCAAAGTTATCTAAGATCCAAGTATTTCGAAAATCTATTGCCCAAGTTCTGACTGTCATCAACCAGACAGAAAGAGAACCTCAAGAAATTCTATAAGGGCAAGAAATACAAGCCCCTGGACCTTTGGCCCAAGAAGACCCATGCCATGCACCCAGGCTTATTAAGCATGAGGAAAGCCTGAAGACCAAAGAACAGCAGAGAAAGGAATGCCTGTACCCCCTTTGGAAATTTGCTGTTAAGGCATAATTTGTTAAGGTGCTCAATAAAAAGATAAATTGTTATTAAAAAGAAGAAGAAGGGATAATGTGAATCAGCAGTGGGGATCCTACCTATTCCTGCTAAATTTCCCTTTATTTTCATGTCAATTAAAATGGTTTATCCAATATTCTGGTCTTGAGCCTGAACTACAATAGAAGCATGATTTTCTTATAAAATCAGAAGCAGTTAAGTCAAGTATTTATTAAACACTTATTGTGTGCCATGAGCTGTGCTAAGTATGGAGGATAGAAAGAAATGCAGAGTGCAATGAGGAAGACAACAGGTAAATAAGGAGGTAGATATAAGGTACTGGGAAAGCCAATGAAGATAGTATGAAAGGAAAAGGCACTGGCAACTAGAGAGACCAGGACCCACAAAAGAGCCCTATAGCTGGAAGTGACCATCTCTGTGTGTATGAGCTTCACACAAGGGCTCCGGCCACTAGCCAGTGACAAAGATGTCTTCTTATCTGAATTCCCTGAAGGAAAGGATCTGATTATGGGACCCCACTGTATACATCAGAGGGAGTGTTTACAAAATGGTAGCAGAGCACTAAAGAATTTATGTAGAATCACACATCATAGCCTATTTCCAGTTTCTCACATATGGCACTTAGTGTCTTTTCATTGGCTGTACCTCATATCTCTCTTATTTTCTCCCTCTGTCTCTGTCTTTGTCTGTCTATCTTTCTGTCTTTGTTTTTGTCTGTCTTTCTGTCCCTTTGTGTCTTTCTGTCTCTGTCTTTGTTTTTGTCTGTCTGTCTTTCTGTCTCTCTGTCTTTGTCTTTCTCTCTCTGTCTTTCTGTCTCTCTATCTTTTTCTTTATATTCATCCTACTTTCTCTGACCTTCAAGATTCAAATCACATTCTGCCATGGACAAGAAACCTTTCCTAGTCTCTCCCACTTCAGTGCCCTCCATCTGAGTGGCTTGCCATTTACAATCTATCTCATATGTATGTAATTATTTATGTATTTCCTTTCCCATTAGAATGGGAGCTGTTTGAGGCTTTTTGCCTTTTTTCTTTTAGATCCTTTAAGATCCTTAGATCTTGGCACAGCAGTTGGCATATAAGAATCATTTAATAAATGCTTATTCACTAACTGATAATGATGGAAGAGGTCCATGGCTACCTCTAGTTTCCCCCAAAGAGGAGATTTTCTACCCCCTACATTGTTGAGATAAAGAAACTGAGGCTAGGGGTGGCTAGGTGGCACAATGAATAGAACACTGGCCCTGGACTCAGGAGGACCTGAGTTCAAATCTGGCCTCAGACACTTAACATTTGTTAAGTGTTAAGTTAACTTTACCACTTAACTCAGACACTTGCTTAGCTTGTGTGGACAAGTCACTTAACCCCAATTGCCCTCCAAAAAGTTAAAAAAAGAAAAAAGAAATTGAGACTGGGAAAGATGAAGCAACATTGCTAAAGCATCTTCTCAGAAGTAAGAAAGGCTCTTAAGCCTACATGGACTCCCACTCTCTCCTCTTTCTTTTCCTTCTCTCTCCCCCTGGCATGAAGCATATTCATCAATAAGTGACATTTATTGAGCACATGCTTCATAGAAAGCATAGCGCTTGGCACTATCCAGCTATCACCAGGAAAGATCGATGATGCCCACTTTCCATGGCTGGCTGTTTTATGGGGTCTGCCACAGTCTGGCTGCCTGGGAGGTGCCCAAAGGAAGTTCAGTGGGACTTTCAGGAAATGCTTTGTTCCAGCCCTTAATGATGCTAATGCTTGGCAGCGCATCCCTTGCTTTTACTACTATAGTACAGCCAATGGAGCCTGGAATCAGAATCAGCATGCCATCCTCCAGCCAGTCAGTTAGGCCTTTACTGACTGGCAAAGCATACTTACTAGTGTGAAGGAGGTGGGGAGTGCTGGGGGAGGGGAGGGGTAGTTCCCTTTTACCTAAGAAAAAAACAGAATTTTCTCAGGCATAGGTCTCATTTCATCATTTTAACTGGTCCATAAAATAAAATCTCTCTTGTCTCTCTGTTTCTGTCTCTCTCTGTCTCTCTCTTTGTCTGTCTCTGTCTGTCTCTGTCTCTCTGTCTCTCATCCCTCTCCTCTTTCCCTCTCCCACTTTTTCTCTCTTCCTCTTTGTCTGTTTTTCTGTTTCTCTGTTTTTGTCTCTATCTCTTTGTCTTTCCCTCTGTCTTTTTGTTTCTGTCTCTATCTCTGTCTGCCTATCTGCTTGCCTCCTTCTTTATCTCTCTGTTCCTGACTTTCTCTGTCTTTGTCTCTGCCTGTCTCTGTGTGGGTGTCTCTGTCTCTGTCTCTCTCTTTTCCACTATCTCTTTCTTTCTCTTTTTCTCTGTCTCTGTCTGTCTTTCTGTCTCTCCTTCTAAAGGGGATAGTGAAGTTACTGAATTCTCCCTTCTTGCAAAGGGAAACAAAACAACTATTCAATTAATTTACAAATAATTCCATTGAATGACTTGTTTGCTAACACTCAGGAGGTCCTCTCAGGTTGGGTGGGTTAGAGAAGAGACAGGAATGATCATAGGAAAGATCATAGTCACTAATAATAAAAATTAATACATACATTCTCTATTATGATTCTCACAAAAACGCTGTGAGATCAATGCTATATTATTACCCCATTTTACAGATGAAGAAGTTGAGGCCGAAAAGGGTTAAGTGACTTGCCCGGGATCATAAAACTAGGAGGTACCTGAGGTAGGATTTGAACTCAGGTCTTTCAGATTCTAGAACTAGTGATCTAGTCACTTCACCAAATTGTTTATATAAGGGATGCTTGGTATAATTAATGAGATAAAAAGATGACACAATCATAAAAATAGACAGTAAGAGGCTGAAAAATAACCTAAATTCAACTGAAATTGGTTTTTCCTCTCAGTTTTTATCTTGAAGTTAAGAACAAGGGTTAAGGGGCGGCTAGGTGGCACAGTGAGTAGAGTGTCGGCCCTGGAGTCAGAAGGACCTGAGTTCGGATCCGACCTCAGACACTTAACGCACACACAAACAAACAAAAAAAACAAAAACAAAAACAAAAACTTAGCCGTGTGACCTTGGGCAAGTTACTTAACCCCAATTGCCCTCCAAAAACCAAAAAAAAAAAAAAATAGAACAAGGGTTAATTCATCTCTCCCAACCATTCTGAAGTATTTGGGTTAAATTGGTATCCTTAGCATTGTACTTGATACATACTAATACTAAATACTACAGAAGTAAAGAAAGGGACCAGCAGTTGTATTGGGGAAAGGAGAGGAATCGACAGCAAATATCCCTGCATTTGTTACAGAGACATTATAGGGTTGTGGTTCTCAAGCCAGAAGAGACCTCAGAATCTTTCTAGTTCTTCTAACATAGATGACCCAAACCCTGGGAACCTGAGATAACCACAAATGTTCTAGGGATTTGCCTATTTGGATAGATAGAAGCTGGGATCTGGTTCCATCTGGCTCCCTCTGGCTCCTGGAAGAATGTAGCTTCCATCTTTGTAGGGAGCAGGAAGAAAGTTGTGAATGAGAACTTCCTCTTTCACTCTCTTAGCTCTAACAGGGTTACTGGACTAGAAGGTCGCATAGTTGCAGTCTTAGGGGTATAATATTCTTTTTGGGAGGAAAGGGGATCAAAAGAGAAATCATTATTCCAAGTTGCCCCTACTCTGGCAGGAAGTAGCCCCTCCCCAGACCAGAAGGGTTAGAATTAGCTTACTCCTGGTTAAGCTAATTTCCCTCCCACTAAATGGTTTTTTACATAAAGGCAATCAGGGAAATTGAGAAGGCATTTATCAAAGTAAATAGTAAAATAGTAATCAGGGAAGTTATACAGATTAAGTTAATCTACAGAATGCACAAGTAAATGGTCTCAGACATCCTGAGTTAAATAGACTCTAAACTCAAACAAAGAGAGAGAATTTCATCCAAGGAGTCCATTCTTTGCTGTCTTTGAGAAGACCGGCTTAGGAATCAAAGCATATATTGGCATTTCAGCTTTTCCTTTATGCCTTCGACTCCAGAGAGGCCTCCTATTTACCATTCAAAGACTGTACCTAGCCTCCCCTCCCTTGTATTTCTCTCTCTTCTCTGCCTTTTCATGAATCCTGCCAATCAGGATTCAGCTCTTTCTAAGTACACGTATGGAGTTATCACTAGGCTGTCCTCCAGGGAACCGGGGTGGGGTGTTAGATTCTAATGAAGAAAGTAAAGGGCAGTTACACATGTATTGTCAGGGGCAGGTTTTGAACGCACTTTTTCTGTATCCAAAGTCAATTGAAATGGATTCTTTTTATTTCAATGATTTAATTGTTAAGGATATTCAGTTCTGATTGAATAATATTTCACCAGTAGGTATATAAATGGAAACTATTATTAATACCCCACATTAGTGAGTTGCTTATTACTATAAACAAGGACCTCCTGTGATTGAATGTACTCTATCAAGAAAAGTTCAAGTGTATATGTATGTCTGTCAGCCTCATTCAAATGGGAACAAAGAACCTGAAAAGAATAACAAAGGAAAACTTGTTGTTAGTCCCAGCAACCACTAAAGAGGAAATAAAGATTGTTTGCTAAATACTTATAGGATGAATTTTTGTGTGAATTTAGGAAAGTTATTTAACATCTCCCAAACCCAGTTTTCTTACATGTAAAATGCTAAGGTTGGTCTAAAAGGTCACCAAGGTCCCTTCTAATTTTAATTAAGTCTGTGGACTATCTTGTCATGGAAAATGCAGGTGTGTTGTTATAAGTTAAGACATTTATATTTTGCATATGTAATGAGAAACTGGACAAAGAGAGTCCAACCTTTCATCAGACCAAACATACCACACATGCTAATAAGGGCTGAGCTCTCATTGGCCAGTCCTTTATTTTATAAATACACACACACATGCCGCTGTGTGTATGTATATATGTATGTGCATGTATATGTATATGTATACATATTTACACATATATACATACTCATATAACATACATACATAATACACTTATATTACTTATATAACATTAGAGCCAAGGTGAAAAGGTGGGTTGAAAGCCTTGAAAAGGGCCCAGCAAGCCCTCACACCAATCTTACCTGAACATTATATAAGATCTATGGTATACACAGAGGCCATGCTCTGGTAAAGTCATTTGGGCAAATGGGTTAAACCATGTTGAGGATAACTAATAGGCCTCAAAGCCATTGGTAAATTAGGGAGATGTCAATCCCAAGTATGTGAAGACTTCCTCTAGTGGCATGGCTTTGTTCCAATGGCCATGAAGGTGACTGAAACAAGTGCTGTGGAGCTCTTAGAACTTAGTCTGGATGAAAGATCCCGAGATCATCCATTGCATCTCAGGCCATTGCCATGTGTTCTCATTCTTGTCTTGCCACTGGACTTTAATGTCTTTGGAAGAGAAAGTAAGACTGATGACTTTTCACCTTTTTGCCTCACTTAAATCCAACTCACTTGCAGGTCAAGACATCACCCCATGAGTCCATCAGTCCTCTTAAGAAACAAAGGATGAACAACAACAGAAACATATGTTTAGAAATTCATGTATACACACATAGGTATATACATATACAGTATAGTGTGCATATATGCACCATACATGCATGAGTGCGTACATGGTCAATGTTTTGTAACTATCAGTTTCTATCCCTTTCCCCTTTCTCTCTACCAGATGTCCTATCTATCCTTCAAGGACTAGCTTCGATGCTCCCTACTCCAGCAAATTATATTATCAACCCCTTAGTCTTGGATACTATATTTCTTTTAACACAGTCTAAAATCACATCAATTTTCTTGGCTGCCATAGAATAATTGTTAACTTATGTTGAACTTGCAACCTTAAGATCCCCAAGATCTTTTTCAGAACTATTGTCTTGCCATACCTCCTCTACATTATACTTCTGAAACTGATTATTTTAAATATGACCATTTTCCCCTATTAAATTTCAGCTTATTTTATTCAACCCAATATTCTAACCTGTTAAGGCCTTTTAGAGTTCATACTAGGGGAGATAGGAGAGTTATGTGATCAGACCCGCACTTCAGGAATATCACTGGCTTTTGAGTGGAGGATATATAGAAGGAGGAAATGGTGGATAGATTTAAATTGGGAAGACCAATTAGTAGGACACTGCAGTAGTCCAGGCAAGAGGCTTATAGGTCCATAGATGCTGATCTTGCCTGGACTCCGGAAACCATCTGTTTCAACTCCCTCACATTGTAAATATGTTGAGAAAAGGTTGAACTGGGATGGTAGCTATTGGAATAGAGAAAACAGGATAGTTTCAAAAGGTGTCGTGAAGCTAGAAATGACAAGGATCAGCACCTGACTGGCTACCTGGGGTAAGAAAGACTGAAGAGATGAAAATGATGCTAAGATTGTGAACCTGGGCTTCTGGAAGCAGGGTTGTGCTCCCTATGGGGATAGAGAACTTTGGAAGAAGGGAAGGGGGTGAGCGTGGGGTGGGGGGGAGTAGGGAATGAGAGTGTTACTTCAGATTTCACTCATCCTGTGTAATTCACCTTGCTTAAGCTAAAACAAAATGTGGGGAGGCAGAGCTTTAATTCACCAGTTCCAAAGCACAAAGCCTATCCAGAAGGAGAAGCTCCAGTAGCCCCTGAGTGCTCTGGGGCCCAGGGGAGTAGTATTCTGGTAGGGGTAGGGAGGGAGTTTTCCCAAAGGCTATCATGCAGCTTCTGTAGTGGGAGGTTAGTTTATAATTGCCCAAGGGGCACCCAGCCCAGTAAGGTAGAGGGTGGGAGGGGACAGAGATTAACATCTGTTGGGATAAGAGTAGGCATGATGATGTTGGAGATAATGTGCCAAATTGGCTATTGGTGAGATGGTGGGATGGGACCCATGTTCCCATCCTCTAACTGGTCAATCACACCTCAGGTCATTGTATCCATTGGTAATACTGCTAATTTGGTAAAAAATCTGCTGGAGTCGGAGTCAAGAGAGGTTTGAAATAGATTCCAAGTTCTATCTCTAGTTCATTAGGTAACATGTAACTTCAGTGGAGGCACTAGGTGCCTCAGAGCACTGGGCCTGGAGTCAGGAAAACCTGAATTCAAATCCAGCCTCAGGCACTCAAGTTACTTTACCTCTCTTTCCTTAATGCACTGGAGAAGTCAATGGCAAACTACTCCAGTATCTTTGCCAAGAAAACCACATGGACAATATTGGTGTGCTATGGTCTAGGGGGTCATGAAGAGACAGACATGACTGAATGACTGACCAACAACAAACATCAATGGGCCTCTGTTTCCTCATATGTAAAATGACAGAATTGACCTAGATGATCCCCAAGGTCCTTTCCAGCTCTGACTTACCATGATTCCTTATTTCTGTGGAATGAGCTGCCCAGCTTCCTCTCTGGAGGCAGAGCCTCAGAGAGCACCAAGGCCATTGGCACACCACCAAAAGAGATCAGATTATGACTTTAGGAGTAGAGGGCTTAATGTTGTTCAAGATTGAGGAAACTTATAATCATCGCTGTAAGAATCTGGGCACTGAATAGAAAGGAAAAGATGCCTTCAAAATATTTTTTCCAGTTAATGAATAAAAAATGACAGATCAGAGCTCATGAGGCCCAGCGCTTTCTGTGCTTTTTGTGGGGCTGATTATTGCTTTGTTTTGTCTTCTGTTATTAAAACAATAGGCATGCCAGTCTTCATATAGGGGAAACTGAGTGGTTTCCATTGAAAGTGGAGTCTTTTGTAGACAGAAAACCATCCAGTTAGGAATTCATAGAAGATGTTTGGAGACTCTTTTGAATTGTATGATAACCAACAAGATAAAGACCTATTTAATTTGAAAATGAGATTTAGTCCTTTGGCGATCCATGAGAGGGTCACATCTCTCTTCTTTTGTGTTAGTTCTCAAGGGTCAACACACAATCCTGCTCTGGAAAATGACTTTCCATGTGGCACAATTCAGAACCCTCTACGCACATAATGGAATATACTCAATACTCTGGTCATGTAGTTTCTGTTTCAGACTCATTGTCTGGATGTATTCCCATTCATGGTGCCATTTTAATATAATAACTGGAGTCGGAGAGGCAAGTTCCTCTATAAGAAACAGCACATGAGTAAAATATTCCATATCCACTTTCCTCCAGGGATGTTATTCATGCTAACCCCATTCAAAACTGCCAACTAAAAAGAAACATGCTTAAACATCTGCAGTTTATCCCTAAACATTAAACACACTTAATAATAATAACAGCTAGCATTATGCAGTGATTTTAGGATTGTAAAGCACTTTACAAATATTATCTCATTTTATCTTCATGATAACCTGGAAGGTGGGTGCTATTATTATAACCATTTTATAGACAGGGAAACTGAAGCACAAAAGAATTGTGACTTACCAATGGTCATACAGCTAGTAAGTGTCTGAGGCCATATTGAAGGTATTCTTGTCTCTGGGCCCAGGACTCTATCCATTGCATCACCTAGCTACCTTAGGAGGAGCCTTTGGGAAGGCTCCTATAGGTTAGCTAAAACCATTCAATTCTGCATGGAGCTCAGATATGATATCCATTTTTTAAGAGTAATATTTATACTTCATAAATTATGTAACAGAGTTAAGGATGAGTAAAAAGGAAGTGTGAGGAAGTATGTTTAGTAATAACTTTGACCACCCTGACTCATTTCCTGTTCTCTGTTATTATAGAGAATAGTGGACTTTCATGGGAACTGTCAACTGTTTAATGAGCTGAGGTAGGCATAGTGTATCATTTAGCCACTGGGTAGATTTCCAGTCCAATAAGCATTCACTAAGCACCTACTATGCTCCAGAAACTATGCTAAGCCCTGGGGTTACAATGAATAAAAAGACAGTCCCTGCACTCAAGTATAACTCATTAGATAACTCATTATTAATCAGGTTAACACATTTAAAGGATGAGACCTTTATTCTATTTTTGAAGAATGTCTCTATATTCTGCATGAGCATTCCCATTGATATCACATTTAAGACTTATTTTGGAATTAAATGTCTCCTGAAATGGGTATAATGTCTTCTTGAATGTGTACTATCAGTCTATTGACAACTTGCTAAGGATGAAATATTAATTTTTAGAGTCAATTTCAGAGCACCGGGAAATTCTTGGACAAGGGAAAAGCTGGGGAGATGGGAAAGCTAGAGTGGAGAATGTTTGAGAGGAGAGGAGCTGCCAAGATTCAAACTCTTTTTACTAGGGGGCCAATTTGCCAATTTTAAAGTCCCTATTGGGAACCAAATGGCCCCAGGAGTGGAAGATTTGTGTGGCCACAGATAAGGGGGGAACTGAAGGAACCAGCAAGCAGCAAGTAGCTCTTGGACAAAATCCCTTGAAAAGGAGTGCCTGGATATTGTCAAGTTTCCATCATAACACAGGGCCAAAGAATAGCAAAAGACAGGTAGAATGTGGAGGAATAAACCTATTCCTTGACTGTCATTAGTACTACTAAAAGGGTATGGACTCAAGCTGTTTTCAATTTTTTCCCTCTGTGAGTGTGTGTGTGTTGTATCTTCAACTATAGAGCAGTGATTTGTCTGGAGAAGGGAAGAGGTTCCTTGGGAAGGTAAAAATCACTATATGGGGAATGAGGAGAAGATTTAACCCATTAGTATTCCCAAGTGCTTTCCTCTCTGTTGAGGGGGATAATGCTCAGGCCCAGCATAATTCTTAGAGAAAATAGAAACCCAACAGAAAAGGAAGAATTGTGTGGAATGTTTGTAGGCTTAGGTGTAAATCTTTTTTTTTTTCCTTGTTGGAGGGGAGGTCAGGGCAATTGGGGTTAAGTGACTTGCCCAAGGTCACACAGCTAATGTGTGTTAAGTGTCTGAGGTCTAAGGTCCTCCTGACTCCAGGGTCTGTGCTTTGTGCCACCTAGCTGTCCCAGGTGTAAATCTTTAATGTTTTCCTACATTAAATAAAGTTTATCCTATAAATTTAATGTATTATTAGCCCAAATGTTTGCATAAGAGGCTAGGGCCCTTTATTTTTTTTTTTTGTAAAAACCTGGACTTCAGCCAAATTCTGAGGTTTTCAGAGCAAACCCTGGTTGGGACCCAGACTGAATTGAGAGTGGATTGTGACATACTCTAGTTTGTATATCTCTTGGGCAGACTCTGAAGGTAGACGATGTGTCCTGAACTGCATAGGACAAGCACAGAAAACTGGATTACATTTGAAAAATTGTTCAGTGCTTTTAAGAACCCCAAGTTTGTCCCTGAAACACATGGTAAGGGTAAAGAATTGGCAGCATATTACCATTACTCTGTGTGCCCCATTGGCATCCCTATTATGTAAGGACATTTAGAGGAAGTTCCCAGCAAATAGTGTGAGCCCCCGTTGAGGGTTTCTGGAAGGACAGGGGCAAAACCTTCCCAACAAAAAGATATCGATGGGTCTTGATCTGCACTATTGGAGGAAGTACCCATATCAGTGAGGATAATAGATCTATTGAGGGATTATATTGTTTACCTTAACAGTAATGGTGTTACTTTCTCTGCCTTCTTATCCAAAGGAGCCAAGTAACTTGTAAAGATAAAGAGAAGGAGGTATGGAAAGTGTCAATATTATCCCCAAATTGGAAATACCTATTGATTGAGTCATTGGGGGAATGTTAGAACAAATTATGTTTATGCATGCAAAGGAATATCATTGTACCAAATGAGAAGCATTTGGATAAATTTGTGAATATGTGGATGAACTGATGCAGGGCAGAGAAAGTACAAATAAGAAAAATACTAAGTATAAAGATCCCAGTGATGGTGAGGAAAACACTAGATCTTAGAACTCAGATCAATGCAATGACTGATCCTGGGTGCAGAGGTTTGCTGACAAAATATAGTTCCTTCTTGGTTGAGAGATGGTGTGGGGCAGGATCAGAATGAGGCAGACACTATCAGATGATCTCTATATCAGTTTATTTTGCTTAACTGTGCTTGTTGTTGTTAAAAAAAATAAATATCAGTAATATACATTTTAATTATATCGCAATCACTTACATATTGCTTTAAGGTTTGCAAAGCACTTTCCTCATAATAACTCTGGGAGGTAAGTGCTCTTATTATCCTTATTTTACAGATGAAGAAATTGAGGCAGGTTGAAGTAAATGAGTTGCCCAGGTTCATATACCTAGTAAGTGTTGATTTGAATTTAGGTCTTCCTGACTCCAGGTCTAACACTCAAACGACTATGCCACCTAGCATAGGCTTTTAAGAAAGTGACCATGGATTAAAAAAACTCTGTTGATTTTTAAAACCCATTTTAAGAAAGAGACTAGTCTGATATTTTCCTTTGGGTGGTACCACATTTAGAATTAATGGCAATATCTATCATGTTCTAACAACTTCAATCAAGAAAGAAGACTTCTATAACCCTAGTGGTTCCAATAACAGACCTGGGGATGACTACTCCTCCTTTTTACAAATGAGAAAGTTAAGGAAGAAGAAGGGGAATTGACTTGACCAGAGTCACACAATGAGTTAGTAGTAGCCCAGTTGGGACTAGAATCTGGGTTTTATCACACCTAGTCAAATGTCCTTTCTACTAGATCATGTTACCTCTCTAGTATAGGGACTAAGAGCAGAAAGATTAAAAAAGAATGTGAGAATTTATACTTTAACTGTACTTCATTCAAAACCCAGATGGGTGAAGGGAAATATGTTTTCAATGAATTCCAAATTGCTTCACTAACAAAGGATGAGGATTAAGGCAGGGGATTAAAATCAAGGATTAGGGAGGGGGGAGAAAAATGGAAAACTCCAAATTGTTTTTAATTGAGACTGAGGAAAGGAAAATGAATCCCCAACTCATTGCAATTAGGGAGAACCACTGTGAGACCTGCACCTGGCAGTACAATTGGGTTTGTTTTTTAGAGCTCCTGAGTCCAGGGGTATAAGGCTAAGGCTAAGAATCAGTGCTCAAAGTTACTTGCACAGAATAAGGCATCCTGGAGGGCCTGGCTCAGACTTACCACTATATGTTTCATATTTTGTGGCTTGCAACCATTTTGTCCCTCTCAAATTCTCAGATCCTTGGAGCAAAGAACAATTCTCTCCCTAGTCCTTAAACTCTCAGCTTAGTAGCAGAAGGAAGCACAGGAGAGAAGCCAACACCACAAATAAGGGAAAATGCTAACGAAGCAAAAGACAGTTTGGGCTGAGGAGCAATAATTCAGTTGGCCAAATCAACTCAATGAGTATCTATTAAGCACCTACTATGTTCTGGCACTGTGCTAGTTGCTAAGGTTTGCTTGTTTGTTTTGTCTTGATCTTTGATTTCATCAGTAAAAAGGGAGTTCCCTGGGGAGGAAATTCCTTTTGCCAATGCAGGTGAGTACCTGTTCTGAAATTTAATTTGTAAATTTAAATTTGTAATCTTAGAGCTGCCTGAGGCACTGAGAGATTAAATTTTTTGCCTAAGTCATCTGAACCTTGGTCATCCTAACCTAGAACCTACATATCCACTATGCAAATTGGCTCACAGGTTATGGAAAAGGAGGGAAAAAAAGAAGGAAGGAAGAAAAGGAAGGAAGGAAGGAAGGAGGGAAATGAGGAGGGAAGGAAGGGAGGGAGGGAAGGAGGAAAGGAAGAAAGAATAATTGAGATAATGAACAGCTTATGTACAATCTAGTTGGTGGGAAATTACAAAATATCTGTGATTTTCAGCAGTTCACAAATCCCTTTGTATCCCCATTTGCTTGCTCTTTTTAAATGGTATCCATGATGACCTAGGAGAGGCAATCAATAGCTTTGTTCACTAAGATGTCATTTAGTATATAGCATGGTCCTTGCTCTCTTTTTAGGTCTAGATCAAGACTAGGCACCAAGAGTTCATTCAATCATTTAATCAAGAAGCATTTGTTTAGCACCTAAACTATTCCAGTTACTGTGCTAAGCTCTGGGTATACAAAGAAAAAAATGAAAGTCATTGCCTTCAAGGAGCTTATATTCTACTGGGAAAACAATGTATACACAGGCATATCTATGTATATATACATATATGCCTTTACTTGTGTAGGTATAAGCGTATGTGTGTATATACATCTATATCATAACTTTATGGCTATCTATCCATATTTACCAAATAAAAAATATAGGCAAAAGGAGAGGCAAAAACTCTTCTGGAGGAAAGAAGTCTATCACAGTTGAAGTTCTGATATGGATAACAGCTCCTTATGGGAAAAAAAGAAAAACAACAAATAAAGGAATTTCTCCCTAATCTGATCGTGAGTGTGAAAAGTACCTGTCCTCCTAAAGGAAATGAAATTTAAGCAACATTGTATAGAGAAGACATAATGTTTGGGTAAGACTTGATCCTGAAGCTTATGATTCCTACAGAGATAAAATGTGGAAAATTAAAATATGTAAGTGTTCTAATGAATGCATCCAAGAGGCACAAAATGAATTGTCACATGAAGTACAAGGAGGAAGCTTATTACTGACCTGCCTGTCAGGGAAAATTCCCTGGAGCAGGTATCATTTGAGTTGGGCTTTAGCAGATGGATAAGTATTTAGGAGACAAAAGAGGGTTAGGGAAACTCTGGTGAAGACTAGAAAAAGGAATGGCATACAACTGGAGGGTGCAGGGTATGTCCAGGGGATGGGCAGTACTCCAGTCTCTCACTCACATGATATCTTTAGTAAAAGTATTATCGCCATTTTAGAGATGGGGAAACTGAATTAGGAAATGGAAGTGGTTATCTTAGACTAATATAGTTAATAAATGGAGGAGGAATTCAAACCCACATTTCCTGAATCCAGATCTAGTCCATCTTTCCCAGAGACTAAATGGAGACAAACAGATCTAAGCATAAGGGAGATGAGGCTGGTGGCAGTCTGTTGGCTAGGTTGGAGTAGGGAGAGACTAGAGACATCCTTGCAAGCTTTTGCAATACCTGCATGAAGGTGGTTATGAGGGTTTGAACACCAGTTGGAGTTTAAAGGAGGGGGCAAATTCTAGATGTGTTGCAGAGATAGACTTAACAGAATTTTGTATGTGAAGTAAGAAAAAAGGGAAAAGTCTTGTAGAAAGAGTGCATGCTGCTACCACTATCAGAAATAGTAAGACAAGAAGGTCCATGGGAAGAGATGGAGTCTTTAATAATCAATCTCTGAGCTTACCTCTCAGAGAGTGAGTTCATTTAAGCAATATGGAATAGTGGATAGAGAACTATACTTGAAACCAGAAAGATCTGGGTTCAATTCTTTTTAAAGACATTTACTAAGCTACGTGGCATTGGGCAAGCCACTTAACTTCCCTGTGCCTCAGGGAAGGCTTTTTTCATCTGAAAAATTAGAGCATTGAGCTTCATAGCCAATTAGGTCCCAAAACCTAAATCTATGATCCAATGAATATTTTATTTGAAATGTGAATTTCCAAGACTTTGGAAACATCAGTAATCATACATAACTACTAAAATTCATTCCAGGGGAAAATGTCAGTGTGCTATGTGTTGTGCACTATTTTCAATTATCTGTTCTTAGAAATAAGACCTTCCCCGAGAACAGAGGATCAAGAGTTAACAGTAAACATAAAGGTCGCCATTTTGTTTTCAGTGGGGAAAACAGTACTTAGGATAAGAAGGAGAGTTTAGAGATTCCTCTGTCTCCTGAATGACTAGGAAGCAAATACAGTGGCCTTGAGAAAAATAAATAAAAACTGCTTAGTCCCTCCTTCACTTGACTCCATAGCCCTCCCTCACTCAAATCAAAATCAACTGCAAGTCATATCAGCATATCCCTGATGCCATGGTCCCCTTTGAAAACAAAGGACAAACACAGGCCTGGAGTGATAATTTGGGAGATGTGCTAGAAATCTTCAAACACACAGACACAGACACACACACACACATACCCCTGTTTTGTCTATTGAAAACCCAGTTTTAAGGATATTCTTTAAAGGAAAATAAATCACAATCATTACTTGTTCTTGGAAACTTATTCAACATCATTTCCATACTGCCAAAAACAAAACAAAAACACCCCCCAAAAACTCCACATGGCTCAGACCCATAAATCAAATAAACACTTTGAACTCAACACCAACGGATAGGGGTTATCTCCCCAGGCTTGTCTACATAGTCTACTAAATGATCATCCTAATTAGAGACCTAATTATGTTTCTGCTCTGAGTATTTTTAGGTAGCCTTAACATTCGATCTGTTTAGCCTAGCTTTCCAGGTGGCAATAGATTAGAAATGAGGTTTAAAAAAAAAAGGTATGACTATTATATTTCTAATAATAGGTGATTGTGGTCCAAAGGCTGTTTTTTTATTTAGTGAGGCATGGAACAACTATTTGATGATGGTAATTGTGCACACAACCCCTATTCCTCCAGAGGAAAATAGGCTGCCCTTTGTAGTCAGCACCGTGTTTCTTCTGTATAAACTTTAAACCTTTCTCTTTGGGATCTTGATTTTACTTCACTCTTTATCCTGAAATACCCTGCCTTTTCAAGTTGGTCCAGTTTTTCTGGTTACACTGTAGTAGGGATTCTTGTGTCCCAAGATTACCCCAGCAGTCCAGCTAATCTATCACTGGGGAGTTTAAAGAAAAAGATCAAAAAATACACTTTAAAAGATACACTATTCATGTCAAAATCCACAAGTACAAGTGTTCCCATCACCTTTGCAGCTAGGGCTTCTAAATGTCACATTTCTGCCATATCCAATATTTCTTTTTGACTCAAAAAAAAGCTTCTACTTAAGGAAATTCTAGTTCTCCTCTCACTTTGCAGAGGCAAGAGGGGATGAAAAGGGAGGACTAGAGTATGTATTACTTGTATAAAAGAGTCCTGAAAGCATTCTCACATCCTACTATGCTTGAGTTAGTATTTCATATAAATAGCACTTACATAGCAGCGTAGCACAGCTAGGTGGCACAGCAGATAGTGCATGGGATCTGGAATCAGGACGACTGAGTTCAAATCTGGCCCCTGACATTTACTAACTGTGTGTGGCCCTAGGCAACTCTCTCAGCCCTGTTTGCCTCAGTTTCCTCATCTATAAAAGCTAGAGAAGGAAATGGAACTCCAGTATCTTTGCCAAGAAAACTCCCAAATGGTGTCAGGGAGAGTTGAACACGACTAAACAACAACATAGCACTTCAAGCACAACAACAACAAAGAGTTTTAAAAGATATTATTTTATTTGATCTTTGTAACGACTTGTCAGGTAGATGCTCTTATTATCCCCATTTTATAAATGAGTAAACTAAGAGAGTTTAAGTGACTTGTCGAGAGTCACACAGAGAAGAAATATCTGAGGTGAGATTTGAGCTCAGGGTTTCCTGACTCCAAGTCCAACATTCTACTTACTGTTTACTCCACCTAGATGGAGATAGAGAAGAATAAGAGAACATTCTCCGCACATTCAGGGTGTGCTAGTCCCCACTGGTGCTTCACAAAGCACAGGGAAGCATGTCTCCTCTTTATATTTTGTAACCATGTCCCATTATAAACAAGCTACTGTATGAAAAACAATCAACCTGACAGCAGGTTGTAACAGCAAGCACCCTAGCATACCTAGGATGGCTGCTAGCACAGGTTCTTTGATCTGTTATTCTAAAGGAAAGCAACTCAAAAAGGGTTAATGATCTTTAATTAGATACACATACATGTATAAATATACATATACGTATATTTATATTATCCACTTAGTTCAGGGGAAAAAGTCAGCACCCTGAACTTCAGAAAATACAAACAGAAATTACAAGCAGACAAAAAACACAGACAGAAAATAACACCATTAAACAGACCAACAGACAAGGTTTCTAGCTGTCTGACCATTACATACATACAGTGTTAGTTACCAGAGAGAGAAGCACCAACATCTGGGTTTTCAAAGCCACAGGGCTCAACAGCTACCCAGAGTCTCATTTGGCCAAATCACATAACTCTTTCCATAAGTCAGCCCCAAAGCAAAACCTCACCCCAGAAAATATATAACCTTCTTCAGGATCAGAGGACATCACAACCTTTGTGAACCACTGCCTAATTACAAAGTAACAAAAGGTGTAGGTGTCCTGAAAAACAAGCCTTCCCCCCCAGTCAAGCCCCTCCTGTTGGGTTCCACCTGAGCTCCATTAAGGGGCAGAGAAGATCTTCAGATTCCCTTACCATGACATGAGTATAGATTATTGATGTGGGGATAAGAGGAAGAAGAAACAGGGAGCCAATCTCAATGGGAGTAAACCATGGGTTGCCCAATCAAATGAAGAGAATGGAGGACCTAGATTCTGATACACATCACAAAGGTGCCATGGAGGTAGAACATATTTGTGATGGGACATTTAACCTAGCTAAAAATCTGATACAGGCCCCTCTCTGTTAAAAATCAGAGTAGCTAATAAATTCTGGCTATGCTGATAATGTTATCTATCAGTTCGTAGAAGGAGTCATAAGGGTAACTGGATTTTCCTTTCCTGATTTTGATCAATAGGAAGGAAGTGGTGGGTGAAATAGAAATGATAGGAATCTTAAGAAATAATGGTCCTGATATCTGAGTATCTGTAACATGATCCTTAGACTTTAGAAGAGTTGATGTCAAAAAGTTCAGAGATAAGATAGGTAACATCTGATGGTCTGAGATTTTAAAAGGGAAGTTAGCTCCAGTAAAGATGGAGGATCCCAAGAATGATTATGATTATGAGGAGAAAGAGAGGGAGAGTTGCTAAGCTAACTGGATGGATATTGCTCAACTCACTCAGATTTTTTAAAGACATAAATAATAGAAGTGAGATTAAAGAGGAAAACAAAAGCCATGAAATCCTATAAGAACATTTAGCTTCGTGCTAAAGAAAACCAAAAGAGCTGAGGTTTTCAATGAATGCAAAAGACAGCAAAAAGTACTTTTTACCCTTTATAAAGTTATGTTACCGACGAGGAAAAAAAAAGAAATAGTTTGGAACAGTTGGAGTGAATAGGAGGATGAAAATAAACAACAAAGAAGGCAGAACTACTCAACTTATATTTTCCTTCTTTTTTCCCCTCCAAGAAGAATGATTTTTAGGCTGAGAAGCACTGAGCAAAAATGATTTTTAAAAGAATTGCAATCTAAAATAAATGAAAAGATGATGATGATACTGACCAGAAAAAAAAAACGACAAAAAAAACAAACAACCAAACAAAAACCAGATGGGTGGGAGAGGTTCCATAGGACTGGAGATGGGCAAATACCTCAATTTTTAAAAGGGAGGAGAGGATAGTTATCTCAAATTATAGAACAATGATCTTGACTTTGAATTCTGGTAAACTTCTAAGACAGATTGTTAAAGGGACTATTTGTGAACATTTGATGTAAAGAGAAGATTACTATGAGCCAACATAGATTTATTAAGAATGAGTCATGCTAGACTAACTTCATTGCTTTTTCTGAGAGGATTCCCAGACTTGTATATAGCAGTGGAAAGCTATGCACAGAGTAGAGCAGTATTTCAGGAAGGCATTCAAAAAAAAAGTCTCTCAGAATATTCTTGCGTACAAAATAGAGAGGTATGGGATTGATGTTGGCATGAGTAGGTGGGTTTGGAACTGACTGATTATACCCAGGGAGTATTGATTGATAGCCCCTGGGGGATGGGTATAGAAAGGGAATCTATTTAGTGCAATACTACAGGCATCTGTCCCTAGCCCTGACTTACTATCTTTACAGATTGATTAGACAAAGGCATGGAGGACATATTGATCAGATTTGCAGACAATCCAAAGTAGGGTGGGATAGCTAACCTAACAGATCCCAAATCAAGATCTCCAAACCTCAAGAGGCTGGAGTTTTGAGTTGAGATAAAAAGATGAAATATAAGAGATTGTAACTGTGAAATATCCTTCACCTAATGTTCTGTATTTCAGTACATGTATAGAATGGAGGAAACATGGTTATAAAGTAGTCCATGGGCTGGACTGGGGGTGTACTGCAAGTTCAAGGAATGCAAATGCAGTCTTAGGTTGCATTAGATATGATAAAGCAAGACAAAGAAGATGACAGCACCACTGCGTTCTGCCCTGGTCAGACTCCATATGGAAGATGGTGTCCAGTTGTGATCTCCACTTTTTAGAAGGGTCATTGTCAAGCTGGAGAGCATCTACACATGATAAAGATGAGGAAGAAAAGAAGACCAGAATGATATAGGGACCTAAAGGATCTAATAGAATAATGCTTTAAAAGGTTCTAAAATCTTCAGTGGTTCTTATTGAAAAACATACCATATGATGGTCAATTTAGGGAGATGAGAGTCTGGGGCTTGGAGGAGAAATGATGTAAAAAGGAATGATTGTTGTTGTTTAGTTGTGTTTGACTCTTTGTGAATTTATTTGGGGTTTTCTTGGCAAAGATACTGAAGTGGTTTGCCATCTCCTTTTCCAGCTCATTGTATAGATGAGGAAACTGAGGCAAACAGGGCTATATGACTTGCCCAGGGTCACACAGCTGAGGCCAGATTTGAACTCAGGAAGAAGAGTTTCCCTGACAACAGGCCTGGCCTTCTATCCATTGTCCTGCCAAGCTGTCCCAGAAAGGAATGATGGACTTGTAATCAGAAAGTCCTGAGTTCAAATCCTATCTCAGGAAACTACCTGTGTGCCCCTAGGCAAGTCATTTAACCTGTTGGCTTCAAATGCTTGTACAGAATGATATAAATACTGGCTACATTATTATTATCATTGACACTTGCATCACAGAACTGTTGTGAGAATAAAATGAGATAATATTTATAAAAATCTTTAGCACAGTACCTGGCATATAGTAGGCACTGTATAAATGCTCATTCCCTTTCCTATCCCATGTGTCATTCTAAACCAGTGGTTCTCAAACTTCTTTGGTCTCAACACACTCTTAAAAATTATTAAAAGACCCCCTCCCAAAAAGCTTTTGTGTATTTGTTTTTATCTATCTATGTATACTGTTACTAGAAATTAAAACATCTTAGTATTATCATGAAAATGCTTTTAACCTCATGGACCCCCTGAAAGGATCTTGGGATCCCTAGGGGATCACACTTTGAAAATCACTGTTCTAGACTATAAGCTCCTTGAGGGCAAGGACTATTTCATATGCCTCACATTATCTAAAACTGAACCTTATACATAATAAGTCAGTCATCAAACATGAATAAAAAGCACTCTAGTTGTGTCACATGGAGGTAAGTACTGCAAAGAAAGGCCAAAAAAGAACATCCCTGCCCTCAAGGATCTTCCATTTTAATGAGGCAGTAACACTCAGAAATTTCGTGATTCCTTGAGGACTACAAAGACAAGGCCTTTTATCTGTGTTATTTTGTTAATTGGGACCAACAAGGGAGTGTCCTGACTCAGTCGTTTTATTTTATTTAAGTAGAGAACTCCAATTGTGGAAACTTCTACTAATATAGATGCCCATTTGTAATTTATAGACTTAGAGAGTTTCTTGGAGCTCTGAGAAGTTAGAAGACATGATCCCACAGCTAGTATATGTTAGAGACAAGATTTAAACCCAAGTTTTTCCATCTCTATAGGCAGCTAGGTGTTACAGTGTATAGAGCATTGGGCTTGGAAACAGGAAGACTCAACTTTGAGTTCAAATCCAGCCTCAGACACTTACTAGCCACATGACCCTGGGCACATCACTTAACCTTGTTTCTCTCAGTTTCCTCATCTATAAAATGTTCTAGAGAAGGAAATGGTCAACCACTTCAGTAAACCCAAGAAAACCCCAAAGGTGATCATAGAGAGACAGAGATGAGTGTAAAACAACTGAACAACAATACTTTCTACCTCTAAGGCTGGACATCTATCCACAACGTCACATTGACTTTATTTGTACTAAATTGTACAAAATACTTTCAAAGACATTATTTCATTTTGATTTCCCAAACAACCCTATGATGGAAGTCTTCACTGCTGTTTGCACATAAGGAAATTGAGGTCCATCACAGTTAGTGGTTGAGTTACAACTAAAACTCAAGTCTTCTGACCTAATATCAGTGCTCTTCTGCTCATCTTTACCAGAAATTCATCAGCCCTGCCCCAATGCATTTCTCTTCTCTAATTCCACTTGATAGCCTTTCTATACTTCCCTTGCCTGACATGTAATCAAAGAAATTTCAACCTGTTATAGATTACTTGCAAGGCAGTATGGTGTAGTGGTTGGCCAACCAGTCTTGAAATCAAGAAAACCTTGTTCAAATCTTCCCTTTGATACCTATTTAGCTGTGTGACCTTAGTTAAGCAAGTCAATTAATATCTCAGTCTCCCAGGAAGCCCTTTAAGATTATAAGTTATAAAGGAGCTACTGATCTGCATTGGTGGAGGGAGTTTATCCCCACCCCAGGAAGACTCATCTTCATCAAATCCAATCTTAGACACTTTCTAGCTGTGTGACCCTGGGCAAGTCACTTAACCTTATTTATTTCAGTTCCTCAACTTTAAAATGAGCTGGAGAAGGAAATGAAAAACCATTCCAGTATCTTTGCCAAGAAAGCCCCAAAAGGGGTCACAAAGAGTTGGATGAAACTGAACTACAAAGTGGAGAAATGTATTACTTTGGCTACCCACCTCACAGGATTGTTGTAATGAAATCACTTTGTGAACTTCAAAGTGCTGTATAAATGCAAGTTATTGGTTTTACCCGCCTACCCACCCACCTGGTCAGTAAGTGTTTAGAACAATGACTAGAACAGTTGTTGGAGTTTGTTTCCTTTTAATAATTTCCTTGTGGATTCAAATGTCTTTACTACCCCCTTTAGACTTATAACTCTCCCCCTAAAAAATTAACTCTGTGAGAATTGCAATGTAGGCTCATATTTTGTATGTGCTTTTATTAATATGAGGATTTGGAACAAATCAGGCTTTAAAAACTTCCACATATAATTTAGTCATTGTCACATTTTAAAAACAGTCAATATATCAAATAATTAACTAATAAACATTTACTAATTACCTACCACATGCCAGGCACTGTGCTAAGCACAGAGGCTACAAAAAGAGGCAAAAAAATAGTCCCTGCCCTGAAGGCACTCCCAGTCTAATGGAGGAGACATCAAGTAGACAAATATATACAAAGCAAACTGTACCCTGACATCATGATACCACTTTGGTCCTTTTCAATTATGAAGGACAACAAAGATATACAGGATCAATAGGGAATAATTAACAGAGGGAAGGCACTGGAATTAAGAGAGATTGGGGAAATGTTAAATCCAAACTTAGCAAGAATATTCATAAATGAATTAATCATGTTTCTGTTTCTACTTTTTTTTTAAAAAAGCTATTTTCCTTTTGTTGCCATTCAAGATCTGCATGACCCTGGGCAAGTTACTTAACCTCTGTTTGCCTCGGTTTCCTCAACTGTAAAAATGGCAATGATAATAGTACCTACCTTTGCTATGAGGACTAAATGATAGAATATCGGTGAAGAGCTTAGCACAAATGCTAGCTATGGTGATGATGATGATGATGATGGTCATCATCATCATCATCATCATCATCTCTTGGACTGATTTCAGGTGTGTTGAGTAGGGAAAGTCCTTGGGGAGCCTATTACTCAATGTGGAATGCAGAACTTGCTAGCCATGTGCAATGGCAAACACACTTTCATATACTAATGGTCAATTTAAAAAAAAGGAATACATTTTTGAATAAGTGGCAAGAAGAGAAGCAAAACTCTAAAGATAATCTGTTACTTCGGATGCCATTTTTCATTTGTCTTTGGCCTTAACATATACCTTTAGGGGAGGTAATTGAGATAAATGCAGAAGATCATAGGATCACAGACATCGAGTTGGTGGGAATTTTGAGGCCATTGGGTCCAATCCCTTTATTTTACTACTGAAGCACAGTGAGGTTATGACTTGGCCAGGGTCTTATAGCTGGTAAAAGTCTGGGGTAGGATTCAAACCCAGGTCTTGATTCTAATTTTCATGCCATGATGCCTGAGTTACATATGTCATATTCACACATATACATATATGTATATGTTTCATATATATATATGTATATATATATATATATATGAGAGAGAAGAGAGAAAGGGAGAGAGAAAGACAGAGGAAGGGAGAAAGGAAGGGAGAGAAAGGGAGAGGAAGAAAGGGAGGGAGAGAGAGGTGGAGGAAGGGAGGGAGGGAGGGAGAGAGAGAGAGAGAGAAAGAGAGAGAGTGAGAAAGAGAGAGAGAGGGGGGAGAGGGGAAGAGGGGAAGAAGTGGGAGAGAGAGGGAGGGAGAGAGGGAGAGAGGGAAAGAGAGAGAGACAGAAACAGAGAGAGAGAGAGAGAGAGAGAGGGAGGGAAGGAGGGAGGTGGGGGGAAGGGAGCCAAGTTCTTGGATATAATTGCTACCATTATTGTACTTTTTTGTCTTTGCTACTTTTCTTTGACTTTTATTTTGATTCTGTGCTTGGCAACTTCTTAATTAACATTTTAGATGAGAAAGTCAAAAACAAGGATATGACAGACTGCTACTATTCTTGGTCTTGCTGACACTTTTCCCTGTGGCAGAATGACAGTCACAGCTGCAAGTCATTACAAGAAAGCTGCCTGAAAATAGTTCTAAGGCTCGGTCAAAAGAGCTTCAGTTTTCAAAAGCACTTAACAGAGGCCTGACGATTACCTGGCAAACCAACTTCAGAAAACGACTTGAGAGAGAAGAGATCTAGCATAGACGTCTTTGAGAGCCAGGCTGATGGCAAAGGGCAAGGGGAAGAGACTTGCAGGTAAAACCATTAGTTCAGCACACATCTAGGAAGCACCTGCATGTAGCAAAGCCCTGTGGTGTCAGGCACAAGCCCTCAAGGAGCTTAGAATATAGCAGGAAAAATTCGAGGCATACTTTAAAAGTCCCAAATAGGAACCATTGAGCTGTATTTTCTAGCTTCACAAATGCCATCTTTCAGGCTTTGTCTATACTGGTAAATCAAATCAAATCTGGCCTCAGACACTTATTAGCTGTGTGACCATAGGCAAGTCACTTAACTCTGTCTTAGTTTCCTTATCTGTAAAAAAAATGAGCTGGAGAAGGAAATGGAAAACCACTCCAGTATCTTTGCCAAGAAAACCCCAAAATGGAGTCACGAAGAGTCAGGCATGTAACTAAACAGCAACAGCAACAAATATGGCATAAAAGGAAATTGTACACAGACACAATTCTAGGTCAAACTATAGAGAAGTTAAAATTTGTCTTTAATAAAAATTTGTCTTTTTGCTCATCCACCTTTGGTGTCCGCCTAGCACTCAACTCTCACCCATGGCTCTGAGAAGCTGCAGCATGTATAGTGGCCACATTCTGGTAAAACTATCTCAGAACATGGGGTAAAACAGGTTTATTGTAACTGACAGGCCTCAAACTCCTCAGTGAGTTAGTGGCCAGTCTACCCCAAGCATGCGAAGACTTCCCCTGGAGGAATGGTTGGATGAAAACAATTTGTTCCAATGGCCTTGAAGGCTGCTTAGAGCTTGGTCAGACATCAAAGATGCCAAAGCCATCCCCTGCATCCCAGGCCATGGCTGGTCATCCTGACTTTTGTCCTGCAGCTGAACTTCAATGACTCTGGAAAAGAGAGTGAGGCTGAGAACTCTGTGCAGCCCTGATTCACTTAAATCATGCACAAGTCAATACATAACCCCGTGATGCCATTGGTCCCCTTCAAAAATGGACAAACAGCAGTGGTAGTAGTAGTAATAATAGTAGTAGTAATCATAAAGAAGAAAATGATGATGATGATGAAGGCGATGAATTTTTCAGTAAAGACAATCGATCATTGGGGAAAGAGAGAGGGGGAGGGTATTTTTCTTTCCTTGATAATATAATGTAGATTTGGAGCTGGTGTTAACCAAATGATTATCTTCAATTTTCATTCTACTTTGCCTGTGTTGACAGGATGGTTTTCATATGTCAGGCTCATTGCCCTGATGCCCCTCACACAGAACTCTCTACACAGTGGTCTCAGTGAAGATGATTGCCAAAAGGCCTGACTGATTTTTTAAGTACCACACTTAAACTTAGCATTTGAATTGCACAAAGGGTTATGGCTCGGAGGGGAGACAGATTACCATTGGTCACTCTAGGTCTTACCCTCTGCAAGGGGTAGATTTAGAACCTAGAATAGCAGCAGGGCTCTTGGAAGTTCAAATGATATTTGACTCTCTTAAATGAGCCTTAATGGCATGGGCTTCAGAAGTTGGTATGTAAGAGAAGCCTCAAAATTAGAATTTCTTGTGTTGCCAAGCAAACACACCCATTTATTCGCCAAACCACCCATTTTGGTTGTTTTGTTTTATTTGTCCTCCCCAAAAGAGTAGAAGATTCATGATCATGCTATGAGGCATGCCTAAATGATAACCTAGGGCCATGTAGTGGATTATTTCTGGTGATTTTTACTATAATATTTGCTAAAATGAAGTTTCCCAGACTGTGTTGGAGGTAAAAACCTATCCTTACTGAAGATATTAAAGGAGTTTGGAATCCAGCAAAAGAATCAGAGATATCTATTAGTCTCTTAAGTCAGGTAGAGACAAGAGCACCCCAGTGCTCTACCCACTGCACTATCTGGCCACCTCAAGAACTAGAAACAAGGTGGGTGACTATTCTCTGGGGAATAGCTAAAAATACTGTGCTATCTGGGTTCAGTATATCAGATAAGAGAAATTCAGAGAAAGATAGAAGGACTTGAATGAAGGGATAGAGAGTGAAATGAATAGACCAGAAGCAGAACTATGAGGTAAGTGAAAAGATAACTCAAAGGAAGTCAGACTGAGTTAATGAAAGAACCAGCAGTGGTTCAGGAGAGCATCTAATGAGCCCTCCATTCCAGAAATGGGGGGAGAAGACACACAGCAAGCATGTTGCATAGACTGTAAGGTACAGTTGCTGTGTGAAGTCTTTACTTAACCTTTTTTATTTGTTAGAAGGAAAGTTGTCATTTTAGGGAAGACCGGCACAGACGGAATCTCCCATAAAGCCACCTGCCTCCCTTAAAATAACTCTCACTTATATAGTGCTTTAAGGCTTACAAGGCAGAATCCTTACAACAGCCCAGTGAAGTTGGGGGCAGGTACAGGCCATCAGCCTCTTGTGAACTTTCTTTTCCTTTTTCATGTTTAGGAGTCAGACCTGTGGCTAGCAGAGTGGACCAGTACCTTACAGATACCGGGATGCCTGAACCCACCCACAGTCCCTCCCAGAGTGGTTTAGAAGTGGAGCTAAAGCTCACTGGAGTTGCATGTGTTTATGCATGGCCTAAGAGAACAGATTCTGGGAATGAACTTTCCTAGTCCAAAGGATGGCTGCAGAGATAACAAACAGACATGGGCAGACTGGGGGAGTGGGAGGGTGGGGTGGAGGAAGGGTTGGGCCCATGCATAGACAGAACAAGTAGGAGTTTTTGGAAAATGCAGGAACCTGAACCCCAACATTTTATATGTAAAAAAGGGAGAATGTTGGTCTCCTTAGCAATACAATCCCAGAATCTAAAGAGAAGTCGGATTTTTTGGGTAGTGATAAATTTGAGAATTGTTTCTTGTGTGACCATAGTTTTAGAATTCCTGAGTTGAAGAGTTCAGACGTTGGACCTTTTAGAGGAGAGGCTCTTGGTGTCATGGACCCCTTTGACAGCCTGAATCATGGCTTCTCAGAATCATGTTTTTCAATGAAAAAACAACAACAACAACAACACAATGCATAGGATGACAAAGGAAATTCATTTTTCCCATTCAAGTTTAAGGACTCCTTGAAATCTATCCATGGATCCCTGTTAAGAACCCCTGTTCTAGAGAAAGTAGGGCATTAACTACAAAGTTTTTACATGGCAATTAGCCTTGGTGTAAAAGGTGGGTCCCTTCTATGGATCCTAAAGTTAAAAGGCCAGAGAAATATCCTGGAAGGGACAAAATCCAGCCTTTGCCATCACCAATCCCATAATCCCACTGCTACCACTGGTACTGTTTGTATATATTTGCTTGTTCCCCCCCCACACACACACTAGATTATGAGATCCTTGAAGTCAGGAACTATTTCTTTTTTTGTATTCTGTATTTAACACAGTACCTAGTACATAGAAAGTATTTTTATGGGCTGACCAATTGTTACAACAAACTGAACTATAAGATCAATGAATGAATGAAAAAAATATTAAACCATTACTATGCTAAATGTTGGATATTCAAATAGAAAAGGCTAGACAGTCTATCTTTTCAAGGAACCCTCCCTCCAATTAAATGGAACAATACATAAAACAAAGTTTGATTTTTGAGTAGGTAGGAAGACCAACAAAGTCCTAAGTTCTCAGTTATAGGACAAATGGCAAAGCCCAGAAGACCTTAGTTTACCTAAGCAAGTAAAATGAATTCTGGGGAACTACAGGGCATATAGAAGAGGCAGACAGACCTGGAGGATCTTGGGGAACAGTGGGTAGGCAGAGGCACAAATGGTAAGACCTGTTACCATCAGAAGGAATGGAGTTTTTAAATTCCATTTCATTCAGATAGTGTGGGCATTCAAAAAGTCCAGGCTAAAGGCACAGCAAGAGGATAGGGTGTTTAGGGTGGTAGCATTCTTCCTTGCTGGCCCTCTGGATGGAAGCACACGGGGTTTGGCACAGATCTGTGTAGGAAAGGAGAAGGCAAGGGCACCTATAGTGGTGGCTTTTCTCAAGATTCATAGTGCATAGGTCTTTTAATTCAACAATCAGCTATCTCCTGCTTTGTGAATTTGATGAAACTGCCCCATGTCTGGATACACTTCTTCCTCAACTGGGCCTTTCACAATCCTTTCTTTCAGTTTTGAAAGAAAACTTAGCCCAGAAACCTGCCACGTTGTATTGTTAATGTATTTTTGCTTATCGGGAAGATCTTTCCCATCCATTAATTGGTCTATGTGATCTGCTTAAGTCACATGGAATCCTGAGTCACATAAGTCTATGGTGGGAGAAGCTTGGAGCAGGAAGGGGTGGAGCAAGAAGGGTAGAACAGAGCCCAGAGGAAGTTAGAGCAATGAGAGCTGAGGGAGAGAGAGGAAGCAGGCAGTGAGCTATGAGTGTTCATTTGTGGGAAGGCCCTAGAAGGGGGAAGGCTTGGAGATGGCAGTGCCCTCTGCATTGTTATTATGTATAGATTTTTTTGTTACTGTAATGGATTTGGCTTTCTGAAGCTGGGATTCAGCTTTCTGGTGTTTGAATAAATGTTTTGCTTCTGTTTTCCATGTGGAGAGTCTGTTATATTTTATGATTCAGAATTATGTCAGCATACTCATAGCCACTGTAGGCACTGTGAATATCATGTTGGCATTACACACCTCCTCTGGAAAACTTCCCCAGTTGGATGTTAAAGCTGATACATTTAATTCTGATGATTGTCAATTTTTGTCAATTTATATGTGTTAGAGCTGACTAGGTTCCGAAAAGCATTTGACATTTTATTAAGACAGCCTACTACAATGCATTTCCTAAAGGTTTTCTAAAAATGCATGTATAATTCATTCTAAATTGGATGAGTTAATTTTTTAATGTTATAATTTTCTCTTTTCTCAAAATACTGGGCAGCTAGGTGGCACAGCGGATAGAATGCCAGGCCTGGAGTCAGGAAGACTTCTCTCCTTGAGTTCAGATATGACCTCAGACACTTATTAGCTATATCTAAGCAATACATAATTGATCTGCACTTTGATGGGCAGTAATCTTTTTTATTATTCTATGTTATGGAAACGCTTGTATTGGGGGCGGAGCCAAGATGGCGGAGTAGAAACAGCTCTTCCAAGCCTCTCTGCCCCCAGATTCCCCCCAAACTATGTAAAAGGGGACTCTGAACAACTTCTGGAGCTCCAGCACCCACAGAACGACACAGAGAAGCTAACCTCCCGCTGAGGACAGCCCAGCAGCCCTGCAGGAAGGACCAGCGCAGCGGTCTGGGACCTGGCAGCGCGGAGAGAGCAGGAGCAGAGCGAGCCCAGGTCCGCGTGAGCTGAGGTTTTAGCCCCAGGGCGGCAGGGCCAGCAGCCAGCTGGAGGAACCCCAGAACACCAGGAACTGTGGCGACTCCAGAATTATCAACATAGACATGCCTAGGACAAAGTAAGAGGTTAGTGTCCTATGGACTTTGGGACCTGTATTTGGGGAATGCGTCAGCTCCCTCCCCTGGGGGCTAGAAGCCGCTGAGGAGACACGCCATTTTGTAGTTTTCAGAGGCAGCTCTGGCTCCCAGCCTACAAATCGTGGGGAGATCCAGCGATCAGTCTTGGGGGGTAATCGCTCTTGCTTTAACCTCCCTGGATCTGGATTGTGATCTAGGGTGGAAGTTGTGGGTGGGTTTACAGCTTGCCAGAAACGGAAGTTGCCCCCCACACGTCGGGACGAAAATTCCTCTATCTGGCCTTAAAGCCATAGTGTGGCAACAAGTCCAAAAGTCAAGTAATTAAGTGGCAACATGCCAAGGCAAAGGAAACAGAAAAATGCAACCCTAGACTCCTATTTTGGGGCATAGAGCAGGAAAAGGACTGTGAGGTCAGAAGTCCTGCTCCAAAAGCCCCAGGGGAAAACATGAGCGGGGTGCAGGCCATAGAGGACCTTAAGAAGGACTTTAAAAATCAAATAAGAGAAGTGGAGGAAAAATTGGAAAGAGAAATGAGAAGGATGCAGGAAAAGTATGAAATGAGGGTGAACAGCCTGACTGAGGAAAACAACACCTTAAAAAATAGACTAACTCAAATGGCAAAGGAGGCCCAAAAGGGCAATGAGGAGAAGAATGCCTTAAAAAGTCGAATTTGCCAGATGGAAAAAGAATCTCAAAAGTTCACTGAGGAGATTCATTCCTTCAGAGTTAGACTGGAGCAAATGGAAGCTAGTGACCTTATGAGAAATGCTTGTATTATTCCATAAACTAATACTTTAATTTAATTTTAAAATACATGTATAATCCATGGAGGGCTACTTTCACTCTAAGCTAGATGTGAGTTAAATTTTTTTTAACATTCTAATGTCTTTATTGTATTGGCTTCAGTGTTATTTTCTTCCTCAAAGAAGGGAACACTGTCTTATTTCCCCTCTATGTCCACCATAATCCACTATGTATTATGATCGCATACTTCAGTGCCTTGGTATAGCCAGTGCCTAAGTGTGCACTGCTCTATCTTCAAATTTACAGCTCTTGAAGACAAGATAGACTGGTCATATGGCAAGTGGGTGTGATGAGTGGACAGACAGAGTGTAGTTCTGGGATCATAGGACAAGTCACTACACTCCTATATGCCTTGATTTTCTCATCCTTAAGATGGGAATCAGAACAGCACCTAGATCTTTGGGTTGCTCTGAGGATCAAACGAGGTAATATTTGTAAAACTCTACGTCAATGTTGGCTGTTATTAAAGCACTCAGAATATGAACCATACAATTTAACATCTGTTAGTTATTTAATGTGTACAAATTCCCACCCCCCTAATCCCCCATTTAAATTACAAGCTGCTTAAGATCTGAGATCAGGTCATATACTCCTCCTGATCCCCTACAGTGACCAGCACAATGCTGGCCCCACGGAGTATTTAATAAATACTTGCTGGTTTATTGGATTTTATGGAAGAGAAGATTTAAGGTGAGGTCTCAGATACTCTCTCCAGCATTTCTTTCATTCAGTATCATGTAGCTGAGGGGCAGATTTTGGAATAAGACTCAAAGGCTTTTTGGCGTGGGAGGTTCCAAAAACCTGTGTAGGGGAGATCTCAAAAGAGGTAGGACCCCAGCCACGGAGATACTTCATTCTACAACAGGTACTAGGGCAGCTAAGTGGTACAATGGGCAGACCACTGGACCTGGAATCAGGAAGTATTGAGTTCAAATCTGGCCTCAGACACTTTTTAACTGTGTGATCCTGGGCAAGTCACTTAATCATGCTTGCCTCAGTTTCCTCATCTGTAAAATGAGCAGGAGAAGGAAATGGCAAACCATTCCAGTATCTCTCTCAAGAAAACCCCAAATGGGGTCATGGAGAATTGGACATGACTGAAAACAACTGAATAGTTGTTATAGCAAACTAGCTATAGCAAAACTACAAAAGCTATAGATATAGCAAAACAACACAGTCACATAGTCTTTCCCTCATGCTCCCAGAAAGACCCCATGACAGGAAGCTGGCCTGAGTCAGTGTTCTTTCTATCACTTCATTCTGTTTGTTTCAAACCATTTTTCCTTTGTCAAAACTCTGGTTACCTTCTGAACCTCTTAATGTTGGTTTGGCATACTTGCCTTCAGTTTCATTTCTCCATTTATCCTGGAAACCTTTTGGTTTACAAAATTTTAAATGAAAATATCCATGAGTTCCATTTTGAAATCCTGTGGTGCCTTTCCACAGTTAACTTCAGTTTCATTCAGTCATTTTTAGTCATGCCCAACTCTTTGTGAACCATTTAGGGTTTTCTTGGAAAAGATACTGGAGTGGTTTGCCACTTCCTTCCCCAAATCATTTTACAGATGTGGAAAGTGAGCCAAACAGGGTTAAGTGACTTACTTAGGGTCACACAGCTACTAAGTGTCAGGGGTCAGATTTGAACTTAGGAAGATGAGTCTTCCTAACTCCAGGCCTGGCACTCTATTCACTGTGCCACCTAGACACCCTAATTGCTAACTTAGAAATGTCCAAGTGATTGTGTGGAAGTGGGATTATGGCTAATATGGCTATTATCAGTAATATTCCTTTTATTAGCAATAATGGTAATGACAGCCTCTGCAGACATCAGATAGAGTGAGAGTTTTCTATTATTGGACAAACACAGCCTACTGCTGACAGACCTTGTTGGATGTTTTATTTTGTTTTTTAAATAGGGCAAGAATTCCCAAAATGCAAGTTTTTTCTAAAACCCAAGGCACTTTTTTTTTTCTGGGTGATGGTGGTGATAATGATTCTGTACAATCAGTACAAATGAAAATCCACAGAGACATCTGAAAATACAATTGACCAGATTTTACTGCCTGGTAAAGTATAGGCCACATTGAGTTAGTATTATAAACCTTAATGGAAAATAGGAAGCCAAGGGTTTCTTTCCCATTGGCCGGGCCGACAGTCTTTAACTGTAAGGGAAAGACCAAGACAGCAAACAGGAAACTGTCTCCATGGCAACAGGCCGTTCAACTTAACTTTTTAACACATAAAGAGGTAATTACTTTATTTTTTTATTTCCATTTTTATAATTTTCACAGTTTATAATAGCAGGAGAGACCTCTGGGTCAGGCATTTCCTGGCAGTTAATAACAGGCTGATTTGAGGTCAGTCCTGCTGAAAAACCAAGCTAAAATCCCTTTTCAATTAAAAAAAAAAAGTGTTTGGATTTTTTTCCCTCCCCTTTTGCCTGAAATCCACAGCACAAACAAATGACAGAATTTAATGTTCACACTCAAAAGTGTTTTGATTCATTGCACATGGGTAAAATATAGGAGGGGACTGCTATCTGGCTCCAGGAATTGAATTAGGGTGAGGGAGCGCTGTGTTCAAATCCTACTTCAGCTATTTACTACTACCTGTGAATTTAAGTAAGTCCCTAGCTCCTTGGGCCTCAGTTTCTTTATTTGTAAAGTGAGGGACTTGGCTAGATAGCTTCTGAGGTCCCTGATCACTCCAGAGCTATGATCCTAAGTTCAACAAACAAAGAGGTGGGAAAACTATGTAGAGGGATAGGGAACCAAGGAGCAGCATGATCTTATTTTCAGGATATAGCAGATGGAAGAAAATCTGGAATGGCTTAGCCAATGAATGCCTCAGAAAGGGTAAATGGCAGGGACTCCATTACATTTCTTACTCCTTTAGTAGACTTTCTTTTGTGCCCACTCCTGATCTTCCCATTCCAATACCATCTCCCAGAATGGCATGGTGGATAGAGTGTTAGATTTTGGCATCAGGAAGACCTATATTTGATTCTTGCATCAGATCCTCCCTAGTTATGAGACCCCAGGCAAACGACTTAATCTCTCTGACCATCAGTTTTCACTTACCTATAAAACAGGGATCACAGCAGTGTTTCCTTACAAGGTTATTGTGCAAATTATGTGCAGAGTACTTTGTAGACCTTAAAGTGTTATATAGATGCAAACCATTCTTAGTTCATGGCCCACTTTCACACTGCCTCCCCCCTTCTGTATTATCTTTCTGTTACCCTACATTATAATTTGTTGTTCAGTCACTTCAGATGTGTCTGACTCTTTGTGACCCCATTTGGCATCAGAGATACCAGAATGGTTTGCCATTTGCTCCTCCAGCTCATTTTACAGATGAGGAAATTGAGGCAAACAGGGTTAAGTTACTTGACTAGGGTCACACAGCTAGAAAGTGTCTGAGGTTGGATTTGAACTCAGGTCTTCCTGCCTCCAGGCCTGGCACTCTATCTACTATCCCACTTACCTGCCCTTTATCATACCCTTCATCATGACCTTAGCTCACCTGATGCTGCTATGATGCCCTCCTCTTCTGACACCTTCACTACAGTTCTGCCAATGTTGCATTTGAAAAAAAAAATAGCACCCTCTCTTTATCTCTGGATCTAGTTTCTAGAGCTGTAGCTTCCAAACATTGGCAAGATAATCTCCACAAAAAAACCATAATTGGTCATGTGATATATATGAACCTCACTCTAAATTACTGTTCTAATCTTTATTCCGTGTGTCTGAGCTCTTGCATAATTGGATATAAAAATAACTGACAAAGCACTTTATGTGTACTTTTTCATGTGAGCCTCATAACAACCCCATGAAGTATTTGGTGGGTCAGACTACCTTTACCCCTTTCCTTTTTTCCCCTTCTTTCACACTTCCCTCCCCAATTAAAATGTTCAAAGATCCCAAAACATAGATTGAGGAGTTGAGGTAACAGATAACATCTTGTTTTCCCCACCAATCATTGTCCTAGAGGATCTAGGAAATGAGGGAACTAGTTCAGAATAAACAGAATATGTATATGAGAGTGAATGTGTTTTATGTATGAAGACATTTCTGTGAAGTCATTTGCTTGATCTCACTTTATCTCACAAATTGATCTGAGCATGAGGATGCTTGTGTTGTACAAATAGTTGGCTTGAAACTTGATCTGGAAGAAATTGACTGGAAGAAATCAGAAGTTCCTATGCCTTTAGCCTATTAGGAGTCCAAATATCTGCTAAAAAGAAAAAAAGCATCCTTCAATAAACCTTGAGGATCCATAATTGTTATGAATGGTCTGTGTTTAATTTCTATGGTGTGCCTATAGACATCACATAAGCATCCATTTGGAGAGCATTTACTACCAAATAGTAGGCAACAGAAGAGGTTGATCAGTCTTAAATCTCTTGAACCTAGTATTATTGTATTAGACCAATTAGGACCCATGTCTCTTCTGACTGAGCCTAATATTTATTCTACTACATCAGGCTTACTTTCCAGTGCTAGATCACATTATCTTGGTATGCCTCCAGTGCCTAACAGTGTCCTAAACATGGTACATGCTTAATAAATACAGAGTGAATAAATAAATAAATACTCAGGAACAAAAAAGGATCAAGCAAAGAAGCTCCATGATATTTAGTATGCTTTGCTTGTGTCCCCCTTCTATAACCAACCACTATAGAAAAGAACATATTGTGGTGAGAGGTAACATAGCATAAAGGAGAGGATTGGATCTTGACTGAGGACTTGGCTGGTATAAATTTAAATTCCCCCTCATATACTTAGTTGTTTAAGTCTGGACAGGAAGGAAGGAAGAAAAGGAGGGAGGGGAGAAGGGAGGAAGGAGGAAGGGAGAAAGATAGGGGGAAGAAGAAGGAAGGGGGAAAGAGAGAGGGGAAAAGAGACAGAGGGAGGGAGGTAGGAAGGAAGGAAAGAAAGAAGAAGGAAGGAAGGGAGGAAGGAACAAAGGAAGGAAGGAAGGAAGAAAGGGAGGGAGGAAGGAAGGGAGGGAGGAAGGAAGGGAGGAAGGAAGGGAGGGAAGGGAGAAGGGAGCAGAAAGGTAGGGATAGAAGGAGAAAGAAAAGAAGAAAGAGAAGAAGAAGGAGGGAAAAGAGGGAGGGAAGAACAGTGAGAGGGAGGAAAGAAGGGAGGGAAGGAGGTGAAGGAGGAGGGAAGAAGGGAGGCAGGGAGAAAAGGGAGAAGGAAGAGAAGGAAAAGAGGAAGGGAGGGAGGGAGGAAGGCAGCAAGGGCAGAAGGAAGAGAGGGAGGGAGGGAGGGAGGAAGTTAAGGGAAAAGGAGGAGGGAAGGAGGAAGGGAGAAAGGAAATAAGAAGGGGAGCAAGGAAGGGAAGAAAGAAGAGAGAGAGGGAGAAAAGAAGGAAGGAAGAGAGAGAGGGAGGGAGGAAGAAGAAAGGGAAAGAGGGAGGAAAAAGGAAGGAAGGAAGAGAGAGGGGAGGGAGGAAGAAAGGAGAAAAAGTGGGAGGAAGAGAAGAAAAGTGGGAGGGAGGGAGAAGAGGGGAAGAAGGAAGGAAACATTTATTTCTAAGTGGTTATTATGTGGCAGGCACCAGGTTAAATCATAAGATCATACATAAAGATCTGGAATCATCTTTAGAAGTCATCTAGTTCTAACCCCGCCCCCCCCAACTTCCCCCATGTTCTGGATGAGGATACTAAGGCCCAGGGAGTTAAATCATTTGCCCCAGAGGCACAAGGCAAATTCAAACCTAGGTGACATGACTCCAATCCCAGGCTTCTTTCTCCTGTTCCAAGCAGCCTCACTGAACCACAGTTCCATCATCTGTAAGCTGAGAATAGTAAAGTACCGACCTCACAGACTGATTGGGAAGATCAAATGTGATAACTTCTAGAAAACACTCTACAAACTTAAAAATATTTCAGTGCGCATTATTTCCATGGCATTTTTGCACAGCTGGCGTAAAGCGTCTCAATAGCCACTTAGGGCCTTTCTTTTCTTTTGCCCCAGAATGTAGCATAAGTCTGATTTCATTTCATTGAGTTGTCATTACAGTTTCCTGACTTTTCTTCCTCTCCTCCACCAAGATAGTTGAAAAGGCACTCTTTTTAACAGTTTAACATTATTCATCTATCTTTAGCAAGTTACATAAAAGGTTTTGAAAACTAATGAAGTTTCTACCTCTTGAAAAGGGAAGAAGCTTGACAATTTTCATTGTATTGCTGTAAAGAAGGAGGGGACGCCCAGCGCACTCATCTGTCTGACACATGCCAAGCAGTGATAGGTGATGTTAACAGAAAGGTCAGATGTGTCCTCCGCCTCTTAAAAGACAGTACATGAGCTGCAGTGTTTCATGAAAGCTCGTTTTCTCAGTTTCCATTGAATTAACAATTATAAACCTGCTATTTAGAAATAATGATGAATGCATGTAGAAAGTGATTTTTTTTCTGTTCCCAGGTTTGACATTAGTCATCTGCTGTGATTCACATGGAAACTGTGGGACCAGTGTGGGTTGCATTTAACATGCTTGAGGTTGAGTTTAATCTGATATAACAGAACCTTTTTTCTTTTAATGGCATTATCTGGGATCAGTTCATTAGTCATGAGATTTTACATGTCAAGGAAGCAAACTGCAAGGATACAAAATTAGAAATGATCATGGCAGACAATACCAGCAAGGTGATATTGGAACCTCAAAACATCATCTTGAGAACAGCAAGACCATAGCATCACTCATGGAACATTCATTGAAACCAATAATAGCTTCACTATTTCTTAGGGAACAATTATCTTTATTATTAATATACAGTGATCTTCTACTGTATATAGGATATATAGGATGCTGAGCTTAGGACAAGAAATAAGAAAATGAGAGAAAGAGAGAAACAGAGATTGAAAGAAACAGAGAGACAGACAGAGAGAGACAGAAAGAGATAGAGAGAGAAACAGAGACAGAGCCTTGAATGGGGTCTGTCAAACTTAGCAGTTTCAGTTAAGGGGAAGAAGGAAGAGTTTGTTCCAATAACCTTGAGGTGGCTAATGCTTTAATTCAGTTTGGGAAAAGGAGAAAGTATGGTATAGTAGAAAGATCTTGGATGTGGAGTTCTGAGTTCACGTTCTGGCTTCATTATTTACTAGCTCTGTGATTACAGGTAAGTCTTTCTTCATTGCTCTGGGCCTCCATCTCTTCAGGTATAAAATGAGGGAGCTAAATCAGATTATCACTAAGCTTCCTTGGATCTCTAACATTCTGATATTCATTAGGGCCACTTCTGTGGACTAAAACCCCTCACTGTCCTGTTTAATAGGTCTCGTTCTGAAAACAGTAATATTTTTTAAAAAATTAGAGACTCCAGCAACAGCAGCAGTTTTTCTACTGGAAGGAATTGTTCCTATTCCTTGATCTCTACAATTCCTCCCAGTTCTTAAAGTACTATGGATACCAGATTGTATTGGCCTGTTAGGTACAAGATGATGGCGATGAGACCAAAGTCACAGATCTCTCTGCTGCACAGAGACTGATGTCTCCCATGGCTAGCTGCCTCATAACCTCAACCTTCGACCCACATTGTTCATTGGTCCCATTGTTTCATCTTCCAAGCACTCTTCTCACTTCCCAATGGAAAACTGCACTCGTTCTAGGGACCTTACCATCAATGAAGACATTGTTGGAATGCTTCTATTGGATGTGCTTTTACTACCCATTTACAAGAAACCCAAGCTTGACATGGCCATGTCCTATTCTTTCAACTCTCTGTAACAACTATCTGATTTTCCAGACCTTTGGCTTCTGATTCCTATTCCAGTCCCTGCCCTTTGGGCATGTCACTAGTCATGAACACTTTGAGAAGAAAGAGAAAGAATATTACAGATATAAATGGAATAGCAAGTTATACATTATGGATTTTTAGTTTCATATGCAATCTTTTTTATTATACTATATTATAGAAATTCTTGTTTTATCCCATAAATTAAAACACACACACACACACACACACACACACACACACACACACACACACAGTACAATTAAACAAAAGGGGAAAAAAAGATCTAATCAGGCCTACTTATTCCCTAAATTGAACTCCATCTTGTGCCTCTCTCTTTACATGGGCTGTGACTGCATCTCACCCACACCTCCCAGAAGCCTTAGCATCCTCGAGGCTTAGCTTGTGACGTGCCTTCTCCAACAAAAGGTGTCATTACTTTTCTACCTCCCCAAACTACCCTGCTGAGACTTTTGTGCTTACATGCTGTACTCCCCCTCTTGAGTGTTAGGCTGGATAGGATAGACACAGGGTTAATTTTGTTGCTTGGGTTTTGTTTTGTTCTGTTTCTTTGATTTTGTATCCCAGTGCTTTGTATACTCTAGGCACTAAATGAATGATTTTTGGAATGGCTCAAACGAAGTCCCACACTGTGCTCATGAGAGGTCTATTAAATACTGAATTAAACTGAACTAAAAGTCAATCCATCTTGCTTCCAATGAGCACCTCTGGGTAAGATGATTTAATGGAGAAAGATGTTGAAATTTCTTCTCTAATGTATTGTTCATGGGTTATCTTTGAGTTTTATTCATATGTACTACATACCTACCACCAAAGGTAATAGATTTGATCATACAATAGTCAATTCTGTTGAATTTTCATTTTTGATATGTTTCCCATGAGTAGACACTAGGGAGTAAAAGACAGGAAGATAGATAGACAGACAGACACAGAAAGATAGATGTAGATCAATACATGCATGCATGCATACACACACAGATATATAACCACAAATATTTACATACATATGCACATGGATTCATATACATAAATATTACATACATACACATAGATACATAACCACAAACATTCACATGCATGCATAGATTCATATATAAATATTTATATACACAGATACATATGCACAAATATTACCTATACATGGATACATATATGCAAATATTTACACATATACATAGACACATATACACAAATATTTACATGCACACAGATATGTATACACAAATGTTTGCATGTATGTGTGGATACATATGTTTACATTCACAGATACACATAAATATTACATACATGCACACATAGATACATATACAGAAATAAACATATATAAATATTTGCATGCATACATGCACACATACATAGCAACAGAGAGACAACACAGATACATAAATGGAATAAAACTAGTCTTTCAATTAGCTGAAAGTCCAAAGAATCATATAATATTAATAACAACAGGTTGAAGACAGGTTCTCTTTGGCAACAAATTAATCCAGTTCACAGGTAGGTCTCACATATTCCTCAGGACAGTTTCCAGGTGATGGGTCATTGCAAACACAGTCATGTTTGCTCATACCCTTCACCATGGTCACTTTCTCTATGCAGTAGCAGAGCCTTTAACACATCACACTTTCTCTGTGGCTGAGGGATCATATAGGTCTCTATTAGAACAAAGGTTCACAGGAAGGATCAGGGATCTATAAACCTAAAGGGCTTCGATTAAAAATCTAATAGATACTCTAAACATTGAACTTAACAGAGAAACAGATTTTGGTCTGATGAAAAAAAAATTTTCTTTCAACCAAAAGTGTCTTAGGTCAGAATTGTAGTTTCTTCTTTCTCTAGGTAAACCCCAAAGGTTGAATGGGCTATTTCAGAAGGCAATCAATCAATTTCTTAAGCACTTTTGCCTACAACAATGGAGGACACAAAGACAGATACAACAGTCTCTGTCCTCAAGAAGTTAGCATTCCAGTGGGGGGAGGAGAGAACAACATGTACACACATATGTAAATAAAGTTATTTCAGTGAGCACTAGCAGTTGGTTTGGTCAAGAAGGGTTTCCTGTAGGTGGTGAAACTTGAACTCAGATTTGAAGAGAGCTAGGGCTTCTAAGAGGCATATTGAGGGAGGAATATGTTCTTGACACGGGAAATAGCCTGGGCAACAGCATGGAGGTAGGAGATAATATTAATTAGAAAGAGCAAGTGAGTCAGCATCTTAGGAATACAGAGTCTGAGGAGAATAACGTGTGATGAGCCCAGAAGGGGAGACTGGAGACAGAAAATGAAGGGCTTTAAAAGCTAACCAGGAGTGTTTGCATTTTATCTTAGAGGCAATAGGGAGCCACTGAAACTCTTGAAACTGAGGATTGTTCTAGTCGGACCTTTGCTTTAGAAACAGCATTCTGGCAACTGTGTAGTAGACAGAGGAGAGAGGGGAGATGCTTGAGGTAGGAAGACCAAATAAGGGCTACGGCAGTAGCCTAGGTAGTAGGTAATAAGGACCGGAACTGGGGTAGTAGTTCTATGATTGGAGGAATCAGAATTAATACAAAAGATATTGTGGAGATAGAATCAACAAAACTTGGCAGCTCATTTAATATTTGGAGGAGAGTAAAGAATCAGTAATGAATCTGAAAGAGGTGAACTGGAGGAATGGTGGTACCTCTACATAAATAAGAAAGTTGGGGAGAAAAAGGTCAGTTTAGGGGGGAAAGAATGAATTCTGTTTTGGACACGGTAAGGTAGCTATGAAACATCAAATGAGGAATGTACAATAAGCAGCTATTGATGTGAGACTGGAGCATAGGAAAGAGATTAGGGCTAGACATGTATATCTGGAAATTATCTGCATAAAGATGACAATTAAACTCCTTGATGAGATTCCTGAGAGAATGTAGAGAGAGAAAGGCCCAGGGGAGAGTCTTAGGGGTATACCCCTAGTCAAGGGGGCAGGGTATGGCTGATGATATGACAAAGGAAATTGAACAGAATCAGGCAGACAGGTTGGAGAACCAGGAAAGAGCTAAGAGAGAGCACAAAAACCCAGAGAAGACAATGGGTTCCCCATAATGGGAGAGGTCTTCAAGATAAGCAGATAGAGTGATAATTTGAAGATCAAAGTTTATGTGAATGTGTGTGTATAAGTGTGCATGTTTGTATATGTGTTTACACATGCTTACTCTATCGTACAATACCATCACACAATAACACATATGCATATACATGTGTGCTCATACATATATGGATGCACATATCCATGTGTATTTGTGTATGTGTGTATACACATGTATACTATATACAGATGTGCATATATACATATATACACATACTCATATATACACACACATATGTAAAGTCAGTGTCAGAGTTTCTCCTTAGATTCCTCCAAGAACCTTTCCTACACTGAGATTGTTTGATTCTGTGGTAAACCCAGAAGCCCAGGAGGACTTATCATATTTCAAACAATTTGAACAATTTGAGAACAAAACATCTGAAGGAACAATTTATCTCCAGAGCTTTTAAAGAAATTACAAAGCAATATTTTTTTAACTTTAAGTCATTCATACTACTATTAATAAAAACAATTTTTTTACCCAAAAAGTTAAAACACTTAGCTGCATCATGAAGTTAAGAAATCCAAATATCCAACGATTCAAAAGAACCCAAACTCAGCAGTTTCCATCAATGTCACAATATAGAAACATTATGAACAAAGCAAACAACGCATGCCCCAGTATGTTGGAAATTATTCTTTGGGGCTTAGTTTGGGTTTTTTTTGTTTTAGTTTGGGTTTTTTTGTCCTTTTAAGTGGATTTTGTTCAAAGGGAACCTTTAATTTTAAGTGCCCTTCAGGGAAACAACAGGAGTGGAAGCTCTGTGTTCCGCTTTCCTGGAACAAGCTGTAAATAGCCAGCGAAGGATAGGCTGACCCAGTGGTGTTTGGGGTTCAGCAAAGTGTTCCCAATTGTTTTTTCAAATGTTTGGGTTTTCTAAACCCAAAACACATTTTGCCCCAAGCTTTCTCCCCATGGATTTTCAGAAGTCATGTGAATTTTAAGGGAAATTGAGTTCGGATGTTTGTAATCCACTTACACTTGACTCATTAAAGTATTGTTTGCTAAGATTAATTAGGTGCCCAAGAAAGCTACTGAAAGTTTTTTGAATGATATTTCTCCCATGATCCCTTTTTCCAGTGAAGAGGCATCATTCTGCCCGTAGTAACAAAGTATGGCCCCTGGCTGAGGTATGGCACAGTTGCAAGTTCAGAACTCAGCTTTCTGGGGCTGTTTTAATGCAAATTACTTTTCCTGATTCTGGGGGTGGAAGGAAAGGGGAAAAGTCATTCAAACAGACCCAGGAAGAAAAGACTCCAAAGGTCCAGTAGACATCACTTTTCTCATTAAATTTTTCAATGACTCAATAGTAGCTGAACTCAGAATATAGAATTACTTTGGAAATGAGATAAAGCATATTGAAGATTTAGTATGAAGCTAAAAATAGTGATGACGGTGGTGGTGGTATCAGAGGTAACATCCTGGGCATCATAAGAAACAAAATGGCAACCACTCAATTTGGAAGATACACATTGATTTATGGGAACCACCTCCTTTAAGTCCTTGAGTTCATGAATAATATAAGGATTTGCTGTGGAGATGGCAGTTGCTTCCCACAGATGGAGATTTCTAAGTGAAGAGCCAGCAGTCATGGTCATTGGTGCCAGGAAGAGGCCTAAAATGACTTTCCAGAAACTTTCCTTTCCCGAGAGGTATGAATTCCCTACTGGGGAAATAATTAAATTTCTGGCACCTTTGTTGTTAAGGGGGTGGAGAGTAGGGGGAATGGGGAAACTAATGGAAAAAGAGAAGAAATACACAAATGTAATCCCAAAGTTTTCTGGACTCTAGGTCTCCTTTTGAAGGTCATTGTCGAAAGCATCAGTGAAGCAAGATTCCATGTGATTATAACAGGAAGACTTCAGGTAAAGTTTAATGTGCTCCCAAATGCAGAATAAAAAAATCAACGCTGAGGGATAAATAATACATAATTTGCTAATAAAAATGAAACCAGAGAATTATTCAGAAGCTGTTGGAAAAGTGCATCCAGTTCAAAGCAAAGATCTAAGTTAAGGGGGCATTTCTCCTCCAAGAGATACAGGCAAGCCAGCAGGTTGGCCCAACATCTCATAGTATCACATTTCATATTCTTTCTGAGTCCATCTGTCCTACCAAGGAGATGCTGTTAGAGGTATTATGGACTGAATGCCCCCTTTTTAGTGCCCAGGGGACATGACAATAGAGAGATCTATAGACAGAGAAAAAGAGAGATATCTCTTTCTGTAAGTAAATATATATATATATATATACACATATATATACATACACACATATGTATACACACATGTATACACTATATATAGGAGCATGTACATATACACATACACATACATACACTGAAAACTGGACAGGATAATAGCTGACTCACAATGAAAATTAACTACATAGGTAGATGGGTTAGCTTGTTGGATGACCAATATTTTGCCAATTCTTTTTTTTTTTCTATCAAGAAGTCATTGCTTGTGGTAAATATCATGTTCTTATTTCCTAACTACATTATTAACCGCAGCTCAACTCTGTACATCCCAGGGGAAAAGGCTAATGTATACTGAAGGAATACTTTAGCCATCCTGGGCACAGCTGAAAATGAGGAACTAAACTGCAAAGGAATCTGAGCAACCAAAATAAAGGTTATGCACTAAAGCTCATGCACGTGACTGAGGAGTGTTCCTCTGGTCATCATTCATAGTCAGCTTGCTTTTATTTTACAAACAGTTCTAAGAAGCTCTGTAATCTGGTTTCTGAGCTCACAGTAGCTTAAAAATAGCCAAACAGAATGGGAAAGGAAGGCTGCTATAGGTTGCCTTTTATGTTAACTCTCTTTTGTGTTAAGACATCTGAATATTCCTCTGCTCAGAGACATTCCCTCTCCTTTAAGGCCTTATTAAAGGATCACACTGCACCTGACATCAAAATGAAAGACAGAAAGCATTAGAAGCCAGCACAACATCAGCACAGCTTTATGAGGACATTGAGTAAGGGAAAATTGCCCTTTCCAATAGGTTCTTTGATAACCAATAAGCACTTCTTATGTACTTACTTATTAAATACCTATTATGTTCTGGGCACTGTACAAAATGGTGGGAATACAAATAAGAATTGTGGATGGAATGTCATCTTTTCAGTGTATGGTGAAAGCATGAAAGAAAGTCCCTGCCCTCAAGTGGCTTACATTCTGTTGGGGGAAGAAAACACATTAAAAAAGAGATGAAAAGGGCAACAGGTGAAAGAATCAGTGCCAAGGAATGTTAGAGAAAGTTTGGAGGAGATGAGTCAGCAGAGTGGCCTGGAGAGGAATGAAGACATAGCTGGCCTGGGACTCCTCCTTAAACTGGAAGTCAAACTGGACCTTCAGGGAGGAACCAGTCAACGAGAGGGAGAGGCCCCAAGGGAGTGGGTATTTCCAATATGAGAAGTAGTCCAGAGGTGGAGTGAGCTTCTAGGGTATAGAGACTTCTCTGGCATGGTAGAGAAAATCTTACAGAGATGATGCCTTAGGGCTTTATTGTAATTCCATAATGTCATACTCTTGACCCTGAATCATTAAGAGTTGAATCAGGAGAACTTTATTTAAGAAATCAAGAAAGTATATAATGAATTTTAAAGATGCTAATGTAAATTTCTAAAATAGTTTTAAAGTTTCTGTGCCTATAAGTAAAGTTAATTCCTCCACTGCTCATAAATTACAGTTGTCCAGAACAACTGATTCCCCAAGGCTTCTAGAAAGACAGCCAAAGTATTATTACATCTCTATTTTCCCTCCCTTCCTCATGCAATTAAACAAGACCAAGTTTCTTGCACGTTTTTGCCCCTTGAAAAAGCCAAACAAACCCCTGAGTCATCAGAAATCTGATGTTGGCAGAAGACATATCGGGCACATTGGGATTTTATCACTTACCCCAATCCCTGTCTCCACCAGTCTAACACTGGATGACCTCTGCTAAGTAGGGAGGACAAACTCCAGTGCTAGCAGGTCACTAGGAGGAATATTACGGGGCAGTGTTCAATCCCTGATGGTCTTTTCATAATCCTCATCTTGACCTTTGCAGCCTTGGACACTGCTGATCACCATTTTCTCATGGATTCTCTTTCTCATCAGGTTTCTATGATACCACTCTGTCATAGTTCTCTTTCCTATCTGATTCCCCTTTTGTAGTTTCCTTTGCTGGATTTTCCTCTGGATCATGTCCAGTAATATTGGGTTTCTCTCAAGAGTCTGGCTTTGACCCTCTTTTCTGCCCCCTCTTTTTTTTAAGCAATTGGGTTAAGTAACTTGCTCAAGTTTACACGGCTAGTCATTATTTATGTGTGGGTGCTCATTTTCTGAGGCCAGAACCGATCCCAGGTCCTCCTGACTCCAGGGCCAGCGCTCTTACTCACTTTGCCACCTAGCTGCCCATGCCCCCTCTTCCTAAAATGCATAACTGACCATGATGCCCCTCCCTTACTTTACAGACTTGAGTGAAATTTCAGAATCAAATCAAAATTGTTTGGATTTTTCAAGGGACAAGGAACAAATATAAAACTCCTCTACTTGTTTTTAATACCCTTCACAATCTGACCCTTTCTTACCTTTTCAATGTCTTTACATTTCACTCCTTTCCATATCCTTTGCAATGCAGTACCAGGGGCCTTCTAGTTGTTATTCTCACATGATACTCTACCTCCTCTTTCTATGCCTTTTTCTAACCATCCTCATTCTTGGAATAATCTCCCTCCTCTAGTCTCCCTCCTAGCTTCTCTGTTTTCCTTCAAGACTCAGCTCAAATCCCACCTTGGCCCAGAGGTCATTTCCATTCCCTTCCCACTTCATTCTTCATTGTTAGTGCCTTTCCTCTGAGATTAGCTCTCTGTGAGATGAAACTATATAAATTTTGTATGTACATACTTGTTGACATATTGTCTTCCCAATTCAAATGGGAGCTCCTTAAAAGCAAGGACAGTGTTTCTGTTTGTCTTGGGGAGTTTGTCCTTCTTTGTATCCTTAGTGCTTAGCACAGTGCCTGGGACATAGTAAGTGCTTAATAAAAATGTGTTGGTTGATTAATTGATTGCCTCAGAGAAATGCAAAAATAAATTTATTCTACCATATAAACTACAGAGACAATGGTCCTTTGCTATAGGGTAGACCTCATCCTTGACTAAGATCCCTTTGAATAGACAAATAATAATCTGAAAAATACTCTTCCTAAGCAGTTGTAGCATAGACTTTAGAGGAAAGAGCAATGATCCCAGATTCAGAGGAAGTGGTTTTATACACAAACCTTTATACTACTTAAGAGGACACAGGCAAGTTACTTAGTCTCCCTAGGGCCTCAATTTCCTCATGTATAAAATAAGAGGGTTGGACTAAAAGGTTTATGAGTTCCCTTCCAGATCTATACTGATGATTCTATGATTGTGTGCCCATTACCTTGAGGATATGGTCTGGTAACAGGTAATATAAATCACAAAAATAATCATACATCCTTTCTCAATAATTCTAATATTAGGAATATACCCTGAAAGTATTATCATTGAAAAAATGAAAAAAGGTAGGAGTGTTTCTGTTCAAAGATTTTTCATAGTCATGTTACATGTAACTGCAAAAAAAAAAAATAGCCAACGGCTAATTAAATTGTGGCGAATCTATGTAATAGAATATCATAAGGCAATGAAGACCAAGTATGAAAAATAAGTTGAAAAAAACTTTGTAAAGTAATAAAAAGCTAAAAAAAACAGTAGTCAGAAGAAAGTTGTATACTAATGATTCCCTTACAGAAGAATCAAATGCTGTAATATTTGTAAAACAGTACATACAATAGGAACTTAATAAATGCTTATTCTCTTCCCCTTCCCTTCCCCTTTAAGTGGAAAAGTCAGTCAGTAAACAAGCTTCTATTAAGTATATCTATTAAGTATACCTGCCCACCAGATATATGCAGAGTAGATAGAGGTAGTCTGAAAAGCCATTAGCCGCTGAGGGAACTGGGAAAGATCTCTGCAGAAGGTAGGATTCGAGCTGATGTTAAGAGGAAGGCAAGAAGCAGAGGTAAAGAGGAAGAGAATTTCAGGCCTAGGGGAATCAGATATCATACCTGAAAAAAAAAAAACAGTTACTAAGAAAGTTTAACTGGTCGTGTCGATGTCCAATATTAAGCTTCTAATAAACCATTTAATTTTTTAACCACCTCTCTTCCTTCCTCCTATCATTTTTCATGGGTTCATATTTTAGATACTGAGTGCCAATAAGGAGACTATCCATCCTTAGTACCCATAATTCTCTGTCATCTTTTCCAGGTTTAAAGAAAGCAATCCTTCTTTACAATTGTTTTAAAGATCTATTAGGGTAAGATAGGTATCATGTCTGAGACTGACCATACTGTATAAGGCAGGTTAAAGCTGTGCTTCCTATCAGTGTAATTTTTTTCTCCTTAATTAATAGTAAATAATTAGCAGCTTCCTATAGAGGAAGGTTACACATATACTGGATAGAACTGCAGTTTTGTTTTCTGGTGTGTTCTGGTTACTTAGCACCTTCCTACCCTATCTCTTCTTCCACACAATTCATGACACTTTAAAAGTTGGAACTCTCATTTAACCTAGGTTTTACTCTCCTTTGGTTGTCTGGATACCAAAATTCATCAGGGAAAATTATTAGACCCAGGCTCCCTACACTAGTTATCTTTCACCTGCCCTTCCTTTACTCCCCGAGCTTTGGCTCTGTCCATTAGCAACAGCTGTGTGTCTATTTACCTCTTGCCCACTCCCTTTCAAAGCTATAAAAGCCTGGGGACAGAAAGTAAGCAGGAAACAACCTTCCTCCATCCCCAGGGGCTGAAAGATAGACACCTATGAGCGTGCTATTGCCTATAATTTTCAACCAAAAGTGCCCAATACACTTACCTTCAAGGCATCTGGCTGTCCCTGCTACTGGGAGCCCAGGCCTCTTGTGGAAACCATGCTAATGCAGTAATCTAAAATAATTCAATCAATATGGAGTTTACAAGAAAAGGGTGGGAACTGTAATTCTGGCTTAAATTGCATCATTTTAAACAACCCAACTACTCTGAAAATATCTTAGGGTCTGCCATTAATTTAAACTATGATTTTTATTCCACAACTAGCTACTGGTTAGTCATAATGTTGGCAAAAATGTGGAATGTTTACCTTGGAGTAGAAATGCTGAAAATCTGGGTTAGACTACCCCAGAGGGGACAGGAGGGGGCAGTGGTATCTGCCTTGCAGCTTAATATCATGGTTCGATGCTTAGTCTGCCTGGTTTGTGGAGAGAAATCAGCTCTGCAAATATCAATAACAGTGGGAAATATCTTTGAGTTCACAACTCTATGTGCTATTCCTAGGAAAACTGGCTATGTGGTCATAAAAGCACAACTGCCCATCTACCTTATGGGAACAAAGAGCTGGTGTGGGGGTATTTCCAGGTATTTTATTATTGTTTCTTTGGAGTGAAGATCACTGTAGGAATATCTATTGTAAAGTCTTTAACCCTTCACTTTTAGGTAGTATGGTATAATTAATGTATAGTGAGAGCACCAAAAGCTACCTGCCATCAAGAAACTTCCTGATTGGCAGAGGAAAAGCCTGCCTTGTGTGAATGAGTTCAGTTCTAGGGTGAGCTCATCAGAAATGGATGGTTCTGGAGTATTCTGTCCTTTGAAGAAGCACACTGGGGCTCCAGACCTAGGAAATGATGGAGCCAGGTAGGCCTCAAGGAATTTTAGCAAGTTTGGACACCACTTAGCCTGAAGCAGCTTAGAATTCTGCTGGTCTGAAGGGAGAGGAATATAGACTGAAGACGGGAAACCCAGGGACACTGGCAGGAGAAGGGAGAAACATTATCAATGACTAGGGAAGAGCTGATATTTGAACCTAGCAAACCAAGATAACACAGGAACTAAGGACAGGAACTCAGCGCATCAAGCTGAGGTTTAAGGACCAATGCAGTTAGAGGGGCAGCCTAGTGTGGTGGGATTTGAATCCTAAACCTACTACTTTTTGTTTTTGTAACTTTGGGCAAGTTGTAAAAAATATCTCTGGGCCATTTTTCTCATGTTAAAGGAGGAACCTGAATCACATGATAGGTCCTGTCTGGTTCTAAATCTTATGACTGTATATAAAAAAAAAAGTACAGGAAAGCCTTAGGGCAAAGGTACTCTGGATCCTTTCCTAGGAGGAGCAGAGGCCCCAAGAGGTTGATGGGGTCAGCAAGGCCAAGGTGAATCTCTTGTATTAGGAAACCATTCATATAATAGACTCTTTCAATTAGGCTACAGGTCAAAATACTAATCAGAAACTGCTGTGACTAATAATGTCTCCTGGACTGAGACTATAACTGGTCTCCCAGAGTAGTTGTGAGAATTTTATGTAATATGCCTTGCAAAGCTTAAAGCACTATATGACTGTAATCCATCACTGTTATTATTGACTATTCTGGTAAGTGGTGCAGTGGATAGAGGGCTGGGTCTGGAGTTAGGTATAAACCTGAGTTCAAATCCTAGCTTCATGACCATGGTAAAGTCACTTGACCTCTGACTACCTCAGTTTCCTCACAGTTCTACCAACAATGTGTGTGGGGGCGGCTAGGTGATGCAGCTAGGTGATGCAGTGAATAGAGCACCAGCCCTGGAGTCAGGAGGACTTGAGTTCAAATCCAGCCTCAGACACAACACAAAACTAGCCATGTGACCTTGGACAAGTCACTTAACCCCAATTGCCCTACCTTCCCCCCTCCAAAAAAGCAAAAAGCAAAATCTAAAAAAATAATAATGATGAAAAACCCAGTGCATTAGTGTCCACATCCCCACAATATTTTCCAGGCTATTTTAACCAGTATCTTTAATAGCAGCTTTTTCTAGCCTCACTATCAAATACCCAACAGAGCAAATTCAGTATTGCTGTCAATAGCTCAGAATTCCTTCTGCAAGCAATTTGAGGAGTTTCCCTAATGGAACTTCCTTATCACAACTAGTCATGATATAGGATTTAAGTTCATAAAAGTTGCCATTTTATTTATATTAACATAATATCTTTTGCTATTCTGCCTCATACATTTTTAGTGCTATTATTGTGTGTTAGTGGTATATGTATATATACACACATATACATATACTTATATATGTATATATGTATGTGTATGCGTGTGTATTTGTGTTGTTTTTATTTATAATCAAAGGAGATTTTATCCCAGAGAGTACATTTTTCAAGTCAAATTATAACAGCATAGCATGGACATACTTTTTTTTCAAATATGACCTATACAGTTTTGAATATCACCCAATGAAGTACAACAAGAGCGTAATGTACTTGCTGGCTGGCTCATCAACATAAATATTTCCATCTCTCACTAGTTGAGATCTGCTTCTAACCAGATAATATCACATAACATTTACACAATCATGTGTTATCTGAAAACTCTCCTTGGCTTCTACTGGATTCATTCCTAAAGCCTATTTTATAGAAGCAGATATAGATAATTACATCAAGCTACAGGTTAATACAGTACCCAGTACCCTGATTAATTAACCAACTGAGCCTTAAGCTATTTTTAAAAACCTACTCTATGTGTGTGTGTGTGTGTGTGTGTGTGTGTGTGTGTGTGTGTGTGTATGCAGACACTACCTTTCTTTGGAACAGAAGATGCTCCTACTTCCCATGTTGGATGTTGGTAATCAGGTAGCGTGAGAGAAAATAATAGCTAACAATATTTTTGTTATTATTTACATTTGTACATTGCTTCAAAGTACTTTTTTTGGCTTTTTTTTTGGAGGGGCAAAGGCAGGGCGATTGGGGTTAAGTGACTTGCCCAAGGTCACATGGCTAGTAAGTGTTAAGTATCTGAGGCCGGATTTCAACTCAGGTCCTCCCGTCTCCAGGGCTGGTGCTCTATTCACTGTGCCATCTAGCTGCCCTCTTCAAAGTGCTTTACATGCGTCACCTGGATCAACTTTCAAGGAGGTCCTTTCCATCTCCCAATCTATGATCCCATGATCATTTGGAAATTATAGGTAGTAGACTTTGCTTATGTGACAAAATGCAAAGAAATTTAAAAAGGAAAGAATCAAGTGATGATTAATATTTAGTAGCTGCATCATTGTTATCATCATAAATAACACTTTGGCTATGTTATTATTTGTTAAGTTTAAAAATATATGAAGAATCATTTGGAAAATTTATGCCAAATTATGAGTGATAAACTAAGTCTTATGAATAACTAAAGGTATATGAAAATATTGAAAAAGTACCAGTTTCAGAAATGATAGGTAAAGACACTAGGATTTCAAATTATGCCCATGCAGAGAACAGGGGGATGATGATGATGATGATGATGATATAGAAATAACTTGCATTCATATAGCACTTTAAATGTACAAGATACTTTCCTTACAACAATGCTATGAGGGAAAAACAGATAAATCTTTGGCCTCCCTCAGGGTGTTTAAAAGAATAAAAGTGTTAGGGTTACTGATGTCCAAACTCATATAGGGTAATAATTCCAAAGAGGAGGTTAATGTGATCAGAGAAGAAACCAAGGGAAACAGGTAAGAATAATAACAAATAAAAATTGGAGGGTGAGGTATGAAGCAAAAGAGAAAAACAAGGGATAGTATGGGGAGAGAAAAAGAGAAGGGAGGAGAAGGAGAGCAGTAAATCAAGGCAATATGTATATAAAAATATACAATCTTTTAAAATAATATTTTATTTTTTAGAGTGGTGGATCAGTGGAATAGGTTAGGTACACAAGAAACAGTAGTCAATGACTATAAGTAATCTACTGCTTGATAAACTCAAAGACTCCAACTTCTGGGATGAGAACTCATTATTTGAGAAAAACTGCTGGGAAAACCAGACAAAAGTATGGCAGAAACGAGGCACAGACCAACTTCTTACATCGCATACCAAATAAGGACAAAATGGGTACATGATTTAGACATAAAGGATGATACTGAAAGCAAATTAGGAGACCAAGGAATAGTTTACCTGTCAGGTTTATGAAGAATGAAAGAATTTATGACCAAACAAGAGATAGAGAACATTATGAAATGCAAAATGGGCAATTTTGATTACATTAAATTGGAAAGGTTTTAAGCAAGATTAGAAAGGAAACATTTTTTACAGTCAGTGTTTCTGATAAATGCCTCATTTCTAAAACAAATAGAGAACTGGAATGAGTCAAATTTATAAGAATACAAGTCAGTCCCCAATTGAGAAATGGTCAAATGATATGAACAGGCAGTTTTCAGATGAAGAAATTAAAGCTATCTATAGTCATGTGAAAAAATACTCTAAATCACTATTAATTAGAGAAATGCAAATTAAAACAACCCTGAGGCACCACATCACACCTATCAGATTGACTACACAACCCTCTGGTGCCTCTGGATTGACAAAAAAAGGAAAATGATAAATGTTGGAGAAGATGTGGAAAAATTGGGACACATGCATTGTTCGTGAAGTTGTGAACTGATCCAACCATTCTGGAGAGAAATTTGGAACTATACCCAAAATGCTACAAAACTGTGCATACCCTTTGATATAGAAATACCACTACTAGGGATCTATCTGAAAGAGATAATAAAAATGGGAAAAGGACCCACACTTACAAAAATATTTTTTGTAGCTTTTTTTGTGGTGGTGAAGATTTGGAAATTGAGGGGATGACCATCAACCGGGGAATGGCTGAGCAAGTTGTAGTATATGAATGTGATGGAATGCTACTACTGTTTTGTAAGAAATGATGAACAGGCAGATTTCAGAAAAACTTGTAAAAACTTACATGAAATGATGCTGAGTGAAGTGAGCAGAACCAGTAGAATATTGTACATAGTTAACAGCAATATTGTAGCAGGATCACCTTTGATAAACAGTTCTTCTCAGCAATAAAATGATCCAAGTCAATTCTCAAAGACTCATGATGGGAAATGCTATCCACATCCAGAGAAAGAATGATGGAGTCTGAATGCAAATTTTTTCCCTTTTTTTTTTAGTTTTCAACATTCACTTCCTCAAGATTTTGAGTTCCAAATTTTCTCCCCATCTCTCCCCTCTCCCCACCTCTTTATGACATGCATTTAGATTACCCCTTCCCCCAAGCTGCCCTCCTCTCTATACCTCCCCTGCCCCTTCTCTTATCCCCTTTGCTTCTATTTTCCTGTAGGGCAATATAGATTTCCATAGCCCATTGCCTTTTATATCTTATTTCCCATTTGCATGTAAAAACAATTTTAACATTCATTTTTAAAACTGAATTCCTCATTCTCTCCCTTCCTCTCTTCCCACCCTCATTGAGAAGGCAAGCAATTCAATATAGGTTATACACATATAGTCATTCAAAACACTTCCATAATAGTCATGTTGTGAAAGACTAACTATATTCCCCTCCATCCTCTCCTGCCCCCCATTTATTCTATTCTCTCTTTTGACCCTGTACCTCCTCAAAAGTGTTTGCTTTCAATTACCCCCTCCTCCCCTTTGCCCTCCCTTCTATAATCCCCACCTTTGCCTTACTTTCCTGTAGGGTAAGATAGATTTACATACCCAACTGAGTGTGTATGTTGTTCCCTCCTTAAGTCAAATCAAATGAGAGTAAGGTTCACTCATTCCCTCTCACCTCCCTCCTCTTTCCCTCCATTGTAAAAGCTTTTTCTTGTCTCTTTTATGTGAGATAATTTACTCCATTCTACCTCTCCCTTTCTCCTCCAAATACATTCCTCTCTCACCCCTTAATTTCTCACCCTTTCATATTCAACTCACCCTAAGAATAGAGAATCTTAAAGTCCAAAGTGATCCAGCCTAACCTCCCACCCAAAAAAGGAATTCCCTCTACAACATCCCTGACAAATGTCCTTGCTTGAGCACTTCCAGTGTCAACAAATAGCTCATTATTGAAATCAGTATGTTCCACTGTTGGACATCTATCCTGGGTATATTTAGAGAAAGGGAAGGAATAGAGAAGGTGCTTTGCCAAGGATGAAGAGTTAAATTTCAGAACTATCTTGCCTAATAAGGAATGCCTAGTCATAATAATTATGTAACCTCCAAAAAATGTGGCAACAAATATCTTTACAATTTTTCTGCAAGATAGTTTACATGTCATTTGAGGATGGCAGGTATGAGGGGATGGCCCCCTGTTGGTTCCCTACTCTCTTCTCCCATGCTGCATACATTCCAGTGATCCTCTTCATACTACCTTCACCATGACCTTGGAATATGCCCTGGGGTCACCTGGCCCAGAGAAATCAGAGTTTATTTTATCTTCCCTTACCTAGGAACTAGTGCACCAGGTCCCTTCTGGGCCGTCTTTCCACCAAGTCCTGCCTCTCCCCCACTTTCCAGCTCTGTTTTGTAAGTCGTCAGCCTTTATTAGAATACAAACTCCTCAAGGGCAGGTATTTGTAACCCCAGTTCTTAGCACAGCGCCTAACATATAGTGAGTAGTAAACAAATGTTTTATCTATCTACCAGGTCTACACAGGATCCAGAGTTAGGCAGTATTAGGCAACCACCAAATTAGGTTACTAAGGATTCATGGATCCCTCTGTCTACCTGTGGCCCAGTTATGGAAAAAAAGTACCCCCATGTACTTTTTAGGTTTAGCTGAACAAGGTTAGGGTTTGTTTTTTAGACTACTTACTAAGAAATTAAGGGAAAATTAAATAAGACGACAAACAAAAACCGTTATGAAAGGACAAAATTATGAGGGTTTTTAGATCACAGGTGCCTGATCAAAAATGAAGTAAATCTTGCCTCAGATGGCTTTGGTTGACAGTTTACTTACTAAGCACCCGGCACCATGGATCCTTTTCCTTTCCTCAGCCCAGTTCCCCTTTTGAGTCTATTCTCATCCTCCTTCCCTTGCTTCCAATGGGAAAGATAAAGCAAAAGCTCTGTAAAGTGGGGGTGATAATAGACCTGGCTCTGAGAACCGTTGTGAGGATCAAAGGAAGTAATATTTGAAAAGCACTTAGCATAGTAAGTGGAACATAGTAGGCACTTTTAAACATTTATTCCCTTCTTTCTACTGACTAAATAAATTTCAAGATTTGTCATCATTGTCTCTATCCAAATTTATATGAGGACTTATAAGATAGCCACATATTTATTCTTTTTGGGGGATTAAGATTGTATTATTGATGTTATGTTGTCTGTCTGCATGTATTCTTCACTCATTTTTATTATCTATATATTTGCGTGTGAGTACGTGAATTAATGGAACCAAAGTGGGCTCATGTAGCCTATAATACAAAGTCTGGAGAGCATATAGACTAGGTCCCATCACCATGTTGATTGACTGTGGAATGTTCCTTTCCGGGTGTGTTGGCAACAGCAGAACTATTAGAAGCACCTTTAGAGCCATCTGGTGTTTATCTTCCAGGTATCTGAAGTATCAACAAAGTGACAAAGAGGAGGAAACAATATATACCTATGAGAATAATGCAAAAACAGTTTTTGTTAGGAAAAAAAAAGTAGGCACTTTCTGGCTTAATGATCATAATAACTTAGGGTGTGGGAGGAGCAGCATTATGTACATATGTGTGTACACACATACATATATATAATTATCACCATATTGTATTCCTATTTTGCGGTCAAGGCAGACAGAAGTTAAGTGACTTGCCCAGTGTCATACAGACAGTAAATATCTCATAGGTTCCCAAAGTGGGCAATACTGCCCCCAGGGGTCACTGGCATGATCCAGGAGGGTGGTAGTAGCCTCAGCTGCAAATGCAGGGCATTGAATAAAAAATGAGAAGGCGGTAGAAGCATAAGGAAAGAAGTGAAGAGAAAAAAAAATTTGAAAAACTATTCATACATATTTCATCTGTTGTATAACAAGAGTCATAGCAATTACATTATTTTCCAAATAAACAAGCAAAATGCAAGTTATAACCCATTAGCGGTAAAGTCCAGCGATAAGGTCCAGCGATAGGTCTTAACAAGCAAATGTTGTTAGGCAAGCATGTCGTTCATCGTTGGGAAGTCCAACATGCATAGGCAGGAATATGTGCATGTAATGACTTGTTTACAACACAATACTATACAATCACAAGACACAATGTTCCATCATCAAAATTTCAGTGCAGGAATAAAAGCCACAAATTTATAATAAATTATTAAATGTAAGATGTATCTTTTTTTTTTACAAAATTTATATTTTAAAAAATGACTCAAAGTAAGAAAGCAAACAAACTGTCAAACAGTTAAAGAAAGTAGATTTCCAGCGGGGAGGGGATCCTGAATAAATTTTTATTAAAGGGGGCAGCAGATCAAATAAGTTTGAGGACCTCTGGTCTAAGACTACGTTTGAACTCAGCTCTTCATGATCCTAGGTCTCTATCCAGTGTGCCACACAGACGCCATCCCAGGATTGGATTCTGTTATTAGACATGAACTTATATGTAGAACAGTGAAGAAAAACCTGGCAAGTCTTTTTGACAGGCTTGAGGCAGTATGGGATATGAAAAGAAAACTGGACCATGAGTCAAAAACCTGACTTCTAGCTCTAGTGTTGTTATTAACTTTATGTGTGACCCTGAGCAAGCTAATTAACCCCTCTGAGATTCAGTTTTCTCATTTGGACAATAAAAGGATGACAGTGAGATCTTCCTAAGATTACTACCTGTTTTAGGACTCTAAACTTCTCTTGAGTTTATTGAATAGGTCCCATAGAAAACATTGGAGGGGGGGAGAGGAGGGAGACGGAGAGAGAGAGAGAGAGAGAAAGAATCTGAGAGAGAAAGAGTGAATGAGAATGAGAGAGAAAGTAAATGAGAAAATGAGAGTGTGTGAGAGAAAGTGAGAATGAGGAAGTAAGTGAGAGAGACAGGGAGAATGAATGAGAGAATGAAAAAACGTGAATGAGAGAGTGAGAGAGAAAAAGAGAGACAGAGAGAGAATCTGAGAAAGAGTGAATAAGAAAGTGAGAGAGTGTGTGAGAGAATGTAAGAATGGGAGAGAAAGTGAGAGAGAGAGACAGGGAGAGAGTGAGAAAATGAGTAAGAGTAAATGAGAGTGAGAGAGAAAAATGGAGAGGGAGAGAGACAGAGAGAGACACAGAGACAGAGAGAAATGGAGAGGGGGAGAGAGACGGAGACACAGAGAGACAAAGAGACAGAGACACAGAGAGACAGAGATAGAGAGAAATGGAGAGGGAGAGAGAGACAGAGACAGAGAGAGAGAGACAGAGACAGAGAGAAATGGAGAGGGAGAGAGAGAGACAGAGACAGAGGAGAAAGAGACAGAGAGAGACAGAGAGAGGGAGGAAGAGAGAGAGAGACAGAGACATAAAGACAGAGAGACAGAGAGAGAGAGAGGGAGAGAGAGAGAGAGAGAGAGAGAGGGAGGGAGGGAGGGAGGGAGGAAGAGAAAGAGGGAGGGAGAGAGGGAGGGAGGGAGGGAGGGAGAGAATTATACAGGCAAATATGTACCATCTCCTTATGTTCCATATTGGGGACTAAGATCATTCTGAAGGCCACAGTCATTCTCTTGCTGGAATACTTGAGAAATAAGAGTTTTCACCTTGCCAATGTCAAGATTCAACAGAATCCCACTCTTATCAGCAAAATGGGTGTTGTATCGTCTGTGAGGCAAAGGATAAGCAGGCTTTCATGCAAGTTTATAGCAGAAACTCCTGAGAATCACTGCAGAATACATGTGAGGAAATCAAAAGGTACAAGACAATAAAGAATACAAAAGGAAAATAATGACTAACTTGCTCCAGAGTGGTCTCCGACATAAGTAAGGAACATTTTGTGTCACCCTGAAGCTGACTCAGACCTTCATCTTTTCACAGAAGACACTCTAGTAAACTTCCAGGTGTCTGTGAATGGATTTTCTATAATAACCCTCATCCACTTCCAAACACTGTCCATTCAAGGCACACACTACAAAAAATAGAGCCATGCCAGGAGAAGACTTGCACTGGACACAGGGAAAGTTCAAAATTGCACAGTAGATACCATGCTGGAGGCAGCTAGGTGGTAGAGTGAATAGAGTGCTGGTGCTGAAGTCAGAAAGACCTGAATTCAAATTCAACCTTGGATACTTACTAACTTACAGGTATGACCCAGGGCAAGTCATTTCACTTGTTTGCCTCAATTTCCACTTCTATAAAATGGGGGTAATAATAATATCTATCTGTCAGGATTGTTGTGAGGATTAAATAAGATATTTGTAAAGTACTTTGTAAACCTTAAAGTACTATGAAAATATTATTTAGATAGATAGATATGTGTCTATGTGTATATATATATATACACACATATGTATGTATAGTGAATAAAATATGTGTATATACATACATATATGTGTATATATACACATACATATTATATATATATATATATATTTATTCCAACTTCCTCATTTTGCAGATGAAGAAAATAAAGTTGAGAATGGCAAAATGATTTGCCCAAGGTAATACATGGCAGACTTGGGGTTCCAACTTTTGACTTCAAAGACAGAGCTCTTCCCATTGCTCCACATTGTCTCTTGACCAAGTAAAAGTGAAATAAATCTAGAATGAATTTAATTTTTTTGGCTCTATCATTTGATATTTGATATCATCCATAGCTAGTTCTAATCTCATTTGAATAGTATATATAACAGAGAATTGTCTGTGATCATCTCTGATGTACCATGTTAGAGGTTAAATGACTTTATTAAGACCACAAAGGAAGGCAGCAGTAGGACCTTTATTTACAACATGTCTAGCAGTCAGTGCAGCAAACCATAGCACCCCTCTGACCTCTGACAAGGGAGAGAACTTGAAAGACTCAGGCCCTTGTCATCTTTGGCTTAGCAATGAAAGCTTTCCTAGTTGTTGGGTTTTGTTCTGTTCTGTTTCTCCCCCTGACATGTGGGATGTGTTCCGTACTGGGGCCAGATGTCTGGGTTTCTGCTATACAAAATTCTATTGCTGCTGCTGCTGCTCAGTCTTATCCATCAAAGATGCCAGGGTCATCCGTTGCATCCCGGGTCATCACCAGTCATCTTGACTTTAATCCTGCCTCTGGACTTCGATGACTCTGGAAGACAGAGTGAGGTCTTTTGTGCAACTCTGCCTCACTTAAGTATAATTCACACACAAGTCAAGACATCATCCCTTATGCCATTGGTCCTCTTTGAAAACAAAGGATGAATGAAGGAATACAGAATTCTAGAGTCTTAGTATTTTAGAGATGAATACCTTAGATAAGTGTACACCTGAACTCTTCATACGTGACACCAAGCTCCAGAGTCCAAATACTTCTGTATTTATTTACTTCTAGATGCACTTCCCCACTTTTACTGAATGGGAAGATGAAAAGCTCATGCCTCTTTTTTTGTTGTGTTTTGTGTTTTTTGCTTTTTGGAGGGGGGAAGGTAGGGCAATTGGGGTTAAGTGACTTGCCCAAGGTCACACAGCTAGTAAGTGTTAAGTGAATGAGGTCGGATTTGAACTCAGGTCCTCCTGACTCCAGGGCCAGTGCTTTATTCACTGTACTGCCTAGCCACCCCAATGCTAATACTTCTAAAACGCAGAACAGGAAACCAAGGACCTAGTAACATTTTCAGACATAAGCATCACTTAGGGAAATGTATATGGAAACTCCATGAGGGCCAACTTTCCTCTTGGACACATGCAAAGAAAGAAGGTGGCACCACCAATCTAGAGAAACCATGTTGGAGTAGAGTATTTAATCTGTGGCGTCAACATTTTCAAATGCCAACTAAGAATTAAACTGGAGGACTGATATATTCATCATAAAAAAGCACCTTACGTGTTGGCATCAAAGTTATTATAAAGGCAACACAATAAAACAGAGAAAATCATAATAATGGCAGGGATATCCGTGGAAAAGAAGTGTGTGGCTGCTACTCATTGACCAGGAAATACTGATGATTATCACATCATTATAGAACTATCCACAAAGCTTTTAGACTTAATCTGCAGCTGTAGTTAAGAAAGCAAACAGGATGCCAACCTCTACTACCATGTGTAAGTCAAAGGAAATGCTTTTGCTACATAATGTAGACCAGTAACCAGTTAGAATTATTTGCTTCACTATATTAGACAGAACTCTGTGATTAGAAAGACCAATGTAAGAGGAACTCATTCTTCTACTTTCCCAAGTCCAGACCCTCTGCATTATCCTTGCTTCCTCACACTTCCTGCCCCTACATATCCAATCAGTTGCCAACTCTTGACTTTTTTCCCTCTATGTCTCACTTCTCTTTACTCTCACAGCTCCCATCATAATTCAAAGCCCTCATTACCTCTCATCTAAATTATTGCAACAGCTCCCTAATTGGTTTTCCGAACTCAGGCTTTTCCTCATTCTATAGTTCATCCTACATGCTGCTGCCAATTTTTTTTTCCTTAAAATGCATTGACATTCTCCCACTCAATCAACTCCAATGGTTCCCTGAAGATAAAATATAGATTCCTATTTAGTATTAAAGCCTTTAAAAACCTCACTCTAACCTATCTTTCCAGCCTTATTATATTTGATTCCCTTCCCCTCACACTACAGTTCAGTCAAACTGATCTCTCTGTTCATCATAGATGACATTCCAAATTCCATCTCCATACCTTCATATACTCTAGTCCCCATGTCTGGAATGTACCCCCTTCTTGCCTCTGCCTCCCAGAATCCCTTTATCCTTCTAGTCATAGCTTAGTCACCATTTCTACATAAAACCTTTGCTCTGTCTACCTAACTACCTTGTATTTGTTCTCTGTATGCTTATCTAATATATCCTTAATATCTATACTTGTTGTCCCCCTCAACAGAAAGGTGACTCCTTGCAAATAGAGATTGTTTCGTTCTTTGCTCTTAGTTAGTAAATGCTTGTTGACTTATTCTCAGTCTCTGTCCTAATGATGGACTGACATTAGAAATTGACAATATTTTTTTCCTTTTTTTTTTTTTTTGGAGGGAGGAAGGCAGGGCAATTGGGGTTAAGTGACTTGCCCCAATTGGTCAGGTTTTTGATTACTACTAAACACGGCTGACTTTTAACCAGAAAGGAAAAATCCAGAGGCTTAGCTTTTGTTCTTACTTCTCACATTTCTTGGGATAAAAAATATTTTTAAAATAATAATGGAGATGTCATATATCTAGAAATCATAGATTTAAAACCCAGTCTCTGTTTTGGGGGGGTGGCAAAGTGGCACAGCAGATAGAGCATCGGGCCTGGAGTCAGGAAGACTCATCTTCCTGAGTTCAAATCTGGCTGTGACCCTGGGCAAGTCCCTTAACCCTGTTTGCTTCAGTTTCTTCATCTGTGAAAAGAGCTACAGAAGTAAATAGCAAACTCCAGAGTCTTTGCCAAGAAAACCCAAATGGAGTCACCATGAAGAACTGGACATGACTGAATGGACTGAAGAGCAACAACCTGGGTTCATTGTGAAGATCAAATGAGACAAAATCTGTAAAGTGCTTAGCACAGTGCCAGGCATATGGTAGATGCTTTTTTTCCTTCTTCTAAAATTGGATTATCTTAGTTAGAATGTCCCATGCAAGTAGAGCAGATAAGGAAAGTACATACTTTTATTTTTTTCAACTCTTCATTAAAAAAAAAAAGATATATCAATGTCTTTTGTTTTTTATACCATATTTCCCAAAGCAATCCCTCATATTCTCCTTTCTCAAAAAGAAAAACAATCCAAAACCAACAGACGAAATATTCTTTCCAATAATATATGCAAACTTTTGCACCCATATTCCCTCCCTTTTCTATGGAGGAAAGCATGTTTCATCATTTGTTTTCTTCTTCATGTTTAATTAAATTTTATTTTAAGAAGATTTGTCTTTTGTCCCTTTAAATCATCCTCCCATTGAGAGAGCAAAAACAAAACAAAAACCTCTTACAAACATGTAATCAAGCAAAACAAATTAACCTGTTAGCCATATTCAGGAAGAAAAAAAGTGTCTGAATGTGTGCTCTGAATCCATCATTAGCTTATTTTATAATGAGTCCAATGAAATTATATTCATTCATTATATTGAAAAGAGCCCCTAAACCAGAGATGGTGAAACTGTGACCTTGAGGCTACCTGTGGCCCCCTAGGCCCTCAAGTGTGGTCCTTTGACTGAATACAGACTTCACAGAACAAATCCCCTTAATAAAAGGATTTGTTCTGTAAAACTTGTACTTAGTCAAAAGATGACAAACAAGGACCTAGAAGGCTACATTTAGCCTCGAGTTTCCCCATTTGGAGAAGGAACATTTCGATGGTCAATTTTATTGGAATACAATTGGGTTAATAATGACTAATGATTTCCTTAATTGCTTTTTCATTGATTGTAAATTTATATTTTTATTTTTTGATACTGGCTATATGTTTTTATTCTTTCTTTTTAAATCACATTTATCTATTTTCATCATTTGTTTTCCAGGTCCAACACTGGTCCTTTAATTAACTAATACAGCTACAAGGCTATACAAACACTTCATAAAGTCCCCTTCTTACCTAAAGATGCAGTTTCAGCACCACCTTCTATATGAAACTGAGGTGGGGGCTCTTCCCACCCAAAAACTGTTGTTGGTTTCATGATGTGTTGTGGTGGAACTGTCTCAAAGAATTCAAAGTTGGAGCACCTCTAATCTAAGTATAGGCATTTATTGAGATTGACACATCTCATGAAGTGGGCTAAGTTCCAAGAGGAAACAGCAACTTCAGAGAAAGCAAGATGGATTTTTATAGGGTAAAGATGCAATTATGTAACAGAAATCATGAATATTAAAAAGGCAGGAGGGGTTTATAAACGGATTAGGTAATGAAGGACAGGTGCAATCTATGATTTAGTGGTTAAATATTACAGTCATGCTACCCTCCAATTGATTAGTTATTGTGGTCCTGTCTGGTCAAGATAGATAAGTATTGTGGTCTTGTCTTCGGCTAGATGGATGATGTGATTGTGGTTGAGTATAAGAACACACCTGTTTTTTGGGGAATGAGTCTGGGGGCAGTGACTAGGTAGAGGCAGTGGCTAGGATCCCATCACATGGACACACCTGCTGTTTCTGTGGGAACTAAAAGTTCAGGGACACACCTGTCGTTCCAGTGAGCAGTAAGGCACATATGAAGAAGTTAGGACATTGGCTGGAGGGTACAGTAGGTACAGTGGGGTCTATGATGAAGTTAGAATACTGGGGCTGGGGGCAGCTCTATTAGGTTTCCATCAAAACCTTTCCCAATACTCCATTTTATTAGTTTCCTCCTCTTCTCCCAAACTACCTCATATGTAACTACTTTGTTCTCTTAATATTTATTCTATTCATACTTACATATGTCCTTATCTTCTCTGTTAGATTGTAAATTCTTTATAAGTAGGGACTGTTTTATTCGTTCTATTTGTGTCCCCAGTGCCTAGCACTCTACTTGGTACATAGAGGTGATATGTGTGTGTGTGTGTAATACATATATATTATATATGTATTATGTACTATAGTATATATAATACATATAATACACATATATGTGTATTATATACTATAGTATATATTATGTATGTATTATATACTATAGTATTATATATGTATTATATACTATAGTATATATGATACATATATTATATATGTATTACATACAATAGTATATATAAATGTATGTGTATATATTTTTTTTCTTTTGATTAATTGCCTTTTCCATTTGGGAATTGCCCACCTAAGAACTATTATTTTTCCAGGTTACTGTAGTTGATTTGGAGTGAGTTTATGTTGTTGTAGCCATTGTGCATTTTAAAATCAAAACATTCAATCAGTACTAGAACAATTAATAGAGCAAAGCAATAGGAAAATGCACCTTGACATCCTTACCAAAAGAACATAAACTCATCCCATATCTATTGGTACTGAAACTTCATCTTGAAGCAAGAAGGGGATTTTTTGAAGTATTCATTCATCTCACTTTGTCTCTGGAACCAGGATGATGTGTTTGTATATAGCCTTGTCTAAAGAATGAATATAAAGCATTAAGTTACTTTTTGGTCTCATCAGTCATATTCCCTTACATCGTGTAATCTTGGGAGCATCATGGTGGTCCTGGGCTGCTCAAAACTGCAGTTACCATCCCTCCTTCTCAAAGTCTTTGGATAACCATCAGTATCTATGCCTCATGACAGATTTGCTATGTATTATAGTCATTCTGCAATGGGGAAATGGAATCCTGGGAAATTTTCCCAATGGACAATCACTTTTTGAGCCCAGAGATCACAGGAAATGTAGTTACTAATAGATTGTCCTTATATAATTCTTGGTTTATGGGTATGTCCCTTTTATTCCGATTGCTTCTCAGCTGAATGACTGCAGGAGTACCATTCCCTCCTCACTATTGCCCTTGGAAATGCTGTCCCCTCCTCCCTTCCCTTTCCTCTCTCTTCCACAGATAGCCTTCATTACTGTGGTCCTCCTTCCATACCTCTGACCACTTTTCACTTTACCCCATTTATAAGTCCAGGACTGGTCTAGAGCAGGATGGGAAGTGACTAAAGGGAAGGGAAAGGAAACACCTGACGCAATCATTTCCCTCACCAGTATGTGGGTCTCTTCCACAACACTCCTCGAACACATCCCATTTCCTATCCTCCACCCTTGCTGACTCCCACCTACTCCTAGGACTCAGAGCCTGCAACTAGCTTTTATGATGGAATATTTTTTTTCCTTTTTAGAAGGAAGCTAATTTAAGGAAAAGTCTGGGATACCTTCTGAACTATAAAAGAATCTTTGCCATGGGGTGGCTAGGGTGCAGTGAATAAAGCACAGGCTCTGGAGTCAGGAGAACTTGAGTTCAAATCTGGCCTCAGACACTTAACACTTACTAGCCATGTGACCTTGGGCAAGTCACTTAACCCCAATTGCCCCTAGGAAAAGAAAAAAAAACTTTGCCAAGACCCCAAGAATCTTTTTGCTTTGAAAAAATGATGTAGTCAGGGTAGGATTGCTAAGTAGCTTAGATCATCTTCATTTGCAAAAGCTCCCAAGAATTTTCATGTTACTTTTTGAACTTCGGAAATTAGTCCCTGTCATGGCGATTGAAGATTTTGATAATGCCTAGTGTTTCATTTAGGAAAAAAAGATTTAACCATTTCCAAACACAAAAGTGGAAGGTGTCTGAAGTATTTCATCTGGAAACAATGCAAAAAGAGCCTCCAATGCCTATTTCCAATGACAAAAGTGTAAAAGTTTTAGGCATGGTGTCACTCTATCTTAGTACTGTTCATTTAACAATATATTTGGAAATCTTATGGGTTTTCCCTCCCTCCCATACTCCTCTATTTTGCAATATAAAAATAAAAAAACCTGAAACAATAGAGGTGGCTAAGTGGTGCCATAGTATACAGAGTGCTGGAAAAAATCCTCAGCTTAAATCAAACCTCAGACAATTATTAGTTGTGTGACCCTAGGCAAAAGGCAGTTATCTATTAGTGTGGATAGAGTGCTGGGCCTGGAGTCATGAACACTTATTTTCCTGAGTTCAAATCTAGTCTCAAACACTCACTAGCTGTGTGACCCTGGGCAAATTACTTAACTTCTGTCTGTCTCATTTTCCTTACCTTGAAGGTGGCAGATGCAGGTATTGTGCAGGGCTAAGAACAATAAAACTGCACAGATTCATCCTCACAGTAAACATCAACATTCAACAGACTATATCACCGTAAAGAGAAGAGTCAGACCGGATGTGAGAGCTATGAAGTGATGTGTGGCAGAGTGCTGGACTGATCATAGACTTATCCTCTCCCACCTAAACATTCACATTCAACTAAAGCAGCAGCCCCAAGGCAAGACAACTACCAGAGGACTTCAGGTCGACAGATTAGAGTGCTTCTCTAAATGTGAACAGCTTATTGCTAACTTGGAGAGAAAGCTGAGCTAACAGTGGAGCAGAAAAGGAGTGAGCAGCTTTCAGAGACTTGGTATACAGAACTACGTTTACTCATTTGGGCCAGAAAACTCACAAACATGGAGATTGGTTTGATGAAGATAAATAGCAAATTCAGAAGCTAATAAATGAAAAGTAAGACCTCCATGGGGTTTGCCATCAGGATAGTTCTTCTGTCTCTAAGAAGGTAGCATTTAAGTCCATCAAAAGTAATGTGCAAGTGAAGATTAAAGGGGCCAAGGATTCTTGGCTCAGTAAGAAGGCAGAGGAAATTCAGTTTTATGCTGATAGTAACAATCCAAAGCACTTCTATGATGCCATGAAGGCTATTATAGCCAAAGGCCTATGGTGCATCTCAACTACTCGGTGCTAATGGAGCTGCATTGATTAGTGATAAGGATATGATCCTAGAGAGAGCGGCTGAATACTTCCATAATGTTCTCAACAGAGCATCACAAGCTAATGCTGAAACCAACGGCCATTTACCTCAGGTTGAAGTCAATCCCTCTCTAGCTGAATTTCTATCTGAAGAAGAGGTTTTGATGCCATGAGGTTCCTTTTGTGTGGCAAAGCACTTGGTACTGATTCTATTCCAGCTGAGGTTTACAAGATGGGGATCTGCGGTTCATACAAAAGCTGACTGAAATCTTCTGGGTTATATGGCAAAAGGAAGTTATCCCCTAGGAGTTCAAGGATGACTCCATTTTCCATCTCTATAAAGGAAAAGGAAACAGGTTATTCTATGACAATTACAGGGCTGGGGGTAGGGGGGGTTGGGAGGGATGGGTCTCTCTTTTAGTCACTGCCAGCAAGATTCTTTCCAGAATTCTCCTTATCCTTATCCTTCTTATCCTTCACTTGGTAGATGGTGTAATGGGAATGGGAATTTGAAGATCTTCCCTGCCCTGTGATAGGCTTAAGTGAATTTGAGGACCTTCCCTGATTGAAAATAAACTCTGCCCCCTAATAGACTGCATGTGGCCACATGGAGCCTATGGTGGGAGGCTTGTTTTTCAGGAACACCCACACCTTGTTACTTTGTGATTGGGCAATGGGTCATGAGGGTTGTGATGTTCTTTGACCCTGGAGAAGGCTATATATGCCCTGATGGGAGGTTTTGCTTTGGGGCTCGGGAAGAGTTGTATGATTTGGCCAGATGAGATTCTGGGCAGCCGTTGAGCTCCCCGGCTTTGAAAACCCAGATGTTGGTGCTTCTTTCTCTGGTAACTGACTATGTATGGATGAAATGGTCAAAAACCTGGAAGCCCTGTATGATGGTCTGTTTCTGTTTGTATTTTTTGTCTGTTTGTAACATCTGTTTGTATTTTCTCTCAAGTTCAGGGTGCTGACTTTTCCCCCTGACCTAGGTAAATGATATATGTTTGATTAAAGTTAAATTGTTAACCTCTTCTTGAGGTGCTTTCCTTTAGAAAAGCATATCAAAGAACCTGTGCTAGCAGCCATCCTGGGTATGCTAGGGTGCTAGCTGCTACAATTATTTAACTTAGAGCCAGTGTGGCTTCAGAAGGGGTTCAGGAATGGTCACAATGATATTTGCTGAACTAACAACTCCAGGAGAAATGCCAGGAGCAGAACAGAGGTCTGTACACAATGTTTGTCAGTCAGACTAAGCCTTTGATACTGTCAGTCATGAGGGCTTGTGGAAGATCAAGCACAAATTTGGTTTCCTAAAGAAGTTCATCATACACCAGTATCATACACCAATTCTATGATGGCATGCTTGTACAGGTTCTAATAATGGAAGATTCCCTTGTGCTTTCCTAGTCACCCATAGAGTGAAGCAAGGTTGTGTGCTTGCTCCCATGCTTTTTGCATGTTGTTTTCAGTGATGTTGTAAGTTGCCTTTAGCAAAGATGAAAAAGGCATCAAGGTCAGCTACTGTAATGATTGGAAGTTATTTAACTTGAAAAGGCTACAAGCCAAGACTAAGTTGGAGGGAGAGTTGGTTTGTGATTTTTTTTTTTGTTCACAGATGATTGTACACTCAATGCAGCCTCTGAGGTTGAGATACAACAGATTATGGTTTGATTCCCTGCCACTTAGGCTAATTTTGACCTGACAACACCAAAAAAACATAGGTCCTCCACCAGTTAGCACCATGCAATCCATATATGGAACCACTGGTTACAGCAAATTAGATTTTTAATGATGTGGATAAGTTCACTTATCTTGGCAGGGATGTGAACATAGAACATAGTCTTATGTTTAGTCTTATATTATTTGGCTCCAGAAAACAGAACTAGGACCAATGGATGGAAGCTGCGTGGAAACACATTTGGACTTACTTTCAGGAAAAGCTACCTAACCATTCAATCTATTTGAAACTGAAATGGGGAGACAGAGGCCTGGGTGCACAGAGACACTGCAGTGCACAGACAGAGACTTGGACTCCAAAAAAAAAAAAATTATAGACTAATTCCCCTCATTCATATAGATGCAAAAATTTTAAATAAAATATTAGCAAAAAGACTACAGCAATTTATCACAAGAATAATACACTTTGATCAGGTAAGATTTATTCCAGGAATGCAAGGATGGTTTAATATTAGAAAAACCATCAGTATAATTGATCATATCAACAATAAAGCTAGCAGAAACCACATGATTATCTCAATAGATGCAGAAAAGGCTTTGACAAAGTACAACATCCATTCCCATTAAAAATACTAGAAAGTATAGGAATAAATGGAACCTTCCTTAAAATAATAAGTAGCATCTATTTAAAGCTGTCAGCAAGTATTATATGTAATGGGGATAAGCTAGAAGCATTTCCAATAAGATCAGGGGTGAAACAAGGGTGTCTACTATCACCCCTCTTATTCAATCTGGTACTAGAAGTGTTAGCAGTAGCAATTAGAGAAGAAAAAGAAATCAAAGGAATCAAATTAGGCAAAGAAGAGACCAAGTTATCACTCTTTGTGGATGATATGATGATATACTTAGAGAATCCTAGAGAATCAAGTAAAAAACTACTTGAGACAATAAATAAATTTGTCAAAGTTGCAGGATATAAAATAAACCCACAGAAACTCTCAGCATTCCTTTATATTTGTAATGAAATCCAACAGCAAGAGATAGAAACAGAAATTCCATTTAAAGTCACTGTAGACATTATAAAATATTTGGGAATCTACCTGCCAAAACAAGCCCAAGATCTATATGAACACAACTACAAAATACTTTTCACATAAATAAAGTCAGCTCTAACTAATTGGAAAACATCATTTGCTCATGGCTGGGTCAAGCTAATATATTAAAAATGACAATTTTACCTGAATTAAATTATATATTTAGTGCCATACCAATCAATTTACCAAAAAACTTTATAGAGCTAGAAAAAATAATAAAAAAATTCATTTGGAAGAACAAAAGGTCCAGAATATCAAGGGTATTAATGAAAAGAAATGCTAGGAAAGGTGGCCTGGCTATACCAGATTTTAATCTGTATTATAAAGCAGCAGTACTGGCTGAGGAACAGAGCGGTGGATCAATGGAATAGATTGGGTACACGAGACTCAGCAGTCAATGACTATAGTAATCTACTGTTTGATAAACACAAAGACCCCAGTTTTAGGGATAAGAACTTGCTATAAGAACTGCTCAGCAAACTGGAATATAGTATGGCAGAAATTGGGCATAGACCATTAAAACACTGTAAACCAAAATTAAGTCTAAATGGGTGTGTGATCTAGGTATAAAGGATGATACTGTAAGCAATCTTGGAAAACAAGAAATAATTCACCTGTCAGATTTATGGAGAGGGGGAGGTTTCATGACCACACAAGAATTAGAGAGCATTATAAAATGTAAAATGGATAACTTTGAATACATGAAATTGAAAAGCTTCTGTACAAACAAAGCCAATGTAACCAAGATTAAGAGGGAAGTGGGAAATTGGGAAAGAATTTTTACAACCAATGTCTCTGATAAAGGACTCATTTCTAAAATATACAGAGAACTGAGTCAAATCTATAAGAATACAAGTCATTCCCTGATTGATAAATGGTCAAAGGATATGAACAGACATTCTCAGAGGAAAAAATTAAAGATATCTATAAACATATGAAAACATGCTCTAAATCACCATTGTTTAGAGAAATGCAAATCAAAACAACTCTGAGGTACCGCATCTCACCAGTCAGATTGGCTAAGATGACAAAACAGGAAAATGATAAATGCTGGAGAGGATGTGGAAAAATTGGAACACTAATACATTGCTGGTGGAGTTGTGAACTGATCCAACCATTCTGGAGAGTAATCTGGAACTATGTCCAAAGGTCTACAAGTAATTTCATATCCTTTGACCCAGCAATACCACTTCAAGGGTTGTATCCCAAAGAGGTCACAGAAGCAGGAGGAAGACCCACATGTACAAAAATATTTATAGCAGCCCTTTTTGTGGTGGCAAAGAATTGGAAATTAAGGGGATGCCCATCAATTGGGGAATGGCTGAACAAGTTAAGGTATATGAATGTAATGGAGTACTATCGATCCATAAGAAAAGAGGAGCAGATGGATTTCATATTTACGTGGAGAGGCTTATATGAACTGATGCTGAGTGAGAAGAGCAGAACCAGGAGAAATTTGTACACAATTACAGACACGATGAATGTGTGACGACCAACTTTGACAGACCAGACTCTTCTCAGAAATGCAGGGCTGTAAGCAAACTCCAGAAGACTCATGATGGAGAGAGATGTCTACATTCAGAGAAAGAACCAGAAAGAACAGAGTTTGAATGCAGATTGAAGCAAATTACCTGCTCTCTTGCTTTGTCTCGTTTGGTTTGGTTTCCTCTTTCCCATTGTTCATTCCATCCATTACAATCCTTCTTTTTAAAGACCCAATGTCTAATGTGAAAGTATCTGCAGATCCTATACCTGATTGTATGCTGCCATAGGGATGGGGAGGGGAGGGAGAGGAAGAAAATTTGAAACTCAAAGAACTGGGGAACTGAATCTTGTAGACTCAAAATAAACAAACAAATTAATAAAGATAAAAGAAAAGTGAAATGGGTTGCCTGGAGAGGTTGCAATTTCTTCCGGCTTGGATGTCTTCAAGGAGAGACTGGATGACCACTTGTGGCATATGTCATAGTAGCAATTCCTTTTGAGTATGGGTTGGATTAGCAAGGTCTCTTCCAATTCAAAGTCTGTGGTTCTGTTTCCCCAGAGTTTATGTCCTTTCCACTGTACCATGTAGGGAGATAAAGAGCTGGAACTAATGTCTCTTTAGTGATCCAGTCTATGATTTCTTAATTGTCATGGTTTCTTAAGGGAAAGTCCCTCAAGAGGTTATGTTGGGCAATAATAACCTAATTATTAATAACTTAATTGCAGTTTCCTAAGCACACTGGGGCATTTTAGTACATTACCCAATGTGGGGATTCCCAGGCTCTAGCTAAAAGTTCTATCTTTCAATATGGGCTTCACCATTAATTCTGAGACACCATCATACACATTTTCTATATGTGACCCTTGTAATTAAAACAAGAATGAGATTAGTTACTTTTCCAAACTTGCCAAATCCCAGGAAAGTCCCCTTCTTGGGCTGTCAACAACTACATGCAGTCCAAAAAGCATTTATTATGTACAGAACACTATGCTAGGTCCTGGAAATGCAGAGGAGAGAAAAAAAAAACATCATTCTTCTGAGGCAGTTAACATGCATACAGATAACTATATACAGTATTTAATTATGTTTAAGGAGGAAGAGCACACCCTTTCATGATGCCTCTGCCAAGAAACCACCAGAGGAATATATAGATTTTACACAGGAAGACAGATCTTATAAGTAGAACCATTTTGAAAAGATTGATGGGAATAATCCTTTTAGCCGTAAGGTTTCTAGTCACTTTTTTTGCATGTAGATATCACCAGATAGCTGATTCTAAGTGACATATATGGTTTATTTCAATGCTGTTGTATTATACAGATATAGCCTCAATCTTAAAACTAATCTCTCAGTATAGACTTCCCAGACTACATCTCCCAAACAAAACAACAGGGCACTTGTTAGCTTAACACAAGCAAAGCTTTTACATTCCTTTTGCATCAAACTGGATAATCTACCCTTGAAAGAGTTTCTATACTCTAAGCAGCTTGACGCAGTTATACTTTACATGTGCCAATCTGATCTCCCATTTGAACTTGCACAAACCTGGAAGGAGAGGTCAAAGTGAGAGAACAACACAGACCAAACAGAATAGTCTTATTGACAAAATAGTGTAACTAAGTTCTGGAAACAGCCTCTCACGTAGAAAATACTCTAAGTCACGCAGCTTAACACTTTTTTTTCTTTTTCATAATTAATTTATTTTTAGTTTTCAACATTCACTTCCACAAGATTTTAAGTTCCAAGATGGTGTGCATTCTGATTACCCCTTATTTTAACACTTTCGATCAAACTTCTGATTCCTAAAAGGCTATTTTCTAGTCTCTCTGATCCTTAGGTTCCTCTTCTATAAAAATGAGGCAATTATAATAAATGGTTTTTAAGGTCCCTCCATTTCTTTTGCCTTTTTTTTTTTACTTTTGGAGGGCAATTGGAGTTAAGTAACTTGCCCAAGGTCACATGGCTAGGTTTTTGTTTGTGTGCATGTTAAGTGTCTGAGGCCAGATCCAAACTCAGGCCCTTCTGACTCCAGGGCCGACACTCTACTCACTGCGCCACTTAACCGCCCCTGGTCCCTCCATTTCTAACATTCTTTGATTCTAATGCAAGGTTGTGGCTCAGTTATCTAACAGGCTCAGTTATCTAGCAGCCATCTTCTCAGTAACTATGGTTCTAAAAAAATCTACCATGCTGGTTTATAGTGCTTCCTATCCTGCAAAATACAGGCAATGATATTCAAAATTCAGGCCAATTTGTGAAGGCCTATGTTGCCTGACATCTACAAAACTTTGGCATTAGATGAAGCAACATTGCAAAAGGCAGCCAATTCCATAGGGGAAATATCATAAAGGTCATGACATTCATGGAAGTTTCATGATATCATGGCAGTATGGTGATGAGACATTAATGGTGTTATTGCAAAATATTATTGGTCAGGACAATATTTTGTGAGGTTATGCCTACAATTAGTATCTATAGAATACTTTCTAATAATTGTCATTTAATAGTATGAATTGATCACTCAGCCTGATTATCCTCCTTTGCATCCTGAAAGGATGTTGGTATTCCAGAGAGGGGGGGATCATTTAGTGAAAAGTGGAACGGAGTCACTAGTCCCGAGTCCTGTTCCTGTCTCTGTCACTCACCAGGTCTCTCCCTGGACAATTGCCTGAAGGATTTAGACCAGGTGACTTCAACGTTCCCTATCATTTTATGTGCTAGCTCAGAGAACAAAAACAACAATGATGCTTGGGTCCTTTTCTCTATTTGAATATTTACATCTCTTTTAATTAGTCTTGTTTTGTAAAATCTTCTGGAGCATTTGGTGATGGAGTGATTGTTGGCCAGCTTGTAACTAATGCCCTGTATGTACCTATCCATGGTTTACCTAATGACCTTATATTTCTGAACTTATTTGGCTCTCAGCAGTTTAACTTCTACCTTCAGACATTCCCTGTGGGTTCCTGTTAACTAGCTAACCCCATCCCTTTCTCCAACCTGGCTATGAAAATAATTCCCGTCATCATTGCTACTTCAATATGTATTTCTCTCAGCTGCCAAAGTGATCTTCCTAATGCACAGGTCTGATCATGTCTTCCTCCTACCCAATAGATTCCACTGTTACCCTATTCTGTTGTTAGTGTTCAGTCATTTCAGTGGTGTTATACTCTTCATGACCCCATTTGGGAATTTTTTTTTTACAGAAATACTGAACGGTTTGCCATTTCCTTCTCCAAATCATTTTATAGATGTGGAGACTAAAACAAACAGGGTTAAGTGACTTGCCCAGGGTCACAAAACTAGTAATTGTCAGGTCAGATTTGAACTCAGGAAGATGAGTCTTCCTGATTCCAGCCACAGCACTCTGTCCACTGTACCACCTAGCTGACCTTATCACTTTATTACTTCTAGGATGAAGTATAAAAGCCTCTGTTCAAAGCCCCTCCTAACCTGACCCTCCTTACCTTTCCAAACTTCTTGAACCTTATACCTCCTCTTCTGACATACCCTGTAATTCAGTGGCACTGGCCTTCTTGCTGTTTTTTGAAGTGGTAATTTCACTGGCTATCCCTCAGGTCTGGAATATTCTCCTTCCTCATCTCCACCTCCTGGTTTCCTTCAAATTTCTGCTTGAATTGCGTCTTCTACTTTTCTAAGTCCTCCTTAATTCTAGAGCCTTCTCTCTGTTGGTAATCTCTAATTTATTCTGTATGTAGCTTTTTTATACATAGTTGCTGGCATATTGTTTCCTCTATTAGATGGTGCACTGCTCAAGGGCAGGGTCTATCATTTGCCTTAAGTGCTGGATCCTTAATAAATGTTTATTGATGAACTCCATTGACCCCCTCCACAATTATTTTTATATGTATATATGTACATATATGTCATTTAAGTCCAATATCAAAATGCATTGCAAATATTTAACACAAAATCTAGTGAACATGGAATCCAAGAAAGTCAATCACAGATTCTCAAGAATTTCAAAGGAAGACCCAGCAGTTAATGAATATAGTAATCTATTGTTCGATAAACCCAAAGACCCCAGCTTTGGGGATAAGAATGCACTATTTGACAAAAACTGCTGGGAAAACTGGAATACAGTATGGCAGAAACTGGGCATAGATCATTATCTAACACCATATACCAAAGTCAAGTCTAAATGGGTGCATGATCTAGGTGTAAAGGATGATACTGTAAGCAATTTGGGAAAGCAAGGAATAGTTTGCCTGACAGATTTGTGGAGAGGGGAAGACTTTAGGACCAAACAAGAATTAGAGAGCATTATAAAATGCAAAATGGATAATTTTGATTACATTAAATTGAAAAGCTTCTGTACAAACAAAGCCAATGTAACCAAGATCAAGAAGGAGGTGGGAAATTGGGGAAGAATTTCTACAACTTGTGTCTCTGATAAAGGACTCATTTCTAAAATTTATAGAGAATTGAGCCAAATCTGTATGAATACGAGTCATTCCCCACTTGATAAATGGTCAAAGAATATGAACAGGCAGTTTTCAGAGAAAGAAATTAAAGATATCTATAAGCATATGAAGAAATTCTCTAAATCACTATTGATTAGAGAAATGCAAATCAAAACAACTCTGAGGTAACACATCTCTCCAGTCAGATTGGCTAAGATGACAAAACAAGAAAGTGACAAATGCTGGAGAGGATGTGGACAAATTGGAACACTAATACATTGCTGGTGGAGTTGTGAACTTATCCAACCATTCTGGAGAGCAATCTGGAATTATGCGCAAAGGACTACAAATAATTTCATACCCTTTGACCCAACAATACCACTTCTAGAGTTATATCCCAAAGATATCATAGAAGTGGGAAAAAGGCCCATATGTACAAAAATATTTATAGCAGCCCTTTTTGTGGTTGCAAAGAATTGGAAACTAAAGGGGTGCCCATCAATTGGGGAATGGCTAAACAAGTTGTGGTGTATGAATGTAATGGAATATTATTGTTCTATAAGAAATGAGGAGGTGACGGATTTCATAATTACCTGGAGAGACTTATACAAACTGATGCTCAGCGAGAAGAGTAGAATCAGAAGAAATATACAATCACAGACATATTATATCTGTGATGACCAATTATGATAGACTGGACTCTTTTCAGCAATGCAGTGATATAAGTCAATCCCAAAAGACTCAAGAAAGAGAGAAATGCGCCATTCAGAGATATAACTAGAAAGAACTGAGCCTGACTCCTGATGGAAGCAAACTAAATGATCTTTTACTTTTCATTGTTTGGTTTTATTTCTTCTTTACCATCTTTCATCCCACCTAGTACAATACGCCTTTGTAATTGGAATAATGTCTAATATGAATGTATTTGCAGATCCTATACTGGACTATATGCTGTCGTGGGGGGAGGGGGGAGGGAAGTAAAGGAAATTTGAAAATCAAGGAACTATGGAATTGAATCTTGTTAACTGAAACTAAACTAATAAACTAATTTAAAAAAAGAAATGTTTGATATATCAGCAATTGAAAGTGAAAGCAAAAGCATTAAAGTGATCCAAAGAAGTGAAGAAGCTCAAGAAGAGAATAAACAATTCAACTACTTTATCAATAAATTATTTATTATTTATTATATATTATAGAGACTTGAGAATCAAAGAATAAGAAGAAGGAAAAAAACTTTAGTGATAGGGGATGTGACATACTTCTGGTCATATATATTACTCCAAGAAGTCTACAATAAATAAAACACAAATTGGATTAATTGTGAAACAGTAAGCTTATGCATCTTTAAAATAATAAACAACCAATGCAGATCAAAGCATACTATTTGCTCTCTCTTTTGTTTTGTTTTGTTTCTTCATTCTGATTACTCATTCTCTTGGTTATTTTTCTTTTTTATAACATGACTAATGTAAAAATATGTTTAATATATATAGAGCCTATATCAGATCACATGCTGTCTTGGGGAGGAGGTAAGGGAGAGAGGGGGTAAATTTAAAACTCAAAAATTTGTGGGACTGAATGTTGTAAACTAAAAGTAAATAAATAAATTTTTAAAAATGAAAAAAAAAGAATTTCAAAGGGAATTTCTTCTTCAGGAATGGATAAGAGATAATATTGGACAATATTATGTTTTATTAATCTCATTCTCTTATCTATAGTAATGTCAACACTTAAGAAGATATAAAATAGTTATATGATATAAACATATACCTTGTTCTTTGTTTTTGAATATTATGTATTCCAATATGTTCTAATGCACAGATATCTTCTCACCTTTCCTTTCTTCCAAAACATTCTTCCCCATTCTTCAAAACTTTGTTCAGCTCATCTATTCCTACCCTGATCAATCACATCTACCTCAAGTAACTGAGGAGTCTTCCGAGCCCCATAGTGCTTGTATACATCAAAATGTAGAAACTGTTCCCATGGAAAGGACCTTAGAGATCATCTGGTCTAACATCCCTCTACAACATTAACAACAAACAATTGTCTTTAAAGCAACACTGGCAGAAGGATATACAGCCTCTATTTGAATACATCCAGTAGTGATAAACTCACTATATTACAAGATACTCTGAACCTATCCAATTTTTACAAAATTCCTACCTTAACTTCCTTTTACTTCCACCATAAGTATTTTATTCCCTATTGAAACAACATATAATTAATATGACTGAGAGAATATTTTTATGAAATCATATTTGCAAAACCCAGACCTGTCACATAGTAGGAACTATATTAATGCTTATTTCTCTTCTCCTTCCCCCAACCTTCTACAAGAAATCCTATTAAGTGTCTGAAAAAGAGCCTATCATGTCACCTTTAAATACCATCCTGCCTCAGGATATATATATATATATATACTCTCATGGTTCTCAACCATTCCTTTTATGAGAAATAGCATATGATTATAAATAGAGTGCTGGAAACAGGACAATCTTGGCTCAAATCCTTCCTTTGATACTTACTAGCTATGTGACTATGACCAAGTCACCTATCCTCTCTGAAATTTAGATGACTTTGTAGAATGGAGATGACAATACCAGTAGTGACTATCTCACAGCATTGTTGAGAGGCTTAAATGAGATACTGTATATGAGGACTTTGCAAGTGTGAAAGTGCCCTAAAAATGCCAATCACTATCATTGCTATATGATATCCCTTCCAGACCTCTCACCATCCTACTTGTTCTTCTCTAGTTGCTCTCCTCTGGATTTACTTTGTCATCATTCTTCTTCAAAGGTGATCCCAAGTCTTGGATCTAATATTCTTCATGTTATTTGAGCAATGAACAATACAGTTGACAGGTTCTACCTTGATACCCCTTGTCAATGCAACCTAAGACCGCATTACCAGTTTCGGCAGCCCCAAAAATCACCCATGGCTCATCGATGATAGCTCACATTTCTATAGTATTTTAAGCTGTATAAATCCTTTTTCCCACACCAACCTTATGAGGAAGGTAATGAGTACCAGTATTGTTATCCCCATTTTTGCCATTGCAGAGACTGAAGCTCAGAAAGTTGACTTTCCCAAATCCATAAGAGATAATATTCAAACTCAGATTTTATATAAATCAGTTTTAGTTCTTTTCTCACTGTACCAAGTATCTTCTATACATATGCAATTGATTTTCTTTTAACTTAAAGGCAAAGACATCTCAAACTCAACACATCCAAAATAGTGTCTACATTTTTCCAGTCATTCAGTATCTTTCTCTCTTTCAGATACCTTGAGAATCAATTCCCCAGTGTCTTCAAAATTGTGTTACCTCCAGCACAGACCTCTTCTGTATATGTGTGATCTTCCCATCTTTGTTTTCTTCATGCTATTTTTATTTCTTCATGCAAAATGGAAGTCATGTGAGAGTCCAAGAATGGGATATCACTGCCATTGCTAGACAAAATAATTTGTTACAAACATTGCGATCTTTCATTTCTGATGTGTTTCTTGTTCTCTTCCAAGTTTCATCCTTAAATTCTTTCAGAATGATTTAATGGGTTTTGTGCCAAGCTTTCTGTTATTTTTTTCCTGTTCTCTACTATTTCTAGCTATTTTATGAAGCTCTTCCAATATTCTCCTCCTTAAGATTTTACAAACTGTTGTATTCTCAGCAGTGTTGCCCTTGGGCACCATATCTCTTGACTAGCAAAAAGATCAATTTTATGTGTTTGTTTGTTTTCTGGGTAAGGCAGTTTGCTCGCTCTTTGAGCCCTCTCATTGTGGTAACACTTTAGTTAAACTTCTGCAAAATATAATAAAAATCCGTGATGATATTTTCCCCTTGTCCATTTTCCATTTCTAGAGTGAATTAATCATGTTGGTGTTATTTTAGTTGCACACCATATCTCCTTTTTATTTTTACTTGGTCTTATATTATGGCATGAATTTTTAATTTTTACTCTATATACAGTAGGACCATCAACTTGCTTAAACACCTGATTGAGAAATTAGATAGATAGATAGTCATTTATTGTCTGTTAAAATAAGCTCAATTTAATTTTTGTTATTTGGCATATGAAATGCCAGATTCTTATGTCATTTGTACTTTATATACTGTCCTTCACAACAGTGGCAAACATACTTGGCATGGTGACATCTTCTTGTTTCTACCTCATTTCCTACTGAAGATCAGAGAATTACTGAACAAAGTTATCTCTCAATGAATCATAAGCTATCTATCAATGAATCATAAAAGATCTTTATATATGTGTGGGAGAGACCTTGTTAGAGGAAAATTCATAAGGCTGAATCTTGCTCTTCTGTACCCAATAAATAATCAACAAAGAATAAACACAACAAACTGAATATTTTCTACAAGTTTAGGAAAGTCTGTGACTATGAAGACATATATGGTAGAAAATCATTTGTGAAAATCTACTATCCTCAGAAAATTATTAGTAACTACTCACTAAGCTAATAAGCACTCAGTAAAAGCTTATTGTGAGATAAAATTCATCTTTCCTCTTTTCTCTACTCAGTCACTCCACAGCTCAAAAAGCTTCAGTATCTCCCTACCACCTATAGGATAAAATACAAACTTCTATGCCTGGAAATTAAAGTCCTTCACAATCTAGATCCAGCCTGTCTTTCCACACTGATTTCCTATTACTTCCCCCTCCTATTCTATGGCAAATTTCCTCTTCCAATTCCACCACATTCCATCTCTTGCCTCTATGATTTTGCACAGACTGTCCCACCCTTCTTCTTCTCTCCCACATGCCTATGATGTTCTCCCTCCTCTCCAGGATCCCTATCACCCTTCTAGTCTCAGCTAAAATGTTTATGTCAAGGGGTGGCTAGGTGGTGCAGTGAATAGAGCATTGGCCCTGGAGTCAGGAGGACCTGAGTTCAAATCCAGCCTCAGACATAACACAAAAACTAGCTGTGTGACCTTGGGCAAGTCACTTAACCCCAATTGCCCTCCAAAAAACAAAATAAAATAAAACATTTACTTCTATACAAGACCTTTCCTGATCTCTGTTCTCCTACCATGATAGTTCTTCATATTCCCCTTTGCCATGAAATTATTTTATATATATTTGTGTTTTCACCCAGAAGAAATTAAGTGTTTTGAAGATTAGAAATGCTTCATTTCTATCGTTACATCTCCAGCAACTAATATGGTGCTTAGGACGACAGTTGGAGCTTAACAAATATTTGTTATTTGAAATGAATTGATGAAAAAGGAGGACATCAACTCCTTTGAACAGGCACATTATTTCCCAGCACCTATGCCATGAAAATGTAAGCTAGAATATAGTCTAGCCAAAGTTTCCAATGACAGAAGGAATTTGTCTTACGATCTAACCTTCTCCCTGTAATTCATTGTAGTCTTAAGCTTATAATGTCAGAAACACAGGGAAGGCCTTCATGTCCTAAAATGAGAGAACTTCCCCCTCCAAACCATTGACTGATGCCTAAAATATCACAATTAGAATGTGTTCCTCTTGTATTAAGATGCAATTATTACTGAGAAAGAACAAAAACATAAGCTTTTATCAATCATTTACCCTTTAGTGTAAATGAGGTTCAGATCTTTTCCTGAGAACAGGTCTTGATAAGATAGAAAGGGTACAAAGTTTGAGAGCTTTGATTTAAGAAATGGGAATTGATCAATGAATCAGGAAGCATTTATTAAGTACCTATCATGTTCCAGGCACTGTGGTAATAAAGACAAATGAAACAGTCCCTACCCTCATGTGTACATAGATACATGCCTACAAAATAAGTGCAAAGCCATTTCATGGGGGGAGTCATTAGAACTTAGTTTTAAAAGATTTTTAAAGATTTAGAGCTAAAAAGAACCTCAAAGGTAACGGAATCTAACCCAACAAATTAGGGATTCTAAGAGGCCAAGGTGAAAAAGGAGTGTATCACAAACATAAAGGACAACTTATACAAAAACACAGAGATATAACATGGTGCATGGTGTCTGGGAACAGGAAGGCCAGGTGATTGAAAAGCACTTGGAAGAGAGAGGTGAAGAAAAGAACCAAAGACATGCTTTACATATATCCCAATTTTGCCTGTAGCTTCCCATGCTTGGCCAAAACTTATTTTATATTTATGGTTACATTTCTCATAAATATATTTTACATTTATAAATATGCTTAATATTTAAATTGTCAAGCCAAAGTAGAAACACAACAATCAAGTGACCTGCTTCTGTCCCATCTTAGCCTCCAGATCACATGATCATAACAAAATAAAATCCAGTTTTTCCCAGAAGCAAAGAAAGTGATTTATTATCCAATATGGGAACTTACAGGTAATAGGACTGTAAGATAATAAGTTAAGAACTCAGAGACATTTAGAGACCATCCACTCCAATCCCTCCATTTTTCCAGATGAAGGTACTAGGGCCCAGTGAGGAAAAGTGATTTACCCAACATCACACAGGTAATAAGCTGTAATCCAGGATTTGAACCCAAGACTTCCAACCCCAAAGTCATTGCTTTTTCCCCCTGAATCATAACATCAGTCCCCTTTCTTTCTCCTTCCTTGTAATGTGAAGCATCGTGATCATCCTGGTAAAAAGCAAAGCAAACCCACTAAGTCAATGAACAATGAAGCAACTACCTCTCCAGTTCCTTGTGAGACCTCCATGCATGCAAATCAGGCTTAATTTATTGAGTGTTTCTTTTCTTCAACATAAGGAATTGTTTAAATATTTTCATTAAATGTACTTTGGAATGATAAAGATAATTACTGTACGTGTTGAAAATGTAGTGATCCACTTGACACAGGGAGAATAAAAGATACAGAGAAAAATGCTACCACCCCCACAGCAGCGAGCACACTGTCTTTGTAATTGCAGGCAGACATGGCAACCATAAGGCTGTGCTTTCTTTCATTAACATCTGAGGGGATGAAGATATGTTGCTTGGTAATTAAAACTCACTGAAAATTACAAGGGGGAAAATTAATTAAAAGTCAGGCACAGGAGCAAGAATTCAAATCAAGATTATTTTTTTTCCTTAGATTTATAATAATACGCCTGACGCCTTTCCATGTTATTACTCAGGAAAAAAAAAGGAAACTGTAATATTGCCAAGAATTCAGCAACGCATACTGAATTAATCATAGATTCAGAGCTAAAGTGACCTTACAAATAATACAGTCCACCCCCCTCTCATGTGACAAATGAGGAAACAGAGAGGTTTGTATGACTCAACTAAGATCACACAGTCTGTTGTTCTATCCATGTAAACTGTAACAACTGGGAGCACAAATTTTCACAAAGTTCAGTTGATTTGTCTTGTATAAATACAGCAACTCAATTCTGCCTCTCTACCAGTTTGGATAAACTGAGTTATCAGGAGGAAGAAGCCATGTGCCTTTTATCTAAAAGTTTTTTTATCACTTTTCCCTGAAAGGTTCGATTCAAACTTGAGCTTCCCACGTTGACCAATGGCTGTTGAAAAGAGATTTTGATGCTTATGGAGAACTGATTGACTGTGAAAAGAGACACTGTCCCAAAAGGAATAGTTATAGCTGTCTTTTAAAGTGTGAGCTTCTTAGGTTAACTCTTCAGAAGTTGTTACTGCATTTCTGCACACTTGACCTTGCTTAGGAAACTACCATCACATACATGGTTGGTCTTTAGTTTATGGCTATGTGGCTCAATCAGTTAGACTTTTCCAAAGGAATGGATAAGTGAGAGAGTTTGAGCATAGCATGTTTGGTTATCTTACTTTATAAAAATACAGTCTTACTCAAAATCACAAGTATAAATGTTAATCATTAATTACCATAAGAGGAGCACTAAAATCAGGATGAGGGACACCGAGAATTTTCAAAAGTACTGTATCTCTACTGGTCATACACAAAGAGAGGTGGTTTGGAACGAATGCTAGATTTGGAGTCTGGGGACACGGGTATGAATCTGGACCCTGGTACTGTCTCTCTGTGTGACTTTGGGCAAGTCATTTAACCCAGCACCTAGATATTGGATGGCACTTGGAGTTGGGAAGAATTGTTGAGATCCCAGTTCAGATACTTTCTAGCCATGTGACCCTGTTTAAGGCCCTGAACTTTGCTCAGGCTCAGTTTCTTCATCTGTGAATAGAGAAAATAGTAGTATCCACCACACAGAGTTGTTATGAGAATCAAATAATATGGCATATATGAAGTGCTTAACTTAAAACTTAACCTTAAGGGGTGGCTAGGTGGCGCAGTGAGTAGAGCGCCGGCCCTGGAGTCAGAAGGACCTGAGTTTGGATCCGGCCTCAGACACTTAATGCATACACAAACAAAAACCTAGCCGTTGTGACCTTGGGCAAGTTACTTAACCCCAATTGCTTTAAAAAAAAAAAAAACTTAACCTTAAAGAGTTATATAAATGCTAGTTGTAATTATTCACCTTCCAGACCTTAGATTACTGAAGAATTTGGATGAAATCATGTCTAATGTCTCTTCCACCTTATGATCCTCTAAGTATTTTCCTAAGGTCAGGAGTTGGGACAGAACTGAAAGGCATATGTTTTTATTAATTCTGAATCCTCAAGGAAATGTATTGCTCTCATGTTAGAAGTAGCCTTTCAGCTTAGCTTTTAAAAACCATAGATTTAGAGGCAGTGGGGACCTTAGAAGTAGAGGTATACTACTCTATTGGAATAGATCGAGTTGTCCAACATAAGATAGACTCCTAGGGCAACAGCTGGTATAACAGAAGATCATTCCACTGGCCTGCAGTGGAAGTGGAGGAGACACTCAAAAGGTTTTGAGCTTTTCAATATGGTCTCAGGAGAGGTAGTATCAAGGCCAAAATGACTAAAATGACTGCTTCCATTGTACATCAGGTCAATGGACCTTTCATGAATCTGACTCATAACTTTCAACACCTTTCAAAATCCTTCCATAGCAATTAGAGCATTGAGGGAAGGGGCTACGCCCAGAGAATAATACTTTCAAATCCAGTCCTTCTTATCAGGTTAGGAGATATGTATAAAGTTAATGGGATTTAAAATTGTCCAGTCCATTAATAGGCCTGACATGGAGCCCATTAAAAGAAGCTTGCTTAGGGGAAGCTTGCTTGTAGGATGACTTTCACACCTGTTGCTAATATCTAATTAGGCATTCAGTCTCAAGGGTTGTGATGCCTTTTAGTTCTGAGAAGGCTATATATATATATGTGTATATATATATATATATATATATACTCTGAGTTGGTATTTTATGAGAAGGCTCTTGTGATTCACTGGTCAAGATTCTGAGTGGCCGTATGTTCAGAGCTTCCCAATTACTCAAATGTAAAGGCTCCTTTGATGCAGGGATGTATGTAAAGTATATAGTTGATTCAGATAGTCAGAGTCCTATCTGTTGGTCTTTATTTTTGTGCTTGTATTTTCTCTGAAGTTCAGGGTGCTGACTTTTCCCCTGAACTAGTGAGTGTAATTTAAAAAGATTGTTGACCCCTTAAATAGCTATCTTTCTTAGTAAAGCAGATCTAAGAACCTGTGCCAGCAGCCATCCTTGGTATACCAGTGTGGTTGTCACTACAGTATGGAAAAGGCGTAAGAGCCAGCAGTCAGCCCAACTGGAGAAACATTGAAAGTACAAAGGGAGCCAAGTGAGGGAATAATTCCTTCAGGAAAAAAGGAAGCAAGGTTGGATGAAAGAAAAGACAGCAAGTCCTTCCTGAGCCAGGGCCCTTACTTCTATAACAATTCTGAGGGAAACCATAAAGGCTTTTCTAGATGTAAAAGCCCTGGCTCAGAAGTCAGTGGACCAGCCCCAAACCAATATGGCAAACAAAAAAAGGTTCTTACAGGTCCCAGTGGCTCCCTCACCCCAGCAGTATACAGTGAGACTGGGTTATTCTGTCTCTTCCAGAATAGGAAGGTGAGAAGAAAAGGTCTTAAAAGGGGGAAACTATTAAACTATCAGGCCCTGACAGCAGCTTTTACCAATAACTTGAGTGAAGGCAGCATCCCTCCTCTTACTTTTAAAATTCCAATAGGAAGCATATAAAAGTAGGGAGAGACTAAAACTCTGGGTGAGAATTTGAAACTCACCCAGGACTTTGAAGATACAAAGCCATTTATACTTAAAGGAAAACAGAACAAGAGAATGGATCTCTTATGGTGAGGCTTTGTGTTCCTGGTTACTTTCTCTGCGTAACTTTGCTACCTCAGGGTCTTCATGGGGAAATATCTACTAGGCTGTGTTGCAAACTGCTTGAGGTCTTGGATACAATGAATACCTAAAAACTGAGCAATAATGAGTCTATTATGAAGTCATTGATAACCCTATCTTTCAAAACACCTCTCAAGTCCTTCTCTAGTCTCAAATTTTCATCTTAAGAAGACACAAGATAACCTGTTGATTGGCATCATAATCTTTATCAATATGCATTTATTGAGGCATTGTGGGAGGCACTAGGGATAAAAAGTCAAGGGAGAGGGGAACAATACATATAAATAAATGCAAAATACAGTACAAAAGAATTTAAATGGCAGAGAGGACTATCAGCAGTATCAGGAAAGATTTCATATCAGGAGTTGCATTTGACTGAACTCTGAAGAAGGTTAGGGTTTCTAAGAGGCAGAGATGAGTTGGAAGTGAATTACAAAAACAGCAAGACATGAAGAGATGAGAGATGAGACATTATTATGAGGAAGTAAGCAAGCTTAACTTCTCCGTAGAGCTTGAGAAGAGTCTGGAAATGTAAACTGGAAGAGATTGTGAAAGGCATTACAGGTGGGCCTGGAGGGCACAAGAGGGATAAGAAAGGATATAGAGAGAAAAGACAGGAGCAACTGGGAGGTTACCTTGGGGTATACACAGTGAGAGGTGGGACAAGGATGATGCTCTAGCAAAGGGGAATGGACAGGTAGGAAATTAAAATAAATATCCTTAATCAAGTTTAATCATATTTTCTATGACAAAACCACTGATATTTATCCACATGGGCCCTCTTGTCTATAAACAAGCATATGCATGTTCTCAGAAACCAAATCTGCAAAAGGTCTTATCCAGAAAAACCAAGCCAAAATGGCATGGGGTGGGGGTGGAGGGGTGTGTGTTGTGTGTGTGTGTGTGGGGGGGGTTTCAATTGCCTAATAATTTTATACCTTGAATACTGAATTTGAATACTGTTTCTAGAGATTTCACTGATTTTATTTTGTAGACAGGAACTTTCATCTATGTATAGTGACAATGGTAAATTCCCAAAGAATTTATTTTAAATTCATTGGAGAAAATATGTCAGTGACCCTGTCCCACAGGAAAAAAAGCCATCAAGAGCATAAGACCTCAACTCTGTATAGAAGCAGGCCAACATAAATTTGAGAAGGTATAGTCCTTTCTGTGAAGTTCGTGGAATAGAAACCCCATCAATTTAGTGTTAGTTTTAATTAAGAACATTTCATTGATGTGGAAAGTTACTAAAGCCTGAGTTATACAATTCCTCCTCCCCTCCCTCCCACTTGCCTACTTACCACCTAGTGGTTTTCAGGCCCTCCTTCCCATTTAACATAGTCAACCTTTCCCCAACTCCTAAGATGCAGCTTTAAAAAAAATATTAATTAGAAGAGAATTTTCTTTGTGAGGTAAAAACAGGCTAGCCAGGGTGCACCTAAGGCAATTCATACCCTGAGTATTTTCAAACTAATCCACAATGTGACCCCTGTTTATATTAAATATGACAGTGTTTTTATTGAAAATAAACATTTACATAAGCGTGCTAATGTGCTTACTCAAGAATGAGCCAAATAATGTAAGATAAATAGGCTTTCTGCTATCAGGGTGTTACCTACCTCGCAGGGTAAAAGCAAAGAAAGGAAAGCCCTAGGAAACCCTCAGGCTCAGTAAATCAGTTTTCTTATTGTTATATTTACTTGAGTTAGACCCCATTTGCCTAAGGAGTTCTTTGCTCAATACAAAATCTTATAAAACTTGTTATCAGCATTGTAATGTGGTTATCATGACAAGAGGTTCTATGAACTTTGGACCTCATTCACTACAATTAGACATCTCTAAGACCTGTACTCCACAGTAATTAAAATTCTTTTGTAATTATCAAAAGTCATTTCATTTGAAAGCTTGAGTCAACCAGCATTTTGTTTGAATATGGCAAACTGAACCACAGATCAGCCATAAAGGATTATCTTTATACTGTTCAATAGATAGTATACCAGAATTCTAATAATTATTCAATGTATATGATCATAGGATGGTGGAAACAATTTTGGAGCTAAAGAATTTTAGAATAAGAGGACTTAGGCTCAAATACTAAACCTATTCTTCTATATTTATTTGACCTTGCATAAGCTCAACTGGGTAATTCCTCTGGACTCAAAGGACATGGACTTAAATACCAAGCCCCTGTTCTTACAAATATGTGATCTTGGGTAAGAACTTGGGTAATGCCATTTACTCTAGGCCTTTCAGTTTCTTCATCCGTAGGAGGGAGTTGGACTAAATGACCTTTAAGGTCCTTTTCAGCTTCAAATATATGTTACCAGGAACTCCCCAAGCCAAGAGTCTGATGAATGCAAAATTGCAAACCATTGCATTATAAAAGATCTTATTGGCTCAACCATTACTTGGTATTGAGTGCGTATTTAAAAAAAAAAGATCTTACAGCCACTAAATGTTCTCACATCTCTATATAGACTCACATTTGGTATTTTGTTATTTTAACTTTTTATCATTAAAAAATAATCACATTGTTTTACATTTCATTCCCCTTGGTAGAGAAGTTGGTAACTAGGGAAATGGAATTTTGCATACACTGTCCCTGGCAATCTCTAAAGTAGCTGGTTTTGCTGAATTGCTTGTCTTTGTTACTAAAGAAGGTTCAAGGTGAAGGGGAGGAGGTGTTATAAAACTGTGGTGTATAAGCAAAATGCATCAAAAAAAGTAAAAACCATTATTTTTTCATCATCAGGCCATGTATTTGTATAGCAGTGTTTTTAAAAGGCATTTCTGTATTTCTATAATGCCTTGTAATCATTTAGGATCATGAGCCCTTACAACTTCTTATTTAATCAGTTCAAGATTATTAATGCTCTCTATGCTCTGATTTTAAATGTCTTTGAATTAAATTAAAAAAAAAACAACTCTGATGTAAGATTATTTTAAAACTAAAATGTGTGTAAATTTCCTAAATGTGAATAGAATACAGAACTTCTCCTACCTTTCATTAGTATCTCCCATTAATGTAACTCTACAGTTTACAAACTCCCCTCATTATTTTATCTGATCCTCATACCACCATGGGGTAAGCAGGGCAGGTACTACTCTTCCTCCCCAGTTCTACAATTGAGAAAACCGAGACTGAAAAACGACCTCCCTGGCATGACCTTGGGCACGCCATTATGCCTCCCAGTCTGCAAAACGAGGGGTTCTGGGCTAGAAGGATCATTACAGCTCCTTTCCAATTCTAATATTTGATCAGTCTTTGAGTAAATCACATTTCCCTGAGAAGCCAGATAAAATAAAAGTTGTCGCCCAACTCCATCCTGGTGAGCTAATGAAGGAAAAGTGCTTTGAAACCTGAAAGGCAAATCTAGAGCAGAGAGATACCAGGCATGCCCTAAAGATGTCTTTGACTCTTCCTTTAGTTTCTGATTTCTTCCCTTAGCTTGTGGTCTTGTTCAATTTCATTTACATGTCAATCAGGGGAACTCCTCCCCCCTCCCCCCCAAAGAAAACCTTAATAGCCATGTAGGTTTTGTTGCCCAGTCTCCTCATAGCTCTTGTATATCTTGTTTTCCTTGGGGGGCTGGGGTGGGGAATAAAATCATGGAAATGAATTTTGAGGGCATAAGATCCCCAATAGGGATAAAATAGCATTACAAGGAATTTTTTAACCTTAAGTTAGTTGTCTGGGACCATGGATTTTGAATTAGCATCAGACTCAGAAATAGGCAAGATAACAGATATTATTAGCATGAGTATATTCCTACTGCCCTTTGTAAGCTTTCCTCAAGTAAGGTATAGTGGCTCATAGCCTCACCCAAAGATTAAAGGAGATATTAAGCTTTCCCTCTTTCTCAAGGTTACTTCTCAGGGAGTGGTAAATTATTAGATGGCATCCCAAAGCTAGGCAAATGACCTTGAAGAGTTGAAGCCTAGCAGAGAGCCCAGAACAGCTGATAATATCACCAGAAGACATTAGCACATCCCCAAGAGTTTGAGGTAATAGTTGTCATATTGGAGTTGTTCATATGTGTGCCCTGACCACATGGCTTCCCAGTTTGTTGCTTTTCAGTTGTTTCCATCATGTCTGACTTTCCATGACTCCATTTGGGGTTTTCTTTGCAAAGATGCTGGAGTGGTTTGCCATATCCTTCTCCAGTTCATTTTACAGACAAGGAAATTGAGTCAGAGTTAAATGATTTGTCCAGGGCCACACAGCTAGTATCTGAGACCAGATTTGAACTCAGGAAGATGAGTGTTCCTGACTCCAGGCTTGTCACTCTATCCACTGAGCCACCTAACGGTCCCTGACTTCCTGGTATATGCCTTTTTATGAATGTTTCCTGGCTACACATGTGTTCTCTACACCTATATACCTTCCCACTGTGTGAAAGAATGTATGGAGAAATATTTTCATTTCATTTTATTTTCTTATTTGTACATTGTCATTTGCATGTTGTCTCCTCCATTAGGTTGTGAATTCCTTAGAGGCACTGATTCTTTTCTGCCTTTTTGTATCCCCAGTAATGAGAACTGTGCCTAGAACACAGTAAACCTTTAATAAACTCTTGTTGAGTTATTATTGACTATGTTGCTTGATCAAATATCATTTGCTTTGAACTTACCTATCATCTGGCTGACTGGTCAAAAGAAACACACAGGTGGGGTGTTGAAAGCTAGGGTTTTGAGTGGGTGCTAAACAACATAGTGCCTTGAACCTTTTTTCTGAAGGCACATATGGTGAGGTATCCCAAGTGCTACTACCCATATTGCTCTCATGTCTTCATTCCTTCAGGTGCCCTTAGATATTTTGGTGCATTGGGACTGTTTGGAGAATTGAGCCCCTTTGTTTTCTCCCCTCAATGGGAGTGAAAAGAATGTCTGAGATAACAAAAATAAGAAGACATGAAGGAACATTTTTTTTTTTTTGCTACAGAATAGCAAAAGGAAAATCTATGAAGAGCTCACCCAAACTATCTTTTCCTCCCTACCTGCAATGCAAATAGCCTTCAATCAGTCCCTTTCTTAGAGACAAATTCTGTTATAGGCAGCAGAGAAAGCTCTCTGGACTGCCAAGGACTCTACTGGGCAAAATTATTTGTTCTACAGATTTTGTTGTACTCAAACAACAAAGCACTGTGACTGGCCCTTCAATGAGACATGGAAATAGCTGGGTTATTATATAGCCCCCTTCTGAAAGGCATTCACTGTTGTGAGCACACAAATAACAGTTTATTTTTCTTCTGTTCTATCCAATTCATTTTTTTTAAGTATAATACGGATTTGGGTTGCTATTTTGTGCATCCATTTTTTATTTGTGTTTCTGAATGAAGTTACTTTGCTCCACAAAGTTTGCTAGCAGTTCATCTTACTCCTTCTACCTCACTCAATTTTTTCCCAGCCTGAAAGTACTTCTGCCTGCTGCTGGATTAGACAGGACCAGACTGGATAGGATAGATTGACAAGACGTTTCTGGGTCATGCCTAAGAGTTAGTACAAAATGGCAGTGGAGAGGAACCCAGGTGAAGTATCAAGGGGAGAACAGAAACAGTAGATATATTTACCAAGTCTTCATCATGGTCCTTTACCAGGAAATCAGCCAGTCAATAACATCATTGGTATAGAATGTTAAGAAAACATCAGACCATTTAGCCAAGCAGGACTTTGGGAAATATGGGAATTCTACAAATTAAGATGGATTCTGTGAAGTGTACCAGCCTCTAAAGGACGATTTGTTTGCTCAAGACTCCCCGTATCCCTCAGAGATAAGGAGCATTACCTGGGCTCAGCATCACCCCCTCCCCATCACTCTCCGTTTCTTATGACCTCCTTACATTGCTTTGTGAAAAGTATTGTTTCTCCTCATGTAAAGCTCTATGCTTTATATTGAAAGAGATGCAAAGATAAACAAGGTTCAGTTCCTCCTATCCTCAAGGAGTTTACAGTTTATTAAATGAGTTAAAATATGATCACAAATAGCTATTGTAAGGAAGGAGAGGCTACACTATAATAAATACAACATTAAAGTAAAAAGGAGAAATACAAACTACTTATCAAAAAATTTTTTATGGAGAACAAGACCATAATATCACAAATTTGGAACAAGAAGGGACCCCAGAAAACATCAAGGAATCCAGTTCCCTCGCTGGACCAATGTCAAATGACTTGCCCAGGGTCATTTAACTGTCTGAGTCAAGATTTGAATTCAGGTCTTCTTGCTTCCAAGCCCAACACTATCTGCCACCTCTACCTAACTGCCTTTAAGATCAGTTAGCATTGGAAGGGATCAGAGGAGGCTTCATAGAGTATGTGACCCTTGGTTCATTCTTGAAAAATGCATGAAGATGACTCCCAAAAAACATCCAATAAACAGGAAATAGTATAAAAAGACACAGGGAACACATATCATGAATTGTAGTACTTATCATTAGTCTGCTTCTGGAAAATTATTATGCTTCAACAATCAGAATCATAGAATCTCTATATTGGAATAGAGTTCAGAATCCGTCATGTCCAATACCTACCTAAAAAAAAGTGTCTTTTACAACTCCAAAAGACTCATGATGGAAAAGGTTATCCACTTCCAGAGAAAGAATTACAGAGTCTGAATGCAGATTGAAGCAAACTACTTGCTCTCTCTCTCTTTTGTTTTGTTTTGTTTCTTCTCTCATGGTTTATTCCATTGATTATAATTCTTCTTAACAACTTGACTATTGTGAAAATATGTTTAATGTGAAGGTATACGTAGAACCTATATCAGATTGCATGCCATCTTGGGGCGGGAGGGGGAGAAAAATTGGAACTCAAAAAACTTGTGGAACTGAATGTTGTAAACTAAAAATAAATTTTAAAGAAGGGGGGAAGTGTCCTTTCTTCATCATTCCAAATGAGTAGCCATTTGGTCTATTTTTAAGGACCTCTAAGTGAGGGAGAACTCACTGTTTTCTCCAAGGCAGCCCATTTCACTTTCAGTTAGCTTTCATTATCATGACATTTTCCTTTAGATCAAGTCTAAATTTGCTTATTTGCAACTCTCATCCATTGGTACTAGTTCAACTTTCTGGGGTCTTCCAAAGGAAGACTGATGTTTTATCATACCCTACCCCCCTTTGTCTTTTTTATTTTTGCTCAAGGAAAAATATTCCCAGGATAGTCAACCAATCCTTATATGTCATAAACACAAGTCTTTTTACCATCCTGGTTGGGTTCCTCTGGTCCCTCTTTAGCTGATTGATATCTTTCTTGGAATGTTATGGCTATAATTGAATACTGTTCCAAAAAATGGTATGACCAGGGCAGAGTAGAGTAGGACTTTGCTTTCCCTAGTCCTATATCAAGGATCTCTTAATTGTTAATATGTCTTCTTTCCTTTAAGACAGATTACAGCCCATTCTAATTCAGTACAAATCATGTCCATTTTCTCCCATAAATAAGAGGATCTACCATGGGCCATCTACTCCATGAGCTGGAGGCCTTCCTCTAGGTATTTTAACATCATACGGCTACCAGTGCTGCACTGAAGATGACCCTCTGTTATTCCTCATTCTTGCTCCTGGACCAACCCATTTCATTTTCAGATCATATTTTGCACCACATCTTGTACTTACAGAGTTATTGGTAATATGCTATGGTCTATTTATAGCTACCATATGTTTCTTCATTGCCTTCTGGGTTACCCACAATTGGGATTCTTTGGAGATTGTGATGTTCTATGACTCAGCCACTTGGCATCACCAGAAAAACATTGATGTTTGAAAAAGAAGCTTTTGTTTCAAGGAATAGTTTGGGATTTTTGAAAAAAAAATTACAGAATTTTACAAATCCAATCCTTTCTTCTCTCTTCCTTTTCAGATCAAATGAAAATATTTATAAAAAGTGCTTTGTGACATTTAAAGTAAGAAGTAAATGCTATTATCACTATTATCCACATTCATGGCCTATTTGTAGTCAAAATCCAAGATATCTATATATCTATATATAGATATGTGTGTATACACATATATACATACACATATAATATATGCTATGTATGTGTATATGTGTAGATATATATGTACATAATATATATTTAGAAAGAAGATAGACTGACAGATAGATAGATAGATAGATAGATAGATAAACAGACTGATGGACAAGTTCTATAAGATACCCAATTGCATGCCATGGTCTTGAAATGGACATTCATCAACCTGTTTTTTTCCTGTGTGGATTTTTCAGGTCAAAGTATTTTGAGTATTGGAGAATCTAGTTTAGGAGCCTCTGTGGTCTTCCAGGGCTTAATGTCATAAGAATAATGTTTTCTAGAAATATGAACATCTGGAGGAATGAATGATTAAACATTTATTAAGCTCTTACTATGTGTAAGGAAGGAAGAAACAAGCATTTATTAAGTGCCTACTATATGTCTATAAAGCCAAGCACAAGCAGCTTTCTAGAGGACTGCTGCTGTGAACAGCTTCAAGGTTCTGATTGCATAGTATAGTGAACTCTCTATTTATTCAGCAGCAAATTAAAGCAAAACATTGACAAACCAAAGTACAGCTTTCACAATGCTATAACATAGCAACTTATCACTAAAGTGGTCACATAGTTTTAAGCAAAAGATATCATTTAGTAAGTCCTTAACTCAATCATCCTTAAGGAGCAAGCCTCCTTAAGGGACACAAAGTACAAAGGTTGAAGTTCTCCACCCCTAGGTCACAGTAAATCACAATTTTCTCAGTCAGCATTAAGTACTCAAGAAGAGGTCTTTTCATCTTGACTCAAGGCTGATTCTGATTCCATGGTTCCTCTTCCATGGGTCCAGCTCCTGCCCAAATCTATCCAACTGTCACCTGGATTCAAGGGCAGGCAGCTCTCAGCTCCTTGTCCAGCTCCTTGTCCAGTTCCTCATCCAGTTCCTGTTCCATATTGAAGCTCATAGTATCCAGTCCATCTCAAGTCCTTCACAGTTTCTGTTTCTGAGAAGACAAAGCTTAACAGAGCCACAGTAATATTCATACACATTGTCGGCACCATCATCAATTCACTATCTGCCTGTGAAATCAACAGAGACCCGACAACAAGGTCTGAGGACTCAAATCATCAACATAGAAATCAACACAGACCCACAAATAAGGTCCAAGAGGTCAGCACAAATCATCAGTAAAGTCCCAGGACCTCCAAAGTCCTCCCCTGGGACTTCTGTAAACAGACAACCAGAAAATCCTCTTTCAGGGCTTCCAGTAAGGTCCTAGGGCTTCTGTACAAAGTATTACAAACAAACATCAACACAGACAGAACAGACAAACAGAGTGCCAGGACACCACGTCTTCTCCTTCTCAACTCTGGCACCATAAGAGTTCTCTTCTCAGTTCTGCTCTTTCCCAGCTTTGACTCCTCCTTATACATGGTCATTAGCTCCTCCCTTCCTGTTGCATCAGCCACAGGAGCTCAGAAGTTCTAGGGTTCACAAGTTCTGTTTCTTAACAAAGACTTGATATAATTATGGGCAAGACTTAAAAGAAACTTGAACTGAAACAAGGTGTTAATTAAATAGCTGAAACAAGGTACCAGACACTATGGCAAGGGCTTTACAATAGCCCATTTGAATCTCCTAACAACCTTGTAAGGTAAATGCTGCTATGAGTCACATCTTACAGCTGAGGAAACTCAAACTAATGATAGTTAAGTAACTTGTCCAGGGTCATACAGTTGGTAAGTATCTAAGGCCTAATTTGAACTCCCATTATCTTAATTCCAAGCCCAGGGGTCTCTGCCCTCTGCCACCCAGCTGCCTCCACATGTGTACACTGAGATAAGCACTGAAGATAGTTATCCAAATTAAAAAAAAGAAAAAAAGATAATCTCTGTCTTCCAAGAGCTTCCATTCATTCTCACTGAAAAAGACAACATATAAAGAGGAGCTGGAAGGGAAGGGTAGTGTCATGGTCAGAAGTGACATGGTGACAATTCTGAGTAAGAGTAAATGAAAACTCATCTAGCAGAGCCCCGGGACTCAAGGGCCTAGTCCAGATCAAGGGTGGGGAACCTGCAACCTCCAGGCCACATGTGGCCTTCTAGGTCCTGGGGTGCAGCCTTTTGACTGAGTCCAGGTTTTAGAGAACAAATCCTTTTATTATGGGGATTTGTTCTGTGAAGTTTGGATTCAGTCAAAGGGCCAAAGCCAAGGACTTAGAGGGCCACATGTGACCTTGAGGCCCTAGGTTCCCCACCTCTGGTTCAGATAGTCCTGGTAGGAGAGGATGGAGGAGGGTGGTGGGTGTGAATGCAACATGGTCTGGATATATCTAGTAAGTAGAGGGTTTTTGCCTACTTCCATAGGGCCTATTTCTTCCATGAGGACTCTGTGCTGAACATTGTAGGGGGCAAAACCCTATGGTTGATGGGCATAAGTCCCCCTGAGATAGACCCTGCTTGATATTAACAAGTGTCAATGAACAAAGTAGTTTCTATCATATCTATCAAAGAAATCATATATGGCTTTAGCATTTGTAGGAAAAAAAAGTGCCTTTTTGGAGGAAAGATTTCTGATGCTTTGAAATTTTCTCACATGAAATCAAATATTTTAAAAAATTAAACAACAGATCCATTATGTGACTTCAAAGATATGATCTAGTGCATATTATTTTTTTTTTAGTTTTCATTAAACAAATGCTTTATTAACTTCTGGTTTACATCATTCATTTCCATCAGATTTTGAGTTACAATTTTTTCCCCATTTTTCCCCTACCCACCACCTCAGAATAGCAGTCCCACAAGATATCCCCTCATCCTCTGCTCTCTCCCATCTTCTCCCATACCCCCTTCGACTTTACCATTAGGGCAAGGTGAATCTCTGTGCCCCAATGCCTGTACATCTTATCTCCCAATTACATGCAAAATAGTATTAATAATAGTATATATATATATATTTGAAACATTTAATTTTAAAACTTCAAATTTCAGATCCATTCCCTTCCTCCCTTGTCACCCACTCCCTCTGGGAAGATAAGCAATTCAGTATGTGTTGTACATGTATAACTATAGTGCATATTATTTATGAAGGGCTATTTTATTTTCATATCTATAAGTATACTCCCAATAAGTATAAATCATTCTAAAGGATTTTATAGGCATCATGAAGTATACACGTAAATCAGTAGTGTTTTAGAGCATCCTGATCAGGTTTTTTTTGTTTATTTTTTTTTTTTTTAGGTAAGAGGACTTTTCCATCTCTGGTTCTTTTTCCCCTAATCATTTAATATATTCCAGATACCTTGAAAATCTTTCCTTAATTCCCCCCAAAATTTAACAACTCAACCCTAAACACATTGATGTATTCTTGGTCTGAAGAGGCAGTATGAGATGATGGATAGAGTGCCATTCTTAAAGTTATGGAGATCTGACTTCATTCAGGTTCTTCCTCTGACACATATTAGTTGTTACAGTCAAGTCACAACCTCTTGCTGAACCAGGCGGGGGGTTAGGGGTGTCACATAGGAATGAAGGTCATTTTATATTTTGTTTTGTTTCATGGTTTCCCACGGGGAAAACAATTCACTGCTTATTAGAGGCCAATCTGAATTTCCTTAACATCCCTAAATCTCAGAAGTCAATTCAATCTATTGCTACACTCACCCTTAAAACCTTCCCTGCTTAAGAAGAACTGCCAAAGTTTGTGCTCTATTAGCACAGGCTTTGAGAACCCCAAACTTACCTCCACACCATGATGTAGTGCCCCAACTACACTGCAGTTGTAATTTTGTAGAGGCAGATTATTGTCATAGTGTAGTATGATTGATTTCAGTTGGTTTTACTTCAGAATTATAACGTTTGGCTGCTTTACATTCCTTACCCCTTAATCCCTTCCCACCTGCAAACATCCCATTTTGGGTGAGGCACCACAATCCTCTCAGTTGTCCAGTTTCACAACTGTGTAATCTTCCTTGACTCTTCTCTTTCCCATACTCTCCACAAATTCATGTGTAATCAATTATCAAGTTTTGTCTGTGGCATCTTTTTCTTCCCCATCACAGCATTCTTCCTCATTGACTAGAGGATTTTAGAAGAAGGAACTCTTGGTATGAATGTGATTTCCCAGCTCTCCAGCTGAAAATCCACCCCAAAACCGAGTTAGAAGCTCCAGCTGGGTCTCCAAGTGACCATATTTACCTGAATACCTGATCAATGGAAGCTCTGATTATCAGCAAAATGAAATGTCTGCAGACGTGCTTTACTCTCTTTAATCATGAACAGAGTCACTTTTAGCATGATTTCCTTTCTGAAATGTATAATGATCATTGGAAAATGATTAATTCTGAGATACAAAGAAGCATTTGGCAAGACTCTAGTCCTTTATCAACTGTTAAATGCCTTTATCCTTTACTTTAAGATAAGCTCATGGATCAAATTTAAGTTGCTGAGCTGAAAGACCACTAATTAAAAAAAATCTTTTTAGTAAAAATATTTCTAAGTATAAAGATGACCATTTGCCTCCGTTTTTAGCAGTGAATTCATATTAATTTCTTCTTAAAATAATATGCTCACGTCTACTAGCCCAAAGCAATGTTCCTAGTTCTGACCCCATCAGAAACAATTTTGTTGGCTATTTATTTGCAGAGTAGCACTAATGACTTTAACCCTAAATGGACTTGTACTGAAACGAAATAGAATAACCACATCAATTGTTAATTAAATCCAAGATAAAAATGAAGAGAAAATGACCTCATAATCTTGGAAATCACAGACTTGAAAAGTAGTTCTGTGAAATATTATTATAAACTAGGATCTTTGTGAACTTGGGCATTGTGCCTTTGGATAAGTCATTTAACTTCTTTGAACCTCAGTCTCTCAATATGTAAAATGACAGACTTGGACTATGTGATCCCTAAGTGCCCCTCCTAACATCCTATGAGTCTGTATTTACATTTTTCTATGAGTACACAAGGCTAGAGCCACCCAGCTTCCATATAAAGACACTGGAAAACAACTACAGGAGAGGGAAATTCTGTTATCTTCCAGCAAGTTTTAAATGGCAGTGAGCAGGCTAGAGATGATAAGGAAAAGCTTGATCTTCTGTGTTATCATCCCCCCAAGGTCATGCTAAGTAAATTACCCTATGGGTCTTGCCAGTAAACTATGTTTACCATTGAGTACAGGACCATCTATGTCAAGGTTACTCTGTTTGGAGAGAATATTTCAAGTGCTGTGGAAACAAATGTTTTAGCCACAAGAAAAGACTGAAAACTTGGGCCTTGGGCCTCCAAGCTGTTAGGGATGTATCACTAAAAGCTGATGAGGTAGAGAAAGTTGACAAATAACCCAAAATACCTTCTTAGTCCTGTGTATTTACATATCCCTGGAACAGATAGGATTTGGGACTTAGAGTCAGGAAGACCAGGGTGTGATTCCTACAACTGACCTCCATAGCTATGTGACTCTGGGTAACTCACTTAACCTATTAGAGTGTTAATTTCTTCATTCGAAAAATAGGGATAATCATTGCTATAGCACTACTCCACAGCAAAGTTGTGAGCTCAAATATCACATCTGAAATATGAATTGTAAAGTACTTTATAAATGTCAGTTTTTGTACCAAAGAAAGTGATCAGCTTTTAGAATGAAGGAGGATCTTATGGGATTTTATAGGTGGGGGAACATGCAGCCAAGACAGTTGTGACTTTCCTAAGATTTCTCAACTGAGGAAGATAGAACCAAGACTAAAACTCCAGTTTCCTCCTTGCTGGAAAAGCCTACTGGTCCCTTCCCATCTCCACTAGTGAATGAATGGTAGCCTAGTTGAGAACTGGGTCAGGCACCACACTATATAGAGAACATTCAGGTTTGTTGTTATACTGATATGGTTACTGCCTTGCATGAGTATTTCCTGTGTACTAGAAGGTAATAATAGTCTAAAACTAGTCTTATGAGGTTAGCTTCATTTAGTAAGAGTATTTGTGTAATAGAAAGCAGGTAGGTGAGAACAACATAGGCCTTAGAATCAAGAGAGCAGGGTTTGAGCCCTGACTCTTGTAATGGGGGTGGGATGGGGGAGACTAGCCAGTGAGGTCTCTGTCCTCGAAGCCTGCACAGACATACTTTGCCTCGTGCAAATCCAAACACATGGAAATGTGGAAACCAGTTTCTATTATGGTGACTTGGGTGTCCTTACTATGTTGTAGGGAAAAAAAAAAAACCTTTCAATTGACTTCAGAGTCAAAAAGATTGATCATCCCTGAGGATTAGAGCCAGAGTGGAGCTCACATACAGAAGGATTCATATACTCCTCTCTCATCCTTTTTTTTTATGCATTTCTGCCTGGCAGTAAAGTGAGGTAAGAACCACTGATGACCCCTGGGTGCTGGGGGGAGGGAGAGAGCACAGCTGGATGCTTTTCTCCCCCGCCTGCATTTGTCACTGAGTACTCACTATTCCTTTTGTCTTTATTCTTTCCTCATCATAAATGAATAAATTTCTATAGAAATGACCAGATAACGATCTTGTGAGCTTGAAAAGGTAGAAAGACCTCTCAGTAACCATAGTGGTAGAGACCAGCAGAGACAGCTGAGTCCAAGGACAGTTCAGTAGCCAGATTACTTGCTTGATAAAACCCAGATGGAATTCATGTATGGTCATGGGATGAACATGCCACTCACACTGGCATGACCTAAGAAGTAACATTGGGGGGACTCTGTGAAGGGTAAAGAGCGAGCAGTTGTGAGGTGACCCTCACAGACCCACATGGCCGCTATAAATGTTACCCATGGTCTTTTTTCTTTAAATTGCACCCACTTTTGGGGCGGAGCCAAGATGGTGGAGTAGAAATAGCACTTCCAAGGTGCTCTGCCCCACACCACTTCCAAACTATGTAAAAGGGGAAACTGAACAACTTCTGGAGCCCCAGCACCCACAGAAAGACACAGAGAAGCTAACCTCCTTCTGAGGACAGCCCAGCAGCCCTGCAGGGAGCGGCCAGCACAGCACTCTGAGAGTGGGCAGCACAGCAAGCTGTGGGAGCCCAGGCCCGTGTGAGCTGCAGTTTTAGCCCCAGGGTGGCCAGGCCAGCAGCTGGCTGGAGGGACCCCAGAACACCAGCAGCTGTGGCAATTCCAGAATTATCAGCACAGATATGCCTAGGACAAAGTGAGAGGTTAGTGCCCTATGGACTTTAGAACCAGTATTTGGGGAATGTGTTGGCTTCCTCCCCTGGGGGCGAAAAGCTGCTGAGGAAACGTGGCACAGAGGTCATTTTGCAGTGTCAGTGGCAGCTCCAGCTCCTGGTCTGAGAACTGTAGAGAGATCCAGCAATCAGTCAGGGGGTTAATCGCTCTTCCTTTAACCTGTTTGGATCTAGATTGTGGTCTTAGGGGGAGGTCTGGGGTGGGTATCCAATTTGCCAGAGCAGGTGGAGGCTTTACAGAGGCCACCCAACTAATACCTCCAGAAGTTGTGAAGACCCCATGTTTGGGATGCAAGCTCTCCTGTCTGGTGGCAGAGTCCTACTGTGGCAACAAGCCCAAAAGTCAAGTAATCGAGTAGCAACATGCCTAGGCAAAGGAAACAAAATAAACAGAAAAATGCAACTTTAGACTCCTATTTTGGGGGCAAAGAGGATCAAAGCATGGAACAGGAGGAGGACAGTGAGGTCAGAACCCCTGCACCAAAAGCCCCAAATGAAAATACAAGCTGGCTACAGGCCATAGAGGACCTTAAGAAGTAGATAAGAGAAGTGGGGGGAAAATTGGGAAGAGAAATGATAAAGATGCAAGAAAAGTATGAAATGACAGTCAACAGCCTGACTGAGGAAAATAACACCTTAAAAAATATACTAAATCAAATGGCAAAAGAAGCTCAGAAAGGCAATGAGGAAAAGAATGCCTTAAAAAGTCAAATTTGCCAGATGGAAAAAGAATCTCAAAAGCTCAATGAGGAGATTCATTCCTTCAGAGTTAGACTGGAGCAAATGGAAGCTAGTGACTTTATGAGAAATCAAGATACTATTAAACAGATTCAAACAAATGAAAGAATAGAAGGCAATGTGAAATATCTCATGGGAAAAACCACTGACCTGGAAAATAGATCCAGGAGAGATAATTTAAAAATTATTGGACTACCTGAAAGCCATGATCAAAGAAAGAACCTAGAAATCATCCTTCAAGAAATTCTCAAGGAAAACTGCCCTGATATTTTAGACCCAGAGGGCAAAATAGAGGTTGAAAGAATCCACCGATCACCTCCTGAAAAAGATCCCAAAAAGAAACTCCCAGGAATATTATAGCCAGGTTCCAGAATCCCCAGATCAAGGAGAAAATACTACAAGCAGCCAGGAAGAAACAATTCCAGTATTGTGGAAACACAATCAGAAAAGCCCAGGACCTGGCAGCTTCTACACTGAGGGATTGAAGGGCATGGAATATGATATTCCAGAGGGCAAAAGAGCTGGGAATGAACCCAAGGGTCACCTACCCAGCAAAACTGAGTGTCTTGTTTCAGGGGAAAATATGGTCATTCAGTGGAATAGAGGACTTTCAAGCATTCTTGAGGAAAAAACCAGAGCTGAATAGAAAATTTGACATTCAGACACAAGAAGCAAGAGATGCTTGAGAAGGTAATTAGGGAAAAGAAATCAAAAGGAACTTATCAAAGTTGAACTATTTACATTCCTACATAGAAAAGCAATCACTGTGGGGGCAGCTAGGTGGCGGAGTGAGTAGAGCGTCGGCCCTGGTGTCAGAAGGACCTGAGTTCGGATCCGGACTCAGACACTTAACACAAACAAAAACCTAGCCGTGTGACCTTGGGCAAGTTACTTAACCCCAATTGCCCTGCAAAAAAAAAAAAGAAGAAGAAGAAGAAGAAAAACAATCACTGTGACTGATGAAACCTTTCTCAGTATGAAAATAATGGAAGAAGAGTATATGGACATATGAATACATATGTGAATGTGTGTATATATGTTTACAGTTATACATGGAGAGAGGGCACAGGTGGAATTTGGTGGAAAGGGATGATACTTAAGGGGTGAAGTTAAGAGGTGAGAGAGGAAAGTGAGAAGAGGAGATGGGGAGAGACAGGGTAGGGTAAACTATCTCATGTAGAAGAGGCAAGGGGAAGTAGTTGCAGGGGAGGGGAAGAACAGGAAGGCAAAAAGGCAAAACCATATTCTCATTGAAATTGTGGCTCAAGGAGAGAATCACATACATACTAAATGGGATATCTCACCCTGCAGGAGAGTAGGGGAAAGGGGGATGAGAGGGGGAATGATGGAGGGGAGGGCATTCTAGGGGGAGGGGAGGTTGGAAGTACCCACTTTCGAAGAGGGACAGGATCAAAGTAGGGAATGGACCAGGTGGGAGGTGAGATGGGTGGGAGGGAAATATAAGCAGTCTTTTACAATATATCTACTATGGTAATGTTTTGCATAGCTATGCATGTACAATACATACTGAATTGCTTATCTTCCCAGAGGGAGTGGGTGACAAGGGAGGAAGGGAATGGATCTGAAATTCAAAGTCTTAAAATTAAATGTTTCAAATGTATATAAATACTATTATTAATACTATTTTGCATGTAATTGGGAGATAAGATGTGCAGGCATTGGGGCTCAGAGATTCACCTTGCTCTAATGGCAAAGTCGAAGGGGGTATGGGAGAAGATATGGGAAAGAGCAGACTGGACAAGGGGATATCTAGTGGGACTGCTATTCTGGGGTGGTGGGTAGGGAAAAAATGGGGGAAAATTGTAACTCAAAATCTGGTGGAAATGAATGATGTAAACCCAGAAAAGTTAATATAGCATTTGTTGAAAGAAAGAAAGAAAGAAAGAAAGAAAGAAAGAAAGAAAGAAAGAAAGAAAGAAAGAAAGAAAGAAAGAAATTGAAACCACTTTCAACTGGGAACTTATGTATGCAGGGAGTAGTGTGCATCCTTGGTATAGGGAACATTTCTGTAATGTTTGTCCTTGCTTTATCTTCTCAGTAAACATCCCTTTGTGAAACCTAATTGATGTCAACTAGCCAATGGAGCCTGGGAGGAGCTCACTGCATGGCAGTTCACAATATCCCTTATGATAGGAGCCACAATTCCTCACAGTTTATCATTAGGACCCAAATGGGAAGGAGCAATAGGACTGCCTTGTGTAGACCCAGCCTTTAGCAAGAGCTGGGCACAAGAACAGGGAGGAGTTTCTATTTTAGCACTTTTACTGCTTCTTTCACTCTTCAGCACCTTCATTTCTGAATATGACCCCAGCCCTTTCTTAACTAGGTACTAAGCATCTCATGTAACTAAGACATTTTTAAAAAGAAAGGGGGAAAAATTCAGCGATAAGGTGGCATAGTAGATTTCTGGGCCTGGAAACAAGAAGACATGAGTTCAGCTCTTATCTCAGATACTTTATCTCTGTCTGCCTCAATTCCCTCAGCTGTAAAATGAGGATAATAATGGCACCTACCTTCCATGGTTATTGGAAGGATTAAGAGATAATATTTGTAAAGCACTTAGTATAGTACCTTGGGCATGGTAGTTGCTTAATAAATGCTTGTTTCTTGCCTCCCTCTTTCCTTCCTTCCTTTCTTCCTTCCTTCCTTCCTTCCTTCCTTCCTTCCTTCCTTCCTTCCTTCCTTCCTTCCTTCCTTCTTTCCTTCCTTCCTTCCTTCCTTCCTTCCTTCCTTTTTCCCTCCTTCCTTCCTTCCTTCCTTCCTTCCCTCCCTTCCTTGCCCTTCCTTCCCTCCTTCCTTCCTTCCTTCCTTCCTTCCTTCCTTCCTTTCTTTCCTTCTTTCTTTCTTTCCTTCTTTCTTTCTTTCTTTCTTTCTTTCTTTCTTTCTTTCTTTCTTTCTTTTTCCTTCCTTCCTTCCTTCCTTCCTTCCTTCCTTCCTTCCTTCCTTCCTTCCTTCCTTCCTTCCTTCCTTCCTTCCTCCTCTCTCCTTCCTTCTCTCTCTTCTTCCTTCCTTCCTTCCCTCTCTCCTTCCTTCCTCTCCCTTCCTTCCTTCCTTCCTTCCTTCCTTCCACCTTCCTTCCTCCTCCCTCCTTCCTTTCTTCCTTCCTTCCTCCTTCCTTCCTTCCTTCCTTCCTTCTTTCCTTCCTTCCCTCTTCCTTCCTTCCTTCCTTCCTTCCTTCCTTCCTTCCTTCCTTCCTTCCTTCCTTTCTTCCTTTCTTCTTTCCTTACTTCTTTTCTTCCTTCTTTTTTTCCTTCTGTCCTTAATTCCCTCATATATATTATCTGTGTGACAAGCGGGTCACTTGTCTGAGCTTAAATTTTCTCACCTGTAAAATGGAAATACCTTAAATATCTACATCTCAAGGCTGTTTTGAGGAAAGCTTTTCCTAAACATTAAAGTGTTACATAAATATGAACCAGAGGCTATGTGGCATAGGGACTAGAGAGCCAACCCCTTATTCATGAAGACCTGGGCTCCAATCCTGCCTCTAAGGGTGGCCTTGGGAAACTGTTTAGAACCATTAGCTGCAGAAAATTTGCCAAGTACATTAGCAGATTAAGTTCCTTTTCAAGAACTCACAACTGCTGAAATCACAAGATGATAAGAAAAATAAATGAGGTGGTCATTATAAACTGCTAAAGTACTCCCAGTTTTCAAGTAAACATCTCTGCCTTATAGTCAAGGTCTCTGTTATGTAAAGTTATTTGATCAATCAATAAACATTTACTTAACATATACCCATAGAACATCTAAATTGATAACTGTTTCAGCTTTTTGTTCGTTTTTCCTCATCCATTATTTCCTAATGGTAAGAATAAACCTCAATCTAAAAATCTTCTCTAAGGCTACATCTGAATGCAAACCAAAAAAGTTAACAAACTGTTGGAAAAGAATGGACTCTTTGACTTAGTGTCTGTCAGTCTGTCCACAAACATACAATTAGGCATTTACTATGTGCTGGGAATTCTGGTAAGAACTGTGGACAAAACCCCCCACATTCCCTACTTCTCTCAAGAAGCATAAATTTTAGTGAGGGAAAAATAAAAACATGTACATAAATGGATTATATATGTGTTTATATGTGTGTATGCATATTTATGTGTGTATTATATGCATATATGTGTGTGTGTATATATATATGTATATATATACACACCCACATACATAATAAACTCTGAGAGGGGAAGGCATTTGCAGCTGGGGTAGAGCAGGAAAGGCCTCCTTCAGAAGGTGAGATTTGAGCTGAATTGTGAAAAAAAAAACCACAGAAACAAAGAAGGAGAACATTCTAGATAGGAAGGAAGGAAGGAAGGAAGGAAGGAAGGAAGGAAGGAAGGGAGGGAGGGAGGGAGGAATGAAAGAAAGAAAGAAAGAAAGAAAGAAAGAAAGAAAGAAAGAAAGAAAGAAAGAAAGAGAAAGGAAAAGGAAGGGAAGGGATGGGAAGGGAAGGGAAGGGAGGGGAAAGGAAGGGAAAGGAAGGGAAGGAGAATTAGAATAAAAAGATTTGAGAACTAGAAGAAAATGTAAGTTATCTGCTATGAAAAACAACTGACTTGGAAAATAGGTCGAGAGATGATTTTAAGAGTCACCAGTATCCTGGAAAGCCATGATAAAAACAAACAAATAAATAAAAACAGTTTGCACACTATACTTCAAAAAATCACAAATGAAATGGACAAGAAGATTTGAGTTTCCTGGATATATTAGAAGCAGAGGGGAAAGTGAAAATTGAAACAGTCCTCTGTCCACTCCTGAAAGAAACCCCAAAAGGAGAAAGTCCCAGGAGCATCATAGCCAAAATCCAGTGCTTCTATGTCAAAGACAAGATTCTACAAGCAGCCAAAAACAGAGTTCAGGTGCTTAGGAATCACAGTCAAGATCACATAAGATCTGGTAGTTTAATCATTTAATAAAAGGAGATATTGGAATATACTATTCCAAAAAGCAAAAGACATAGGCTTACAAAAGAGAATACTTACCCTGCAAAGTTGAGTATACTTCCATAAAGGAAAAAAAAAAACAAACTTTAATGGAAGAGAAGACTTTCAAGCATTCCTGATTAAAAGACCAGAACTGAGTAGGGACTTTTAAATGCAAGCACAAAACTCAATATAAATCTAGAAGAGAAAATTTACTTGAACAATTGGAAGGGGTAATTAGATGAGTCAGGGCTAAATTCTAATAGGAGGAAAAGAAGGGTCTCTTCAGAAAAAAAAAGATTGATGAAAAATGAAGTGAACAGAATCATGAGAACAACTTTGAAAACTTAGGAGTTCTGAACAAAACAATGACCAACCAGGTGTCCAGAGAGCTTATGATGAAACATGGTACCCACTTTCTGTCAAAGAAGTTATACACTGAAGATGTGGAAGGAACCATACATTCTTTGGACAAGGCCACTGCATTTATTTTTTAAATTATGCTTACTTTTTACAAATAGGTTTTTCTTTTCCTTTTGTTTTTAATCAGGGAGTATAGGACATGGAAATTTGGAGAGGACAGTGCCCCCCCCAAAAAAAAATAAGAAAAAAGGACAGCCATTGAAACATTTTAAAGAGGGCACAGAGGAAAAAGAAGTTTAGGATAGCTTTGAAAGTACTAGGTTGATTTATTGAATACTTTAAAAATGCAATTGGAATTGAATATTCACAGTTTCAATATACAATCTTTTAGTGTTCTGCTTTTTTATGGAAATGGGCCCTTTTCGGTATTTTGGTTCAGAATTTAATTTTTTTTAAGAGGGAAAGAGATATATTTGGATAGACCTGGATGTTTTTGGCAGGAAGGTTGTCAGGTAGGTAGGTGTATGTCTTGCCAAGAGAGCCCAGAGAGGTAAGAACCAAGTTTGTGCCCAACAATTTAATGAGACAAAACCTCTAGTTAAAAATGTGATCCTAAATGAAACAAAAAGTGGTTACAAGAAGACTATTTAAGGCACCTTCAAAGGAAGGCCTTTGGCCAAAGGCTGGCTGTTACTCATCAGGAGCTTTGAGCCATTCAAATGACAGACACAGGGCAGAGTCAATTTGGTATAATTGGACTGATCTAAATATTCTGAACTAAGTGAAAAATTAACTTGACCTGCTTTATTAGCATGAGTTGGGAACAAGCTTGAAATTAAGCAGCAGAATTAATTTGACCATGAAATTAGCATAGAGGAGCAGCAAAAATGTAGAATTTGAAACCAGAAAGCCTGGGTTTGAGCATTGGCCCTACCACTCTGTATACACCCTTGTGACCTTAGGTATGTCTCTGAGCTTTGCTATCTTCAGAGGGGATTGCACTAGATGGTCTCCAAGGTCTTCAACAGCTCTCTATCCTGTGAGGCTAGAATGCTTTTCCAGATCAATGACTTATTTTTCACTCTTGTCTGTATGTTTGGCATCTTCTACACACAGTCATGACCTGTGTCCTGTTTCCCAGTCTTGGCTAATCATAACCAATCCTATCTCATCTGGTTTCCCCTCATGCTCCTACCTCACTTCTGGCACTGCTGTCTTACAGTCTCTCCAGTGTGTCTGTGTTTTAAATTATTGTTTTCCCAGATGGAATGACTTACACTTTTCCAACCTAAAGTTCATTAGTGTTTTTTTATGCTTTGCACTTTTTTTTAGTTTTTCATAGAGGGTCCCTATCCTCATTAACATTTGTAAAATTTTCCAGTTTAGCACCAGCTGCAAATTTCATTAGCATATTATTTCTTCCACAACCCTTAATAAACATGTTCAACAGGTCACTTTGAATATGGATCCCTCAGGCATCACATTAGACATCCCCCAGGTGACCTGGCAGCTAACTTTCAGTCTATATAGTAGAGCTGATTTAAATGAAGACTTCATTAAATACACTAAAGTTTAACTCAAATTAAGATAGGCTATGTTCTTACTATTCTATTTGTCTCAATCCTATGGCATTCACAGATTGTATCACACAAGTTAGCTCTGAAAGGGTTACATTCCCCCTACTGTTTGCTTATCTATTTGTTAACCCTGTCTCCTCAGTTAGATTGTAAGCTCTTGGAGGGCAGTGATCATATCTCTTCACTTCCCCCTCAAACCTTTTATTACCTAACAGAATACTTGGACCTATAGTTCCTCAATATTCCAGTTGCTTTTCAATAATCTCAATCATGTGAGTATTCTCTGTGGGAGCAAAGCAATATGGTACAGTAAATATAGTGTTGAACATAGAGTTAGAAAGACCTGGATTCAAATCCTACTGTGGACTGTTATTCAGTGCATATGCTGCTGAGCAATTCCCTTGGCTTCGCTGAGCCTCAGTTTCCTCATCTATATAATAGGGATATGTATCTATATCTTTAGTATCTGTGTCACAAAGTTGTTGTGAGGTTAACTGTCAAGTGCTCCCATGTTGGAAAGGCTTCAAGTACAGTACTGACTACAGACCTTTCTAAGGATCAGCCTAGATGAAGTATGGAGCAGTCCATCACTAGTAGACTGGACACTAAATAATGAATTATTTGATAATAGCAACCTATGAAGAAAAAGGAAAAAATGCAATTGTATTGAATACCATATACTCAGGGTTTCAAAAAGGAGTAATTAGCAAGTGATTCTGTTTTATAAAAGGATTCATCAGAGGAATCTCCCAAATGGGGAATCCCCTCAATGCATTTTATAGGCAGGCAGGTGTTGTGGGCTGCTTAGTGTCCAGCATTAAGCATGGTCGGAGACGTGAATAAGAAATGACCAGACCATGTGGGTAGTTCAAGGAAGAACCATGAACTCCCTTTAATGATTCTTTGAACAAGGTTTTTTTTAAAGATGAAGCAGACAAAGATTCAGGTACTCTTATCAATAAGTTAGTCTGTCATATCCTGGAATATTCTTATCATTATCTTCGTCTGTCATATCCTAGAAGTAACTCAAAACTGGATAAGGGCATGTTATCTATGCACCAAAAAGTCTTAGGAAAGGTCAGTTAACTCCTATCCTATGCATTCACATAACAAAGGATGCTCTCGAGAGCAGACTTCAAAGCAGGAAGTCAAAGCAATCATCAAGGACATCTGCATAGGAACTGACCCCAAAGAATCAATTATTTTGGCTTACTACAGGCAGACAAGCAATTGTGCTGTGAATCCTTTAAATAAAGTACTAAGGGGTGGGTAGGTGGCACAGTGAATAGAGTAACAGCCCTGGAGTCAGGAGGACCTGAGTTCAAATCCAGCCTCAGACACTTAACATTTACTAGTGGTATAACCTTGGGCAAGTCACTTAACCCCAATTGCCCTACCTTCCCTCTCCAAAAAGAAAAATAATAATAAGGTACTAAGCCCTAGTATGTTTTAAACAAGTTAGAGAATTTGAGAAGTGCAAAGGACCTCAGAGACCTTTTGCCACTCCCAATATAATATGACCAACAAGTAATCATCCAGACTCTGTCCAGAGACCTCCAAAGAGGGGTGACCCATTATTTCTCCAGCTAGTCTATTTCACTTTTGGACAGTTTTAATCATTGGGACATTTTCCCTAACATCAAGCCTAAATTTGCCTCTTTGTAGCTTCTACCAATTGCTCTTGGCTCTGCCCAAAAAGAATGACTTCAATTCCTCTTCTGCTTGATGATCCTTCAAATACTCAACAACTACCTTGATTCTTCTGAGTCTCCTCTGTTAAACATGCCCCATTCCTTCAACCATCTTCATATGACATGGACTCAAGACTCGCCATCCACCACCCTGTTTATCCTTCCCTGGATGTTCTCCAGTACTTATAAAAGAATACACTAATCCAGATAATGCTGACTGGGACAAAGTACTGAGGGACAATCACCCCCTTATTACTGACAACTGTCTCTCAACACAGTTCAATTTTACATTAGTTTTGTGGGAGCCCATATCCTATTGATGACTCATAATAAGTTTTCCATCTGCATAAATTCCAAGATTTTTTTCAGGTAAACTTCTATCTCACCATGCCTCCCTTTGAAATTTATTTCTTGTACCCAAATGAAAAGTTTTACATTTAAGCCTACTGAATTTTGTCTTATTAGATTCAGAAAAAAAAATGTTCTAGCCTGGCAATATCTTTTTGGATCTTAACTTAAGCATCTTCCATGTTAGTTAATCCCCCCCCACACTTTTTCTCATTTGTAATTCAATGATTATGCTGTCTACACCTTTACCAAGTTACTGATAAAAATGTTAAGTAGTATGACCAAATACAGATGGATGCCTGGAGTATCATTAACAACTGCTCTGAGATTGGCCATCAAACCAGTTTTGAATTCTTTTGATTATATTACTATCTAATCTATATCTCTCCATTTCCTCCACAAGAATACTAGAGCTAATTAAGAGCTTTGCTAAAATCTAGGTCCCTACCATTCCCCTCATCTATCAATTTAGTTACATTGTATAAAAAGGAAATCAGGTTAGTCTGACTTGGTGGATTCTTAATGAAACCATGCTAGTTTTTTTTAAAGAATAAATAAAAAAGAATTTATTAAGCACTAATTTATTGCAGGTACTGTGCTGATAACCACAGAGGATACAAAAAATGGGGGGGGGGGGAGGCTGAAAGAGCTACATTCTACTCGAAGAAGACAGCACACACGAAGGAGTGGTAGTCAGGAAGGGGCAGTTTGATCTAGGAGGCCTCATGGATGGTGAGTGGAGTCATTGAGCAATTGATTAATAAATCCTTTCTAGGAAAGGTAGTATTGATTTGGCTACTGTTCCCAGAGCAAAAGATGGAAAGGTGTGGAATGAGGGTGAGGGCGCGGGGAGGGGAGATACCCACCACAAATATGGCAGGAAGATGCTTGGAGTCCATTGTGATGGGTCTGGGAACACACCTAGATATAGAAAGTTCTCACCAGTCAAAAATGCAAGGCCCTAGGACAGGGGCTAGAGAGTAGAACTGGAGGAAGAGGTGGAATGCAGAAGAAACCTGTTCTTCCCATACCTGAGAATGTGGTTCATATAGGTGGAGAATATTTGTTGCCTAAATTGAAATATACTCATACCAAGAATAATTTGTATTTGCATTATGTTTCAGATGTATATGACCAACTAGCTCGGTAATGGTGAATTGTTTTCCAGTTTATAATAATGTAGCTGTGTATCTACTTGTCTTATCTCCTACCTCCCACTAAATTCCTATCTTTCTATATCACAGTGGTATGGAAGTGCCCCTGTTTCTCAAAGGTTATGCTAGTAGGACCCAAGCACCGGCAGGTCCTGACAAGCTGGAAAATTTGGAGTACAAATCCAACGATGTTGGTATGTCGGTTAATAGAGCACCAGCCTAGCTAATGAAAGGATGAAGAAGTATGACCATATGCCAGGCACAGGGCTAAGAGGCAGGGATATAAAGGACAAAGAGAGACCATTCCTGCCTTCAGAGAGCTTACATTCTAGCAGCAGGAGGCAGTGCATATAATGTTAAGAAAAAGAAGGTATTTGAGTTGAGGAAGTCACAGGGACAGTGAGTGGAGCCACAAAGTACTATATTGACACAGTCTTTCCAGAAGCAATAATGGAAGTCTTGATTTGATAAATGTTGCTAGAATAAGGAAGGAAAATGGGGTAAGGGGAAGATAGGAGAAGGCTGACACTATGTGATATGCCCAGATGGAAACGTGAAAGAAAAATGACTCAGGTCAAACATGGTGGGGGTCTGGGGCTGATAATACACAGTGTTCAATAGTAAGGATATTATGGACTGTGGTGGGAGTTCCAGCAGCTAAAATCCAGGTAAACTATACCTGCACCATTCCCCTCGTCTACCAGTTTAATTATTTTGTCTAAAAAGGAAATCAGGTTAGTCTGACATGGTGGGTTCTTAATGAAACCATGCTAGTTCTTTAAAAGAATGAATAAATTAAAAAAGCATTTATTAATCACGACTTAATTGGAGGCACCATGAAGATAGGAAGAGAGCTAAGTGCAAAGAAGTTCATCAACAAATTTCATCAATTGTCTTTGGCCCTAGCAACTCACTAAAACCATCTGCTAAGTGGGGCCATGTGGACTGATGGGGGACAACCCACACTGATGAAATTTTAGACCTTTGGAAGCCTCTAAGTGAGTTTTGACTTTTATCATAATGAGAGCTCCTTCATGGCAAACTGTGACCTATTTCACTTTGTATCCCTGCATAATGCTCTGCGTAGTGAATCCTCAGCAAATTTTTGTTCTGTGAATAAACAAATAGGGGTAGAGACTTAATCTGTTTCTCACATAAGAAGACTTCCTCTACCAATGCAAGTTTGTACCTTTTCTGCCACTTATAATTAATCTCCCAGTGTTCTAGGTACTTCTCAAGGACTATCAAGGACAAAGCAGGGAACACTGAGGTGCTAAGCGATGTGCCCAAGGTCACACAGTTGATATGTCAGAGGCAGATTGGATGTGGATCTTTGTGTCTCTGGGACCAACTTGCTATCCATTGTACCATACTACCTCTCTATAAATAAATGCATGATGAAACTGAAATTAGATTTACTTTATAGAATTTTTTTCAGGATAATACCTTTTATTCTCAGTTTTGAGGAAGTTAGGTAGAGTAGTAGATATAGCGAATATATGGGCCTGGAGTTAGAAAGGCCGAAGTTTGAATCTGACCTCAGACACTTACTAGATAGATGTATGGTCCTGGGTGAGTCTCTTAAATATTGTACATCTCAGTTTCCTCCAGAATAACGTCTATCTACTGGGGCTGTTGTGAGGACAAATAAGATATATGTAAAGCATTTAGCATAATGCATAGCCCATAGTCGACACTTAAAATGCCTGTTCACTTCCTCCTCTTACTCTCTTTTTGGAACTTCTATGATTTCTTCAATTCTCAGTGTCAAAATCTGCTGTTTTGTCATCTAATTATCTTAACTCAATTATTCTTTACAATGACTGACTTCTATGCCAAAGTCATTTGAAGATAGTAATTTTCTTAAACAGTCAATTTTACTAGTAAAATATTTAAAAATTTTGAAAATAGATTTTGTGTTACATGTTATCACATGATAATACAATATTACATGTTATATATAATAAGACATATTTAAAAATTTTAATGTAATCTTCACGTCACAGACTCTAGTACCATGAAGGACTAAATATATATTAGTGAGGGTAGGAAATGGGTTAGGGATTTTCTCATTTCTTTTGACTCAATATCTCTGCATTGTATCATCCAGTATAATCTAACTAAACTTTATATGTAAAAATTCAGTTCATCTCAATATTATATTTTAATCCCACAGTTCACAATATCATAGATGGGAATGTTATTACAAGGTAGAAAACAAATCAGAAATTCATGAACAAGTGATGTCCAATTTTAGGACTTAATCCCTAGAATCATATGATTGTGGCTTCAGAGCTGGCAGGAATGTCAAAGGTCATTAAATTCTACCTCCTCATTTTACATATGGGGAAATTGAAGCCTAGGAAGGTCAGGAAACTTGGCCAAGGTTCCAGAGAGAGTAAATATCAGAGGTGAGAGTTGAACTCAGGTCCTTTGATTTCAGTCAGTGCTCTTTTTGTGTTTTAGTTATTTTGTTTTTAATTTATAAAATAAAACAAGAATTTTTACAACATATAATAAAACGATGATTACACATGAAGCTATAAATCTATTACGTACAATTTGCTATTCCTTTTAAATATATAATAAAGTTATCATGTAAATTTCTTTTTTCCCCCTTTTCTTCTATCCCACCCTAGAAATGGCTACCATTAGACACAAATTTATATATATATATATATATATATACACACACACACACACACACACACACACACACACACACACACATAAAATCATTCTCTACATGCTGCTATTTGTCAGTTTTTTCTCTGTGTGCAGATAGCGTCTTCCTTCACATGTCCTTTGTAGTTAATTTGGATATTTATAACAGTCAAAATTACTTATTTTCTCAAAGTTGTTTAAAAAAAACCCAATATTGCTCTTACTGTATATAATGTTCTCTTGGTTCTACTCATTTCATTCTTTATTTTGTGTGTCTATCCATGTTTTTCTGAGATCATCAAACTCATCATTTCTTATAGTAGAGTAGTATTCCATCACAATCATATATCACAATTTGTTTAGACATTCTCAATTGATGGGAACCCTGCAATTTTCAGTTCTTTGTCACCACAAAGAGAATTGCTATAAATATTTGAAATCATATATGTTCCTTTTCTTTTTCCCTAGTCATCTAATAATACATTACTATTTTTACTGAACAACACCACCCAAATACAATGGTCCCAATATAGTTGAGGCCTTCTAAAAATCACCCACCCTGCCTTCATTGAATATTCACTAATTTTTTAAGTTAATTTATTTTTAGTTTTCAACATTCACTTTTATGAGTTTTAAATTTTTTCCTCCTCCCTACCCTCCTCCATTCCCAAGACAGCATGCAATCTGATATAGGCTTTACATATACATTCCTATTAAACATATTTTCACATTAGTCATGTTATATAGAAAAATTAGAATGAATGAGAGGAACCACAAGAATGAAAAAAAACAAAACAAAACATTTAGACTCTTAGTTCTTTCTCTGGATGTGGATGGCATTTTCCATCATGAGTACCTTGGAATTGTTTTAGGTGTTTGCATTGCTGAGAAGGATTAAGTCTATCAAAATCTGTAGCTGTTACTGCGTACAATGTTCTTCTGGTTTTGCTCACTTCACTCAGCATCAGTTCATAAAAATCTTTCTAGGTTTTGCTGAAGTCTGCCTGTTCATCATTTCTTATAACACAATAGTAGTGCATTACATTCATACAGCACAACTTGTTCAGTCATTCCCCAATTGATGGGCATTCCCTCAATTTCCTGTTCTTGGCCACCACAAAAAGAGCTGCTATAAATATTTTTGTACATGTGGGTCCTTTTCCCATTTTTATGATCTTTTTGGAATATAGCCCTAGAAGTGGTATTGCTGGGTCAAAAGGTATGCACATTTTTCTAGCCCTTTGGGCATAGTTCCAAATTGCTCTCCATAACATGAACAGCTAGATCAATTCACAACTCCATCAACTATGAATTAGTGTTCCAATTTTCCCACATCTTCTCCAATATTTATCATTTTCCTGTTTTACCTTGTTAGCCAATCTGGTAGGTGTGATATGGCACCTCACAATTGTTTTGATTTGCATTTCTTTAATCAATAGTGATTTAGAGTATTTTTTCATGTGAATAGTTTTCATTTCTTCCTCTGAAAACTGCCTGTTCATATCCTTTGATCATTTATCAATTGGGGAATGACTTGTATTCTTATAAATTTGACTCAGTTCTCTATATATTTTATAAATGAGACCTTTATCAGAGACACTAGTTATAAAAAGTCTTTCTCAGTTTTCTGCTTGCCTCCTAATCTTGGTTGCATTGGCTTTGTTTGTGCAAAAACCTTTCAATTTAATGTAAACAAAATTATCCATTTTGCATTTCATAATGCTTTTTATCTCTTGTTTAGTCAGAAATTCCTCCATTCTCCATAAATCTGACAGATAAACTATTCCTTGCTCCCCTAATTTGCTTATCCACTACTTTTTGCTAAGAACTGATGATTCTATCTATGGTCCTCCTTCCTTTGCTCCTCCCAACAGGCAAGATATGCTCAATTGGTGAGCCCTTCTCATTTTTATTACAATGCATCCCCTCCACCTTTTTTTGGCCAAGGTAAAGAAATAGTAAAAAAAAAAAAAAACTCTTTGGTCAATACATGTCATCTCTTCCAATAATACAAGAAGAAAATTCCAAGAGTTTTCTTGTCTGGAAGGAATTGTAGTGTTCTCTACAGTGAGTTTCAGCTTTTGATGGTACAGTACCAAACCAAGATATCTACTTAGTGAATGGATATAGATGCCATATCATCTATAAAATATGAATAATAATCATTTCAGTGCTTAGTCCTCATGATTCATAGGAATTGGAAACTGAGGCCCAGAAAAGTTGAGTGACCTGCCTAAGGTCACAAAATAGTAATGTATATAAAGTATGTATTTTTTGCAAACTTTAAGAGGCTGTATACCTTTTAGTTGTTTATTTTTATTATTGCTCCCATCAACCCTGATCATGTGGACACTCACTAAAAGAAGGTATTGTTCTTGGGCTCTGGTACTACCAGAGTCCTAGACACAAATGACCAATTTAGGTTTGGAGACCATATCCTGTCTCTAGGAATTTTCTCTGTCTCCTATACTTTCTCTATCCTCATCTCTGCCTCCTAGCTTCTCTGGCTTCTTTCCAGCTTTGTTAAAGGCCCACCTTCCACAAGAAGCCCTTCCCAGTGTTAAATCTTGGTGGTTTCCCATTGAATTTATTTCCAATTTATCTTATATAGATTTTGTTTGTACATAGTTGCTTGCATTTTGTCTCCATTAGTCTGTAGCTCCTTGAGAGCAGGGACTGATTTTTTTTATTTATTTATTCATCTATCTATCTATCTATCTATCTATCTATCTATCTATCTATCTATTGCCTTTCTTTGTATCCCCAAAACTTAACTCAGTCTCTAGTATATATTAGGTGCTTAACAGATGTTTGTGGAATTGACCAAAAACTTGGATGTGATGGGGCATATGTTCTGGGAACCCCTTGAATCTTCCCACTTGATCTGGCATTCCCCAGAGACCAAAAGGCTTCCATTATTAATATGAGTGAATCTCTGTTACCCTTAACCTAGCCTAGCCCTCCATGGTCTGTTATCTCCAGGTAGCCTTCAACTACCTCCCACCCTTGATTACATCAAAATCCCATTCTCTTTTTTCATGGAGTCTGACTCCAATCCCATCAAGATCTTCCTTAGACTCTTTCTCAAGACAATCGCTAAACCCCTCCTCCCAGACTACTAGGTCACTCCCTAGATCCCTCCCACAGTCCTTCTGGATATAAGCTCCATCTTGCCTCCAGGAAGGTGCTCAAATTCAATCTAGCTCAGGCTGTCTGTATCAAATTGTTCTGGCCAGCTTGTCAATACAAGTGTCAGAAATGCTCAGACTCCTTAAGAGTCTATCCATTTTGGTGAATCTTTAATATACTTTATTTTGTCTGAGAGAGAAGGTTTGAGTTGAATTCATTAGGCAGGACCCAGCATATTGGTATTTTGGGGTCTCAAGCACCCCTAAACCCCAAACCTCAACAGATGTGCTATTCCTTCCTGACATGTGGATGCAAAACTCAAAGGATGACAGGATTTGGTCCTTAAGAGGAGTTTAGAAATTATCCATTTCAACCCCTTTGTTTTGGTTAGTTGGTTGCTGTCCTTCATTTTCAAAGAGGAACAAAATGACATCACTATCTTAGAGTCAATTTACAATGCCTCCAACTGTAGCTGATAAGATCAATAAGAGTTCAGAATGCTCTACCACAGGTCAGGGACAAATAGTCCATATTAACATTTAGAGTGGATTCTCTAAATTTGCACATCTTGTGTTTCTTTTGAGCTATTTCAATTCTGCTTTGCTCATAGAGCACAACCCCTTCTCTGATGTGGGCACTCCATGCTGAGAGGTCCTGTGCCAGTGTCTCCCATGTCACACAATCAAGAACAAGAGTTCTTAAGAGAGACCTTGAGAGTGTCCTTGTATCACTTCTTCTGACCATCCTGTATGAGTTCTCCATAAAACAATCTTTTTGGCAAACTTGCATTTTGCATTCAAACAATGTGGTTAGCCCTTCAGAGTTATGCCCTCTGCAGTAGAGTTCCAATGCTTGGCAGTTCAGCTCGAAAAAAGACCTCAGTGTCTGGTACCTTATCTTTCCAGGTGATCTTCAGAATTTTCTTAAGACAATTCAAATGGAAGCAACTCAGTTTCCTGGCATGGAGCTGGTAGATTGTCCAGGTTTCACGGGTACACAGCAATGAGGTCAGCACAACTCTATAGACCTTCAGTTTGGTAGTCAGTCTAATACCTCTTCTCTCCCATACTTTCCTTCAGAGCCTCCCAAACTCTGAGCTACCTCAGGCAATGCCTAAGTCAACCCCCCCCACCACCACCACCCTTTTTTTTTAACAGATGAGAAAACTGACGCCTATGAAGGTTGATTGACTTATCTATTGTGCCAAAGTCAGAACAATGCTTTCTAGTTCAATCAGTAGATTCAAAATTCAATACTCTTTCCACTTTACCAGCTTTCTCTATTTGTTTAGATGTCAATACTATACCCCATCTGCTCCCCAGTAACCTTTGTCTAAACATTTGGGTAGGATTAGAAGATAACTCAAGGCTGGCAACAAACTCTTCTAGTTACAAGCTGTGCCCCAAGTGAGAGCTGGCTGAAAAGCATGTATACCCTCTGGCTGATAATATCCTAGGAAATCAGTTCAAGGGGAGAGGCAGAGGGAGGGAAGAATCCCAACACCCACTCTTTTCTTCTTAAAAGATTAATTTAATGATGCAGTTCATTATCTCCTCGATGTCAGGTTTACCATTAACTCCATTTTCCTCCTCACGTATTAATTGGTCTGCTGCATGCATTTATTTTCTCTCTGGACATATTTAGAAAAGTCCTTCAAATTGGTTGTAATCCCCTTACAAAGCACACATGCCTTCAGGTACTTGCTGTCCTTTTCTGTCCCCAGGAAGACAGAGACCTACTCCTATTCGATTACATTTTCTTTTTTCTGACTCATAGATGTATTTCAGATCTCTCAAAGTGAAATCCTCCACATTCCTTCTTGAATCCACAGTGGAATTGTATCCTTCTTTAAAGAGGCAGACAGAAAAGGGGGGAGGAAAGGGGGAAGAGAAAGAAATCCCTCATGCATTAATTACAGCACTGCTTGAATTTTCCAAGATTCTTATGGACTTTAATAATTCTTCTCATTCCACTTTGCTGATTTCTTTTTTTTAATCCTTGTAACTTAATATCTGGGAATTAAGCTCTGGACTGCTACAGGGTATGAGCTCATCATTTCTTACTATCCTTAATTCAATTAGCCTGTTGTCACAGAAACCAAATTTTTGTGTAGATCCCATTCTCATTCATTTCCTTCCTCTTTGATGAGAAACCAATCCAGACATTTTTTTTGTCTCTCTCTCTCTCTCTTATTGGATTTCATTTTTTCATTTGTGAAGTTTCTCCAGCTGACCAGAGAACCATTAGGAAGATAAATATATGATAAGCTTACTAACCCCCTAAATTACAACATGGGGTATATATATATATATATATAATTATATATTATATTACATATTATATTATATAATTATATATTATATATAATATATTATATATGTATTATATATATAAAAAACAAAAAAACATATATATATATATATATATATATATATATGGGTTTTTTGGTTTTTTTTAAGCAATTGGGGTTAAGTAACTTGCTCAAGGTTACACGGCTAGTCATTATTTGTGTGTGGGTGCTCATTTTCTGAGGCTGGATTCGATCTCGGGTCATCCCAACTCCAAGGCCTGTGCTCTTACTCATTGTGCCACCTAGCCTCCCCTTTTAGGGCAGTTGGGGTTAAGTAACTTGCCCAAGGTCACACGGCTAGGTTTTGCTTGTGTGGGTTAAGTGTCTGAGGCCGGATCCGAACTCAGGTCCTTCTGACTCCAGGGCTGGCATTCTACTCACTGCGCCACCTAGCCGCCCCATGGGGTATATTTTTAAAAAGAACTTTTAGAAGAGGTTTAAATTTAATAGATTGGAGTCAAGGGCCTCTTCCCTACTCTGGGTGAACTTGGGCAACTCACTTAGATTCTTTGGTCCTTAATTTTCTCTCTCTTTTTTTAAAAAAGTATTCATCTTAAACAAATACAAAATGAAAAAAGGAAAAAAAAGAACATCTCCTTGTATACAGCAGAACACGAGAGGATTCAATACAAAATGATCGATTTCCATTTCACAAAAGCCTATGTAATAAATACTACACACTGTTTTCAAAGCAACCCAGCTTTTCTCTGCTTCTGTATGCAATTAATAATCTTCTCTTCTGTAAAATGGAGAAGGGGCAGTTGAACTAGGTGGACTTTAAAGTTCCTTCTAGATGTAAATTTTGTGGTCCTTTCATCAGTTCAATTCATTGCAATCAAATAAATCCAACCTGAGTCAATTACTAGATGCAAAGTACCATTCTAAGAGCCAGGGAATGAGAGAGTAAGACAAAGCCATTGCATGTAAGTTTTCAATTTAGTTGGGAAGATTGGAGAGGTATATACACTTCTATACTATAAAACAGAAATTCACTAATCCATAGGAGATATATAAAGTACTAAGGTCAACAGAGGGAGAGATACGTTCTTCCTCAGTAAAACCTTCCCTAAGCTGGGCTTTGAAGGACAAGCTGGATCTCAACGGGGAGATGTGAGATGAGTGCTTTTCAAGAACAGGAGACAATGTAAATAAAGGTATAGAAGTGGTAAAGCTTAGAATAAATGTAGAAAAGCAATGAGTAATCCAATTCATTGGAGTTAGAACTGGAGGTGACCTCCAAGGTCAGAAGAAAGTAAAGCCTACAAGTAGTCAGTGGCAGAGCCAGAATTTTATCTCAAGTCCCCTGACTTTAAATCTAGTATTCTTTGTACTCTACATAGAGTATATGGAGGTGGGGAGGGGTGATATTAAATAAAGAAAAATGCCAAATCTCCAATTCCTTATACGTTCTATACTCTATGGTACAGTATAGTTTGGTAGAAAGAACACTTCAATGGGGGTTGGGGTTGGGGGGGGAGTCATTTTCAAAACTGATTTGAAAGAAATGAACTTCCTGGAAACAAGTGTGAACCAGATAGAGAAAGGAAGAGATATTTATAACATCCTTTGCAAACCTTAAAGTGCCATATAAATGCTAACTATTATTATTCATCCTTGTCAGTTTTGTGACATTTGCAAATTTGATGAATGTGTCATCATTGATTCCATCCAAGACACTGACAAAAATGTTACACAGTACAGGGCAGCACTCAAATGGAAAACTCCCCCTTGCTTAAAATCATCCATCACCCAATACGCTTTAAGTCTATAGTCAACAATTTCTGTACTATCTGACATTCCATATCTGTCTGTCTTGCAGACAATATTACAAAAGGTTTCGCTAAATAGTTTGCTGATGTCTAGATATATTATACCCACAAACTCCTCATGAATATAGTCTAGTAACTTTTTTGTACAAAGGAAATGAGAGCAATCCTGTATGACTTATTCTTAATGAAGCAATGCTGGCCCATTTCAATCAGTTCCTCCCTTTCTAAGTGCTTGCAAACCATCTCTTTAATTATCTATATTGCCTGGAATTAACTTCAGACATCAAACAAATCTGGTGAGCAGGAAATATCCACCTTTTTTTCTTTTCCTCTTTCTGTTTTTTTGTTTTTAATGATTAGAACGATTTTTTCTTATCTCATCTTTTATCTTCTACAGTGACCCTAATATGTGGGACAATAGTTCAGGAAGATTACAAAGCTTTCAGTATGCTGGGTTAGAGGTAATCCAAAAAAGGCACTTTTTTACTTGTCAAAGGGAGTTAGGTGATCTATTTTCATCTTAACATTTATCTTGGGTTTCAATTTCATTTTAGTTTTTTTTTTTTTTTTAGTCTAAAGATCATGGTGAAAAAAAAATGAAGTGAATTAGGAGATGGTTTTACCTCTTTTTTTGTCCACTAACCACAGCTATTATATCCACAGGTCCTAGTGGCTTCCTGGACCCTCCTTTTGCCTCTGAATCTCCTTTCTTCTCAAACAAACAAGCTGTCACTTTATCCATCCATCCCCTCTAGGTATTGTCCCAATCTCCCTTTCCTTTATCGACTAAATTCCTTGAGACCATCTACAATTAATTTCTTCACTTCCTTTCCACTCAATATCTTCTTAACTTTCTAGAGTAAGGCTTCTGACCTCATTATTCAACCAAAAAGGTTCTTTCCAAGGTTACCAATAGTCTCTTGACAATCTCAATCCTCACCCTTCTCAGCATCCCTTGGTTTTGTTGATCAAGCTCATCTTGATACTTTCTTATCTCTAGTATCCTCCTTTCATTCTGATTCCAAATCTAGTGTTCCATCTACACCAGAAGAGTTAAATGCCCCACCAAGGAGCCAGAGGAACCAGATTAAAATGTAAATGGAAAATATTTAACAAAATAAATAAAAATATAATAGAACACAGGCAATGTTAATATGTGGTTTTCTAAGTCAATATACAGTTCACAAAGATCCTGACTTAAGAGTTGGATATGATTAAAAATGATTAAACAAACAAAAACATTTCTATTTAACTTTTATACCACTACAGTAAATCATACTACTTTTTCTACCTCCTGCATCCTTCCTTTCATTCCTCTCCCTTCTTCTCTTCCACCTGTCAGTCCAGCTTTGCAGGTAAGGGGAAGACCAGGAGAACAGGCCTTCATACTATATATAACAATATATATATATATATATGTATATATATATATGTATATATATATATATACTATACATACTATACATAACAATAAAAACAACAAAAACATTTCCATTTAAAAAGCACCTGATATGTTTATTTGCAGCAACAACTCCTATCTGCCTATTAGATGGGAGCTAGTAAGGTCTAAAAGAGAAAGGGATGTGAGAACAATGCAGATAAGTGGAAGAACTAAGCTTGCCACCACCCTCCCCTCCAGGAGGAGGAGGTCAAGAATATTGGGTCAGAAGGCCTTTTCCTGTGCCTGAAATTGCTTATGTTCTCATGGAAAAAGGAAAGCTACGATTACAACTGTAAAGAATTTACTTGCATGAATAGTGAGTAATTGTTTGGAATCCAGTGAGTCAAAAAGAGGTTAAGCTTTCTTTTATAGATACACACATCAGGAGAAGAAAGAAGGAGGGGGAAAAGAAAAGTATGGCCCCCTTTTGGAAAGAGGTTCTTTCCAGAATGATTTGCAGGAGTCTACAATTATGCCCTTAGACAAAAATCATTCATTGTGTTGGCAGCAAGGCTCTTCCACCAGGCTTGGAAGTGTCTGGGTCTGAGGGATGGAAGGACTGAGAGGATTTCTATCATGACTCCCACAGGAAGTGATGGGCTGAGAGCACAGCTACAGTCTTTCCTGTACAGTGTAATTGGCCCAACGTGCGCAAAACATTCTTATCTGATGAAGAACTGGAAATAGGACTGTTTGCTAAAAAGTTGGAAACATTTCATTTTTCTTTCTCTAGTCTGTTCCTTCTCTATCTTTAACTTCCAAGTTCTTCTCTTAATAATTTTTTTTAACATTATGCCATTTTTATTACGGAGGACAGGGATAACAAGTTCAACTCCATTCAATGAGCACATACAAGACATCAGACTAGGTGCTGTAGATATAAAGACAAGGATGAAAAATAGAGTGCCTGTCCTTAAAGGGCTTTCATTTTGCTGGGGCAGAGCCCATGTCAAGTGAGCTAATATCTGTAAAATCCTTAGCCCAGTGCCTGGCACAAAGCAGCACTGTAGGAATGTTTATGCCCTCCCCTCTGCGATGCTTTGTTCTCCATCATTCTGCACATCTAATGACTCAGAGCTCTTCTTTACCCAGCACAGGCACATCAGACACCTGGTGTGCTCAGCAGCTTCTTTGCTGTGTGTGACATCACCAGAGAGAAAACTAACCTAAAATGGTCAAACATTATCTTGTCCTTCTTTAAAGGATGATCTGAAAAACTGACTAATGTGAACCAACCACTCTGCATTTCTGACATTTTCCCTAGTAGTAGTAGTTGTCCAGTAATTTTTAGTTGTCTGACTCTTCATGACTTCTTTTGGGGTTTTCTTGGCAAAGATACTGGAGTGTTTTGCCACTCCTTTCTCTAGCTCACTTTACAGATGAGGAAACTAAGGCAAACAGGGTTAAGTGACTTATTCAGGGTCACATAGTAAGTGTGGGAGGCCAGATTTGAACCCAGGAAGATGAGTCCTCTTGACTGGAGAGACCCAGTGTTCTATGCAATACGGAGCCACCTAGTTGCCTCTGCCTGGTTCATAGGAGACACAGAACAAATGCTTGTTGTTGCATTAATAGAATGTACTTGTTTTTGTATCCCCACTACCCTAGCAAAGTGCCTTGACATACCATTGGTACTTAATAAATGCTTATCAAATGAATGAATGTGCTTCTATGGAATAGTAGATAGGGAACTGGGTTGGAAGACTTAGGGTCCAAGTCCAAGCCCTATCACTTACTTGTCTTGTGATTGTGGGCAAAACATTTCACCCCTGAGATTGAAGCTTCAGTCCTTCATTTGGAAAATATGGATGGTTAGTACCTGAGGTACCTCACAAGTTCTTTGGAAGACACTCTTCTGTAAACCCTAAATCACTCTATAAATGTGAGTTCTCATTATCAGTAACGAGTAATCATTAGAAATTAATCATGGAATAGTAGAAAGAACATTGGACAGATAATTCCCAGCACAAAGCACAGTACATTGTACCTAGGAGAGACAATACATTTTTTGAGTTAAACTAAATTGACTGGGAGTTAGGGGACTCTGGTTCCACCTGACTAGTTGGATGGGTAAGTTACAGCCCTCTAGGCCTTCATTTCCCCCACCTATAGAAGGAAGGGGTTGAACTAAATATCTTATATGGTCTCTTCCAAATCCCTCTAGGCATACTTACTGCCTAGAAGTAGTTAGTTGAATAGAAGACTGAGATTACAATTAGGAAGAGCTGAGTTCCAAGCCTCAGACACTTATTAGCCATATGACCCTGGCCAAGTCACCTTCTACTTCAGTTTCCTCATCTATAAAATGGGGAGAATAAAAGTGCCTACCTCCCAGGGTTGTTGTGAGGATCAAATGAGATAATATTTGTAGAGTGCTGGCATGTCATAGTGAAGAGGGTCACCATAAAATGGTGAGGTTTAGGCTAGGGGTACAAGAGACCTCAAAATACCAACATGCCAAGTCCTGCCAAATGAATTTGACTCGTTTTCTCTCAGCCAAAGAAAAGCAAAGTTTATTAAAAGTTCGCCATAATGGGTAGACTCTTAAAGAGCCTTGGTATCTGTGATGCTTATCCAATGCAATCGGGCCAGAATCATCTGACACAGAGCAAGTCTATACTAGAAAATTCTCTGGCCTTCCTCCTCTCAGGAAGGCAAGATGGGATCTGATATACAGAAAGGTTGTGGGAGGAATCTAGGGGTGGTCTACAGGAGAAGTTTGGGGAGGGTCTTCAGGAGGAGTCAATGAGGTTAGACTCCAGTAATGTGTGATTAAGGGTGGGAAGTTGCTGGAGGCTACCTGGAGATAGCAGACAAGGTGGACTAAGCCAGTTGAAGGGGAGAACAGGTTTGGGTACAAATATTTTGGGAGGATCAAGGGTAGGAAATTGCTGGACAAAGGAGGGCTAAAGATTTGGGCAGAGCCACAATGAAAGGACTATGGCCTCAGGCAAATACCTTACAGGGGAAGATTCTAGGAGAGCTCAAGGGAATTCCCAGAGCCTGTACCTCATCAATAGGTGATTAATAAATGATTCCTTCCTTCTATCTCTAAACCCTGAGCCTATCAAGTGATCAGTCTAAGTCATTTCTCTCATTTTGACTTTGGCTCTAGGTCTACTTTTAATTATTTTCTGAGATTTTTTGATACTTCTTTTGTTTTCTTTCACAGTCATTTCTGGTTCTCTGTTCTAAACCTCCTCAGAATTAAAATCTCCCTTGTAATAAATAAAGACAATGAATAGAGTAACTCTGATTCAGGCCCAGCAACCTCTGTCAAAAGGAAGGACATTTAATTATATATTGACCAAGATTGTTTATCACAATCAGATTTTATTTGTCCCCTAATTTCCAGACAATTTGGGAGGACAGGGACCATACAGCATTTGTCTGGGAAAGTAGAGTGAGGAAGGCCCCTCTCTTAGTTGCCATCCTTTGCCACTATACTTTTCCCACAACCTCAGGGGTCAGCCTATCTTTTTTTCTCCATGGGCATTTTTAACATAGGCAATTGTCAAGAGTCTTTCCCCTATCCAGTGTCCTAGTCACAGCTACAGAGACATTCAACTCTGTACAGCAGTTTGATGTTGTCAACATAAACAGCCTTAGCATTAAACACAAATAGACTTTCCTTGGCTTCATTGTTTATTTTTGCAATTTAAAGAGGGAAGAAGGGGGGGTGGGGAAGCTGCCTTGTCTGGTACTTAGCAGATGAAGAAGAGTAAGGGAAGGTTTTTACTTTTTGCTTTTTTTTTTTTTTTACTGCTCTAATGTTTTGTTTTGTTTAGCCATTTATTGAAAATGTACAAGTACACAAAAATTATCATATATTTGTAATTCAAAAATTATTTAATCTATATAGGACTAGAAATCCTACCTTCTCTTAGATTGAACTACTAAGTTCAGAGAAAAAGTTTACAAAGGCCAGGGGTTAATGAGGAGGCCAGCCCTCAGATGAGCCCAAGTTCTCACTTCCATTCCAGCTCTCTGAGGTTTTCAGACACAGGCCATATGCCCACTTGTCAGATACTGCTCACTAGGGATTCTTTATTGAGTGTGGGTTGGGCTAACTGGGCCCTTGAGTCCATTCCAACTCTGAACCTCTGGTAATTCGCACCTGGGACATTTCATGGAATCATATACTGTTGGAGCTAGGAGTGTGAGAAATCAGCTGGCCTATCAAGGACTTCATTTAATAGATAACAAACTGATCTGAACCCAGGAGAGGCAGTTGCAGAGGCCAGACTAGAACCCAAGTGTCCTGAGTTCTCAGGGTAGCCTTCCTCCTGCTCTCCCAAGCTGATGTTTAACACTGAGCCTTCTGGAGGATGACTTAAGCTTCCACCAGAAATGCTAGATGGAGGCAGATACATCAAAGCAGATAGAGATAGGAAGGTGCCATGTAACCTAACTATTCATAGCCCTACTTTTTGTAGTAGCAAAGAACTGGAAGCAGTACGTGCCCATTTATGGCATCTATGATAGAGTATTGAAGTTGGAGTCAGGAAGACCTGAGTTTGAATCCTACCTCACTTACTTACTATCTGTGTGTCCCTAGGCAAGTCACTTAACTTCTCTCAACCTGTTTCCTTATTTGTAGTAGAGGGAAAATATAGCACCTACTTACGAGGGTTGTTTGGAGGTTTAAATGAGATAATAATTGTAAAGCACATACTATACTAAGTACTGTATAATTGTTAGCTATAATGTTATAATTATCAATCATAAAGTCACCAATTATATATTAATATCATCTATTAATAATCAATGGGTTATATTAATTCTATTAATTAAATTATTATTTTTACCTCCCAGAGTTGTGTGGATCCATTGAGAGTCTTTGTAAACCTTAAAGTGCTATACAAATGCCAGTTACTGTTAACTAACTGGCGATTGACTGAACATATTGTGCACATGAATTTTAATGGAATATTATCACACAGCAAGATATTAAGAATTCAGGGAAATACTAGAATACTTCCACGAAAACAGAACCAGAAAAACAGTATCCATAATAGTAACAATGCAAATGAAACAAATATACACAAAAATGAAACGGAACACTATATCACTAGGATGATCAAGTCTGCCCCCCCAAAAGACACAAGAAAATGTACTTCCTTTTTTATACAAGGAGGGGGGCAGTCTATGGATGTGTAAGATTATATACACTGTTGATGTGTTGATTTGCTTTGCTGAATTGTTTTCTCTCCCTTTCTTTTTCATTTTGTTGTTATTAGTGGTGGTGTTTTTGCTACAAGTGTTGGCTCAATGGATAGAGAAGTAGGAAAGGCTCTATTTGGAAGTGAAGAGGGTAGGGAACACGCCCCCCCCCCCCCAAAAAAAAATCATTACAACTTTAAAATGAAAAAACAACAATAACATAAAAGAGCTGAGCAGATCTCTCTTTCATACAAAGAGGCACCTAACAGTGGCTAGACTGCTGGCCTTAGAGTCTGGAAGATCTGAATTCAAATCCTAATCAATCACCTAACCTCTCTCAGCCTCAGTATCTTCGTTTGGAAAATGATGGAGTTGGACATGATGGTCTTCAAGCGTTCTTCTATCCCTAAATCTATGATCCTATAATCATCTGTGCCTCAATTTACATCTGCCCCATGGAAGATGCAAACAGAGAAAACCATTCATTCTAAGACAAAAGAATAGAAATAGGTGGGAGATTGATCCAGGACCACAAAGCATCTAAAATCATCTGCAATTTTTAAACAAAACAAAACTAACAACAACAAAAATTCTTTAATTTTTCATACACTGTCATCTCATTTCTTAGGATTGGTTATTATTTATTTTATTTCCCCCTGGAGTAGGCAGGTAAGAGGACTATTCATTCCACTAGAAACCTGAGCTGTGTGTGTGTGTGTGTGTGTGTGTGTGTGTGTGTGTGTGTGTGAGAGAGTGTACAGGGTGTCCCAGAACCCAGCATATGGAACACCCTGTGTATCACCAGCATGTAAATGCCCTATTTTTAGGCCTCCCAGATTATGCAAGTGAGGAAGCAGATGTCTTCAGGTCCTAGAGTACAGACCCTCACCCCCTAATGTGGGGTGGGTACAGGAGCCCGTGTCAAGCTACACCTTGCTTCCAGAATAATCTCCCTGAAGAAGTTAATTCCATCCTGGGGGTTGGAGTGAGGGGAAGTTGAAGGGACTAAGTGAGGAGATGCCACAGGCTTAGAACTGATCCAAGCAGATCTGTGGCTGCCAGGCATAAGAAGTGCTGGAGGCATTGGTGTCCCAGGGTGACCCACTGCCAAGTCAAAGAGCCCGAGTGGCCTCCACAGGTTAGAGTGACGCAGGTTGGCTAGGTGACTCCTGTTGTTGGGGGTGACGCAGTCATGGGCAGAGGACACACTGTTCAGGCAGAGTTGGGAGCTTACAACAGACAGCCTGGCCCAGGCAGCAGCTCCAATCCAAAGGTCACCTGCATGTGAATGGAGAGGCCAGGGCTGGAGAGACCAAAGGAAAGTCAGTCAGTCCTGGAAACACAGGTTGCACAAAGTCTGGAGGGAAAGGGAGAGTGATTCAACACTGTCAGTCCCACGCAGGCCAGGCTGAAGGTGGGCCAGGGTCACAGAAAAGTAAACAAAGCAGTTATGTAGGCACTATCTCTTGGAAGGGCCTAGGAGAGCCAAGGTGATTATTTTTTTCCCTTGTCTGCCTTTTGTTTACATCTTGAAGTTTACAGAAATGTGAGGAGGGGCTGGTACAGCAAGTCCTAACCAGGCATGCATTAAGCTAAAGCCTCATGTCCTGATGACACCAGGTTTGTGATGCTTTTCACATGACCTCTGAGGTCCACCTGCTATACATGTCAGCCAAGGCAAGATTTTGCTTGGAAAACAAAAACAACCCCCCCCCCCCAAAAAAAAACCCAGCAGGTCTGCTGCTACCCCACTTAGCCTGGATGGAGCCAAACTGAGCTGGGTTCTTGCAACCCAGGTTGGTGAGAACTGGAAAGGGGCCATCAATTTGTTGGCCCCTGAAACCCACTTGAACCTTCCACCTTTGGAGAAGAGAGGCTGATTAGACAGACACCCACACAGCTTGGCACAAGATTCCAGAGTCTCTCCTTTGGGCTATGATACATCAACAGGACTTTATCTTCTGGCACACTCAACAGGCAGATTTTCTCAGAGATATGCATGCTAATGCTTTAATGCAGCCTATCTCCTCCTTAGCCTTATCTTAGAAAAGAAAGAACGTCTCTCCCAGATCTGGTACAGTCTGTTTGTAGGGCTGGTTTTCTTTTTTTTCTTTCCTTTCTTCAGGAGCCATTTTCTTAAAGAACAATAGAACTTGAGCTGGACAGGGCCTCAGAGGCCTTCTGACCCATCTCCCTTTCCTTTTATGGCCCAGGAGGCCTCATAATGATCATAAGTGGACTCCAGAGCCTGGGCTCCTTCATTGTACCACTCTGCCAGACTCCATCCCTGTTTTCTGAGACCCTGGGAGGCTCTGTCTGTGCCAACACATTTAACTGATTTAAATTCCACAACCAATTCCACTTTCTGTTCTATTGGACAAACCTTTATTTAGTATATACTATGTACAAGGCATTGTGCAAAGGCCCCCAAAGCACTGCCCTAGGCAAATCCAACTAGCTTGTGGGAGATGGGTGTGTCGATGTATGTACCTGCAGAAGTGAACTTCCATGATGTGTAGCTGTTTTAGTGTTGATGTTTTTTGAAAACCACTGGCAGGCCATCTGCCTCTGAGTCAGCATAGTCCAGTGGCAAAAGAATTGGACAGAATTTTCTGGAGCCACAAGACCTGGTTTTAGATCCAAACTTTTCCACTTGCTGGATGTATCATCTTGTTCAAGGATCAAGGTCATTGTAAGGATCAATGAGATCTTTGATGTGTGCTAAGTTGTTCATAACCATAAGAGCTTATAGAAATAAAAACTAACAGTAGCCTTAAGTGAAAGATTGTACGGAGTAGTGGATAGGGTGCTAGATTCAAATCCTCTCTCTGAAACATACTGGCTGGGTGACCCAGGAAAGTCAAAACTTCTCAGTGTGTCAAGCAACTATCTCCAGGACTCCTCCTTCAGTCAATAAGCATTTATTAAGCACCTACTATATACCAGATACTGTTCTAAACACTGGGGATACAAAGAGAGGTGAAAAAGTCCCAGACCTTGAGGAGAGAAGATGCCAATGTGTATTGATAAAGGGAGTTCCCTATAGGTCTATGTTGTATGTTTCAGACTTTAAATTGATTGAAGAAAGTGCCTAGGGCTATTTAATTTGTCCTGTACTGCCCATCCTGTACCTGTATAGCAGGTAAATACTCTTAGAAGGAAGGAAACAAGCATTTATCTATGTGCTAGGAACTATTCTAAGTGCTTTACAAATATTATCTCATCTGTTCCTCACCATAACCTATGGAGGTGAGGTGCTATTATTCTCCCTATTTTATAGATGAGGAAACTGAGGCAGACAGAAGGTAAGTGACTTGCTCAGGGTCACACAGCTAGTGAGTGTGGCCCAGTTTGAACTCAAGGCTTCCCAACTCTAGATCTACCTCTCTATCCTTTGAACAATGACAATAAATGAAGTGAACAGATCACATTCTGTCTTTCTCTGCTTCATGTAGAGACCAATTCATGCAGAGGCTCTTCTTCTCTAGATTTCATTACAAAGACTCAATAATTTCTTCCACTTTAGAAGTTTTTGAGCAGAGGCTGAGGGTGCATATCAATTTGGATAGGGTAAAAACAAAACGTACATTTTCATTAACCTTTGCTTTCCTTCGTAATTCTGTTTATTTTATGCATTACAAATACTGTTCTTATAGTACACTGTGCCTGCAATCAGGAAGACTTGGGTTCAAATACAGTCTCAGATGCTTCAGTGACCCTGGGCAAATCACTTAGCTTCTCTGCCTCAGTTTCCTCTTTGGTTAAATGGGAACAAAAATAGCACCTCCCTCAGAAGGTTGTTTGGAGGATCAAATGAGATAATATTTGTAAAGTACTTTGCAAACCTCAAAGTTCGATAGAAATGCTGGTTATTATTATTGGTATGTGGAAATGTTCATTTTACTTGGCATTTGTTGTTTAGAATAAAAGTCTTCTTAAATAGAAGAAAAAAAACCTGAGCCTGGGTCTATTATCTGAGGATCAATCTATTTCAATTAAGGAAGCTTTATTACAAGAAGCCTAATCACCAAATAACAAATATTTGTTTTGTTTTTGCCACAAGAGTTCAACAATTCTTGTACTAAGACCCTGAGCAAGTCACTTAACCTGTCTGTGCCTCTGTTTCCTTATATTGAAAAGGAGAGGATTGGACCCAATGGCCTTTAAGATGGCTTCCATTTATTGATCTATGTTTCTGTGGGGAGGGGGGAAGAAGGGAACAAGGGGGGAGCAGGAATCAGTGCCAGCTGCTGGATTCACAGTATCAGCAGGGGCAGATTTCAAGTGTCACTAAGGAAAAGGACAAATTCCAGGCAGCTCTCCCCTTTCTGAATTCCAAGGAAACAAATTGAACAAACATGTTGCAACTTAGCCAAGCTGCACTCCTATCACCTTACTTGCTGGGATGATAGGCATTTCACCTATAAACCTAGTCAGAAACTTGGAATCTATAAGGCAAACTTTTATTTTTAACTCTGGTTCACTGAACTGGCACCACACACTTTAAAAGACTTTTACAAAAATCTCTAAATCCACACCAAATTGAATCCAGCTTTTTTTGACTTACTGTTTAATTTCATTTTCTGCTGTTCTTTCTGCTGTTGTTAAAAGGTGACTGACTTGCTTTTTTTTCAGAATCATCCCTCCAAAGCAACACAGTGTCCAGAAATGCATGACTTTGTCTAGTCACTTTAAAGTAACACTCTTGCTTTACTAGTGGGTCAGGCATGATGCCATGGGGAAGTTAATAGGATTGGCATTTCAATGGTTAATACATAGTTCAAAACAAATGGCAGCATGACTACTCATCTGGGTCTTGGACCCCAGAGTACAGAGAGCCATCTGTTTATCCTCTGAAGGTTAATGATAGCTGGGCATGGCCAAACCAACAGACAATTCAGCACAAGTTTTCTTCACACCAGTTCTTGGTCCCTTTGATTTGGATCTGCTCATGTTTCTTTAGTTTTAAGCATGGAATATAAAGATTAAAACCTAAATTGAAGGAATGTCTATCAATTGGGGAATGGAGAAGCAAGTTATATTATATGATTGTGATGGAATACTACTGTGCTGTAAGAAATGAGAAAGTTGATTTTGGAAAAACATGGAAAGATTTACATGAAATAATGAAGAGTGAAATGAACAGAAGCAAGAGAACATTGTTTACAGTAACAGCAATATTGTTAGAAGAATAATTGTGAATGACTTAGTTATTCTGAGTATTATAAATACTCAAATCAACTACAGAGGACCTGTGAAAGAAGATGCTATCCACCTCCAGAGAAAGAAATGATACATGGAAATATGTTATCATATGGTTTCACATATATATCTGGGTCAAATATTGGCTTTCTCTAGTGGAGGGTTGGGAGGGAGGGAGAAAGACAGCTTGAAACTCAAAATGTAACCAAAATAAATAAATAAATAAAAGATTAAAGCCTAACGTCCAATATATTTGTGTGGCTAACTGTTAAGAAGTCCATAAACTTGTAAAATTTCCCTTTAGGTATTTTAATGTACCTACCTTAATTGAGTAGTAAAAACAAATAAAACACTTAAATTCTGATTATATACTAGAAAGGTGAGAGAGGATTAAAAGGTTGCACTGGAGTTGAAGTCAGTTGATCTGGGTCCAAATCTCAGTTCTGTGTGCTGTGGTGATTTGGAAAAGTGTTGAGGCTTCAGTTACCTTCTTTATAAAAATTAGGGAGATTTGACTTCCTAAGGTTTCTTCTAATTCTTAAACCCTGACTCTTTCAAAAGTTTTTGAGTGAGGAATGCTTTTTAGAAGGAAGAAATCCAGGGAAAGCAGCATGCTCCAGCTTCAGTTCAGCAGTTTTTCAGTCGTGTCTGACTCTTCATGACTCCATTTGGGATTTTCTTGGCAAAGATACTGGAGTAGTTTGCCATTTCCTTCTCCAACTCATTTTATAGATGAGAAGACTGAGGGAAAAGGTTGAATGAGTTGTGCAGGGTCACACAGCTAGTGTCTGAGACCAGATTTGAACTCAGGAAGATCAGTCTTCCTGTCTCCAGGTCTGGCACTCTCTCCATCTAGCTGACCCCATTCATGTCTAGTATACCTTTAAACTCCTATTTTCAAATAGATCTACCTAAGAGACTAGTCTTCTAAAAACCAATGAAAGAAGTGATCCATTAGGCACACTGAGTCTGATCTAATTTTACTCAAACACAGCCCCAGCCACAAATTGTAACTGTGTTTATGAAAGCACTAAGACCAATCTCAGAATCTTTCCATTCCCCCAATACTTCTCAAATTCACTTTATCTTTGAAAAGTAGATTGTATCACTTATCTCCTGTCTCTTTGAGGAGCCTGGGATATGAAACACTTAACACTGATGTGCTGAGATGCTCAAATGGCAAGTCTAAAAACTAGATCAGATGCTGCTGAAATATCACTCAAGTTAGGAGAAAACTGAACAATTACGGAGGGAAAGGTTGTGCAGGGGAAAAGGAGAAGGAACTTTTCAGTGTAGCAAATTCTTGCCTGCATCCCAGACAATAGGGAGGGAGAACAGAGAAGTAAAATCCACAGATCCAAACTGAGATCAGCTCTCCCCTTCCTTCTGTCTCCCTGTTCCTCCAGGTCTTCCCAAGAGGATATCCAGGTAGGAGGTAGAAATTGCCAGTAATTATCTCTTTGTCATCATTGTCCATTCTTGCCCCTTCTGGGGTATGGAGCCTAGTTCAGTAGGCTCCAAGGGGCTTAGGAGTGTAGAAACTCACCACCCAGCTTACCTAAATGTCACTCTAAAGCACAGGGAAAGTATGCTTTTCCACAAATTTCATCTCCCTTAAAGGGATAAGTTAGAGATCTTGAGACTTAAGGGAAACAGACTAAATGATCTCTAAGTATCCTCATAACTCTATTCCAGCCACCTTCCACAAAAACTTTTTTCCAGGATGCTTCTTGAGGAATAAAAATGAGAGGTTTGAGTTTAATTTCCTTAACTGGTCTTCAGAATAACTAGTGACTGTTAAAAGAATAAGCAATTTTAAGCATCTACTATGTGCTTGGAAAAAGCTAGGTGGCATAGTGGATGCAGAACTGGGCCTGGAGTCTGGAAGGTCTGGGTTCATATATGGGCTCAGATTTACTAGCTGTGTGACCCTGTGCAAGTCACTTAACCCCATTTGCCCCAGTTTTCTCATCTGTAAAATGAGCTGGAGAAGGAAATAGTAAATCACTCCAGTTTCTTTATTAAGAAAACCATGACCAAAATGGGGTGATAAAGAGTCAGATACTATTGAAAAATGACTGAACAACTGAGCCATACACCAGGCACTGTGCTATGTACATGCTGGCTAAGTAAAGGCAAGACTCAAATATCTCTTCCCCTCCAAGGGGCGGTGACCAGGTTATTCTGTGTCTATTCTGTGTATGTCTTGTCTATACCTATAAATGTTCTTATTGTCCTCTCCTAGAAAGTAAGGTCACGGAGGACAGGGACAGTATCCCTTTTATCCTTGTGCTCCCATTGCTCCATGCAGGGCCTGGCCTCTAGTTGGCTTGGCATTGAATTCAGCAAACATAGTACTTGAATTTGCAAAATGCTTTACAGATATTATTTTGTTTTATCTTCACAACAACCCTGAAAGGCAGATTTCACGATTACCCCCATTTTGCAGATGAGATAACTGAGGCTGAGAAATCTTAAGCATTTCATTTAGGGTCATGTAGCTAGTGTCTGAGAGTGAAATTCAAATCAGATCTTCTTGACTATTTTGGAGAAGGAAATGGCAAACCACTCCAGTATCTTGGCTAAGAAAATCCTAAAAGAGTTGGACAGGACTGAGGGATTGAACAACAAACACCAGCTTCCTGACTCCAGGCTCATCATCCTATCTCCTGTACCTTCTAGCTGCCTCCAAGGGATTACTTATAGTAGCTTGTCTTCCATCAAGGGAGACAACAAATTCATATAAACAAACCAACAAACACATAAATAAACACACCTGGGGTGGCTAGGTGGTGCAGTGAGTAGAGCGCCGGCCCTGGAGTCAGAAGGACCTGAGTTCGGATCCGGCCTCAGACACTTAATCCACACAAACAAAAAAAACCCTAGCCGTGTGACCTTGGGCAAGTTACTTAACCCCAATTGCCCTAAAAGGGGTGGCTAGGTGGCGCAGTGAGTAAGAGCGCTGGCCTCAGAGTTGGGATGACCCGAGATGGAATCCGGCCTCAGAAAATGAGCACCCACACACAAATAATGACTAGCCGTGTAACCTTGAGCAAGTTACTTAACCCCAATTGCTTAAAATAAATAAACACACCTATACACACGCACATATATGAAATAATACAATTTGCAGGTGAAGAACACTGGAAGCTTTGCAGATCAGGAAAGTCCTCTTGTAGATGGCACAGCTTTGTCTTGTTAACTCACAAACTGGAGAAACCCCCACCCCAAATAACTCAATTAAGAATTGTGTTCCAAAGTGGATCCCACACAAAACTGAGCTTTTTTTCTTAAGCAACAACCTCACAAAAACTTCCCAAAATAGGCAACGTTGGCTCAGTGATGGATGCCTTCAAAATTGCTGTTTTTAAATGGAGTACAAACAAAATAAAGTCAAGCAAAAGAGAACTATAGTTTTCTATCTTTTCATCTCAGGACAAGCCAACAAGTGTGGGTGTGGGTGTGGATGTCTGTGTGGCCCAAAGTGATAATATGAAAAACATTCACAAGAGCCACAGCTACAATAGTGGGGTCAGAGTTTAGATTTTTAGATACGGCTTATTTTTATAAGCCTTTTTTTTCCCCTTTTAAAGTATATTTAACCAAAGGGAATAATAAAAACATGATTGACTAATTTAGGAAAACACCATAACCACGTTGTCCTTTGATGTTTTCAATCAATTTGGGGGAATAAATTGAGATGTTATCTCATAACTTCATTACAAAATGAAAAAGAAAAATCCTCAAAATTTAAAAACCTTCCTTTTTTACTTGAGTGATATTATTAGTCCAGACAGAGATTCTTTACTTTTTTGTGTGTCCTGGACCTCTTCAGCAGACTGGTGGAGTCTACTGCGCCTTCTCCAAATAACGTTTTTAAATTAATAAAATAGGAATACAAATGCACAGGATATAAATTATTTTTAAACACTAAAAAATGGTGTAGGGGCAATGAGAAATGGATATCAGTATCTTGGGCAAGTCATTATAGTCTCTGGGCCTCCATTTCTTTGTCTATAAAATGACAGAGTTAGATTAGATAATCTCCAAGGTCCTTTTCAGTAATACAGTTCTATGATCCTAGTGGGAAATTAAACATTCAGCAAAGTGAGGAACTCAGTTAAGTCCGGGAGATATGCAGGGCCTGATTCCTGACTGAAGTCTAGCTGTGGAAAGGAAGAACAGTAGATATCAGGCAAAAGTAAATCTGGTGACAGCCAAGATCTGAAGAAAGAAATCTGAATTTCTTTCCAAGCATTCTTTCCTAATGCCCTGAGCTGATGCAATGAGCTGGAGAGAGTCACTTTGCTAACTGGGATACAGTTCATGAACTGTGAAGAGAAATTGTAATATGATAGAAAGGTATTAGAACTGGTCACTTTGAGAGTCCGGGCGTGGGCAGCTTCACTAGAAGGTTCAGTGCAATTATTAAGGAAAAGAGCAGAGTAAGGAGGAAGCTGAATTTTACAGCTCTGGGATCAAATATAAAATCCTCTCTTTGCTATTGAAAGGCTCCCATAACCTGGCCCCTTCCTTCTTTTCCAGACTTTGTACACCTCGTTCTCTTCCACACATTGTGTTGATGCAGTGACATGGACCTCCTTGTTGTTCTTTACAAAGAACACTCCATCTCCTGATGCCCAGGATTTTCCCCAGCTGTTCCCCCTCCATGCCTGAGATTCTCTGAGGCCTCCTGGCTTCCCTGGGGTCAGCTAAAGTCCCACCTTTTATTGTAAATCTTTCCCAGTCCTCCTCAGTCTTACTGCCTTCCCTTGGAGACTACACCCAATTTATCGTGTGTATATTTTGTTTATATATAGTGGTTTTGCATATTATCTTCCCCATTAGATTTCAAGCTCCTACCCAGGAGCGGGGAAGCTGCAGCCTCAGTTTGAGGCCACAGTTTGCTCTGTGAAGCTTCTGTGAAGTTTGGATTCAGGTTCCCCACCCCTGTTTTCCTTTGTATCCCCAGTAGTAGTTTGTACTTTTAAAATGTCAGTAGACTGACTGACAGAAATTCACTTGCCTATATAAAGGGCAAATAATAAATAAAGAAATGCATTAATAGAGAAAGAAAAAAGAAATACCTAGATAAATAAATAAAAGGCAAGTTCTTATCAAAGAGGACTTTGTGAGTCTTTAAAAAAAAAATACACTGATATACAACTATTCACCCTGATTCTTTGAGATTTGTAAGTACTCTTAGAAATCACCAAGGCCCGCCTCTTGATTTTACAGCTTTTACAAAGGCTTTTGCAAAGTGGTGAAATGACCTACTCCATGTCTCAGCATAAATCCTCTCTCTGATACTTACTAGGTGTGTGATGTTGGGTATCAACCTCTACAGGCCTCAGTTTCTTCATCACTAAATAAGGGAACTGAACCAGGTGAATTCTGAGGTCTGTTCCAGCTGCAAATCTGTGTTTCTATAGTGTCAGAGACAGGTGTAGAAATCAGGGTCTCCTTACTCCTCCTAGGGCAGTGATCCTTCCCTGGTAACTGTTAAGCTACTGTTCAGTCTACCATGACATTCCTGGAAAGTAAATACAGTTCTCCTTTCCTGGGCCTGATGTGAGCATTCCTCCCAATACAAACATTCCCTCCTCCATCACAGATTGGGCTAGTCCCAAAGAGGAACTGAGTGTACCAAGAAAGCATGCATTAAATCAAAGAAAAGAGCTGTTCTGTCGTTTTTCAGTCGGTCATGTCAAACTCTTCCTGACCCCATTTGGGTTTTTCTTGGCAAAGGTTCTATAGTGGTTTGCCATTTCCTTCTCCAGCTCATTTTACAGATGAGAAACCAAGGCAAATAGAGTTAAGTGACTAGCCCAGGGTCACACAACTAGGACATATCTGAGGTCAGATTTGAACTCTGGAGGATGTCTTCCTGACTTCAGGTCTAGCTCTCTGTCCACTGGACCACCCAGCTGACAGGCTGGGAATGAGGGCAAGCCCTTAAATCATAAGCTCCCAAAAGAAAGGAACTGTGTCCCAGAGACAGAATCTCTTGTCAAAGGACTATCAAAGAGTTCTAGTTCTCTTTAGATGACCAGTGTGAATGGTGGTAGCATTTGGTGGCAACCAATGATAAGAGTAAATGGGAGTGGGTGGGCAGCAGTGGAGTGTTCATTTTTGAAAGTTATTAGGGAGGAAAACCACAGAGATCTTGGCTAGGGTGGGATGGTCGGGGGGGGGAGGGGCCAGGTGGGGGGGGGGTGTAGAGCTGGAATGTAAAATCAAAGGCATCAGTAAACGTCTTTAAATACAACCTATGTAATTCTTTAGGCTTTCCAGATGTGTGGTTCTGTGAATCAGGCGTGTTGGCTGATGCTGAGGATTTCAAAGAGAGGAGAAATTTAGCCACAATGAATTGCTGTAATTTGTCTTTCTCTGTCATCAGCTTCTGACCAGTTTATTCCCCGGAGCCAGGACTGAACTAGCCAAGGATGCAATGGGGTATTTCACCCAAGTGGTCTATAGTATAGTTTACACCTCATTGGGTTTTTCTTTATTTGTTTTCACAAATTTTCAGAGACAAAGGGATAAGACAGGCCTTGGCGTCCATGAAAACTTTTCTTTCCTGTCTAATTTCGCATTACTGTCCTTCATAAACTGTATATTCCATCCAAAGAGGTGTCCTTGCTATTCCCCAAACCTGGTATCCCATCCCCCACATGTGTGATTCTGCAGTTTGTTATCCAGGGCCAGGACGCACCCCTTCCTCAGACCCTCATCTGAGAATCATTAGTTCTTCCAAAGAAGTAAAGTACAGTCAGAAATACACTGACTCTGGAGTCAGAGGGCCTGGACAAATGATACTTATTACCTTGGCCACTTTGGGCAAATTCCTTTACCTCCCCGGGCCTCAGTTTCCTCATCTATAAAATAAGGAGGTTGAACCAGGTGGTGCCTGGAGTCTCTTCTAACTAATCCTAAGGCTCAGTTCAAGTTCCCCCTCCCACAGAAAACCTTTCCTAACCCTCATAGTTGTTTATGCTATGCCCTGACTAAGGCGTCTTTTTCTTAATTTGTTTACTTGTCATAGCCCCTAAGCAGAGCCTTGTTCCCAAGGACCTACTACAGTGCCTTGTACATAGTAGGCTTATGATAGATATTGGTTGATTTGAATTGAATCAGAATCATGGGACTGCTCCTATTATATTCTGCAAAGATAGCATGGCCCTGTCTAGAACATGATGTTTGTGATTGAAATGTGGTAGGATAATATGCCATCATTATCCTAAGAATGGGGCCCACACTCAGATCTGGAGTAACTAAACTGGGCTAAAAAGCAACTTGCTCTCTACCTTTTTTACAGTTTGTTCATCTTGCATTTTGTCTATAGTTTCAGCTCCTTTCTTTTATGCTTCTTTCCATCTCCTAATTCTTTTCTTTCTCTTATCTCTTGATTGAAAATTTCCCACTGCTCATTTTTTTTTCTGGGTCCAGCCTAATTTCTCTCAGGTCTAGGACCTGTGGGCCAATGTTATTTCTGTGGCTGATTCTGTGATATTTACTTATAAGATTTATAAAAATATCCCAATTGCCAAAAGCCATTAGCTGCAGGAAAATGATAAAATATACAAATATTTAATCAGCTAGTGGGAATTCCCTCACATGCTCAACTCGAGGTCTACATAAAAAGGTCTTACAATGACCTTGGAAGGCTGTCAGGTTCTAACTGTGCTGGACAATCAGCAGGAGGGAACCACTATGAAAAGTGACCCTGGCTGATGAATGTCCTCTTGGCTCTGTGCCGAAAAAATATGTGCTGTAATGCCCTAATTGATTTTTATTGTCAAAGGAATGTTCCTTTCCTCCTTCCCCAGCACACGCTTGCAGAAATTTTCTCCATCCCTCAAGATCCAGTTAAAGTGCCATCTACTTCTTGAAGACTTGTGATGCCCCCTACCAGAAAAGATTTCATTTCTCCCATGAACTCCCTTCCCTTCCCTTCCCTTCCCTTCCCTTCCCTTCCCTTCCCTTCCCTTCCCTTCCCTTCCCTTCCCTTCCCTTCCCTTCCCTTCCCTTCCCTTCTCCCTTTCCTTTTTCTCTTCCTTTTCTTCTGGAACATTTCACCTTCTTACTACTTGTATACCTGACCACTCACACCCATACCCTATTTAAATTTGTTGAAGGTGAACAGAGCATCTTACTCAGCTTTCTCTTCCCACAGCAATTGGCACCATACTTTGTATATAGAGGTGCTTAATAGATATCACATGAACTTAATTCACTGAAAGGCTTCTTTGGACCTAAAGCTATGGATTAAAATCATCCAGCTAGATTTTCTTATACATTTGTGAATAACACATTAATTTACTCTAGAAGTCATCACCACTCCCCAGGCTCCTACCTCACCCATGTTTGTTGTTCTACTTGCACTCCCAGAAGGAACACAGGGGAGATTCTTTAAGAAAGAACTCTCTCTCTCTCTCTCTCTCTCTCTCTCTCTCTCTCTCTCTTTCTCCTTCTCTCTCTCCCTCCCTCCCCCTTCCTCTTTCTCTCTCCCTCTTTCTGTATGTATATGTATATTTTTCAGCAGAATTCTATATTCTGACTAGAAAGAAAAATAACAAAAATCAAATAAGCAAAAAGTCCTCTCCCTCCCTATGTTCTCTCCTCCTTTCCTTCCTTGTTTCCTTCCACATTTCTTTTCTTCCTTTTAAAATGTTTCCCAGATTTTTCAAGTCTCCAGCCCTGACACTCACCCTTATTTAAGCACACAGGGAAAGTTGTGAAGGGAAGAGAAACACCTTGTAGACTGTGGCTAACTTCTCCGTCTCTAATCAGAATTACCAATAGCCATAAATTCCAAATACAGATTCCGGTGGGGCCCCCTCCAGTGGTCTTCCATTCCTAATTGTCCTTCAATATCTAGTCTACTGACATATCCTTTATAATATCATCTTTTTCTACATCTCCCTATGATCCTAGTCAGTACAGTCCTTAGTCTTCTCTCATCCTTCTTTAGTTTTCTTAACTCCCCAAACTAGGTCAAGCTATTTTGGATTGTGAAGACCCTTCACGAAATTGGAAATGAATAGTAAATAATTAAGATTTCAACCAATAAATAATTAATTAGATGCAATACATTAAGGAATCCAATATGAATTCTAATTCAGTAAGTCTGAAATTACAATGCTGAAGCTGATGAATCTAAAGATCCTTCTTTCTTGTAGCTCCGTCTTAAATCTCTAGATTCCCCTTCCTCTCCCACCAAACCCACGGTCTTAAACCTCCCCAACTCTTGTACTATTCTACTCTATTTGAAATAGTCCATGACCCTCTTTTCCAGTTATATCACTCTCATCTTTGGTCCTTAGAATATCCTTTTCCCCATCTCTGAGCAAGCAACTTCTATCCTTCAAATTGCTGCAGAACTCCTACCTCATCCAGGAGGCCTCCAGGGACTGATTAGACAAGAGCAACTAGTTTCCCTGTCCCCACTGGCCTTATCTTTTTTTGGGGGGGGGGTTTGGAGGGCAGTTGGGGTTAAGTAACTTGCCCAAGGTCACACGGCTAGGTTTTTGTTTGTGTGTGCGTTAAGTGTCTGAGGCCGGATCCGAACTCAGGTCCTTCTGACTCCAGGGCCGGCGCTCTACTCACTGCGCCACCTAGCCACCCCCTGGCCTTATCTTTTTATCATCCTTCACTTCAATTATACTGTACCCTGCTTTCTACCATTCACCAAAAGGATAGGCGCAACTGTCTGTGTATCATCAAGAATAATGACTTTCCCAGTAGCACCGTGTGATTGTGAGAATTGTATTATAAGGAAAGCTGAGTGAGACAGAATCGATGCTTTTCAATTGTGGCTCTGGAGAAAACTTTTGAGAGTCCCTTGGACAACAAGGAAATCAATATTTAAGGAATTTAATTCAGACTATTTATTGGAAATTCGAATACTGAAGCTGAAGCTTAAATCCTATGGTCACATAATAAGAAGACAGATTTTGTTGGAAAAGACCCCTGATGTTGGGAAAGATTGAAGGCAAGAGGAGAAGGGGACAGCAGAGGATGAGATGGATAGAGTGTCATGGAATCAATGAACATGAACTTGGACAGACTTGGAGGGATGGTGGAGGATAGAAGGGTCTGGTGTGCTATGGTCCATAGGATCACAAAGAGTCAGACATGACTGAACAATAACAAATGAATTTACACCAAAGTTCAATCTCAAGTCTCAACTAAAACTCTACCTTCTGCAAGACTTTCCCAATCCCCCTTATGGCAGTGCCTTCTCTCCAAGATCACTTACAATTTATAATATCTCTATATTGTTTGTAATTAATTCTTTCCATGTTGTCTCCATTATTAAATTGTGAGTTTCTTGAGAGCATGGTCTGTTATTGCCTTTCTTTGTATATATTACCAGTGCTTATCACAGTGCCTGGCAAACAGTAACCACTTAATAAATGCTTTCTAACTCATTGACTGACAAACCAAATGGAGAGAATGAAAGGGGAGCATAATGTTGTAGAAAGAGTATACAATAGGCCTTACAATCAGAAATACTGGTTTCATAGCTTTCCTTAATCTTTCCTTCTTCTGTAACTGTGGGCAAATTACAACCTCTCTCAGCCTCAGTTTTCTTTTCTTTATTTAGTATGTGTTCTGAAGTGACTATCCCAATTCATAGATATACTAACGGCAGATCCTTAGAGAACAGCTGCTATATCCCTCCCAAGTTTAGCTCCAGACCATTTGGGAGTTGTTTCTCTAATGCTATGTTGAGAAACCCCCACCAGTATGCTTCCTGGCAAGATTAGGAATCAGTTAGTCAGCTGCACTTAACTAGCTTTTTTAAAAAGGGTATTTACTAAGGTACTACCTTTAGTGGGCTCAAACTTAGTATATGGAGCAAAGAGGTAACTCACAGCTTCTTATTGGTAGAAGTCCTTTTTTCTTCTTCATGGGATGCTGAAGAAGTTGCATGGCCTAGTTTCTTTCCTGGGCTTCTTATGGATGCATAAATCTTCACTCACTCCAGCTGAGAGGCTGCCACCAGCTATTTCAGGGATGCTACTGATGAAAAGATGGGAAACCTTCAAGTTTTCTGAAGTTCAAAAAAATCCTCCTCCAGCCAATGTAGGGTAGAAGCAGAAGGGAAAGAGACTTAAACCCAAGTTCAGGGTACTTTCATCTTCCTACAAGCAATTTCTTCTTGGAAGCAGTTCTCTTACCTCTGGGCCACCAGATATTCATAAGACTCTAAATCTCAGGTTCCAACTAGCTTGAAATTTTGTAGTAGAGTCTTGGGGTATGAATGGATTTTTTTATCTATTCCAAGCTCTCTTCCTATGCAACATACCTTCTAGTTATCCAGTGGCTCATCAGAGATACCAAAACTGATCAAAGCATTTTCGCTCTTAATTGGAATGCTTTGTTTGATTTGATATGAGACATACTCCCACCCATTTATGGTACATCACCATATATTAACTTTAGGTTGAGTAGGGTAATTGATTGACTTACTCAACTTTTACACCATCCTTACACACAAAGTAAAGACATTATACTAGGTGGTCTCTAAGGTAATTTCTAGAACTAAATCTATAAGTTTATGAATTCCACTTTTCTATTTACTCCCTGTGTGAACTTAGACAAGTCTTTCAAATTCTCCAGGTTTCATTTGCTGAAACTGAGAGCTGAAAAAAAGAGGGATTGGACTAGAAGATTTCTAAGATCTCTCCTTCATGGTCTTGTGATCCTAAATTAGTCAGTGTAACAATAGCATATCCAGGGGTCCATCAAAATTCCAGGAGACAAATGAGACAAAACAAAACTACAGCTTATACCTAGCCTTCACATGCATTTGAAATTAATACTTACAGATCAATTCTGTATTTCCTTATTTCTTTTAGTTTGTTAAACATCTTCCTTTTATCTATTTAGATATTTCATTAGAGTCCATCCTAAAAATATTAGTGCAAATGATAGCCATACCTGAATGATGGTACCAGACAACAAAGGCTCCTAAGAAATACTTTCTGATGAAGATGAAAATGATGATGATGATGATGATAATGATGATTGTGATGATGATGGCTCTACAGCATTCAGCAACGTCAGAAATCAGTGGTAAGAGAATTAGGTCCCCTACGTGTACAAATTTCTTTCCTGACACCCTGTTCCTGCCCTCAGCAGCCATTTATCTGGACCCTATCTAGCCTTGTTCTATTCTTGTTTTTACCTACTTTTTGCTCTGATGTCTGCAATGGAGTCTTGTCCTGAAATGGCCTGTGTATGATCAATTTCCATAATGGCATAATATTTTTCTCAGACATTCTTGCTTCATAACACAGATATAGGTCTTATTTGTTGAATACCCTATTTATCAATACGCCTTAGGCAGAGGGGCATATTCATTAAGGCATCTACCATGATGCCTAAATTTCTTTCCTGAGAGCTTGAAAGCAATTCAGAAACTATCATTGTGTCTGTCTACCTTAAATTGTTCATTCAAAAAGGCTTCTCTTGCCACTTGTGAGTTGTACATCCAATTTAATTTTCCATCAGAGTTGCTCATTTATCTCATTGTGTTAGGTATCTCTGGAATTCTTCCTAGCCCTTGTGGGGCTTGATTCAACTAAATAAATATGTATCCCATTATCTCTTGCCACTTCTATAGAGTCATACCCTTATTCCTGGTTACTACTAAACAGGAATAGAAATAGGGACTGGACCTTTGATTTCAAAATAAGGAAATTCCCTGTAGCAATGTAGGTTTGCACCTTTTCTGCAACTTATAGTCTTAGAGATTTGCCTATAGGACTGAACAGTTGAGTGCCTTGCCAAAGGTCACCCAGCCAAAATATATAAAAAGTAGAATTGAACCCAAGCTCTCTAGGCTTTGAGGCCAGCTATCTACTCTTCTTCTTTATTAAAAAAATTTCAATAATGGATAATATGTAGCAGACCCAAAGGGGATGGTAATGGAGACAGTGAGAAGCTGACAGGAGAATGTCTTAGCAGTTAAGACCTATTCAGGACAACAGTGAGCTTTACTGATGAGACAAACGCTCTCATCTTTGTAGAAAGGGTTAATTACCAGTGTGGCAGAGAACATGGTAGCAAAACTGAGCCATTCTTGGTAACTAGGGGAAATCTCACCCCATGTTCCGGGCAAGGCCTAACTTAGGCCATTCTAATTGTTCAGGTTCAAGATTGAAATGAAACTCTTGTGGACCATACAACATCCAATAAAAACAAAATGATTTTCACATAAGAATAAAAAGGGACATTTAAGAATAATATAATGTTAATTCAGGTAGATACCATTCCTTTTTTCCTCTACATCTGTCACAGTAGCAGAAAAAGATGAGAACTATACCCATTTAGAAAGATAAATATTGTAGTGGGGATTACACAGAGTCTAAAAGGATTGATTTTTCATAAACAGTCTTACCTACTCTAGGCAACTAGGAAACCAAGTCAAGAATTTGAGAACCAGCTCCTCAGACCAACTGAGTCTCAAGGACAGTTTACCTGACTTTTTATGGAGAAACTAGCCCAAAATACATGAAACAAAGGAAAGGGGAAGAAAAGTCCGAAATCCAGAAAAATGAGAGCCAATTTCATGAAAAGAAGTCCAAGTTAGCAGATCAGAACCAAGCAAAGATTAAATGGGAGCAAAGGACCCAAGATTAATAATAATCAGAATCAGTTGAGATATATGAACTGAAGTTACCTTTTAAAGGTACAGGATGGTTTCTGGGGCTTTAATCACCCTAGAGTCCACTTTAACAAATCCTTGACAGTTCTACAGGTCCTGATACCTGTGAATCACAATCTTTCTATTTCTAGTGGGAATTACCTGTGTTATTGCTACTTTTTTAAGGAGGGATAACAAGGAGGGTCTTCTTATTTATGAATTCCTCAGAGAAGAGAACTAGCTATGCAGTCCTGGACATATCACATAAACTCTCTGGGTCTCAGTTTCTTCATATGTTACTGTTATTAGCTTAATAATTGTTAATCAGAACAATAAAATAAATATATAAAACAAGAGATAAGGAAAGGGGAAAAGTAGAAGAGGAAGAAAAAAGGGTTAAAAGTGGCAGAATTATGGAGAAGCCTGGAATGGGAAATAGAATAAAAGCATCTTATTTGTGTGCTTGTTGCTAGTTAATTCTTTTGGTTCAGACTTATTAAAGCACTGAAGGTTTGGATAAGATTTTTCCTTTTGTTTTATTGTTGTTCATTCTTTCACTCTTGTCTGATTCTTCATGACCCTGTGGAACATATCATGCCAGTACTGTCTATGGTGTTTTCTTCTCAAAGATACTGAAATGGTTTGCTATTTCCCTCTCAAGTGGATTAAGGCAAATAGAGGTTGAGTGACTTTCTCAGGGTCACTAGTAAGTGTCTGGGGCTGGATTTGAACTCTGGTCTTCCTGACTCCAAGCCCAACACTCTATCCACTGAGCCACCTAGCTGCCTCCTATTTCTTGTTTTAGTAAATATCTAAGGTGACATTCGAACTCAGGACTTCTTAACTAACTCCAGGTCTCCAGCACTCAATCTTCTATAATATACTATCTCTTGAAAACTATGCCAGTGGAACACAAACTCTAGAAGGCTCCTACCTCCAAGAGTCTGAATTCTAAAAGGTTCAGTCAAGCTGAAAAAAATTTAAATTTTGGACCTAGTAAGAAGTATAGTGAAGCATACACTAATAAATGTTTAACAATCAACTCTTCAAAGAGAAAAATTACACATGACATACCTTTAAGTTTAATCTATATTGTTAGCATTTTCCCCATCAATTTTTAAAGACTAGGCAAAAAAAATCAATAATTCAAGTCTTAATCTGTAGAACTTTCTGATTTTCAGGGTGTAAAAGCTCACACAGTTGGATCTGATATGAGTCAGCCTCTAGTATACCACTGTGAAATTGATAAGGCTGGCTTAGTTAAGTTCAGAGAGACATCTGCTGGGTGATGGATTTTTTGACCACAGAAACTCTAAAACAGCATCTATTGAATTATGGAAGAATTATGATCTGTGTAGACTTTAAAAATATTTCCATTGACCAAAATGAGAGATTTTTGAGTACTAAACTATTTACAGATTGAAAAGAGCATTCCTCACAACAGTCCTATGATGTATTAGGGAGTATAAGAATTACTTCCCCCATTTCACAGATGAGGAAAATGAAGTCAGAGAACTTGGGATTTCTGAAAAGCCATGCATCTAACAAGAGGTATCACTGAAATTCAAACAGAGGTCCCCATTACTCTTTCTATTATAAAAGATTTTACTGTGGAAATACAATAGAACACAATAACATGATAGAACATAATCACAGCATGATCTATGGCATGACTAATAAAAGTAGAAATTTTGTGAGCAGGCAGAACACTGTAGTAGATAGGATGTTAGGAAAGCCCATATTCAAATCTCACCTGGGACACTCCTTTGATATGAGGTGCTGGATAACCTTTCTACATCTGATTTTCATCATCCATAAAATAAGAAGAATGGACTTGATGGTCTCTCAGTCCCCTCCAGCTCTAAATCCATGATCCCATAATCTCAGAAGGGCAGCTAGGGGGCTCAGTGGACAGAGCACTGGGTCTGGATTCAGGAAGACGTGAGTTCAAATGTGGCCTCAGACACTTACTAACTGTGTGACCCTGGGCAAGTCACTTAACTCAGTTTGCCTCAGTTTTCACATCTGTAAATTGAGCTGGAGAAGAAAATGGCAAGATCACTCCAGTATCTTTGCCAAGAAAAGCCCAAATAGGGTCATGAAGAGTTGGACATGTTTAACTGACTAAACAACAAGATGATCTCAGAAGTTCCGGAAGAACTGATAAAGATGTCATGAGAAGATATGGTTTTCAGCTACTAGACTGTACCACTGAGGGAAGGAACTGGAAAGCAGGCATATTATAGTAGCAAGTAATTCATGGTGAAGTGAGGATGTGCTCTTTTCCCCTTGATGGACAGCTATGGGAAGCCATTTTTGCTCTTCATTCCTGGCCAAAGTGAAATGGAACATTGGCATTTAACCAGAAAAACTCTATTATTAAGACAACTGGGATAGCACAGCCCCCAAAGTGCAAGTGTTCTGCATCAGGGAGACTGGCTATTGACACAGGGCAAGTGGTTGCTTCTAGTTCGTTCCTCCCATGTCCCTAGAGTTAGGCTGGCAGGAAATGAAGGCACTATGACAGATTCTTCAGGCCTCAAATGTAGACACCTCTTCATTAAACTGTGGACAGGTTCACTCAGTAGAGTCCAAGGCAACAACTGGGCTCCTTATCAAATGCACTTGACTCCAATGGATTAGCTTCACTCTGTTTTATCTAGAATGAGCATGAGCCAGCTGAACTGTATCCAAGGGAGCATCTCAGGTATACACTCTCCATTCTCACGGAAGGAAAATGGAATGATAAGAAATACATCTCCCCCCCTCCCTCCCAGCTAGAAAAAGTCACGTGCCAATCAGGAAAAGGGGCCTTGGCAGCCCTTCTTCTTATGCAATTCTGGTTGGCCTGTACCATTCACCAGGGGACAACAAATTACAGCGGGGAAAGATTGTCTCTTTAGATAGATGTCTTTGGCTCTTTCTCTAATTTAGGTGGAAATGGGGGTTGATTTACTTAAAAACATGTGTTAAAATCCAGTAATGAATGCTCTTCTGATTCAGTCTCATTGTAATTCAAAGTTCACAGTGGGTTCTAGAACTAGAGCAGCAAAGTACAAAGCCTTTCCAACTTAGTGAATCTTATCAATGCTTCAGTATGCATCCAGGCCATATTGCTAAGAACCAGCCTTGTGAAATTGGGGTGGGCTCAACCAGAGCAACTAATTACAAGGCTGTGAGAGGACTTGTGGACTTGAAGCTGGGGAATGAACCAGATTGTTATTGGTTATTGTTATAAAGAGTGCTATTAGCCAGCAATTCCTCAGTGCCCTCTCCTCCCTAGCCACATTGTTCCTGGAGATTTAACCAGCCACATATTGATACAGTGGTTAGAACATATTTCAATCTATGTGCAATAAGATGAGCTCTCTGGTCCATATGATGTCCTCCTCTACTATTTTAGGGAGCTTATATGAAACAAAATGTTAGAAGTACAATTGAAATTGCTCTGAGCCCCCAGTTAGGATAATTTCTAAAATTTAGACTCTCTTACATAATTACATTTCTATTTATCTCCATCTAATCTTGGGCCTCTGTAGGGTTGAGTTAAAATTTGGGTTACCAGAAATGATTAAGTAAATGAGTAAGCAGAGTATGTTACAGTGTCTGCTAATAGAAAAACACTGTAGTTGGGAAGTTGTGGAAAGAGTTGACCTTTTCTTTGAATTTCCCATAATCCCTGAAGAACTCTGCATAACTTATGATTTTAGCCAAAGTCTACTGTTCCAAGATACCCGTAGGAGCCAATGGCCTCTCTTATTTTCTTCCATCTCTGCTGCGGTTCAACACTATTTTTTCTTTTGCTTTTGCTTTTTGGAGGGCAACTGGGGCTAAGTAACTTGCCCAAGGTTACACGGCTAGGGTTTTTGTTTGTGTGTGCGTTAAGTGTCTGAGGTCGGATCCGAACTCAGGTCCTTCTGACTCCAGGGCCGATGCTCTACTCACTGCGCCACCTAGCCGCCCCTCAACACTATTTTTTCTTTCTCCTTTAAATTGCAGATGGCTCTGCATCTGATTTTTTTCAGACTTAGCTCATTACGTCCTGGGTTGGGACTAGGGAGATTGACCCAACTCCTGCTACTCTTCAGTGAGGTTCCACTATTTCCTATCAGTCTCTTTTACTCTATAACATACTCTCTCTCTCTCTCTCCTCCCTATTCCTCTCTGAAGAAATTTTTAAATATTCATGCTATCTCAGAAAAACTACACCTTTCACTTCCAATCCCACAATAGCTTCCTGTTTTCCCAACTTGGGAAGAAATGCAACTCCCAGGGATTTTAGCCCCTTGCCAGAATGATTGTTTCAGCTGTCCAAGTAAAGTTTTATGTAATTTCAGAAGAAGAGATCCCTTTCAGTCAGAAGAATCGGGGAAAATTCCATAAAACAGGTGGTATTTGAGCTCATCTTTGAAGCATAGGCAATATCTCAACAGGTAAATGGAGTGATGAGGTGAGTGAATAAGTGAATGAATGAAAATGCATATTATTAAGCATTTACTATGTGCCAAGTACTTTGCTAAATAAAAAACAAAAAAGTTCTCACTTAGAAACAAAGAACAAAAAACCCTTACTCTTAAAGATTTAGATTCTAATGGATGTGATAACATACATAGAGAATATAAGGATACAGAAGAATCACAGAGTTGATTCATGAGGCAGTTGATGTACCCTTTCCAGAAGCAACTTGTAGAAAGAATTTGATTTTTGTGACTGAGGCAAGAGGGGAAAAGAATCCAGGTGGATGGCTAGAAGGGATGTGACCTTGAAGCTACAGAGATCATCAGGTAAGCTTACACTCATTCAGAGGGGGGGGGGGGAGAGAGAGAGAGAGAGAGGGGGGGAGAGTGGAGAAATGTAACAAAATAAGTTTTTAAAGCATCATAGTTCTAAAATAATTGGGAAGGATCAAACTCAACATACAAAGAAGCTTGTGGGGGGAGGGGAATGCAATAGATATTAAAAAATGTATAAAATATTTTTAAAGCACATTTTTTAATGTTGGGCAAAAGGAAAAAAAATAAAGAAGGGCTAGGCTGGTTGACTAATGTGAGGTCATCCTTGACTCTCCTATCACCTCTCAAATCTAATCAGTGCCCTTTGATTAGTTACCTCTGGGCTTCAATTTTCTCATCTGTAAAACGAGGGGGTTGGATTAGCCAACTTCTAAGGTCTTTTCCAGTTCTAAATCCTGTGGTCTTTCCTGATTACAAAATAGGGGCTCAGGAAGACAATAGCATCTGAGGAGAGAGAGAAGAGTGATATTTGGTACATCCCCTGCTCTGACCTCCCCTGTGTCCCTTGGATCTGTAATTTCTGGTTCAAGAGATGATTAATATCATCTCTATTCAGATGATCCTCAAATAATTAGAGCCCCAAAGCTATTGGTATAAATATTTCATTGGAAAGAAAACCCTTCAAGTAAGAATTTTCCATTTCCCTTCCCCTCTTTTCAGGTACTTTGCATCCATACCCTGCTAGAGTCCATCATTTGTGGTTTTCCCAGGAATTGTTGTGTTCTATAAATTCATAGTTATACTACTGTATCCTCAATCTTCTCTCTCTCATTCATTCTGGCCATCTTGTCCCTACTTCCTTCTCTTTCTCACTCTCTCTTTCCTGTCTTTTTCTAGTTACCTCTCATATATAAGAATTCTAGAGGTTACTCTCATGAGGGGAAATATACGCCTCCTATACACTACTTTAGTTATTCAGGTCTCCATTCAGTCAGTTTTCCATCTACACAGTGAACCACTAACAATAATGACTTTTTGGAGCTTAAATATAATTATTTTCAGGTAGGAATATGTTGGAAGAAGTCATACATAACAAAATGTATTATAATACACATATAAATCCAGATCACACAATTCCACCATTCCAATGTACTCAATAACTATGTGGTGAAGAAAGGGCACACAATTATAGGAACTGAGCATGGAAACAAATGAGAGAGGAAAAGTCATGAGCTTAGGATAACTCACCCTTCAGCTAGGGAAATCCTCTTCTTTTGGATTGGAACAGAGACTTGATAAGCTCTTTCAATTGTCTTTAAAAGAGCATTTGGGCAGGGACTGTTCCATGAGCTTGAGAGTGAATTGGGTTTAAGGCTTTGAGAAAGAAAGAAGGAAGGAAAGAGGGAAAGAAGGAAAGGAAGGAAGGAAGGAAGGAAGGAAGGAAGGAAGGAAGGAAGGAAGGAAGGAAGGAAGGAAGGAAGGAAGGAAGGAAAAACAAAGAAACAAAGAAGGGAAGTGAGGGAAGGGGGAGGGGAAGGAAAGGAAAGGAAAGGAAAGGAAAGGAAAGGAAAGGAAAGGAAAGGAAAGGAAAGGAAAGGAAAGGAAAGGAAAGGAAAGGAAAGGAAAGGAAAAAGGAAAGGAAAAGAAAGAGGAAAAGAAAGGAAAGAGGAAAGGAAAGGAGCCACTTAATGTCTATATTTTGGGCTCTCCTGGCTTAGAGTGAAAGTTAATGGTAATTTTTCTCTTTGGAACAGGAGCCCTGAGGGTCTTCCTCTCCCAGTTTGATTTTTTTTTTTCTTATTAAAGGGGTAATCCCTTGACTTACTTCTTAAAGAGGCCTATTCACTGAATGGCCTCTAAGTGAATACCTGAAAAGGCCTTAACCTAAAAGGGCCAGGGTCTCCCATTGCATCCTGGGTCATCTCCAGTCATCCTGATGAATATCTGGGTACTGGATACAGATGGCTCTGGAGGTGAAAGTGAGGTTGGGGACTTTGCACAGCCCTCCCTCACTCAAATCAAAGTCAACTTCAAGTCATGTCATCATTTCCCTGATGCCATGGTCCTCTTTGAAAATGAAGGACAAACACAACACAAAAGAGCATTTTTAAAATGTTAGCTCTTATTGTGAACAGCAGTTCTCTTTAAGTTAGGGAACTACAGGACTTATCAAAATGGCTTTCTCTGAGCAATACAGACCAGTAAAAACAGGTCTTCACTCAACTGGACTTCATGCTGTTCCTTGTAGAGCCTTCTCTTCTTTTCCTTCTCAAGTTAGAGGTAGCAGCAGAGACTGGTTGAATGGCTATATCTAATAACTAGTCCCTGCAGGATCAATTTCATTATCAATTAATCAATCAACAATCATTGTTCAAGTACTTACTATGTGACAAGAACTATGTTAGGTACTGGGAATAAAAACAAACCAAAAAAGGTATTCCCTGCCTTCAAGGATCTTAGATTCTACTAAGAAATAGAACATGTTCACTGGTAAGTATAGAATGTGTGTGTGTGTGTGTGTGTGTGTGTGTGTGTGTGTGTGTGTATGCTCATGTGTGTGTGTGTGCCACTTAGGAAGGGGGAGAGGTAGGACATTCAGGAGAATCAAGAAAGGTCTCCAGTGGAATTCCCATCCTCCCCACTCCCAAAGAATCTGTCCTATGTGCTGTTCAATTTAGAGTTATAGAATCAACTTCAGAACGAAGAGGGTCTTCAAAGATGATCTAGTTCAATCCCCTCACATTATAGGATTAAGAAAGTGAGAGAAGTTAAGGGTGATGCTTAAAGTCACATATATAGTTACAAATAGCAAGGCTAGCTAGGTTTAGAAAGTGGACAGCTATGTGGCACACTGGGTTTGGAATCAGAAATACTCATCTTCCTGACTTCAAATCTGACCTCAGATACCAGCTTTGTGATCCTGGGCAAGTCACTTAACTCTGTTACCTCAGTTTCCTCATCTGCAAAAATGATCCGGAGAAAGAAATGTTGAACCACTCCAGCATCTTTGCCAAGAAAACCTCAGATGGGGGTATAGAGAGTCAGAGAATGACTGAACAACAAAAAAATCCTAAAAAGAGGATTTAAATGTATGCCTCCTGCCTTCAAATCCATTTTCCCCTGCAATTCTGATAAATGCATATCTGTCATCCTTTTGAAATTTTCACATGACACAAAGCTAGAATGAAAAGGTGATATCTTTACTAAGAGTCAGGGTCCAAAAACTTTCAGCAGCCTTGAATTATGGAGCCAGTCTACTAAGATGAAATTTAACCTGACTTTATGGAAATTATAATACCCCTATCTATTTCCACAATACTTTAATTAGCTCATTGCCTTACACTTCAATGTTAACATTAACTGGATCCATCCAGATCATGTCAACCTTAGCTGGATTATAAGAAGAATTAACACTCTTATAGGAACTTAAGGTTTACAAAGTAATTTGCATAAATTATCTCATTTGATGTGTAGAAATGACCATGAGCATTTCTCAATTTTTTCTACCTATAAACATTACTTAAAAAAAAAAAAAAGCTGAGATGGAATATTTCTACCTTAAAAATTGTTAGCAAACAAATTGCTTTACAATTTTACTTTTTTACTTTTTTAAAATTTTACAATTTTACAAATTTACTAAGAAGTTTTGAATTTTGCCAAATCATAAGGTTTTACTGGAATTCTTCCAGAAAAACTTAGAAGTATCACAATTTACAAAAACACACATACATAGGTCATTTGGTAGAAGAAAACCAATAATAGGAAAGTTCTTAGGAAAAACATAAAAAAAAACATTTTTGCTTTATAATTTTTTAAATATACCAACATTTTTGGACCTTTGAAAAGAATGCGAAACTATGGAATACATTTTGGTTTCATATAATAATCTGCAATGGTAGTTTCTTTTGGTAGATAGATCACTACACTAAACAAAATGAAATGTTAATTCATAGACCAGTTAGTCTATGGCATCTTGATTTTCACTTCATGCCTTAATATCAAACATTGGAACAAATTAAAAGTTTCTCATCCAACTCCTTCATTTTATGGATAAAGTAAGGTTAAAAAAAAAAGGGAAATGACACATCCAAGGTCACAAAATATAAGTGATAGAACCAGGTCAACAATACAGGAGTCTTTGAAAACAGTGCTTTTTCTACTACATTAACATGCTCTTGGGGGTAATCCTTTATTTCCCCAGTATAAACATAGATATCATTGAATCTTTCCTATGAAATATTTGTGGAAGTTAGAAATAAACTATAACACCAAAATTTATCCTTAGGGCATAGCCAGGGTCAAAGTGTTTTTAAATTGTGTAATAAAAAATGTCATACAAATAATAAAAACATCATTATAATATATTATTATATTGCCTATCACTTATGCTAGATGTCACCAAAATATATTTTAAGCTCAACATAACACTGTGCATCCTACTGACCAAGCACAAGATAGTGACTTAATTTATTGTTATTCTCAATAAAAATAATAATACAAAAATCTCATACTACTCAATTATTGGTCAGAACCTATTTGCAGTTTATGCTAAGAATTTCAGGATCCAGGATAAGACACAATAGACTACTCTTAGACCATTACAGTCGACGTGGTATGGGAGAAAGAACAGTGGAGTTAGAAGAAAGGAAACCCTCATTTGTTAAGAGCCTACTGTATACAAAGCATGATGCTTTATAATATTATAGAATTTGACAACCATGGGAAGTTGTGTTACTATTATTTTCCCCATTTTAGATTTGAGGAGATTTAAGCAAACAGAGGTTAAATGACTTACCCTGGATCACTCAGCTAATAAATATGTGGGACCAGATTTGAACTCAAAGTCTTTCTGGCTCCAGGCCCAGTTCTCTATCCACTGCCCTTCCTTTTATTGGAGACAAGAGCCCTGAATTCAAATCCTGATTCTACTGTTATAGTATCTGTTTTATAACAAGTCACTTAACCCCTCTGGCCTTTAATAAGGTTATCCCAAAGTCCCGTCTTGCTTTAAATCTATAATGACCTGATCCTTTATATACGATCTAAAATGTTAAAATAGTAACAGGAGTTGAAGAGCCTTACAAAAAGCACAGACCCAAAGTCTAAGACTGATCTCCTCTCCATTCTTGAGGGTTACAGAAGAAATGAAATATTGCTTTTTTAAACGGAGGAGGGCTTCAATGTAAAAAATAAGGAAGAAAAAAGGAATCTGAAACGGCAGAGGGGAATCCTGATCTGTCTCATTTGAGATTTGAAGAATGTTACTAAGTGGAGAAAAGAGGGGCTAGACACTTGGAGCTGAGTGATAAATATTAGTCTTTCCCAAATAGGAGGAAGCTTCAGGCATTGAAGAGAAAACATATGAATACACAGACAAGAGAGATCTTCAGTAATGGTCAGAGGGAGAAAAAGCTCAGTAATGGGGTTAGTAACTCCCTGAAGAGGAATAGAATGGCAGTGATTTGTTGACCTGATATAGACAATAGAGCATTCTGCTGTCAGCTCAGCACGTTTTTTTGAGATGTGAAATAGAAATCTCCTAGGACTTGCTGGATTTTATGATGAATTCACTTCAAATCAGAGATTGAAGCTTTTCCAATAGAGAATGTGCTACCTTGAGGTAGTAGAATCCCTTTCATTAGAGGTATTCAAGCAGAGGCCACATGAATGATCATGTATCATTCAGAAAAGATCACATTATAGAAACAAAAGGAAACACTGGCCCAGAATGAAGATCTCTTCCCCTCTTTCAGAACAGAGAAGCATATGAGAAGAGACAATTTGATTGCTCAGTCTTAGCCAGCAAAGGCACAGGGGAAGGGTGGTAATTACAATAATGATTTTCTGTCATAAATATTTTCATGCATATATATCTTTACTCTCGGTTTCTGATCCCTTTGTAATAGTATCACTGGGTCAAAGAATATTCAGTTTTATAACTTCTTGGGTAAAGTTCCAAATCACTTTCCAGACCTGCTAGACCAATTCCTAGCTCCACCAACAAAGACTGTCTACATACAAGGTGTGTTTTTGCTACTTGGAATAGTATATGGGTGTCCTGTCCTGCTTTGCCAACAGCAGACTTGTTCAGTGACCTTCAGTCTATGAAGCTCTTGGTTGTTTTATAAACAAAGTAAAAGTGGAGGGGGGTGGGAAAAGAGAGAAGGGAAATGAAACAAGAGGAGGCAAGCAATGTTCTAGCATTCCAGATGTGAATTATACAACAAAATATGGAGAGTCAAATTCCAAAGCTACTGGCCTCTCTGTTTGTGATTAATCATCACAAGAAGTTTGTCTTTGGAAGACTTGCTTATACTCCTATCTAGAGCCTTCGAATCTCATTTTTAGCCAGAGAGATCTAGATTTACTCATTTCCTCAGTCATTTATTTTTGCCACTAGTTCCATAGAATTTCTGGGTTTCTCATTTTACTTCCAGGGGTAAATGTTGTCCTAGACCCCCACTAAGATTATAGTAGAGGAACAGGTGTCAGGAATACTATCATGTTAGGAGGTCTCCTTTAAAGATTGGGAGAACACAGGTGACAAGTGGAAGAAGAAAAGAAGGAGACTTCACCAACTCTGAACCAAGGTCTTTCATCTGGAATCAGTGCTTTGGTGTAGGAGAAGGGGAAATGAGGATGAAACCCCAAGAAACATCAGACCACAAGCATAAAACGATTTGTCAAGTATAGTCCAGGAAAGATGGGAATTCAAGAGGATCAGGAAAGACTCTGTGGAGTGTGTAAGCAGCAGCTATGTTTTGTGTGTTCAAGGATTTCAAGGATTGCCAGTAGCCATCTGTCTTCCTACTTCACTTTGCCAACATAGGTTCAAGGGGTTTTGATTGGCGCTGTCATGGAGTAGGAAAAATAAGTCCTTGCTCATCTGATACATAGGAAATAAAAGGTCTAGTTACTAAATAGAGACAGTGCCATGACACACTGGCAGCATTTGATATTCAAATATCCAAATTACACATTCAGTGTCATGCTCTCTCTCTTCCCCTACTGGCAGCACTCTGGTAATAGACGGAAGAGCACCACATTAGAATTAACATATGCATCTTCTCTGAACCTGAAAGCACAGTCATCATAGATTACTCACACTGTTAACTGCGTCCAAATCCTGCAGTAGCAATGCCACAGATCAATGAGACCCCTTGAAGGGAACACAAACTTCCCATCTGCTCTTCTGGCTACCTTCCCCTAAGGATAGATGCACCAATACATCTACCAATGCCTCAGTCTTATATAGTTTTTAATTACTGAATGGACATTGCCTCAGACAAATTGAGACCTGGGAAAGACCTTATCTTACAAAGGTCCCATGCTACATCTGGACCATTGCCAATTATCCTGACCTATGTCTTGCCACTCTATTCCTATGACTCTAGAGAAGAGAGTGAGCCTGACAACTTTGCAAGGCTCTGCCTCATTTAAATCCAACCACCTTGCAAGTCAAGACACCACCCTTCTGATGTCATTGGTCCTCTTTGAGAATGAAGAACAAGCAGTGACAACAGACATACCACTAAAATATAGACAGGAAAGAATGGAGATAAGAGAACAACCACAGCCATGAGGCCTCCACAGAGCCTTTCCCCTTTCCTTTCACCCTAATGAGTTGAGAAGGAGAATTCTATACAGGGTTATTGCAGATCATTTTAAGGGAAAATAATATGTCTGGTGCAAGTATGAGAGTAGGGGTTGAAGAGGAAACCTGTGATAGAGGAACTGACCTCCTTGAGGAAAGAGAGAATTAAAGTCGAGATTACATGGGTACAAATCCCAACTCAGATACTTATTGTGTGATATACTGTGTGGCAATGGGCAAGTCACCTAACCATACTCAATTTTTTCTATAAAATTTTTCTATAAAATTTTTAATATAAAATATTTTATTAGGGGCAGCTAGGTGGTGCAGTGAGTCAGAAGGACCTGAGTTCAGATACAGCCTCAGACACTTAATGTGCACACAAACAAAAACCTAGCTGTGTGACCTTGGGCAAGTTCCCTCCAAAAGGCAAAAAAAAAAATATTTATATAAATATAAAATGCTTAATATAAAATTTTTCTATAAAATTCTCATTTTCTCTATAAAATGGGAATAATAATACCAGGAGAATTTAGCGTGGAGGGATATTGTGAAGCTCAAAGGAGATAACATATGTAAGTGTTTTGTAAACCTTAAGTGTCAACTATTCTCATATTATTATCTGGATAAGATATCAAGAGTGAATATCAAGGAAGGGGTTCCTGAGTGATGGTAGTGAGGATGGATTATGTAAATTACAAGGAAGAGCCAAAAATATTCCTGCTCCTATTCTGCTAGGTCAGTGTGTCAAAGGAGCATGAGAGAAGCTAAATCCCGCACTGGCAAGGGCGGCTAGGAATGTAGCAACTTTTGGGAAGAGCCAGAATACAAGAATCTTAAGGAAGGGAAAGAAAGAGATCTAAGGCACAGGAAAGCTTGTTAAAAATATAACCAGCATTTCAGAAGACATAACAGAAAAAGAGATTAGGAAAGGATAAGGACTCTAGAAGGATAGGTCTGAGTTGGATGAAAATGAAGGATCGTGGAGTGATATCATGGGAAAGGAGTTTTTATATGGGCAATTCACAACTGTGGGTCACAAGGATTCAAAAAAGAAAAAGAGGAGTGTCGCCACCTTCTCTAGCTTTTCCCACTAACTACTATCCCCTGCTGTATTTGCCCCAAGTATAAAAATTCCTAGTTATAGACTTATGGTTCTGACATCCGGCATATCTACTGAGGATCCTTTCAGCTTAATGATTACAGGATCTCATCATTATGTTATAGTGAAACTGTGGGTGTTAAAATGATGAGGTCAATGTCTCTTCTCTCATCTTCAAGAATTTATTAATTTGGAGGAAAAGTGCCAACTGCCTGAAGACAATTCTTGCTTGGTCTTAAACATTTTTATTCCAAATTGTTCTTAGAAGACATCCACCTCTTAAAATTATAATATAATTTCACTATTTACTATTTCTTAATAATAGAAATTAGAGGCAACAGATCTGAAAGACTGTGGGCTCCTAATTACTTGTGAAGAGAAGCTTCAAATTAGGACCAAGCTATATTAAACAGAATAGGAGGGGGAAGCTTATGCATGTGTTTTTGACATTAATGCTTGTGTCACTGCTGCCATCTACAATGTCTATCTATATCACACTTTAGAATGCACATGACAATGCATGTTTCCTTCCAAAGTCCAACATATCAATCATTCTATGGTTAAAAATTATTTTGAAAACACTTCCAAATTTCCTTTTTCTTAATTTAATATTTTATTCCCCCCCAAATTACATATAAAAACAATTTTAACACTTTTTTTCCAATTTTGAGTTCCAAATTCTCTCCCTCTCTCCTTTTTCTTCCCCCACTCATTGAGAAGGCAAATAATTTGACATAAGTTATACCTGTATAGTCATTCAAAACACATTTCCGTGAACCTCATGCTATGAAAGAAAACACAGAAAAAACAAATAAGAAAAATAGAGGAAAAAATGCTTCAATCTGCATTCAGACTATCAGTTCTTTCTCAAGAGATGGACTGTACCTTCCATCATAAGTCTTTCAGAATTGTCTTAGATCATTGTATTACTGAGAATAACTAAATTATTCACAGTTGATCTTCATACAGTACTAGTATTATTGTGTACAATATTCTCCTGGTTCTGCTCATTTCCCTTTGCACCAGTTCATGTAAGTCCAGTTTTTCTGAAAGTATATTACTCACCATTTTTTATAGCACAATAGTATTCCATCACAGTCATGAACAACTTGTTGAGCCATTCCCCAGTTGATGGACATCTCCTCAATTTTCAATTCTTTGCCACCACTAAAAAAGTGGCTATATTTTTGTACTTACAGGTCTTTCTCCTTTTTGTTTTTTATCTCTTTGGGATACAGACCTAATATTAGTACTACCTGGTCAAAGGGCATGCATGGTTTTATTATCTTTTGGGGCATAGTTCCAAATTGTTCTCCAGCATGGTTGAATCCATGTTTAACTTCACTGGTAGTCCATTAGTGTCTTAATTTTCCCATATCTCCTTCAATATTTTCTGTCATATTAGTATAGGGTGGTAGCTTGGAGTTGCTTTAATTTGCATTTCTCTAATCAATAATGATTAGAGCATTGTTTTCCCCTTATGACTATAGATAGCTTTGTGTAAATAGCCATTTGGCCAGAAATTCTGACTGATTCTTTTCTTAAGACAAACTAGGACATTTTTTGCCTCAATTCTTACCTAGACTTTAATTACTGAATGGGCATTGCCTCGTACAAACAGAGACCTGGAAAAGACCTTAGCTTAAAAAGACCAAGGTCTCCCACTGTATTTGGGAGTGCTGCCAGTTGTCTTGATCTATCTTGCCACTGGACTACTATTTCTCTGGAGGAAAGGGTAAGGCTGATGACTTTGCACAGCTCTGCCTCATTTAAATCCAATTCACTTGCAAGTCTAGACATCACCCTCCTGATGTTATAGTCCTCTTCAAGAAGAAAAGATAAACAACAATAGCCTGTTTATATACTTTGACCATTTATCAGCTGAGGAATGGCCCTCATTTGTATAAATTTGACTCTGTTTTCTCTGTATTTGAGAAATGAGGTCTTTATCAAAGAAACTTGCTGTAATTTTTTTTCACATTAATGATTATTATGTGCTTCTTCCATCCTAATTTCTCTTTGTTTATCCTTTCTCTTTCCTTTCACCCTGTCCTTTCTCAAAAGTGATTTGCTTCTGACTTTTTTATTTTTCCTGATTCATCCTCTCTTCTATCAGCCACCTCCCCTTTTCTCTTCCCCACCCCTATCTTTCCTGTGTGATATATAGATTTTTATACCCAGCTGAGTGTGTGTGTGTGTGTTATTCACTCTTCAAGCCAATTCCTTTAAAAAAAATCACACAGAACTAGGAACAGAATTTAATAAAATACAGTACACACACGGTATAGGAATAGCCATACATCTAAAATAAAATTTTAAGCTAATTCCAATGAGGGTAAGGTTCATATTCTCCCCTTCTACTTCCCCCACAGCCACCTTCACTGTAAAATCTCTTTCACACCTCTTTTACATGAGATATTACCCTATTCTTTTTCTCCCTTTTCTCTTCTCCCAGTGCATTATTTTTTCTCACCCCTTAATTTTATTTTTTTAGATAATTATCCCATTATATTCAACTCACACCCATGCCCTCTGTCTGTGTATACTCCTAACTGCCCTAATAATGAGAAAGGTTTTTAAGAGTTACAAGTATCATTTTCCCATGTAAGAGTGAAAACAATTTAACCTTATTGAATCCCTTATAATTTCTCTGTTCTGTTAACCTTTTTAGCTTCTCTTGAGTCTTATATTTGAAAGTCAAGTTTTCTATTCATCTCTGGTCTTTTCATTAGGCATGCTTGAAATTCCTCTTTTCTTCAAATTTTCTTCTCACGCCCCCACCCTAGTCCCTAATTTTTAAGGAATTATTTTCTTGAGTGAGCTTTTTGTAGCTCCTTTTTTTCTGTTTGGAATTTTTTTTTCAGCTTTTTAAAGAGTTCTCTTTGGTGATTATCTGCATATCTCTTTCCATTTGGTCAATTCTACTTTTCAAGGTTAAGATTTTTGTGTCTCTTTTACCATTTGACCTCTTCTGTTTTTTAAGGTATTTTCTTCAGCATGTTTTTGTGCCTCCTTTACCAAGCTATTGACTTTTTTTAATGATTGTCTTGCACCGCTCTCATTTACATTCCCAATTTTTCATCCACCTCTCTTACTTGATTTTGAAAATCCTTTTTGAGCCCTGCTGTAGCCTGAGACATACAAAGTTGGCTAGGAAAAGAAAAGGAATTCCAGAAGGTTCCAGCCCATGCAGCAAAATTGCCTATAGGGGTCTTTGACCCTACTTCAGCCAAACCTTAAGGGGTCACACTCATATATTTGTGGAAAGCAAAACATTTCCAATATTGCTTATTAGTGAAATCAGTCTAAGTTTAATCTCATGGTAATATGATCAGAGAATTATAAGGACATCACATATTTCCAGGTCTCTACCAATTATGCCCAATGTGGCAAAAGAATGGTGACTGATCATTTTGCCAAGTTATAACAAAAATTCTTCACATTTAAAAAAATGTACAAATGAGTTTGCTCCACATTCTGCCTAGATATTATTAAAGAAGAGGACATTAACCCTTCTCAGTAAAATCAGGGGCTTGTAATGTTAATAGGACTTAAGATCTTCCCCTCAGCACCTCCCTATCCCTAACCCCTGCCATTAGTATGCCTCATATGGTGCCCATTAAGGGAAGTTTGCTTAGGGGAGGCTTGCTTATAGGAAGGTTTTCACACCTTTTGCTAATTTCTAATTAGGCACTGAGTCAGGAGGGTTTTGATGCATTCTTACTCTGAGAAGTGTATATATACTCTGAGTTAATATTTTGCTTTGGGTGCTCACTTATGAGAAAGATCTTGTGATTCCCTGGTCAAGATTCTGAGTTCAGTGCTCCCCAACTTCTCAGATATAAAGGCTCTCTCAATCCAGGGATATATAAAGTATATAACAATATTGCTTTGATTTAGGCACTCAGAGCCTTGTCTGTTGGTCTTCATTTCTCTGCTTGTATTTTCTCTGTTTGCATTTTCTCTGATGTTCAGGGTCCTGACTTTTTCCCCTAAACTAGTGAATGTAATTTAAAAAAAAAGATTGTTGACCCCTTGAACAACTATCTTTCCTTGTAAAGCAGATCTAAGAACCAGTGCTAGCAGCCATCTTGGGTATGCCAGTGTGGTTGCTGCTACAGGGTGAAGCAAGGACACCCATAATCACCACTAATATTCAATATTATACTAGAAGTTTTAACTTTACCAATAAAGAGCAAAAAGAAATTGAAGGAATTAGAGTTGGCAATGAGGAAACAAGACTATCACTCTTTGCAGATGGTATGGTGGTATATGTAGAGAATCAACTAAAAAAACACTTAAAATAATTAACAACTCTAGTAAAGTTGCAGGATATAAAATAGACCCGCAGATATAATCAGTATGGCTATATATTGCCAACAAGGTCCAGCAGTAAGAGATAGAAACAGAATCCCTTTCAAAATAACTGTAGACAATATAAAATACCTGGGAGTCTACCTGCCAAAATAAACCCAGAAACTATATGAACACAATTACAAATATGTAATTTTACAAAATAAAGTCAGATTTAAACAACTATAAAAATATCAATTCCTCATGGGTAAGCCTAGACAATATAAAAAGATGCTACCTAAATTAATTTACTTCTTCAGTGCCATACCAATCAAATGACCAAAAAATTATTTTATATAGCTAAAACAAATTATAACAAAATTTATTTGGAAGAATGAAAGGTCAAGACTATCAAGGGAATTAATGAAGAAAAATGTGAAGGTAGGTGGCCTAAGCATACCAAATCTCAAACTGTATTATAAAGTGGTAATCATCAAAACCATCTGGTACAGGTTAAGAAGTAAGAGTTGTAGATCAGTAGAAGAGAATAAGTATACAATACTCAGTAGTAGTAAATGACCATAGTAATCTAGTGTTTGATAAACCCAAAGACCCCAACTTTTGGGACAAAAACTCACTATTTGACAAAAATTGCTGGGAAAACTTGAAAACAGCATGGCAAAAACTGGGTGTAAGTCAACATTTTACACTGCACACCAAAATAAAGCCAAAATGGGTACATAATTTAGAAGTAAAGGGTAACATCCTTTATTAGTAAATTAGGAAAGTAAGGAATAGTTTACTTGTCAGATCTATGGAGAAAGGAAGAATTTATTACCAAACAAGAGATAGAGAGCATTACAAGATTTAAAATGGACAATTTTGATTATATTAAATTAAAAAGGTTTTACACAAACAAAACCAATGCAACCAAGATTAGAAGAAAGTTAGGAAACACAATTTTTGTAGCAAGTATCTCTGAAAACAGTCTTATTTCTCAAATATATAGAGAACTGAAATAAATTTATAAGAATACAAGTCATTTCCCAAATGATATATGGTCAAAGGATATGAAGAAATTAAAGGTATTTATAGCCATATGAAAAAATGCTCTAAATCACTGTTGATAAGAGAAACGCATACTAAAACAACTCTGAAATATCATCTCACACCTACCAGATTGACTAATATGACAGAAAAGAAAACAATAAATGTTGGAAGGGATGTGGAAAAATTGGGTCACCAATGCATCATTAGTGGTGTTGTGAACTAATCCAACCATTTTGGAGAGCAATTTGGAACTATGATCAAAGGGCTACCAAAATTTGGGCATACCCTTTGATTCAATAATAGCACTTGTAGGTCTATATCCCAAAGAGATTTTTAAAAAGGGGGCTGGAAGGACCTTTTTGCACAAAAATATCTATGGCAACTCTTTATGTGGTACCAAAGAATTGGAAATAGAAGGGATACCATTCAATTGAAGAATGACTGAACAAGTTATGCTATATGATTGTAATGGAATAGTACTGTGTTATAAGAAATGATGAGCAGGTGGATTTCAGAAAAACCTGGGAAGAGTTACATGAACTGATGTAACATAAATTGAGTGGAACCAGGAGAATATTATACACACTAACAGCAATACTGTACAATGATCAACTGTGAATGATTTAGTTATTCCCAACAATATAATAATCCAAGACACTTCTAAAGGAATAATTATAAAAAAATGGCATGTACCTCCAGAGAAAGAACTGATGAAGTCTGAATGCAGATAGAAGCACACTATTTTTCAATTTCTGTATGTGTTTTGTGTTTTTTTTTTTCCTTTGGGTCCATGTCTTCTTTCATAACATCACTAATATGGTAATGTTTTGCTTGATTGAATGTGTATAACCTATATCAAATTTCTTACTGTCTCAGGGAGGGGAGAAGTGAGAGAGGGAGAGAGAAAATTTGGAACTCAAAAACCTTTAAAAATGAATATTAAAAATTATCTTTACATGTAACTGGGGAAAAATAAGATTTATTTTAAAAAAGAAAATGGCATTAAATGTTAAATTAGATATACATGAAAAATTAGCTGATATCAAACTATTTTGTTCTCATTACTTTCTTGTCATATTGTAGCAGCAAGCACCCCAACATCCCCAGGGTGGCTGCCAACACAGGTTCTTAGATCTGCTTTTCAGAAGGAAAGCAATTCAAAATCGGTTAACAAGCTCACTTTAATCAAACAAACATATGTTACCTAGTTCAGGGGGGAAAGGTCAGCACCCCGAACTTCAGAGTATACAGACAGATCAAACAGACAGGCTTCCAAACTGTCCAACCATTATCAATACCAAAATCACAGTTACCAGAGAGGGAAGCATCAACATCTGGGTTTTCAAAGCTGGGGGGCTCTCAACAGCTGCCCAGAGTCTCATCTGGTCAAATCACACAACACTTCTCAAAGAGAGCCCCAAAGCAAAGCCTCACATCAGGAATTATATAGCCTTCTCCTGGGTCAGAGAATGTAACCACCCTCTTGACTCATTGCCCAATCACACAGCATCAAGATGTGGGCATTCCTGAAAACCAAGCCTCCTGCCACAGGCTCCGTGCGACCACATTCAGCCTATTAGGGGGCAGAGTATATTTTCAAATTAAAGAAGGTTCTCAGAGTCACTTAAGCCAATCAAAGGGCCTAGGGGCAGGGAAGATCTTCAAATCTGCATTTCCATTACACATATAACCATCACTTGCTATTATATGTGTGTGTGTGTGTGTGTGTGTGTTTTGTCATGATTAAAGATGAAAATGTCTTATGGTTTTAGGATTCCTAGAGACCCTAGGAGATGATAGACACTAGACATAGACTGAGACATTCATTTTTATCACAGTAAGTATGGGAATTTGTTTTTCTTCACAATGTATTTTTGTTATAAAGACTTTGTTTTTCTTGTTTTCTTTCTTCCATAGGAGTGGGGGGAATTGAAGAGTAAGGGGAATAGGAATAGAGTGGGAGGGAGGGAGAGAGAAAGAGAGAGAGAGAGAGAGAGAAGAAGAGAGGGAAGACAGGAGGAAGGAAGGAAGGAAAGAAAGGGAACATCTTTTTTTAATGGAGAGAAAAAAACAGAAGGAAGGTCAGAAATGACAAACAAGCAGAATAGTTTTGAAAGGTGTAAGTTGATCTTATTATGCATTTTAAAAGAAAAGCAAGCTACTGTGTACATAATAGAGATCTGTAGTTTCATGTATAATCCTCTTTCCCAGTTCTACTATGTATATGTCAATGCTTATTCTATTTAGTGTTCACTAAGTACAGATTTTTTAAAAAGGAACAGTAAAGCAGCAAAAACCAACATCTAGAGGAGTTCTCTGGCATCACTGGTTCAATCCAGATGGAGGCTTCCATGAATCTAATTAGGAAAGCCTCTTTTATTTAATGGCTCTTAGGCATTCAAGCTAAAAAGCCACTTAGGTCTCTAGACAGTTGTCATAGCTATGGAATTCTGCTGGTCACTGCCTGACTATGCAGGTGTTGAATACAAGAAATTCTGCTGTCTTGGTTCAAACAGTGGAAATTATTACTGCTAAAACTTAAAGAGACCCTTTGTTCATGCCTATTTTTTCCATTTGAAGTTTTCTGCAAATTCCCTGTCTCCCATAATGCCTTTGTGAGGAGATTTTTTGTAGATCTGACCAAGGCCTTTGATATGGTTAGTTGTGAGGGATTGGGAAAAATTATGTCAAAACTTGGTTGCCTGGAGAAGTTCATCACTTTTGTACATCAATTTCATGACATCATGCTTGCCCAGGTTCTGAATAATGGTCAATGCTCCTGTGCTTTCCCAGTTACCAGTGGAGTGAAACAAGGCTGTGCTCTTGCTCCCATTCTTTTTAGCATGAGGTTTTCAGCCATGTTGTCAAATGCTTTCAATAAGCATGAAGACAGCATCAAGGTTACCTATCATACCGATGGTAAATTGTTCAACTTAGAAAGGCTACAAGCCAAGACCAAAGTGGAGGGAGTGTTGATGCATGATTTTCTGATTGCAGATGATCATGCACTCAATGCAGCCTCTGAAGCTGAAGTGCAACAAATTATGGATCAATTCTCTGCTGCTTGTGCTAATTTTGGCCTAATAACACCAAGAAAACACAGGTGCTCCATCAGCCACTTCCACACCACCCATATATGGAACCACTGGTTACCATAAATGGAGAAGTTTTGAATGCTGTGGATCAAGTTCATTTACCTTGGCAGTGTACTTTCCAGGGATGTACACATTGATAATGAGGTTGACACATGCATTGCCAGAGCTAGCTCAGTGTTTGGGAGGCTCTGAAGGAAAGCACGGGAAAGAAGAGATATTAGATTTACTACCAGACTGAAAGTCTACAGAGCCATTATGCTGATTGTATGGCTGTGAAACCTAAAGTCTCCCAGTGCCATGCCAGGAAACTGAATCACTTCCATTTTAATTGTCTTATGAAGATTCTGAAGATCACCTGGCAGGATAAGGTACCAGACACTGAGGTCCTTGCTCGAACTAAACTGCTAAGCATTCAAACTCTACTTCAGAGAGTGCAACTCTGATGGGCTGGCCACATTGTTCAAATGCAAAATGTGCACTTGCTGAAAAAACTATTTTATAGGGAACTCACACAGGGCAAGCATTCACATGGTGGTCAGAAGAAATGATACAAGGACATTCTCAAGGTCTCTTCTGAGAACTTTGGAATGAATTATGTAATATGGGAGACACTGGTATAGGACTGCTCAGCATGGTGTGCCCACATCAGAGAAGGTGCTGTGCTCTATGAGCAAAGGAGAATTGAAACAGCTCAAAAGAAATGCAGGAGGTACAAACTTAGAGAATCCAGCCCAAATATTCACATGGGCTCTTTGTGCCCGACCTGTGGTAGAGCATTCCGAGCTTGTACTGGTCTGATCAGTCACAGTCAGACACACTAAAACTTGACTCTAGCATAGTGATGTCATTTTGGTCCTCTTCAAGAACAAAGAACAACCAACCAACCAATGACCAATGCAATGACCAACCATGATTCACAGGACTGATGTTTAAGAATGCAGCCCACTACCTGATGGAAAATGATTTGCTATTTCTCCAAATTTTACAAATATTAGATACAACCAATGAGCCTGGCATTTCCAAAATCAATGAATCAATAGGGTTGCAGGGAGGAATGAGAGGCAAGGGAGAGGGAATCTACGGAGTAGAACTCAACTCCAATTAATAATTCATCTTTGATTTTGAAAAGAATATTTTAAAAGTACTGAGGTTAAATTAATTAAATAAATAAAACACAGGTATTTCTTAGTGAAACAACACAAATAGTTTAGATTCTCTTTTTTCTTGTATTTTTGTGCTCATGTTTCAACTATATTTTCTATCTAAAAGCAGAATGAAACAATGACAACCCAAATTTATTGTTCTGATAATATATTTATTGTCACTGCTAAGATAAAAAACATTTTTAGCTCCACTCTGTTTAGAACAGTTTACAAAAATGCTGCTATAGTAAACGTTTACATTTATGAAGGTTGCAAAGTGTGTGGCACAGTGGATAGGGTGCTGAACCTGGAGTTAGGAGGACCCGAATTCAAATTTGACCTTCAACACTTACTAGCTTTGTGACCCTGGGCAAGTCACTTACTGTTTTCCTCAGGTCCTTATTTGTAAAATGAGCTGGAGAAGGGAATGGGAAAACATTCCAGTGTCTTTGCCAAGAGAATTCCAAATAGGATCACAAAGAATCAGACAGCTGAAACAACTAAACAAACAAAAAAGTGAATAAAGGATTTTGTCAAGCAACATGGGGAGATTTATTCCCATTGATTTAAATATCATAAGATGATAGAGTTCAGGAAGCTCAAAAGTGCCTTTCAGATGAAGAAATCTGACATATGCAACCTTTGGTTCAACTAATTCAACTAAATCATTCCCAGTCATCTCCTCTCTAGCCTGCTTTTAAATAACTGAACAATTCTTTAGGTATTTTACATGCCCTGCTGTGGAGTCATACTTTGCCTGAACTTGTCCAATTTCTTTCATAAACACAATTATCAGTATAAATAGGAGCACAGTATGTAGGAACAATGAGATAATCCTTTTATTATATAGAGACCTTCATTAGGGTACTATGAACATTTCAGGGTCTTGGAACAAACAAAAAATATGGCCAGTTTTTTGCCAGCATCTCAGAGGAAAGGAATGAAAAATATGCCCTTTGAGGAAAGGCTAACATAATTTGGATTATTTCATTTAAAGAAGAGAAGAATGAGGGGAAAGCTTATATAGTCAGAAGAGATATAATATAGGTAATTACAATCAGTGTTTGTTTTGTCCCCCAAAGAATGCAACTTAAGAGGAAAACGGCAGCCTTGAAAGAGAATAAAATAGTCCTTGAGGATACATAATGAAAAAAAAATACTCCCCTCCTTACAACAGAAAGGTGGGAAATCTACAGGTGGGGAATATATCAGGAGATGTATCTCTGGGCTGGTAGGTTAATGCCTAGCTCCTTGTCATAAGGTCAGGTTCTTAAGTTGAAGGGTATGTTGGAAAATGAGTGTACTGTGGGTGGAGGGGAATCAATAAAATTTTTAGAAAAAGAAATTTTAAAAAATTTTTGTCCTCCTAGTTTTGTTGTACCTGTCCTCAACAACACCCTTCCCAAAAGAATGTAGGAAACGAGAGAAATAAAATAAAAATTCACTGTTATTTTCATACAGTAATTCATTCTTTACCTTGGATAAATTTGCCAGTAGCAATACATTGCCTTGAACTATGGCAGAAGTGATTTTAAGTTTAATATTAGCAAAATTCCAACTCTTAGGGTTCTGAGACATTGGAACAAGTTACCCAGGAAGAATGTGGAATCTGCTTTGGAAATTTTTATGACAAGAGTTGATCAATGTCCTTCTGGAAATGTTTTATATAAGGTCCTACCTAAAATGGAGTAAAGTCAGATCAACAAGCATTTATTAAGTACTTAACTTTTGTGCCAGGCACTGGGCTAAATGTTAGGTCAATTAGATGACCTCTGAAGATCCCTTCTAGTCAATTGGCTCCAACTGGCAGGCAAGAGTCAATTGTCAAATTTTCAGTCTATTTTACACCTTGGAACACAGCAACTGCTACAAAACAGAGTTTGATTGATTGTTTTGTTAGTCATCTAGACTTAAGAAAATGATGAAGAAAATGTTAATGATATATATTACACTTAAAAATATGGACATACACATGCACACACACACACACATGCACACAAGTACACTCACACTTTCCCCTCAGAGAGCCATTTGCCTGTATGCAACTTATTCTAATCTTTTGGTTCTAAGACTTATTCAGGATCCTCAATTCATGAATCAACAGCAGAAGGAAAAAGGAAAAAAAAGATCAGAGCCTGAAGTATTCCATGATTCCAGTGAATATGCTCTGAGAATCAAATTGATGAGTGCTGGGTCAGTGTGATGTGCTGTCTCAGTATTATATAAAAACTTGACACTAGGGGGTCAATACCTTGCTTGGTCTGAAAGAGCCTAAGGAAGGTAGTTTGGTATATTGGAGAAAAAAGATCCAGGATTGGTCAGTAGGAAGCCAGGTTCCTAGTCTTAGCTCTATTACTGCCCCACTCTGACCTCAGGAAGGTCAGTTCCCCACCCTAGGTCTCATGTTTCCCATCCAGAAATAAATATTCTTTAATAAGGTCCTAAAATATATGATTTGTTCAACGAAGAGGAAAATAAAGTTGGATTATTTGAGATGTAGTAAAGTCACATCACCTTGAAACAGTCTAAATGACTGCTAGAGCCCAAGGTGGTTGCAATTTCTTTCCTTTTCCATTTCCTAGTGTTCCCTCTTCTCTTCCTCCCCTTTTTTCTTAAATCTGGAAAAACAGGAAGAAAATCCTTTCTTCTCTACTACTGTAGGGATATGGAAAACATGGTAAGAACATTCCTCTTTAAAAAAAATTATTTTGGAGGGGAATGGAAATTTGCAGAAGCCTTGATCAGTGACAAGAATCCTGGGTTTGGAGTCACAGCATCTAGAGTCAAACCCTATTTCTTATAACCACTTATATAGTCTGTGTGACTTTGAGCGAGATACTTTACTTCTCCCGACTGCAATGCCCTCTTATGTAAAATAAAGGACTTATATTCCATGACCACTAAAATACCTTCTAGCTCTAAATCAATAATCCAGACATAAACTATATCTGCTCCTTTAACTTAAATCTAAATACTGAATACTATTGGCCCTTGTTGATTTTGCATGAAAGCTTTTAATATGTATTCAGTCAAGTGTGTCCTTTATCTATAATGCTATGTTTCATTGTTCAGATTCCGAAGCATTGCACTATAAAAGTCTAGGCAAGAACTGGATGTAATCCATAAAGCTGAAGTATTGAGAACCATTGTATTATATAAATGGTATCATAATACCAAAATGGCTGATGTCCTGGATACTTCCCCACTCTGGGTGTGTAAGAAAGATAAAATGCTTTACCTGAATAGAACAATGCAAAAGGTATCTATCTTACACCTGCTTAGATGCTTGCAAAGAAATGGCTGTTTCCTTAATACTATTTGTACTTAAAATGTGATAGCCAGAATGTTTTCAGTAGTTATTCCTTAATGGGAATCAAATAGGCATTATTTCCCTCATTTTATAGATAAAACACTGAAAAACAAAAAGATTCAGAACAAGATCATGTAATAGTTAATGAACATGCCCTTTCCACCTTTGTATCCCCTTCACCATCTAGAAGAATCCCTTATGAATTGAAGAGATGCCCAATAAATGGTTGTTGAGTTGAAGAATTAAATTCAAAAAAATATTTATCAAGCTTTAGTTGAACTAGAAGCAAATGTAAAATGGTTACTAACTTACTAAGTCATATTGCCTCACATTTTGGCATGGTTTAACTTTAATAAACACCTTGCTTGAAGAAAAAAATAAGTCTTTATATCTATTAAATGACTAAAGCCACTTACCTTTTCCTAGTTACATTTTGTGGTTTGTGGTGGTTGAAGATTGTGTTTTTATTCTCGGCTTGTTGAATAGCCTTGAGTAGACATTGCTAATGCCTCCACTCTATCTCTGGCCTTGAAGCTTCATGCATGAACTCCCTTGTCCAATACACTCAGCCTGGGAGCTCTAAGCCATCTGTTTAAACACAGAAATCCTTATAACCCACACTCCCTGTTGTTCATGTTCTACACTTCTTCACTAACTGTGGCTTTGGATTTGGCAAATAGCAGGGAACCTACTCATGTTTTTTCTTGTATTTGCAATAGCATTTGACCATGGAAAATGGTAAGACTCATCAAGAATAGCATTTCTCCACCTTCTGTAGCACAGTTTCTAGAGTTATAATCTCAGTTCTCACTCAAACTGATGACACAGATCCCCAGAATAAGGGTTTTCTGGGAGTGAGGGGTAAACGTTGGAGACTAGAGTTCTAGTACTATATAGCTCATGAGGCCCACTGATATGTTTTTCCTCAATAACTATATTTTTAAAAATTAATCAATTCTTATTTTTTAAATTTTTAATTTTTTTAAACTGTATTTTTAAAATTAATCAATTCTTATTTTTAAAATTTCCCCAATAACTGTTATTAAAATCAACATCAGAGTAAATTAACTTTGAGAAATGAGTAATTATAATGATGGTATAGTTGGTCTAAGCATTTCCTCCAAAATTTGTGACACCCTCTTCTATCAGTACATGGAGGGTCCAGGAAAGGCTCAAGCTTAGAGAACACACACAGTATAAATTCTGGAAGTCTTTTTGATAAAGTTTTCAATATGTACCCCATGGGTATGGTATAGATTTTCTTCTGGGTTTCTTATAGAGACTTGAATCTGCCTTTCCTCATTATGTCTGTAGTTGGTTGCTGATACACACTCCATATCAGTTATTCTGAGCATACAGCTAAGATTTGGATACTTAAGAAAAATCCCTATCTTCTGACTCAGTGAAGCTCATAGGTTCCTCCTCTGGCCTTGGCTAGAGCTATTCTTTCCTGGCTCACCATTCACTTGAATGTCATGTTCAGAACTAGCTTCTGGTTTTATACAAGCCCCCAGCACATGACTAAGTCCTTCAGCCAAGTTGAATAGCCTTCCTGTCAACTTCAGTTCATCCCATGACTTGTAAGAACTTCTTACAATTAATCTAAGATCTTTGATTGATTGAAATGTGCTCTCCCTTGAATAAAGCACAAAGATATATCATATTATAACTAACCTTGTTCAGGTTGGGATAATTTATTGAATAACTCAGTGATCTTCACTCTTACCATCACCTACTGCCTCAATAGCAATACCAAGAAAATGAGGCACAATGGATAGTTTTGAGATGGAAATGGTTAAATGGAAAGGCAATAAACATGACCAATAAAAAGCATTAGGGCTTACAACCCTTAAAAATGGAAAAAAAAGAAGAAGAAGGCCTTGTGTGTGGTTAAAGGATGTGGATGATGTGAAAGCAATATCCTAAGTCTTTGCAGATCAGGTTAATTTTTCCTTCAAAGATAACAAAGATTTTCCTCAGATAATTTTTCTAGGGGGCTAAAGTTTAAGCTGTGCCTTCCTTGATACAGCTTCCTGATAACCTCTGGCAAAATTGACCTGGCTTCCTGATCACCAAAGAACACTTTTTTTTTTTTTGCTTTTTGGAGAGCAACTGGGGTTAAGTGACTTGTGCAAGGTCACATGGCGTGTGTGTGTGTGTGTGTGTGTGTGTGTGTGTGTGTGAAGTGTCTGAGGCCAGATCCGAACCCAAGTCCTCCTGACTCCAGGGCCGGCGCTCCTATTCACTGCGCCTCCTAGCCGCCCCAAAGAACATTATTTTAAGAAGCATAAAAAACATTTTAAAAAAGCACACCCATGTGGAATTGGGATCCTTGAGACTTGATAGATGTCCTGATATCACTCAAGTTGACACACCTCACCCTGCTGACATGACAAGTTTCTATATGGAGACAGGTGGTCTATGTCTGCCTAAACTAAGTGCTGGTGTATCCTCATTGAACATCCTTTCTATTCCATAGTTCAGTAAACACACTTGTATTTGTTGTTGAATTTTATTAGCTGTTGAATTAATCATTGAATGACCTATGAATGCCTCATTTTATTCCAGTGCTAAATAGGAATTAACTGGGTACTGGCCTGAGTCAGTGGAGGTGGGGAGAGGGTTGAAATTGTATAAAGCTGGTTTGACTCTCTCGGTGAGGAATTTGGGGACCAATGCCACTCATGCCATCTGTAACATAAAATCAAAGGTGGTTATCTCATGACACCAGGCTAGACCAATACTGACAACAAAGGGGAACATATCTTTTAGGTACTCTCAAGGTTCTGACACTTTGTGAAAAGTCGGTTCTATTAATATATAATCTTATAAACAAATATGTTCATTTTCAAACACATAAGACTTTTGAAAATTTTTTTCTACTTCAATGGGGCTGCATGTGTCCATCACAGGATGGCCATCCGCTCTCAACTTCAGCTATCATGACATTTCAGGCAAAACAGAAGAGACATCTAAGCATAGGAGATTGAAGATCTCTGGCATCAGAGATCACAAAGCTGCATCTCCTTGTTTTGAATCACTGACAAAGCACATCGCCTTGAAGAAGGTTTCTGCCATTTCAGGCCTCTCATGCCTGTCAAGAACGACCATCCAAATAGGTATTTGAAGTCTTCAGTGGCTAAAGGAAGCTAGGTGGTACAGTGGGTATAGTGCCAAGCCTGATATCAGGAAGACTTATTACTCAAGTTAATACACCTCACCCTACTGACCTGACAAATCTGGCCTCAGATATTTACTAGTTATGTGACCCCAGGCAAGGCCAGTTTGCCTCAGTTTCCTCATCTGTAAAAAGTATTGAAGAATACAATGGCAAACTACTCCAGTATCTTTGCCAAAAAAACCCTAAGTGGCGTCGCAAAGAGTCAGATATGATTAAAATGACTGAACAATTACAGTAGAAGAAATAACTGATTTGAGAATTGTGAAACATTTGGGTGGATAAATTAACATAATTTTTGATAGAAACAAATGGGGCTAACATGTTACATATCAGTAAGAGATCTGAGAATATATTGCAATACAGTTCTAAGCAGATGACATGGCTGAAAACAAAAGTTATCTTCTTTTGAAGGCTGCAATGGGTATTTAAATGCTGGTAATTTCACTGGACCATATAATCTAATGTGGGTTTATGAAGAATAAAGAGGTGAATTTTACAGCAGTACATTTTCATTTTGATAGAACATTCTTTTCATTTTTAGTTCTAATTCAGATCAAGATAATCATGTCTATTGATGGGGAATTGTGCATGTGAAAGTTTGCTATGGTTGGCATTAGGTTTGAAATGAGTAGGTTTATTACTATAATATTAGCAATACATGAACATGGAATGTTTCTTATATGAAATTGTCTATGCAGATCAGTAGGGCCTAGTGGAGGTCAAATTGAACTAATGAATGAAAGCTATACTTATTACTATTGTTATTATAACATAATGGATGCATTATAAAAATGGTTTTCATCTTGTTTGATGGAGTTCAGATAGAAACAGTTCCAGAACAAGTCATTATCCTGCTGTTACAGAAATAAATGTGTGTATGTGTGTATACATATGTATGTATATATATACATACATACATATATATTTACACACACACATATATATATATGTTTTGTGTTCTGGGTTGGGCTACAATCTTTCACAGTCTTAGGTCTGATGTATGTGTGTGTATTTATATACATATATACATATTTATGTGTGTATGCATACTCAAATATAAAATCTATGTGTGTAGGTTTATATATGTGTGTATATATTATACATAAATATATATTTCTATTGACTATAGCACAGATAGATAAAATAACTGCTTTTTGTTATTGAATAAGAATGTTGGGATCTAAGGTCACCTTTTGTAGACTTACCATAAATATTGTTCAGCCAACTCCAATAGCAGACAGGATGATATTATTTCCTTCTAGTCTCATATACATTTGAGATTTTCTGCTAAGTTTCTATACTTGGAAAATTTTTCTTTCAGAGAATAGATTGAAAGTTAGAATAGGGCCTTTGAGGCCACCCAGGATACCCTCTTCATTTTAGAGATGAGGTTTTTGAGGCAAAAGGAGGTTAAGTGGCTTATCAGGGGTCAAATAGCTAGTAAGTATATGAAGCTGGAATTTAACCCCATTCGTCCCGATTCCAAGTCCAAGGTTCTACCTACTATATCATGCTGCCTCTTAGAATTAGTGGGTATGGTGATATCTACCAAAAACATTATTCTTGCATTGCTTTATAGATCAGTGATATAAAGTGGTGGTTTTTTAGATTGATTTTATCTGTAAAAAATGTTTTAGTGCCAATATAGTTTATGTTGTAGTATTATTCTCATTAGTATTAGTAATTATATCACTCTTATTACATTCTGTAAAGGTAATGGGAATTTGAAGATCTTCCCTGCCCCTTAATAATTAGCCTAAGGGAATTTGAAGACCTTCCCTGCTTTGAAAATAAACTCTGCCCCCTAATAGACTGAATGCAATCACATGGAGCCTGTGGTGGGAGGAGTTTGCTGAAAAGTGGAGCAGAGCCCACAGGAAGCTGGGAGTCAGAGCTAGCTAGACTGGGAGGAGGAGAGGACACATCCCAGGGAGTCAGTCAGACTTGTGAGTAAATACTGGTTTGTGGGAAGGCTAAAGGAAGGTGTGGGTCTCTGTGCTGTTGTGGCTTATTAACTTCTTTGCTATTATGATGGAATTGGCTTTCTGGTTTTGGAATTTGATTTTCTCGTGTATGAATAAATGTCTTGCCTCTGTCTTCTATGTGGAAAGTATGTTATATTTCATGATCCAGCACCATGTGGGTATATTTATAGTGACCATGGGCATTGTGAATATTGCATTAGTGCTACACATTCTCATATTTTTTGATAAGTTCAGAATTGAAATAATCTGAGAACAAGTCACTGCAGAGCTATTACTTTCATACATTTGATGTGACCTATTGCACAGGCAAATAAAATGACTTTTTTTGGTAATTAAAGAAGAGTATTGTTCATCTTCTGTTGACTCACTGAAAGTATTTTGGGGATGATTTCAGGATCAGACAGTACAACAGGGATGATGTGCCTCATCGTGTTCCCACATGATTTGAATCTCCTCTGCTCGATTTCTGTATTTCCAAAGCTTTTCATTTCATGTAGCTTGAAGTTCATTTGCTCTATCCAAGTCTATCAAAAAACATTGTTCTTAAATTTTAATGCATCAGTGTTGTGTCCCAACAACTGTGGACAACAATAATCATAACAACAATAGTCAAAGCTAATACCATTTTTGCCATTTTAAAATAATATGGTTCTAGAATGCTTCAGAAACCCTCTTGGACCTGATACTTCACTTAAGAGTGACTTCACACACTGAAAGCATCCTCCCTCCCTGCAGCCTTTCCTTTTGATTGGCTTGTTACTCCCAGAACTTCCATTTTTAAGTGTAAGGCCCAGGTCAGCCATGTCTTCATTACTCTCCAGGCTGCACTCCTGAGACTCCCAGACATTCTCTGCAATGACACATGGGGAAGATGGGACATGGGAGGGGGTTGTAGCTCTACTGCTGTGACCCAGGGCAGGATCTTGGATTGAGTTCAAGGATGTGGAGCAAGGGTGAGTATGCAGGATGGCAGCTTTAGCTCAATAGTGAAGACTAGGAGCAGGCCAGCAATTCTCTCTTTCTGACCCCAGAGTATGATTATGGTTTCAGTCTACAAGCAAGTGACTTGAGAGGGCTACAGATCTGAGACTCTTTACCTGCAAAGCCTCTGCAAACCATAAAGCTCTATGTAAATTTTGTCTTACTATGCCACTAGAGAGAGAGAAACTCTCCCTTATCTCAGTTCTCAGTTGTCAATCTATTGCAAGCTCCTTCACATCAGAGAATGAGTTGGGATTTTTCATCTTTGAAGCCTCAACACAATGCCTTACTTATAGTAGGTACTTCATAAATCCTTGTTAGTTGATTTGCTCAACTACTACCTAGTATATTAGATTTTTTTCCCTTGGCTATACCAGTGGTTATTTCTATACAACATAGGATAAAATTCAGTCCTTATATTCCAAAAACTTGTCACTGTAAGTGACAGACCTTGTCAGGCTTCTGAGTCTCAGTCATATCATGGAGTCGTACTTTGGTGAACTAACCAAGCTTTTTCATTCTGGTTAAATCAGTTGCAAATATTTCAACATGACCTCCTCGCACAGTGACATCCATCGATTATTTATACAACAGAAACATACTATTGTCCTTTCTACATTGGGATGTAGCCAGTAGACATACCAGCATGGAAGTAGTTAAGAATCTCAGGTGGAAAATATTATTTCAATCAATTGCATCTTTGGCTTGCCCACAGTAGACAAACTGAATAATTTGTTTTATCTGTTTTGCTATTGTAACCACGCTAAGGAAAAATAAGGCAGCTGAGCTATGGGGGTGACAATGATTAATAACCATTGAACGTTGGACCAGCTCTTCTCTTACTGTGATGCCTCCTTTAGCCAGCAAATAAAAACAAGGAGAAGCAAGACTTATGGACCAAAGTTTGTTAGGCCAGCCCATTATTTTATTGTTGCAAAATACTTTGTCTTGGAAGGAAGAGCTAGATAGGGAACTTGGTGAGATCTCTTGGTAGTAGAACAAGAATTGTGTGTGGGGGGAAGCTATTTTATTTTCCTTGGTAGCTTTCCCTCCTCTTTCTCTGAGTTGTGTGAATTCCTGGGGAAGTTTTGTGTTCTAGGTTGGGCTGTAATCTTTCACAATCTTAGGTCCAAAATTGCTAAAGGATTAGTTTTGGATATATGACTGAGTGGTCACGATTAACCCAAATCTTCTTTCATTGCCTCAAACCAAATGCACCAAATAAAGCAAATAAAAAACAATTTTTAAAAAGAGAATGGAAACATTCTCACAGGGAGAACCACCTCATAGAAAAATGAAAAGAGCAAATGAAAATATCATCAGGGAAAAGAACTCAGGAGAAAGAAGAAACATTGTGGGATAAATGAAAGCAAGCTTTTAAAAAGCAAGAATAGTACAAGAGCTAAAAGACACCAAGAAGCAAAATTGCTTCAAGGTTGTCTGAAGTGATAACCTTCAGACTAGTTAATAAGCTCAATGAGAAAAATTAAGGTAGACATAGCATCTAAAGCATGGATCAATGAAAGCAAGGTTTAAAAAGACAATGATGAGAATAGTAAACTTGAAACAGCTAATGGAAAATCTTTAAAATCAATGAATCCTCTGAGAAATAAAATGGCACAAATAGAAGATAATTCACAAAAATGACAGAATAAATTATAAATTAAAATTTTGAAATATAACACAACAACAACAACGTTTGAAGATCCCTATAGATGAAGATAACTAAGCTAGGGAACAAAGTTCTGTGATACAGTTTGATAATTATTGGTCTTCCAGAAACAGTCTACATGCCAAATTTCAGGAAATCACATGAGAATATCTAGAAATATTGAAAACAGAAGAAAAATTAAAAATTAATAGAAGCCACATGATACCTTTTAACTATCTTGCAATATGGTGCAATTAAAAGTTCATTTAATTTGGAATCGGAGGATCAGGATTTAAATTTTGGTGCTGCCACTAATTATTCATGTGATCTCAGGCAAGTCACAACACCTGGGCTTCCATTTTCACATCCATAAATTGAAAGGGTTAGTCCAGATGAACTCTAATGTTTCTTCCAACTCTAGATCTGTTATTCTGGTTGTGAAATTCTGGACAATCAGAGACAAAGATAACATTTTTCCAGCAGCTAGGAACTAGCAGATGTAAAACCACTCATTTGAATCATGTAGGACTTCTAATTGAGGATGCAAAGGGAAAGTTTGGAATGGGTTATACCAAAAAGCATGGGGAAGTGATTTATTGACTGAACATTTCTGTTCCAGCAAAAAAGAGCATATTCCTTCATGAAAAAAAAAAAAGAAGTTTTTAACACAGTCAAAGAATTTCTTTTTTTTTTTTTTAATTAAACAAATGCTTTATTAACTTCTGGTTTACATCATTCATTTCCACCACATTATGAGTTACATTTTCCCCCATTTTTTTCCCTACCCACCACCCCAGAATAGCAGTCCCACTAGATATCCCTTCATCCAATCTGCTCTCTCCCATATCTTTTCCCATACCCTCTTCGACTTTGCCATTAGGGCAAGGTGAATCTCTGAGCCCCACTGCCTGGACATCTTATGAAACATTTAATTTTAAAACTTTGATTTTCAGATCCATTCCCTTTCTCCCTTGTCACCCACTCCCTCTGAGAAGATAAGCAATTCAGTATGTGTTGTACATGTATATCTATGCAAAACATTACCATAGTAGATATATTGTAAAAGACTGCTTATATTTCCCTCCCACCTGTCTCACCTCCCACCTGGTCCATTCCCTATTTTGATCCTGTCCCTCTTTGATAGTGGGTACTTCTAACCTCCCCTCTCCCCAGAATGCCCTCCCCTTCATCATCCCCCCTCTCATCCCCCTTTCCCCTACTCAGGAGAGTGAGTGAGGGTAAGATATTCCATTTAGTATGTATGTGATTCTCTCCTTGAGCCAACTTCAACAAGAATATGCTTTTGCCTTTTTCTTCCTGTTCTTCCTGTTCTTCCCCTCCCCTGCAACTACTTCCCCTTGCCTCTTCTACATGAGATAGTTTGCCCTACCCTGTCTCTCTCCATCTCCTCTTGCCACTTTCCTCTCTCACCTCTTGACTTCACCCCTTAAGAATCATCCCTTCCTTGGGGAGGCTAGGTGGTGCAGAGAGCAGAGAGCCATCCCCAGAGCCAGAAGAACCCGAGCTCAGATCCAGCCCCAGACACCCAACACACAAACAAAAACCCAGCCATGTGAACCTGGGCAAGTCACCCAACCCCAATTGCCCTCCAAAAAAAAAATAATAATCATCCCTTCCCATCAAATTCAACCTGTGCCCTCTATCCATGTATACCTGTGAACATATGCCATGTACCCTTCTTCAATTATTTTCATAATGAGAGAGGTTTCATCAAACACAGTTATTGTTTTTCCATATAGGACTGTAAATAGTCCAACTTTGATAAGTTCCTTTTGATTTCTTTTCCTTGATTACCTTCTCAAGCATCTCTTGCTTCTTGTGTCTGAATGTCAAATTTTCTATTCAACTCTGGTTTTTTCATCAAGAGTGCTTGAAAGTCCTCTATTCCACTGAATGACCATATTTTCCCCTGAAACAAGATACTCAGTTTTGCTGGGTAGGTGACCCTTGGCTTCAATCCCAGCTCTTTTGCCCTCTGGAATATCATATTCCATGCCCTTCGATCCCTCAGTGTAGAAGCTGCCAGGTCCTGGGCTATTCTGATTGTGTTTCCACAATATTGAAATTGTTTCTTCCTGGCTGCTTGTAGTATTTTCTCCTTGATCTGGGGATTCTGGAACCTGGCTATAATATTCCTGGGAGTTTTCTTTTTGGGATCTTTTTCAGGAGGTGATCTGTGGATTCTTTCAACCTCTATTTTGCCCTCTGGATCTAAAACATCAGGGCAGTTTTCCTTGAGAATTTCTTGAAGGGTGATTTCTAGGTTCTTTCTTTGATCATGGCTTTCAGGTAGTCCAATAATTTTTAAATTGTCTCTCCTGGATCTATTTTCCAGGTCAGTGGTTTTTCCCATGAGATATTTCACATTGCCTTCTATTCTTTCATTTATTTGGATCTGTTTAATAGTATCTTGATTTCTCATAAAGTCACTAGCTTCCATTTGCTCCAGTCTAACTCTGAAGGAATGGAGCTCCTCAGTGAGCTTTTGAGATTCTTTTTCCATCTGGCAAATTCGACCTTTTAAGGCATTCTTCTCCTCATTGCCTTCCTGAGCCTCTTTTGCCATTTGAGTTAGTCTATTTTTTAAGGTGTTATTTTCCTCAGTCAGGCTGTTGACTGTCATTTCATACTTTTCTTGCATCTTTTTCATTTATCTTCCCAAATTTTCCCCCACTTCTCTTATCTGCTTCTTAAGGTCCTCTATGGCCTGTAGCCAGCTTGTATTTTCATTTGGGGCTTTTGGTGCAGGAGTTCTGATCTCACAGTCCTCCTCCATGCTTTGAGCCTCTTTGCCCCTAAAATAGGAGTCCAATGTTGAACTTTTCTGTTTATTTTGTTTCGTTTGCCTAGGCATGTTGCCACTTAATTACTTGATTTTTTGGGCTTGTTGCCGCAGTAGGACTCTGCCACCAGAGGAGCTTCCACCCAAATGTGGGGTCTTCACAACTTCTGCCAGTTGGGTGGCCTCTGTAAAGCCTCCACCCACTCTGGCAAGTTGGATACCCACCCCAAACGTCCCCCCCAGACCACAATCCAGATCCAGGCAGTTTAAAGCAAAAGCGATTAACCCCCAGACTGATTGCTGGATCTTCCTACAGTTCTCAGACCAGGAGCTAGAGCCACTACTGACACTGCAAAATGGCTTCTGTGCAGCTGTTTCTTCAGCAGCTTTTTGCCCCCAGGGGAGGAAGCCACATGTTCCCCAAATACTGGTCCCAAAGTCCATAGGGCACTAACCTCTCACTTTGTCCTAGGCATATCTGTGCTGATAATTCTGGAATTGCCACAATTGCTGGTGTTCTGGGGTTCTACCAGCTGGCTGAAGGCCCAGCCACCCTGGGGCTAAAACTGTGGACCTGGGCTCGGCTCTGCGGGCTGTGCTGTGGGTTCCCAGTGAGCTGTGCTGCCTGCTCTCAGAGCACTGTGCTGGCGGCTCCCTGCAGGGCTGCTGGGCTGTCCTCAGCAGGAGGTTAGCTTCTCTGTGCTGTTCTGTGGGTGCTGTGGCTCCAGAAGTTGTTTGGAGCTCCCTTTCACATTGTTTGAAATTTGTGTGGGGCAGAGCACATTGGAAATGCTGTTTCTACTCTGCCATCTTGGCTCCACCCCCCCCCCCCCAAAGAATTTCTTAAAGCAAAGAAAGAAATGAAACAAAAGTTCAATTCTGGGCAAGGCTTGTGACATTCAAACCAACCACAAAGTAGATCCATAACAAAGTAAATAAGACTTTGAAATCAGGAATGGTCAATAAATGACTCCTAGTGTGTACCATATGACTATTATATCTTTGAATTCCAACTTTGTAATATGGACATTAAGGAAAATGACTCAGGGAGAAAATTCATAGAGTAAAAACATAGAAAGATAGGCCACCCTGAGAGGAAAAGGGATAGAAGGAATAGAAAAGAATATATTGAATTTGAGCACCACAGTTGAAAGAATAAACAAATACAAAAGTAGGAATAAGAAGATAATTACTAAGCTACATTCCTATTGAGAATAAGGGAATACTCAGGGAAGTTCTGAAAAGATTATAATAATAAAAGTGGAATCCCAGGATCCATATTTAGTGTGGGCAGAGGAGAGTTGGGGTGTGGTGGTGGGGGGGTGTGCTTTGCTCACACACAGGAGGTAAAATTGGAATGGACACAAAGAAAAAAAAAATTACCATATATTGATTCCAAAAAGGCATGATTTACAAACATGATTTTTGTTAAGGCAGAAGTCAAAAAAAATCAGCTTAAAGACAAAAAAATTCTTTCTAAAGGCAAGATAGAAAAATAAGTGGCATAGTTTACAGGCACTTAAAGGAAGTTAATTGAAATTCAGAAAGACTTACATAGTAAGGTATTAGTAGTAGGAGACAATAATGATCCAATTTGAGGACTTGAAAAATCTACTAGAAAGACAAGAAGGTTATTATGGATTTGAACAAATATTTGTAAAATTAGACTTGATATATTTATGGAAAGAACTGAATGGGAATCTTAGATAGTATATTAATTTGGAGGATACACATGGGACTTTTGTAAAAATCAGTCACACTCAGAGTCCTATCAAATACCTTTTTATGGCACAAATATGTTGTTGATTCCTAAACCAGGAAGAACCAAAACAGAGAAAGACAATTATAGACCAATTTCTCCAGAGAATATTAATGCAAAAATTTTCAATAAAATACTAGCAAAGAGATTACAGCAAAATATTACCAAGATCATACACTATGAACAGGTGGGACTTATTTAGGGCTGGTTCAATATTAAGAAAACCACCAGCATAATTGACCATATCAATAACAAAGCCAACAGAAACCAATATGATTATCTCAATAGACACAGAAAAAGCTCTTGACAAAATACAACACCCATTCCTATTTTAAAAAAGACACTAGAGAAAATACAAACAAATGTAACTTAAAATAATAAGTAGTATCTATCTAAAACCATCAGTATCTATAATGAGGATAAGCTAGAAGCTCTCCTGATAAGATCAGGAGAAAAGCATGAGTGTCCATTATCACCACTATCATTCAATATTGTACTAGAAATGTTAGTCTTAGCAATAAAAGAAGGAAAAGAAACTGAAGGAATTAAAATAGACAATGAGGAAACAAAACTATCACCTTTTGCAGATGATATGATAGTATATGTAGAGAATCTTAGAGAATTAACTAAAAAAAACTAGCTCAAATGATTGACAACTTTAGCAAAGTTGCGAGATATAAAATAAACCCATGGAAATAAATAATATTTCTATATGTTACTAACAAAATCCAGCAGCAAGACATAGAAACAAAAGTTACTTTTAAAATAGCTATAGACAATATAAAATACTTGGGAGCTTACCTGCCAAGACAAACCCAGGAACAATATAGACACAATTATAAAAGACTTTTCACACAAATAAGGTCAGATCTGAACAGTTGGGGAAAATATTAACTGTTCATGGTAGGCTAAATCAACATAAAAAATGACAATTCTACCTATATTATTTACTTATTCAGTGCTATACCAAACTACCAAAAATTATTTTTTAGAACTAGGAAAAAAAAATCTTAAGAAATTTCATCTGGAAGAACAAAAGGTCAAAAATATCAAGAGCATGAATGTGAAAGAAGGTTGCCTAGACATACCAGATGTCAAACTATATTATAAAGTAATAGTCATCAGAACTATCTTGTACTGGCTAAGAAATAGAGTGGTGGAGCAACAGAATAGATTAGGTATACAAGACAGTAGTAAATGATCATCATTATTTAGTGTTTGATAAACCCAAAGACCCCAGTTTCTAGAATAAGAACTCGCTATTTGATAAAAACTACAATTGAACTTAGACTTGAAGGGAGCTAAGTATTCCTAGAGGCAGAAGGAAGGAGGGAGGGCATTCAAGGTGTGAGGGGCAACCAGTTCCAAGAGACAAAGAGAGAAGCAAATGGACAAGTTTGACCAGACCACAGAATATTCAGTGTTAAACACAGGGAGACCAGTTCTGAAATCCTTAAAATACTAAAGTTGAAGGGTATGAGAATATGAACTAGGCTAATGGTTATGCTAATGGAGAGGATAAAAAGGATGTGAGAAATGATCAGCAAATAGAAATCAATAAATCATGATGATGATTCAATATGAGAGGTGAAGGAGAGTGAATCTCAGATAATTTCCAGATTGTGGTCTTGTGATTAGAAGGATGGTTATGGTGTTAGCAGAAATAGAGAAGCTTTAAAAAGAAAGGAATAGGGAAATTAAGGAGGAGGGGTGAGTTCTGTTCTAGACATGCTGAGCTTCGTATATACATGTGACATCTAGGTGGAGATGCCCAGAAGGCAGTTGATGATACAGAATTGATGCTCAGGAGAGATGTGGGGACTGTATATGCAGATGTGGGAAACATCTGCATAGAAATCATAGTTGAACACATGGGAGCTAAAAAGATGAGAGAGAGAGAGAGAGAGAGAGAGAGAGAGAGAGAGAGAGAGAGAGAGAAAGAGAGAGAGAGAGAGAGAGAGAGAATGCAGAGAGAATGAAGAGTGGTAGGGACAGGAGCAGGGGGTGGGAGCCAAAAGTGGGGTGGGAAGAAAATGGAATGAGAGAATACATACAGAGGAGTTGACCTTGGCCAACAGAGTGATCACTTCATCAGAGACTAGAACAAGGTAGAAGAAAATAGGAGATGATGTCAACAGTTGTTGAGATGTAGAGTAGTGTTGAAGAAGAATCTCACAGTAAATAGTCTTCTCAGGTCACATGTAAGGCAAGTTTTTCATCTGAGAAACTAGAAAGAGAATATGGTGTGGGAGGTTTAAGGAGAGAAATGTGATAGAGAATCAGGGAAGAATCAAAGGGAGGATTGCTTTGTTGCAATGAAGGCCCAGTTGAGATTAGATAACAAAATGATAGTGGACCTTGTCATCTCAGTTGGGGGACTTTCTCCAGCACCATCCACAAGCACATGCATTCTAACACTGTACTCTTCTATGTGTATGTTTGATGTGTTCAGGGAGGACTAGCAACTCTGGTGTGAGGGCTTGCTGAGCCCTTTTCAAGGCTGCTTATCCACCTTTGGGGTCCACCTTCACTCAACTCTCACCTGTGGCTCCAAGAAGCTGTAGCATATGCAGCAGCCAAACCCCAGTAAGACTTTCTCAGCAGAAAGGCTAACCTGTCAGTGAGTTAGGGGGATGACTACCCCAACTATATGAAGACTTTCCCTGGCAGAATGGGTAGATGAGAACAGTTTTTACCAATGGCCATGGTGGTGGTTGAAGTAGGTGCTGTGGAGTACTTAGAGTTTGATCAGACATAGGAGATGCCAAGGTCATCCACCACATCCCGGGCCATCAGTAATTGTCCTGACTTTTGTCTTGCCACTGGACTTTAATGACTCCAAAAAAGATAGTGGGATTGATGTCTGTGCAACTCTGCTTCACTTCAATCCAATTCATGAAAGAGTCAGGACATCACCCTATGATGCCATTCCTCTTTGAAATGAAGGACAAACAAAAGTGTGCTTATTTATATGTTTCAGTATTATTTTTTCTTGTTAAAATAACAGTATGACAGGCTCTGTGGAAGTGAAGATAATGATTAATCACGTAATGAGTGTCAGTTCTAGAGTGCTTAAAGTGCTAGCTTAATATCAATTATAGTTGTGACATCAAGAATATCAGAATAGAGAGAAACCACTGTAGATTGAGAAAACTTCACAAGGAACTTGAACTGAGCACAGAAAAAAGTGGGTAGGATCTGGTTAAATGGAGAAGAAGAAAATCAACATCCTGGTTAGGCAGAATGAGGTGGGGGAACAAAGTAGAAAAGTTATAAGTTGAGTTATCAGTTTTTGGCTTTTGAACTTTGAGAGGGAAGACAGATGCAGAATGAATTGACCACATAGGTGAAACAGAGTAGTTGAGGAAAAACATGAGAGATGTCCGGGAAAATAAGTTGGGGATAGACCGCGGAGGATTATGATGCTAAGATAGCCTAGGCACTAGACAAAGTAAATGGGGCCTGACCCCAGAAACTTATACTTAATGCAAATGACATCAACTTGGATACAAATAGGTATGGATACATTCCAAAAAGGTGATAATTAGCCATAGATTAAATCCAGCTTAAAAAATATGCAGCCCCAAGGGCTGCTTCTTAGACAAGTGATTCTTTTATGCTGGAGGGATGTTATAAAATATCCATGCCTTTTGAATATGAAGGGATGAGATCTAAAAAATAAAACTAAGAGGTGAAAGAGGAATATATTGGGAGAAGAGAAAGGGAGAGATAGAATAGGGCAAATTATCTCACATTAAAGAGGCAAGAGAAAACTGTTACAATGGAGGGGAAGAGCAGGAAGCTAAAAGGGAATAGGTCAACCTAACTCTCATTGAATTTGGCTTAAGGAGGGAATAACATACACACTCAAGTGGGTGTTTTGCCCTGCAGGAAAGTAGGAGGGAAGGGAATTAGAAGGGGGGAATGATAGAAGGGAGGGCAGATTGGGGGACAATGCAGTCAGAGGCAAACATTCTTGAAAAGAGCAGGGTCAAAGTGGAAAATAGGATAAATGGGGGCCAGGATAGGATGGAGGGAATTATAGCTAGTCTTTAACATATGACTACTATGGAAATGTTTTGCATAACTACACATGTATATATTGAATTGCTTGTCTTCTTAGTGGGGATGGGTGAAGAAGGAAGAAGGAAGAGAATCTGGAACTCAGTTTTAATTTATTTGTTTATTAATTTTTTTTTTTTTTGCTTTTTGGAGGGGGGAGGGAAGGGCAATTGGGGTTAAGTGATTTGCCCAAGGTCACACAACTAGTTAACTGTTAAGTGTCTGAGGCCAGATTTGAACTCAAATCTTCCTGACTCCAGGGCTGGTGCTCTATCTACTGCACCACCTAGCCACCCCAGAACTCAAAGTTTTAAAAACAAATGTTAAAAAATTGTTTTTACTTGCCACCAGGAAATAAGATATATATATATACAGGCAATAGGGTATAGAAATTCATCTCGCCCTACAAGAAAGAAAGGGGGAAGGGGGAAAAGGAGGTACAGAAGAGAAGGCAGACTGGGGGAAGGGGTAATCAATATACTTGCCATCTTGGGGTGGGGGAGGAGAGTGATGAGGAGAAAATTTGGAACTCAAAATCTTGTAGGAATGAATGTTAAAAACTATAAACAAATAAATGAATGAATGAATAAATAAATCTCTTTTTAAAAATATCCATGCCTTCTATCCAAAATACTTATTATATATGTCACAGCTTTGTTTAGGGGAGAAATAAAATATTTATTAAATACTTTTGAGTTCTCTGAGTAAATACTATTAAAAATCTTTTTGAGAATGCAAAGAATTGTTATCAGATAATAAGATGGAAATGACAATACTAGCAATTTTGTTGTTATTTAATTGTTTCACTCACGTCTGACTCTTCATAATCCCATTTGAGCTTCTCTTGACAGAGGTACTAGAGTGGTTTGCCATTTCCTTTTCCAGTTCATTTTACAGATGAAGAAACTGAGGCAAAAAGGATTAAGTGACTTGCCCAGGGTCACACAGCCAGTAAGTGTCTGAGGTTAATTTGAATTCACAAAGAAGAATCTTCCTGACTGCAGGCCTGACACTTTATACACTGCACCCCCTAGTTGCCCTAATACTAGCAATAGTGGTGGTGAATAAGCCAGTAATTTAGTAGAAGTATGCATCATAGGCAAAAATTGTCTGAGGACTTGAAAATGTCCTTGAGGTTCCCTGAGGTTCCTGTTTAATTCTCTTAGTTTCTTATTACTGATTTGGAATTAAAACAACATAATGACAGAATACCTCTCTGTTCAAAGTTGCCAAAAAGGAAATGAATTACAGTCCTCATGGCATATCTGATATTTGTCACAGGATCCCTAACTTCAGTTCAGCATGATAATCCAGAAAGAAAGTGAAAAAAAAGACCAGGTGGATTGGGCACAATTCAACAATGAATTAGATCATGGCCAAGTTTTTGCTGTCTTTAGCAAGCTTTATCTCAATGCCTAGGGGACTGGCTGCTGGATGTTGGCCAGTAGAGGGAAAATGGGGTGATGATGCTTGGCTGGGTTACTTACTTTGATTTAGAAAAAGACAAGCTAACAATAAACTTGTATAGACTTCTATCCTTACAATATGGGGGAGTTTGCTGTCTTAATGACTTATATGTACATTAGACTCTTGAGGAAAGTGGTGTTGGAATTTTAAATGCAGTATTGTGAGAATCATTGCCCTGCAGGAAGTAAGAAGCCAGTCAGCAGAACTATCCAGAAATAGCAGAGGCCTTGACAAATTATAGCTAATGCACTAATATGCCATTCAGTCCATCACACACTTATATATGAGTTCGTGTGAACATGCTGGTAGAGGAGGAGGCAGTACATAAGGAAGGCTATACAATATATGGGGATTTAAGCAGTAATACAATCTATCTTAATACAGCATGGATTCAATAGAACAGACTGATTTAAAGGTATGTAAAATAACTTGGATCTAAAAAACCTCAAATATCAGAAATAAGTTTAGATTTAACAACATGCAATTATGGAGTCCTGTGTATCTTCTAGAACCAGGTCAGGGATAAAGCCAATGACAACTGAGTATATATAGCATGACATACAGGCAGTTATATTTGGTGTCCAATAGGCCCCAATAAGAGCCCAGAGCACCATGAGACTAGCAACTAAAACTTCCTTAAACTCCTATTTCCAGTTCAATAATCCAGCACTCAGTCATTCAAAAGCAGGGTCATTATGTTTTTATATTATTAATTTCTTGGTATACCTTATAATGCACTCAATGCCATGAAAACACTCCATGTTTTGTGCCCAACTCCCTTCTATACAACTTTCATTCTTTGGGCTGAGGAAATCTCTGAAGTCAAACTCCTTAGTCAAGCAGGTGTTTCAGGTTGACTAGCTTGAAAGATAACCTCAGGTTGAGTACCACCTATAATCACTTTTATTAGCCTTAGCACAGAAGGTCCAAATGGTTAACAACAAATGCTTATTCAGTGCCTCCTCTGTGCAATGACCTCTACTTGTCCTACTAGTCCTACTCTACATAGTCCTACTCTGATGCTTTGTTGTAATGTGGAGATAGATACTTTGAGTTCTCAAAGTCTACATTAGAGAAACATAAACCCTGGCAGGTTCTACTATGCTAGAAAGTAGGGGAAGGAATAAGCATTTACAGAGCACCTACTATGTGCAAGGTACTGTGCTAAGCACTTTTTCAAATATCTCATTTGATCATCAAAACAACCTTGGGAGGTAAGTGATGGTATTATACCCATTTTGCAGTTGAAGAAATTGAGGCAAACAGGTTGAGTGATTTGCCCAGGATCTCATAGAAAGTAAGGTTTCAAATATGATCTAGCAACAGACTGAATCTCTTATTCATAAACATGCCTAGTTTATTACAGAGAAACTCATCACAAATCACCTGACTACTTGAGAATGAATTCTTTGACCATAGCAACCCTTGAGGCAAAAAAAGATGCAAAATTGTCCTCAGTTTTATGTGGTTCCTTTGTATGCAGAGAGATAATAAAGTATAAGGAAGGAGGAAAGGGGTGCTAAGAAACAATTTTTCATATTTAAGAGCATTATCTTGCTATCATTATTCTAAATGTGAGATCTTGGTGCAGTAACTAATGAGTAGACATACTAACAGGGAAAATAAATTGAGTAAATCTCAGCATTCTCATAATATATGAAACCAGGAGAAATGGAAGGAGAGTTCATATTCTCTTTGGAAAGGCAAACAAAGAAATTGACTGAATTGGCTTGTGTTTGCCCAAAGGAAAGAAGAAACATCATTTCATGGGACAACTGGTCATCTCATAATGCAGGGAGAAAAACATTTGAAAAAACCCAACATGAATAGGTAGAGAATTATTGCAAGGAGCTCAATAGAACTATTTATATTGATTCAATATATACTTGGAATATTCAGTGACTTCAGTGCAAGGGTGGACATGGGGAAGATGATGAAAAATATGTTTGAAAACATGGTTCAGGAATAAGAAATGAATAATATGAATGGTTTGAAAACTGCAGAGAAGTTTCTTGACTATAAATCATATGTATATACTAGATTGGAAACAATTCATTAACAAAGTAGAAATAATTTCCAAATCAGCTATTTCTACAATCAGATCATTGTCTTGGAGTAAAAATCAAAATCAATGTCAAATTAAGAGAAAGAATAAAAATGAGAAGACGTAGCACTTGTGGTGACCTGATATATTTAATCAAGCTGTTTGTGGGAAATGGATAAAAGAATGGAAATCAAAACGGATTATCACCATTTCCTAAGGAGGTTTGACAAATATGAATTAATCAACACACGCGCACACACAGAGCCTAGAAACCACCTTAACCAGTAAATAGTCAATCTCCTCACAAAGAATAGAGATTAGAAGGCAAGAGAAATATTGGTTCAGAATATAAACTTGTAAAATCTTATTCAATTTACTTCTATTCAAAAAAGCTATTTTAAGCACCATGTTGTGCAAGGTACAAAGTTAGGTGCTGGGAATACCAAAACAAATATGAAATAGTCTCTATAATCAAGAAGCTTACATAATACTGAGGAATATAAGAATATACTGGGGAACTTTTTATGTATCTTTAACTCAATTTGTTTGCTGTACATATGTCATCATCGTTCATCCTTTGTTTTCGGAGACCAGTGACAGCATGGGTGTGATGCCTTGACTTGTGGATGAATTGGATTTAAGTAAGAGAGTTATACAAAGTAGTCAGCCTCACTCTCTCTTCTAGAGCCATCAAAATCCTGTGACAAGACAAAAGTCAGAATGACTAGTGATGGCCCAGGCTGTAGTAGATGACCTTGGTATCTTTGATATCTAACCAAACTCTTAACGCTCCACAGCACTTACTTCAGCTACCTCCATAGCCATGGAACAAATTGTTTGCATCTACCCATTCACATACTTGGGGTAGACATCCCCCTAATTCACCTATGGGTTTAAGGGCTGTCAATTACTCTCAGTCTTGTTTAGTTCATCTGACAAGATGATTTTACTGGTGTGTGGATGCTGCATATCCTACAGGTTCTTGGAGCTCACTTGGAGGTGAGAGTTGGCAGAAGGTAGACACCAAAGGTGGATGAGCAGCCCTCCCACCAGAGGTGCTAGTACTCCCTGAAAACTCCATATATCCCCACTGTACATATAATACCCCTAGAGTATACCTCTCTTATTCTTGGGACTCCAGAAAAATTACTCTAGTTTTAAGGCACTCTATTAGTATTAAGTATCCACTTAAACTTTACCAGACATAAGACATATTAGTTCAAAATACAAGATATTTTATTAAAAAGTAAAACAACCAGGAAGACAAGAAAAGCCTCCCTATCCCTCATGCATACAAAGATGTGAATTCTCCCATATATTATCACACCACAGTAGGGAATGTGTGGGGATACATCATGGAAAATGAAAATGACCAGGGAACACATATGGAAGAGCATGTACATAGAGAGCAGATATAGCCAGGAAACATCTGTGAATATCACATACCTATCTAAATGACAAGGACTTTATGGAAATGGAAAGAATACACACAATAAATCTGTCTGAAGAAAGGGGTCATGTAGTCCTTGCTTTTCTTATCTGCTTTCCTCCAAAATTAACCTAATTTTTTGAACTATCAACCAGGGATTAATTAATTTACTTACATTTATAGAGTAAAGCTCTTCTGGGCTACTGGAGGGATAGAGATAAAGGGTCTCTAAGGTAGTGAAAGGTATATGAAAACTCTCTGGCTTCCTGGCACATTTGCTCTTGATTGGGAAGGCAGAAGAGAAAAACCAGACTTGTTATACATCATTGGTCTATATTAATATGTGTAATTAGGAGGGGGGAAAAAGGCAGGTCTATAACACCAGTTTTTCTACACACTGTGTTGATTAGGGTTTCACAAGTAAAGTAGGTTGGCTCCAGTTCCCCATAATTGTAATAGGCCCTGCAGGCATGCCTCATGATGTCTGGCTCCTTTTTCTTAGAACTGAAAGGTACAACAACTATATTCTCCCTTTTCCCATGAAGTCAAATGGTTCCTTTTCTTCCAGAGTTCCTTACACAATCAGTGCGGGTCCCCACATGTGAAAAACTGCTCTACTATGAATGGAAGGATGACAGCTCAGCCCGTAGGGTCCAAGAGCCAAGGTTTGAGAGTAACGTCACCCATGGAGTCTGTGGCATAGCCAAAAATAGAACTTAAATCCCTGGCATTTAGTCTGCTGATCCAACTACCAGACCACATTTTCTCCTTTAATTTCTACTCTGCCCTCCCCATAATCATCAATACTTTGCTGTGTTTATAACACATGACATGATTTAGAAAGCTGGACATAAAATCCTCTGTTGGAGGAGGCAGTGAGTTAAACTATTGTCACAGATGTATTTACTAGTAAAGTTGTTTTGCACCTTCTTTTCAGTCCACATTTGCATGGGCTGATAGTTTCACACCAGGATTTCATGATAGTGGAAACCTCTAAGTAGAAGTGTCTAAGCAGCAAGATACCAGGAAAAGAGGGCAGCTAGATGGTGCAGTGGATAGAGTGTCAGACCTGGAGTCAGGAAGACCTGAGTTCAAATATGACTCAGACACTTACTAGTTTTCTCACTCTGGGCAAGTCACTTAACCTCAACCTCAGACACTAAATATATGTGACCCTGGGCAAGTCACCTAACCCTTTTGCCTCAGTTTCCTCACCTATAAAATGAGCTGGAGAAGGAAATGGCAAACCACTCCAGTATCTTTGCCAAGAAAACCCCAAATGGGGTCATGGAGAGTCAGATATAACTGAACAACTACAGCAGGCAAAAGGACACCAGACCTGCATACAAATATAGACCCTGCTGCTTACTATGAGTTTGAGCGGAGGGAAATCACTTCCCTCTTCTCTCTGGGCCTCAGTCTTCCCAACTGTAAAATGAAGGGATTAGATGATCTTCACAGCCTGTCCTCCCTCTAAACACATGCTCCTGTTATCCTAAATTACCATTTCATAAGTAAATGTTAATGCACTTTTACTGTGAGGCCAAGGGTTTCAATCCAGGATTGTAATTCAACAACAATCTTAACAATATTTTTTGGAATGGACAGAAATGAGAACATAACTAAGTATGAAAAGCAGAAAATTATGAATTCACATCTTGTCTTATAAACACTCTATAAGCTGAGTGACCTAATAAAAACCTGGTTCTATCTGGAAATGAATGAATAAATGAGGGAATGAAATAGCATTAAACATTATACTAAGTGCTGGAGACAGCTCTCTCTCTTAAGGAGCTCACATTATCATAAGAAGCAACACATATAGAAGGATCCAACTCCAAGTCAGAGGGATGGCCCAGTGGTCCTCAGGGTAAGGACCTTTGCAATGATGCTACAGTAAGGGATTTGGCAATGCACCATCATTGGTGTCATTTACTTTGAAAAAAATCATATCCACTTCTGATGCTAAACCACTTAGTGATGCCAAGGACTTACATGGCAAGACCATTCTTTTCTGGGTCTTCAGTAACTGTGGCTGCTGAGAAGTTGGCCTCTACATGAATTGTTCTCATTGCTATACAGAGGCCAGGTTAGAAGCAGAGATCTGGGGCTGAAGTCATGCTATGTGTAGAGCTCTTGAACTCAGGGTACTGGATTGTCTCCACCAGAATCTGAAGGGAGACTATGGTTGAGATGGTGGTGGTGGTTTGGTTTGGCCAGGAGTAAAACTAATGACAGAAAATATTGATTATTTACTTAGGCTTCCTGTAATTAATGACAAAGTGCTGCATGAAATTTTATTTCTATCACACCTTTTAACTTTTTTTTTAATAAGCAGCATGCTTTAAAACATGAAACATTCTGCTCTGGGTTCATTCCCCCAAATCACACTGAGACTGGTGGGTTAAGTCCCCAGAACATCATCCGTAACTATTTTCAGGTTTGTAGGAGTAACTCTGTGTGTGAGGTGGCGGACGGGGTGGGGTAAAGCTCAAAAACCCCTGGCAGTGTTTTTACCCTTAATATTCAATCAGCAGACACAATACTTTAAGATATTTATTCAAAAGGCACAGTAAGAAAAGTTGTTATAGAGCATTTTCCTTAACACAAGGGGTATGGTCTCCCACAAATACACATAGAGTCAGGGGGCTGAAGGAAACAGAGAAGAGTAGACATATAAGCAGCATCCCTAGGTCATCTAGGTCCTGAATCAGGACCCAAGGACATACTGGACATAGATTCATAGCTCAATAAAAATCCCATAGCAAAGCTATATCATACCTAAGGGAAGAGTCTTTAGGATTCGAGAAAAAGGACTTACTGGGGTGGCTAGGTGATACAATGAATAGAGTACTGGCCCTGGAGTCAGGAGAACTTGAGTTCAAATCCAGCCTCAGACACTTAGCACAAAAACTAGCTGTGTGACCTTGGGCAAGTCACTTAACCCCAATTATCTTCCAGGGGAAAAAAAGGCCTTCCAGGAGTTATGAATTACCCTTTTGTCATACGTACTTTCTAAGACTGAGCCCACTTCCCCCTGGACACTGGAGAGCGTATCACAGACTTTGGAAGGGAGGTTGATCTTTATACCAACTCTTTCTACTATACCTCCTAAGTAAATACTTCTTTCTAAAATTGTACAGTTGACTAAATGATACTTAACTGACAGTCACAGTGGGAATCACAGTGGTGGGGTCTCATGAACTATAGCATTAGAAAACTATACCCATAATCCTTCAGGGTTACCACTAGAACCATAAGGAGAAGATATAGCTAACCAGTTCTATAGGGAGCTGATTTGTAAAGTGGCTTTTTTTAAAATTTCCTTTAAATTTTATCTATCTATCTATCTATTTATTTATTTATTTGTTTATTCGTTTATTGCTTTTTGGAGGGCAATTGGGGTTAAGTAACTTGCCCAAGGTCACATGGCTAGGTTTTTTTGTTTGTTTGTGTGTGCATTAAGTGTCTGAGGCCGGATCTGAACTCAGGTCCTTCTGACTCCAGGGCCGACGCTCTATTCACTGCACCAACTAGCTAACCCTATCAATTTATTTTTAAGATTCATTCTTTTTTAAAATTTCAAGTTCCCACTGAGAAGGCAAGCAATACAATACTGATTATACATATGGAGTCATGCAAAACATATTTGTCCATATTGCCAAAAAAAAAATAAAGTAAAAAAAAGGATATTTCAATCTGTACTTAGAATTCATTAGTTCTTTCTTTGGAGGTTGATAGTATTTTTTTATTATCAGTCCCGAATAGAGCATGTCTTGAGCAAAATAGCTAAGACTTTCAGAGTTGATCATCATTACAATATTGCTATTACTGTATATAATGTTCTTCTGGTTCTGCTCACTTCACTTTGGGTCAGTTCATATAAATCTTCCCAGGTTTTACTGAAACCCTTCTGTTCATCATCTCATTTCTAATAGCACAATAATACTATTCTATCACAATCTTATACCACAACTTGATAAACTATTCTTCAATTCCTTGTCATCACAAAAAGAGCTGCTATAAATATTTTGTACATAGATAACTTTCCCTTTTCTTTGATCTCTTTAGAATATAGACCTAGTTGTGTTTCCAAATTATTCTCCAGAATGGTTAGATCAGTTCACAATTCCGTCAATACAGTAGTGAGCCTATTTTTTCACATCCCTTCCATTATTTATAATTTTTTTCTGTCATGTTACCCAATTTGATAGTTGTGAGGTGGTACGTCAGAATTGTTTTAATTTTTATTCCTCTAACCAATAGCAATTTAGTTTTTAGAGCATTTTTTCATGTGACTATTGGTAGACTGGATTTTTATTTTGAAAACTGCCTGTTTATATCCTTTGACCATTTATCAGTTGTTGTATAGATCCTGTTTTTACAAATTTATCTTGGTTCTTATATATTTGAGAAATGAGGCTTTTGTCAGAGAAATTTGCTGTAAAACTTGCCCACCACACCACAGTTTTCTGCTTTCCTTCTAATTTTGGATGCAACAGCTTTGTTTGTACAAAAAGTTTTTAATTTTACATGATCAAAATTATGTAAAGATAAGATTCTCTATGCTTACCTAATTTGCTTATAATATCCTTTATGTCTAAATATCCATTTTGACATTATTTTGACATGCCACGTGAGACATAGCCCCAGAATACTGCTCTTCAGGGACCCTCATCCCTTGTGGCCCAAAGAGGTGGGTATGGGCAATGGAGTTATCAAACAACACCCAGTCCTGCATCCAGTACTAGCACAGGGGTCCCTTGTAATTTCTGTCTGGTCAGTTGCCCAATCCCCTTACTGTCTTTGGTTTGAGATCTGCTGAAGTTGCTGCTGTAACTGCCTCCAGGACCCACAGCTGGTATTACCACCACATACACTTTGAGCCAGCCCTGAGCTCAGTGTCACAGACCTCTCATCCCAACTTCCTAAATTACCTTGGGTTAGAAAAAAAATGTCTCTCTCCAACCTTTTGTTGGTTCTGCCACTCTGGAACCTGATTGGAGGCATGTTTAAAGCTGGAGTGATTCCTCTGCTGTACCATTTTGTATCTGTGGGTGATAGTGGAGGGACTGGATTCGTAAGAGGGAATGGGAGTAGGATTCAGAAACTTATATTTGCACTAGATATTAAGGCAGAGAACCTGGATGCCTAGCCTGCCACTTGTTAATCTGCTTAGCCTTGGATAAGTCATTTCTCTTTGAGTCTCCTCATTTATAAAATGGTGGGGCTAGACTAGATGGTCTCTAAGAACTCTTTTTGTGCTCAATCTATGATCCTACGTTATTTCCCTTACATATAATGTAAGATCTTTGAGGGTGAGGACTGCCTTCCTTTTGTCTTCATATCCCAGGGCAAAGTGCCTGGCACCTAGGATACTGAATAAATGTGTGCAATTTAATTTCCCTCCTAAATATGGAGCTTTTTTAGGAAAGAGGAACTTAAGCACTGGGAAGAAAAGAATTCAATACGTAAGAAAAATTCCTTGTTGGCAAATGATATTGCCAATGATTGGTAGGAACACACAAAAATTCAACTATTTAACACCTTTTTGTTCTTTCAACTCCCTTAAAAAGCAAAAAAGCCCCATCACCTCTCTTACTTCTGACACTGTGGCTGAAGCTGCCTGAGGATTTTCTGGTTGATTGGCTGCTCCGTGTTTGTCCTCCTCCATGGGCTACGGCCTCTATTGACTTTTCCTTTTTTTAATGACTGAAATAGGTCACAGCAAATTTCCACCTGGGAAAAAGCAAAAGCCATTTCATCATGGTGTCGTCACTGAAAGCCCTGGTGTTATTTGTTTATTACGGTGCTTTCTGCAATACCCCCTCCCCAGCCCCCGCCAAGGGGTGGGCTTTTGTTCAGTCCTTACCAGCTCAGGCATTCCAGATTGGTGTTGCATTATCTGATTAATTGGGGCTTTGTTAACAAGTACAGGACCCCTACTAGAAAGGGAAAAAATCAAGGCAAATCATCAGAAATGGCCCATGGCATTTTCCTACAGAGATCAACAACGATTACCAAACCATTTGTTTCCAAGGGCAGGTTTTCTTCTTTCTCTTTCTCTCACCCACTCCACCCTCTCTCTCTCTCTTCCCTCTTTTTTTATTAATCTAAAATCTAAAGCAAGGTACATTGATTTACAGGAAATTGCTCCCTTACACACTAATTCATCATTTACAAATACTACTCCAGGAAGCCTGAGTGCCCAAGCAGCTTCTGTTGTTTGAGCCAAGTAAGTCATCAACCATGTCAGTATCTGTTTATAAACATTTTTTCCCCAATTCTGGGATTCAAAGTTCACAAAAATATTTGTTTTAAGTCTTTTCAAATGAGTGGCGTAAAATTCAGTCAGTAGGGCTCTTTTCCAGGAGAACCTGTATTCATTTATTATATTTCTTAGAAAAACATCAGAGCAGCATAAAGAACCAATTAGGAGGCTAGGACCATTTTCCTAGGAAATGACCCCAGTTTTTTCCTTGGCAAATTGGAAAAGAACAAGTATTTTCCCATCTTTCCTTTCATGTGAGAGGTTTGAAAAGTCCCCAGAATTTTCCCAGTGCCACTCAGAGCTTACAGACAGCACCTTTTTATTCTCTGTGTGTATTTATTTGCAGGTTTTAAAATGTCCATGTGTCATGGAAGAAATGAGCCTTTGGTGACAGGTAGTAAAGTGTGTCCAAAAACCACTTTGCTAAAGCTAAGCCAGCGCATTCTTGATTTGAGGGTGATGTACTCACTGAAGGAGACTCAGAGCTTAAGCATTGCCAGTCTTTGCTGTCAAAGCTCACCATCACCATTTCCAAACAGAGACCATTCTGCAGTGAAGCCAAAACATTTTTCCATTTCTGTGTCCTCTGATCCAAAGCCTCGGTGCTTTGGAAAATTTCATTTCTCTCTATTTTGTGCAGGGGGCAAAGAAAGAAAACACAGATGTGGTGGTCTTTTCTAATTAGTATAGGATGTGTCCACCTGCGGTATTGCAATCAGGTATTCAGTGTTGTTGGTTGGTTGTTGGTTTTGGTTTGTTTTTAAGAACATTAAAAAAGAAAAGGAAGGGAACAGTAGAGAAGCAAGGGAACAGTCTTTGCAGTCTTCCTCAGTGACTTTCCACTTCATCAAGAAAAGCAAATCCAAACTTCAGAGTTTGAGTAATCCACAGTGGCTTAGTGCCTACTTGGGAGACACAAATTATATAACTGGTAGTAAGACTTGACAGGGCTTTGGAATTCTAGAAGAAAGGAAGATTTTAGAGGGGAGAGGAGACTTTTTTGGTTAATGATCAAGTCTGGTGGTTTGGAGAATACATTTATCCTTGCTTCTGTGATCTGACCAGTCACTGAGATGGAAAGAAAAAGTCTTCCAATTGGTGCTACTAATACTAGAAACTTCCTTTTCAATAATAATACTTGGAGAATAAGATCTGACCTTGCTTCACTCCCAAATCAATAATTCACACTTTTGTGCTCCCCCATACAAGTAACCCATGACATTAAAAAATTAATGAAGAAGAATGGTGGGCAGTAGAGAGACAATATCCTTGTCATTTATTTATTTGTTTAAGAAAAGATATTAAAAACGAAGTAGCAAGTCAAGACAAATCAACAGTCATTTAATATGCATCTGCTATGCACCTGTGACTAGTTGAATTGACCTATCCTGCCACCAGTTCCAAATATATAGTGTTAGAACTGGTTGGCATTGTAGATAGAGTGTCAGGCTTGGAATTAGGAAGACTCAAATTCCTGAGTTCAAATCCTGCCTTAAACACTTACTAGCTGTGTGAACCTGGGCAAGTCACTTAACCCTGTTTGCCTCAGTTTCCTTATCTATAAAATGATCTGGAAAAGGAAATGGCAAACCATTCTAGTATTTTTGCTGAGAAAACCCCAAATGGGATCACAAAGAGTCAAATCCAACTGAAACAACTCAACAACAACAACAACAGAACTATACTTTAAATTACCAATGAACTAGGAACACCTTCATTGTGTGATATTACTGGAATTAGGAAGAAGAGGAAATGTACCTTTTTTCTCAAATCTGTTATGATAACTTCTCAGGTTGATGGGCTCAGACACATTCTATTGTGACCTCTCTAATGTAATCTGAGTAGATCAGAGGGTGGTAGATTTATAGCTGGAGGTTGTCTGATCTAAACCCCATCATTTTGTAGATGAGAAATCTGTTGATTATTCATCCAGAATCACACAGGTAGTGGAGCTGGGATTTAAAACTAGATTCCCTGACTTCAAATTAATTGCTCTTTTCATTGTTCCTCAATGCTTCATCCCAAGACCAAATTCAAGTCAACTAGCTAAGATATATCTCCATAGAACTACCAAATAAACCAAATCTACTTTTTAAAAAATGACTCATTCAACTTTTTGGTTCATATTTTCTATTAGGTTGACCATCAATTGACTGAGCTGCAGTTACTCAAAGCTTGAGAGAAATGAGGAGGCAGTATGGTCCAGTAAAAGCCATGGTCTAGTGGAAGTAATGTTGAACTTAGAATGATAGGACCTTAATTCTTGGCTCTACCACTTACTGCATGGATCTTGAGATAGTTATTTGAATGGTTTGGGTCTCAGTTTCCTCATCTATAAAATGGGGGAGGGGATTAGACTAGATGACTTTTAATGTCTTTCATAGCTCTAAATCTATGATTTTATGAATATGAATTTGTCTTTATTAACATGTTTCTTTATCCTTTTGTATCTATGCCCTTAAGGCTCCATCACCCATCTCACCAGCAGAAAACCCCGATTTTCTATTTTTTTCTATTCTCTTTTCCTCATCTTTCTACAACTAAACCAATTCTGTTATTGTTTCTTTTCAAAATCTAGTTTTCAGGATATAAGGTTGTCTCTGGAATGGATTTCAGGCACCTTGTTTTCTAATTTCTAACAACCTCCTCCATACAGACCCTTTAACTATTTCACATGATGTCAAATTCCTCTTTTTAAATTCACTTTCTGTTCTCTCTGTACCCACTTCCCAGCTCCTTTTGTTTCAGCATTATTTAATTTCACATTTCTCAAATATGATAATTCGGCACCTCTACCTTCACTTTAGTTGTTTGCTCTATTTTTCCTTCCCAATCTTTTTTTCCCCCTGCATCATTACTCTAACTTGAAATCAGGTTATTTACTATTTCCATATTTCACATAGGGAAAGTGAAAACAGCAAAGGAAGGAAACAAGCATTTTCAGTGTCTACTCTGTAGTAAGCACTGTGCTAAGTGATTTAAAATATCTCATTTGATCTTCACATCAGACCTGGGAGAGAGATGCTACAATTAACCTCATCTTAGTGGTGTAGTGTCTTTCCCAAGGCCACATAGTTTATTAAGTGTCTGAGACTGGATTTGAATTTAGTTCTTCCTGACGTCAAGACTAGTACTTCATCGACTATCCAATTTGTAGAGGCAGTATAGTACTGTAGAATGGGTACTGGATTTGAAGCTAGAAAACCAGGGTTCAAATGCTGATTTTGCCATTTATTATGTGTATATGACCTTGGGCAAGTCATTTCCCCTCTGTAGGACTTGGTTTCCTCATGCATTAAATGAAAGAGTTGGACTTAATGGCCTCTAAGGTGGCTGCCAGCTCAGCATTATGATAAAGGAATAACAAGCAAATGATTAAAATTCTCTGGCTTTCATTCTCTTTGTTCAGAGCCACCAAACACTGTCAATACTCTAGGCATAACAGTTCAGAGTGGTGGTAACCATGGCTACTCCTTGGAAGCTTATGAGGATCTTTTCCTTTGACAACTTTAGCTCCTCTACCATCCTTAACTAAAAGGGCTATAATCTCCATTCCCTTTCCTCTGTTGTCTTTCTTATTTATTTATTTATATTTTGCTTTTTGGAGGAGGGAGGGCAGGGCAATTGGGGTTAAATGACTTGCCCAAGGTCACATGGCTAGTAAGTGTTAAGTGTCTGAGGTCAGATTTGAACTCAGGTCCTCCTGACTTCAGGGCTGGTGCTCTATTCACTATGCCACCTAGCTGCCCCCTCTGTTGTCTGTCTTTAAAGCCAAAAATAGTTTCCACTTGGAGTTATTCCTTAGTTGGTCTAGAATAGTTACTTCTGAATGACATCCTAACCTCTTTCCTCGATCCTCCCTCTATCTTCCTCCCATCCCCAAGAGCCAAGCAATCCAAGGAATCATTTGTTACACATATGTAGCTTCTTCATTTAACCTTTCTGTCAATCAAGCACTAACAATCCATTTCAGGTAATAACAGAAGATTTTGACTGTGGAGATGAGCCACTACTCATCAGTAGCTACAAGAGCCTGCTGGGATTTTGCTCAGAAATCAATTCATTCAGATTTGACGTGCTGATTGAGATAATGAGTTGCAAGATGAAAATTAAGGAAGAGTTACACCAATTCCACTTCTTTCTCCCTTGGAAAAAAAAAAGGAAAGAGAAACAGAAAAATGAATAGAACAGAAGCTCTCCACACATTCCTTGTTTAATTTTTTCCCTTCCTAAATTTGAGCTAAGCTCATTGCTGGCCACAGACTAATGGCACATTTCTCCCAGTTGTGGCTCTTATGCTGAAAAGAATGTCCCTAGAAGAATGTAACTCGATTATGTTTTACAGTATTTGCATCTTAAAAGCCTCAGTGCCAACAGCTTTTCTCCAAATCTCTTTTTATTTCATTCCTCATCACTCTCCTCCCCCTTTTCTTCCAAACCATCGACCTTAATGTCTGCTTTTGTTTGAAGCAGGCAACTTGTATCTGGTTTCTGAGTCCTGGTCTTTGGCACACAGACATGTGCCCCACTCTCCATTGTTCCTTATAGAACCCAGGAGGCATCCTCACCACCTCATTCCATTGCCTCAATTGCAAAAGTAGCAGCATTTTCCACCCACACCATCCCAAACATAGTCCCACGGCTCCCTCCTCACAGCACAGAATAGAGAATGGGAGAGGGGAGGCAAGGAGAGTATGAAAGGCTTTCTTCCTCTGAAGCAATCACCATCTCTTAGGCAGAGAAACATAAGTGGAAATTCTAATCTTTTTTACTTTATCAGTCTTACAGTGGAGATGATTATGAGATTACAGGAGCGAAATGTAGACTTATGAAGTATATGTATGTACTGGCATGTGGGTGTTAATAGGGAGAAAATAATTTCAGTAAATGGTTTCATAAAACTATTTTGTGATTTCATATTATGTTCAAGAGATTTTTTTTAAACAGATAACAAACACTTTCTTAATCTTTAATTGACCATGTAGCTTGCTTACTGAATTAGGCTTCATCTTAGATGACAACTTTACAGAGAGCTGTAGATTGATCAGATATTATTATGCTTAATTCATAAACAGAATGGATGTATTTTGTGGTTTCTCCAAAAACCATAGACATTGAACAGGAAGGTAGGGGATGTGAGAATACGCTTTGCTTTGTGTCGATGGCCTGAAAGAAAATCATTCAAAATGAGAGGACTAATTCGAAATGGCAGAGTGGAGGAAACAAAGGGAGACAGGTTCCTAATAAACTGAACAACAATAACTATAAAAAGAAATAACAAAGGGAAGAAAAAGGATATAAAACATGCACACAAGAAGATAAGAATTAACCAAATTTAAAAATAAGCAAAGAATGCCTGTTTAATTTGTAAAACTACTATGATATGACCAAATCAGCCAAAACATCAGAAGGAATAGATATGGGAAAAGAAGTCACACAAAGTATCTTAAAAGAAGTCCTGAAATGGGTAGTTGATATCTATCTAAATATATTTATTTATTTACCTGTTTAAGGCTATACATGTACAATCATGTTAAACATATTTCCACCATAGTCTTGTTGTGAAAGAAAAATCAGAACAAAAGAAAAACCATGAGAAAGAAAAACAAAAAAAAAAGTGAATCTGTATTCAGACTCCATAGTTCTTTCTCTGGATGTCATCCAAAGTTATTTAGCAAGAATTAGTAATGATAAGAAAAATCATAACATAAAAAATTAATTGGGAGGAAATAACAATGAAAATTGTCAATACAGATTGTGAAATGAAAATCCTCAAAACATTCTTGGAGCAACCACTTGAAAATTTAACTATGGCAGAAAATGTACAAGGTGGAGCAGCTAGAAACATAAGGTCAAAAAAAATCACTCAATTATCCAAATTATTGGAAAACATAGACTTCCTAATGAGAGCACCAGAAGATCATATATAACCTAGAAATCTTAGGATTATCACATCCCTGAATATTTAGGAAGATGGAAGAATCAAAATGCTATATTCTAGGAAGTCTTCTAAGAAAATCCCTAGAACTGCTAAAAGATAAAAAGATATCTGGCAAAATATAAGTAGAATCCATAAGTCTTGATGAAAAAGATCCCAAGATTTAATATGCTTAGATACCTTAGTTATATTCAAATAATATAATGATAAAGAAAAATTCAAGCTGAAAGAAGAAATGCAAATATCACTTACCAAGAACCAAAAGTTAGGACTATAGCTCACTTTACAAAGAAGATAAAGGACAACCAGAAACATTGGAAAATAATACATAGTAAATTAAGACACAGGACCCATGAACACCAAATCACATGCCCAGCAAGACAGTATATTCTAAGAAGGCAGGGGATGAATATTTGAGAAACAAAATGAGAAGATGAAATGATGCTTTTACCATCAAGTCTTTCTTGATTTTCGTTGACCTCCTCATTCTCTGAACTCTTATTTCATGGAACCATAGCAACTTAAAACTGGCAGGGAAATCACAGTAGAGCCCATTTAACTCAATGTTCTCATTTTTGCAGATAAAAGAAATAAATCTAAGCAAAATTAAGTGACTTGTTCAAGGTTATGCAGCTATTGAATTGGGATTGAGTTGGGATTGGAATTCAGGTTTGTATTTTTAAAACCTATTATACCAGATCTATATCATATACTAAACCATACTTCTTCAACCAATGAAAAGAGTGATACTCAATGCCTTTTGCTAGAAATTCACCACAGATGGCCTAAGAAGACAGAAAGGTCTCTCCCAGGGAGTAACAACATAGCCTAATTTTTCTTCTTATAAAGGTAATGAAACTGTCTTGAAGCAATCATTGATCCACAGGATTAAGGTTTCAGTCTTTAGTAGCTTCCTAGTCATCAAAGGCATAAAAGCCCAGTGCACAAGTAGTCAGGTTTGATGGTTTGATGGACTTCCTATAATTGTATAAATCAATATACCCTTCAGATAAGGCACACCATTGTTCTGGAACTGGCCTGGAACTAGACAGGCCTGACCTGAATCAACTACTCTTAATTGCTTAGGAACTTGAATTAAGGGAGTCCCTTCATCTCCTTCTTCTTCATTTCTTCTTCATTCCCTTCATCTCCACGAGGGGAGCTATCCTATCCGAAAGTATTTGAAGAGCTATTATTTGTAAGTGGGCAAAATCAGGCTTGATACATCTAACTCCAGAGTATATGCCTAGGAACAATGGGTGGAAGTTGGAGAAAGTTGCTTAAGGACATAGTTGCTTCCCCATCAATTGAGGTCTTCAAATGGACACTGGATGACCTTTATTTTTCTATGGAGAGAACAGGAGAGGATAATTATGTTCAACTATGAGTTAGATTGGGTGGACATTCAGTTCTGAGATCTTGTGACTTTTAACCTGGCTCAGTGTAATGGAAATGCAGATTTGAAGATCTTCCCTGCCCCTAGGCCCTTTGATTGGCTTAAGTGACTCTGAGAACCTTCTTTAATTTGAAAATATACTCTGCCCCCAATAGGCTGAATGTGGTCACATGGAGCCTGTGGTAGGAGGCTTGGTTTTCAAGAGTGACCACACCTTGATGCTGTGTGATTGGGCAATGAGTCAAGAGGGTGGTTACATTCTCTGACCCAGGAGAAGGCTATATAATTCCTGATGTGAGGCTTTGCTTTGGGGCTCTCTTTGAGAAGTGTTGTGTGATTTGACCAGATAAGACTCTGGGCAGCTGTTGAGCCCTCCAGCTTTGAAAACCCAGATGTTGATGCTTCCCTCTCTGGTAACTGTGATTTGGTATTGATAATGGTTGGACAGTTTGGAAGCCTGTCTGTTTGATCTGTCTGTATACTCTGAAGTTCGGGGTGCTGACCTTTTCCCCCTGAACTAGGTAATATATGTTTGATTGATTAAAGTGAGCTTGTTAACCCATTTTGAGTTGCTTTCCTTTTGAAAAGCAGATCTAAGAACCTGTGTTGGCAGCCACCCTGGGGATGTTGGGGTGCTTGCTGCTATACTCAGCCATGACCTCTCTGGACTAAATTTTCCCCTCTGATTGGGGAGCCCCTCCCTAGAACCTCTATTTGATAAAGTACCCCCATCAGCATGCTCTCTTTTAGCCTGGCTGAGCCTCTGGCATCTTGACTTACTTCTCCACCTCCATTTCAGTAGCCTTATCACACTAAAGATGCTTCTGTGGATTCTTCCTATAATTGATGAGTCCCTTCCTAGAAACTCCATTTGGTGAAGTACCCACTGGTCATGCTCATTTCTAACCCAGCTCAGCTTCTGACATTCGAGACTAGTTTTCCAACCCCTTTCACCTCCCTTTTATGTGTTGTCTACTTCCATAGAGGGGTCAGCTAGATGACTCAGTGGATACGGTGCTGGAGTAAAAAGACCTGAATTCAAATACAACCTCAGACAATTACTACCTGTGTGGTCCTGGGCAAGTCACTTAATCTTTGTTGGCCTTAATCTGCTGGAGAAGGAAATGACAAACTAGTCAAACTAGACAAACTTTGCCAAGAAAACCCCGTGGACAGAATTGGCATGGTATGGCTCACAGGGATGTGAAGAGTCAGGCATGACTGAACAACAACCCCCATAGAATGTAAGCTCCTCAAGAGCAGGAGCTAGCTTTCTTTTTGCTTATAATTATATTCTCAGTTCTTGGTACAGTGCCAGGCACAGTAAGTGTCTATCTCTCTATCTATCATCCTTTATGTATGCAGAATTGATTTCATTACTATCATTTAAGATCAAGATCGTATTTAATGACTCAACCCCAGCCACCATCAGTGTAGTGACTACACTCTGGGTCCATAGCCAACTTACAATGATTGAACTGAATCTTGTCTTCTTTGATTTCCTATTTTGCATATGTATCAATCTTATGTCCCCAACTAGACTATAACCTCTTTGAGGCCAGAAAACATATCTTAAACATTTATTTTATCTATCTTTCCAACTGTGTTGAATATATAACAGGTGGTCAATAAGCATTTTTGGTTAGTTGAAGAAGTTAGGAATGCATTAACTTGGGTAGATCAGGAAAAGGAACTTAAAAAAAAAATGTAGGGGCGGCTAGGTGGCGCATTGAGTAAGAGCACCGGCCTCGGAGTTGGGATGACCAGAGATCGAAACCGGCCTCAGAAAATGAGCACCCACACATAAATAATGACTAGCCGTGTAACCTTGAGCAAGTTACTTAACCCCAATTGCTTAAAAAAAAAAATGTAACAAGGATGCATTTTAAAGGTTCTGAAGAAAACAAAGTAAATGAAGGAGCAAAGACTCAAAAGGAGCTCCAAACAGGGTTGGTCTAGGTTTTACCAAGAGCCTGCTTAGAGCTTTGTCATCAAGTTCTAAAGCCAAATGAGTTTCACTTGGTTTTGATCTTTCACAAGCACAGCTTTTATTTGCAGTAGACTTGAATGTTTACATTGTTTTGGAGCTACATGGATAAAAAGAAACCCACACACTTTAAAAAAGAGAAAAGGATGTTTTCATTCCTTTTTGTATTCATTTTCAGAGTTCTGATAGAAAAGTCTCCATTTTTCCGAGCAGAGATACAGACACAGATCTCTGGCGTTCCATTGTCTGTGTCAGCAATGTCAGTGGTAGAGCAGCTGTAGTATCACTGAACCTAGGATTTTGAAGGTCAGGAGAGAAGGGACTGACTTTGAAATACTGTTTCTTAAACTATAAATGCCTCAGCAAAGCTAATGTACATTGTTGTTCATAGCTTAGTCAATTAAAAGCACAATGTATTTGGAAACATTTTTCCACTAATTTTTAAGACTCTTTATCATCCGTATCCATGTTACATGAAATTTATACCCATAATCTTTTAAGCATATTATCTTCAACAGAATCTATATGGATAATTCTTCTTAATTGATACTGTAGCTTCTCTGTTTCTTCAGAAGGCATCCTTATGCTAGACAAGCACAAATGAAAAGACTGAGAGACAGAGATTCTGGGTAATTAATAATCAGTTTATTAATTAGCCTAGCCAGCAATCAATGAATTGGTGATTAGTGGTATCTCTCAGTAACCAAAGAAGCCAAGGGAGACCCTGAAATGCTTTAAATCCCTGCTGAAAGGGAACTCCTCTGACAAGTAAAACTCAACCCCAACTGCTTGACACTTAATAAGGAGGTGGGCTAGAAGTCTTCAGCTCCTTCAGCTAAAAATGTGACTTCATCATGAGACTCAGCAGCCTCAAGGCATCCAGGCCAGGGCAAGACATTTCCATCCAGACCTCTCCTTTATAAGCTGAGTCTAAACTCATAATAACCTATATAACCATAATAATCATAACCTAAACTCTAATGGAGGGGACCTAAGACTTGGGCTTTCTCCTTCAGACTGGATTCTGTTTATACTCTAAACATAAATTAGGCCTCTCAGTTGGCTGGGGTACCCATTAAATAAGGAGTTTACAAATTAACAAACATGTGCCTTGAGTGTTAGGAGCAAATCTTACCACTCAGTCATGCCTTCAAAAGCTGACCTTTTCAGGAGATGGGTTTTAACAGAAATAAATGGGGGAAAAGGTAGATTACAAATTAATGATTAGCTATTTATATAATAATATAATATTAAATTCTCTCATTGGATAGAACCCTTCTCATCTAAACCCAAAACATATTGAGGAATTAAAAATCCTCCTTTTAATCTTTCTGTCTTCTGAAGTCAAACATAATTCAACAACAGGAAGAGAGATAATATATAGATATAATATAATTACATATAATATATATAACATATTACATAATAATATAATTATAATATGTAATTATATGTAGACTTCTCAAGGAACTTTATAGTGACCTAAATGATGATACAAAGATAGATTTTAGAAAGCTCACTGGACTTGGGTTCAAGTTCTTACTCTTGGTATTTTCTATCAGTGTGAACTTGGACAAGTCAAAGGACCAAAAATTCTGAAAGCCAGAAGGAAACCCAGTGGTCACATAGCATGTAAACTACGCCCAAAGAGGAATTTTTTCTTCAGTATTACTGACAAGGAGCTATCCAGCATTACCTTGAAGACCTCCATGGAAGGTTGGACACTACTTGCTGAGGCAGCTCATTCTACTTTTGAACATTTCAAATTGTTAGAGAGCTTTTTCTCTATAATGACATAGAAATCTGCCTCTGTGCAGACCCCTGCTTCTGGCTCTTCCCATTTGGACAATGCAGAATAAATCAAGTCCCTTTTTCACACGATAGCCCTTTAAATGTTGGACATGAAATCTGATAAAACCTCCAGATCTTTTGTGCATTAATTGTCATTAAACCATACCACCTCAACCTTGTCATGTGAAGTTGCATTTATTTTTTCCTTTTGAGCATTTCTATTGAGTTTCATCTTATTAGACTTGGTCCACAGTTTTATCCTATCAAGGTCTCTTTGAATACTGACCTTTTCTTCCAATGTGTTCACAATTCCACTTAGATTCATATCATTTGCTGATATAAGTATTATAAGCATCTCATCTACACTTTCATCAGACATTCCTGGCAATGGTAAGCAACTCACATCCAAGCACAGATTCTTGGAATACTTCACTATCAAATCACAAGCATTTATTAAACACTACTATGTACCATGCACTACCCAGGCCCTGGAGATATAAATACAAAGAATGAAACAAATTTTACTCTCAAAGAGCTTACATTCGAAATGGGGGAGAGCAGATTGGGGGAGGGGATATTCAGTGGTATCATTGTGTTGGGGTGGTGGGTAGGGGAAAAACGGGGAGAAAATTTGTAACCCAAAATCTTGTGGAAATGAATGATGTCAACTAAAAAAAAAAAAAGAGCTTACATTCTAATGAAGGAGACTGGCTGCCATGTTGGCATCCAGCCATTGCCACCATCACCACCATTACTAATACTGCTACTACTAGTACTACTACCATCATCATTATCATCATTACTCTTCGGGTGTAATCATGCAGTAGTTTTTGAATGAATTTAATACAATAAATCAAGTTGGGTGGGGAGGAGAATGGGACTATCACCTTCCTCCTGGATGTTACTCTTGTTCTGTAGTCAAAGATTATGCTGACTTTTTTGAGTATCACATTCCATTGTTGATTTACATTGTTTGCAATATGCTAAAATCCCCAGGTCTCTCTCTTTCAGAGGTACTGCTATCTCACTTTGCCTCCCCTGTATTGTATTTGCAACAGTGGGTAGAGCCCTACTCCTGGAGTCAGGAAGAGCTAAGTTGCATGGCACTTAGCCTCACTACCTGCCTCAGTTTCCTAATCAGCAAAATGGGGGTTATAAAAGCACATACCATCCAGGGTTGTTGGAGGATAAAATGAAATATTTGTAAAGTGCTTTACAAACCTTAAAGCACTATATAAATGCTAACTATTATTATTTCTTGTGAACTTTATTTTCTGAAACCAGTTTATATTCATCTCTATTAAATTATATCTTACTAAATTCAACCTCATGTTCTGGCTTGTTAAAATATTTTTGGATCCTGACTTTCTTATTAAATTGCAAGTTATCTTTCATAGCATTGTATCAACTGCAGATTTTTAAGTATATCCTTTATGCCTTTATCATAATATTAAAAGATACAAGGCCAAGAAGAGATCCCTTTGGTACTCCATTAAAGACTCCCTTCTAAGCTACATTGAACCATTCATTATTACTCTTTGTGTCTGGTTATTTGGCCAATTCCAAACTCACCTAACTGTACTATCATCTAGTTCACCTCTCTCTGTTGAGTCAATAAGGATAAGCAAGAGTCAATAAGGATAATCAGGAGAGCTTTGGTTAGATGCTCTGCTGAAATGTATTTAAATTAGCTAAACTAATCCCCGATAGGACCTTGTTAAAAAAAAAAAAAGAATGAAAAAAATTATTTGTTCTTGATGAAGGCAAGAAGATGGAATTCAAACTAATTGACCTATAGGTTTTCTTTTTACTTACTCTCTTCCCAATGTCCAGCCAAAGGTCATTGATCATATCAGTTTTCTTTATACTTTAGGATGTAGTTAATTTATGTAGATCTGGCTACTTGAACTCATCAAGGAGTTAATCAAATGTTTATCATTTCCTTACCTACCTGCTTTCTACTCTCAGTCACCTTGTTTTGTCCTCTCCAGTCTGATGTTTGTGAATTAACATATGTAAAGTACTTTGCAAACCCTAAAGCACTAAGTAAAGCCTAGGTTCTACCATTACTGCTGCTGCTGCTTCTCTTACTCCTACCACAACCACCACCACCATCACCACCGCCATCATCATAATCATCGTCCTTAGCAAAACAAGAAGCAAATGAAGAATTGAGCAGTTTTGCCCTTTTGCATTGTTTGTTACCATTATAATATTTACCCTGAATAACAAATAGATCCTATCCCTCCTTTGACTCTCTTTTCCCCCCTAACAAAGTTTCCCTTTCCTTTCCAGTCTCAGCTCATTCTGGATATCTCCTCCATTGTTTTCCCTCCTGGGTTAAGCCATTCGCCCTTCATAGTATTGAGTCTGATATTTTTATCTGGACACTTTTTTCCCCTTACCTGCCCCACATTTTTATTTTAAAGCCCTTGCTTCTATAGACAAATCTCTTGCCAAACACATTCTCCCTAGTATCTTCTTTCACTTGCCAGGAGTTCATTGTTCTGATTTAAAGAATATTCTAGAAAACCATATCCTATACTTTGACATACTCTGTATGTCCAGTTGCTGTCAATATTTTCCCCCCTCCCTGCCCAGGCTGGGAATGCAGAAACTGCTTGTACAACCAATCGTAGTACTGATCAGCATGGAATTTTTGATCTGTTCTGCTTCTGACCTGAGACCATTCACCCCTCATTAGACAACCTGGTGGCCCTCTTCCCCTAGAGGCTCATCTTATAGTTCAGACTCTAATTGCCAGCTCAGAACTCCTAAGCTCAGGGAATATACCAGCCTCAGCCTCTCAGATCTCAGGGATGACAGGCAGACATCACCTCCCCCAGCTTACTGATCACTTTCCATACACTTCTTTCTCCCTATAAGTGGCTGACTCAGTTCCATCCAAAATTTTGTGGATAAACCCAATGCTAGCTCTTTGAGGCATAGTGCTTAGCGTAGTACCTGGTATGTAGTAGGCACTTAATAAATGTTGATTGATTGCAGTGCTAGGGAGCAATGGTTTGTGTATATGATAATATACTCTCACAGTCTCAGTCACCAATACCTTCTTGGATTTCCTGCAGTAGCCTCATTTTGGCACATCACAAACCATAGGATACTTTCTTCCTGTAAGTGTGATAGAGACATTGGGCAATAAGTTGCCTTCTGCAGGAAAAAAATTGAGTAGTTATTGATTAATCCCCAGTATTGCCTGAAGCTCTTACTCCATAAACTTTACTACCTTAAGTAGAGATTGAACATCAGTAACAACCTTCATGGAAGGAACTTCCAGTTTCACATTTTCATTTTTCCATTCATATGCCTGGTATAACCAAACATTGGAAGACTTCCCAAAGTCTTTACTTCAAATTGTGCCCTGTTGATTTCCTGAGCAGAGGACTATAAGAACATATCACCATACCTAGAACAGGGTCTCCATGAAGGTCTAAGAAATTAAATAGCTAGAATACACACATACACAATATACACACATATGTATTTATATATATATATATACACAAATAAATCATATGTATGCATATATATACACACACGAATTTATATATAAACGATGCATATATGTATGTGTGTATATATACACACATATACATACATACAATAAACACACGTAAGATCTTTTTTTTTTAAATGCTTTAACTTCTGGTTTACATCATTCATTTCCACCAGATTTTGAGTTACAATTTTTTTCCCATTTTTCCCCTACCCATGACCCAGCAGTCCCACAGGATATCCCCTCATCCCATCTGCTCTCTCCCATATCTTCTCCCATACCCCCTTGACTTTTTCAGTAGGACAACGTGAATCTCTGTGCCCCAATGCCTGTATATCTTATTTCCCAATTACTTGCAAAATAGTATTAATCTTAAAATCTTTTAAAGAACTTATGTTAGCTTATCTAATCCTCACTGTAATCTTTGGTGAGGGAAGCAGAAGGGAAGTGGTATTATTATTTCCCTTTTATAGATTTATACAGATGAGGAAACTGAGATTTAAAATTTAAATACCTAGGATGACACAGCTAGACAGTTCTTAAGTCAGGATTCAAATATGGGTGTTCCCCAAGATCAAGTATACCTTTCTCTCCAATATGCTATGAAAGATCCAAATTCAAAGTATGTCAAATCAGTTAAATGTGACAAGCATTAAGACACAAAGCAGTGTGCAAGGTATTGACAATATAAAGACAAAATGAAAAAATTACCCTTGCCTTTCAGGAATACACTTCTACTGAGAGGATACAGCATTTAATAAATGTAATAGACAAACAAATGCAATTACTTTGAAGAAGATGAGAGCACTAACACCTAGGGCAGTTAAGAACAGCTTCCTAAAGATGTTGGAAACTGGGTTGAGTCTTCTAAGGTTTCTAAGAGGCAGGGATGAGAACAGAGAGGATAGAGAAAAACAGTGTAATAGCAGTTTCAGGAAACAACAAATGAGTCCATCTGTCTAGGATGGAGAATACTTGACAAAAGCCCAGAAAGATAGGCTGGTGCCTTACAGAAGGGCTTTAAATGTCTTGATGGAGGAGTGTAGGTCTAACAACTCAGAATGCCTGTCCTTGAGGGATAATCTACGTATTGTAGTAGCATCACTGACCCTCTGGTATTGGTGATAAAGCTGAGGGAGGTCAAGCATTACAAAGGTCTTCCCTTTCAAGAGCAGTTTCAGGTGGATTGATGGTCCTGAATGCTTATGTGCCTTATCCAAACACTCTCAACATTCTCAGGTCTCTCTTTTCATCACTTGTTTATAAAGTATGGACACAAAGGGGCAGCCCACTGGTGCCTATGATAAAGTGTTTGAGCTCGGGCGGCTAGGTGGCGCAGTGAATAGAACGCCGGCCCTGGAGTCAGAAGGACCTGAGTTCAGAGCCGGCCTCCGACATTTAATCCACACAAACAAAAACCTAGCCGTGTAACCTTGGGCAAGTTACTTAACCCCAATTGCCCTAAAGGGGCAGCTAGGTGGCGCAGTGAGTAAGAGCGCGGGCCTCGGAGTTGGGATGACCCGAGATCAGATCCGGCCTCAGAAAATGAGCACCCATGCATAAGTAATGACTAGCCGTGTAACCTTGAGCAAGTTACTTAACCCCAATTGCTTTAAAAAAAAAAAAAAGTGTTTGAGCTCTTTTCAATTTTTCCCTGCCTTCCTCTCTCCCATTTCTTGAAGCTGTATCAAGAATCCATACCTGCATATACTGACTCTGGCTTGATGGGACCTCTGGGAAGTGGTTTTCCAGAGTTCTAGTAAGGTGAGGACACAGCCACAACCAAACCATAACGATGATCTGCACAGTAACTGAATATCCTTCATTTCCATCATTACCAAAGATGTTTAGTATCCCAGAAAAAGTGTGTGTGTTTCTGGATAGGGGAGACTTGAAACAACAATGAAGGAAAATCGAAGTTTAGGGTGGGGGCTGGGGGAAAGGGACAAGAGCTTTATTCCATATAAGAAATTTTATAAAACTCCTAAATTGGAGCTGTTCCTGTGCATGGTGTGTGCGTGTGTCCCATCACTGGAGATTTTCAAGCAGAAGATGAGTGACCACTTTCAAGGTATATTTTAGAGAGGTTTCCTGTTCAGATGTGGGTTGGACCTGATGACTTTGGAGGTCCCCGATGAGTCTGAGGTTCCAGCATAGTGAAAAGAGCACAGAATCTGGCAATGGAACTCATGGATTCAAGCCCTACCTTCCTAGCTGTGACCATGAAAAAGTTACTTAATATCTCTGAGTTTCAGTATCTCCATCAGAAAATGGGAATAATCATCCTTGACACATACATGTGACTGGCAGCTAGGTGGCTTAGTGGACCTGGCCAGACGCAGACATTAACTAGCTATGTGACCCCAGGCAAGTCACTTAACATCTGTTTGCCATTGGAGAAGGAAATGGTAAATCACTCCAGTATTTTGCCAAGAAAGCCCCACAGACAGTATTAATGTTGTATGGTTCACAGGATCACAAAGAGTCAGACACGACTGAATAACTGAACAATAAAAAATGATGACTTCTCATTGTTACTCACTCAAGGGCTTCCCTTTACCTTTACCCATTACTTTATGCATGTGACCAATGTGTTGGTACAGAGTAACAGGTACAGGTATAGGGAGAGTGTAAATGATAAAAGAGAAGGGGGTGGGAACACACCAGTCGCCAACCCAACTGCTACACAGCTGCCGAAATAATCTTGATATGCCACTCTTGCTGAAAAGTCCTCAGTGACTCCTCTGCTTCCATTTCAAAAACCTTTCACAGTTTGACTCCTGCCTGTTTCTTCAGGAGCAATGACCATTCCTGCTTTTCCCACACTCTTCCCACCCAGCCAGACTGGTCTGCTTGCTGTTTCCTGAACTTAGCATCCTTTTCTCTCCTATGTGCGTTTATATTGCCTTTTTCACCTGCGTGGAATACATTCCAATGGTTGAATTGAAAAGAAAGCCCAGCATTATGTAGAGAGAACCGATCTTCTTAGTCTCAGATTCAAAGGCATACAGGTCCTTAGAAAACTTCTCTGGGACCCAGGTACTAGCCAGAGCAGTAAGAGAGTAAAACACAAGGGTGAAACTGATGGACCAGCTTACTAGAATTTGGATGCAAGGCATCCAGCTTGATTAGAGAGAAACAAACAGAAGTCCAAGGGATAGCCAAGATTAGAAATAAAAAATCAGAGTAAGACCAGCCACAATGTTGGCTCATTTTTCTTATAGGGGTTCCCCATTTTAATTCCTTCATATACAGATCTCTGATATGAACCTTACTGAGAGAAAATTGGGCATCAATGTTTTTAGGTAACCACAGGAAAACTGGGGGAGGTTTTCACCTCGAGAATTAATTGTACAGTTGTCATGTTCCACTCTATAGAAAGAGTCCCCAAATGAAAGGATGCAACTCAACAAGTCTTAATTTTCAGAGATCATAAAGCAAGAGCCTCTTTAGCTGTGGCCTGCAGTCTGCCAGGCCTGGATTTCTGAGGTCTGGGCAGGGAAGTGGAAAACTCAGTCCTCAGAATGCCCTCCTCTGTTCAACACTTGTCATTTCAACTAAGCAGAAATCAGGGCACCTTATGCTCCTCTGCTAATTGTACCAACTCTGCCCCCTGCCTAGGAATGGAACAGTGGGAAATGCCTGGCTTTGACACATAGGAGTCAGAAGCCTTGAGAGTCTGAGAAAGGAAAAAAAAATCTGTGCAGATGCTATAAATAACTGACCTTGATGGGCGTTAGGATCATCATAAATATCAGCAAAAGCATTCTAAAAATATTTCCTGCCAAATTCTTGAACCATTGGAGGTTGATTTTACATTAAAAAAAACCACAATGACTACCATATACTAAAGGATAGACTGTTGACATGTCAAGAGTGTCTATCAGAAAACTTTATTGAAAAATTTAAATTCCTCCATTTTTAGCTTTTGGCTGCCATCCCTGTCATGTTTAGGCTCCTTTACACCAATGAACACTTAGCTATTTCTTCTGTTTTCTTTTCAGAGTAATAGGAATGAGGCTTTTGGGGGCATTCTGACCAAGAGTATTTGGCTATTTGAATAGTATCTGAATAATGCCCTGCTCCTCCAACAATTGAAATCATGTCACTATGAAAGTTGCAATCAGACTAATTGCATACAACTACAAATTATTATGCTGAGAGGAAAAACCACAGCATTATTTTTTTAAATATGTGGAAGAAATAGGCCACAGAAGTATCATGAAGTAGGAGTGATATGAAATTATAGAGATATGTTTAGGTGTCCATATATAATTCTACTTAATACTTTGTGTTCATTAATTATAAAAATAGCTAAGATTTAAATAGTGTCTTAAGGTTTACAAAATAAGTTAGATATATTATCTCATTTGATCTTCACAATTGCCCTGGGAAGTAGATGTTATAATCACCATTTTGCAGATGAGGTAAATAAGACACAGTTAAGTGACTTGCCTGTGGTCCTACAACTAGTAAGTGTCTCAGATAGGATTCAAATCCAAGTCTTCCTGATTCCCAGTCCAGAACTCTATACACTACACTAAGTAGTAAAATTATATGGGTGATGCCTTTTCACTCATGTGTAAATGGGATTTAAGTGAGACAGAGCTGTGCAAAGTCATCAGGCTTAGTTTCTCTTCCTGTCATTGGAGCCCAGAGCTAAAACAGAAGTGGAGAGGACTGGAAATGGCCTGTGATGCAGTGGATGCCCATGGCATCTTCCATGTCTGACCAAGCTCTAAAAGCTCTGCAGCACCTGCTTCCACCATCTGCATGGCCCATTGAAACAAAATGTCCACATCTAAGAAAGTCTTCAAGTGCTTGGGGTAGACACCCCCCTCACTCACTGATAGGTCTGAGGTCTGTCATCTACCCTTATCCTGGTTTATACCATCTGCCAAGGTGGTTTTACCGGGACATGGCCCCTGCACATGCTACAACTTCTTGGGGCCCCAGGGGAGAGTTGGGTGGCAGGTGGACACCAAAAGTGGATGAGCCACCCTGAAAAGGCTCGATAAGTCTTCACATCAGAGGTGCTAGTCCTCTCTGAACACTCTTTCACCCAGAACTGCACCATTCATACGTGGAACCAACAGTTACAGCAAATGCAAAAATTTCTAATGCTGTGAATAAGTTCACTTACCTTGGCAGTATACTTTCCAATGAGGTTGATGCACACATTGCCAGAGCTAGCTCAGTGTTTATGAGGCTCCGAAGGAAAGTATGGGAGATAAGAGGTCTTAGAGGCACTACCAAACTGAAGGTCTATAGAGCATTTGTGCTGACCTCATTGTTGTATGCCTGTGAAACCTGGACAGTCTACCAGCACCATGCCAGAAAATTGAACCACTTCCATTTGAATTGTCTTCAGAAGATTCTGAAGACAAGATAAGGTACCAGATACTGAGAGTCTGAGACAGGAAATACTGAGGTCTTTTCTCAAACTAAATGGCCAAGCATTCAAACTCTACTGCAGAGAGTGCAACTTTGATGGGGAGGCCACATCATTTGAATACCAAAAGTACATTTGCTTAAAAGACTATTTTATGAAGAACTCACACAAAGTAAGTGTTCACATGGAAGTCAAAAGAAGAGATACAAGGACACTCTCAAGTTCTCTCTGAAGAACTATGGAACTGACTGTGTGACATGGGAGACACTGGCACAGGACTGCCCAGAGTGGCATGCTTGCATCAAAGAAGGTGCTATGCTCTATGAGCAAAGCAGAATGGTAGGCGCTTGAAAGAAATGTGACATATGTAAACTTAGAGTCATCCCCCTCCCAAATGGTCATATGGATTATTTGTGGCCAACTTGTGGTAACCACAGCTGGAAACATATCTTGACCTCAACATGGTGATGTCATTTTGGTCCTCTTCGAGCACAAAGTACAAACAACAACACTATACTAATAGTTATCCATGAGTAAACAGAGGGAATATAATGCTTTTGCTTTGTAAGGCAGTATGGTGTGGTGAATAGAATGCCAGGATTTGTGACAGAAAGATCTGGGTTAAACCATACCATGATATTTACTAACTGAATGATCCTGACCAAGTCACGTAACTTTTATGTGACTCAAGAAATATACTAGGACTTGTCTCGAAAGTGCATTTCATCTGTGTCAATGAAGGGAGTGTTATATGCTGATGAATTATAGCTTCACTGGTATTCTTTTTTGAATATATTTTCATTAATAAGTCATACTCAGGCCAAGATGGCAGAGTAGAAACAGCACTTCCAAGGTGCTCTCTCCCACTCCACTTCAAAACTATGTAAAAGGGGACTCTGAACAACTTCTGGAGCTCCAGCACCCACAGAACGACACAGAGAAGCTAACCTCCCGCTGAGGACAGCCCGGCAGCCCTGCAGGGAGTGGCCAGAGCAGCACTCTGGGAGCAGCCAGTGCAGTGTTCTGGGAGCCGACAGTGCAGTGCTCTGGGAGCCGAGGCCAGGCCCACCTGAGCCACGGTTTTAGCCCCAGGGTGGCCAGGCCAGCAGCTGGCTGGAGGGACCCCAGAACACCAGCAGCTGTGGCAATTCCAGAATTATCAACACAGACAGGCCTAGGACAAAGTGAGAGGTTAGTGCCCTATGGACTTTGGGACCAGTATTTGGGGAATGCATCAGGCTTCTTCCCCTGAGGGCAAGAAGTGGCTGAGGAGACTAGGCACAGACATCATTTTGCAGCTTCAGTTGCAGCTTCAGCTCCTGGTCTGTGAACTGTAGGGAGATCCAGCAATCAGTCTGGGGGTTAATCGCTCTTGCTTTAACCTCCCTGGATCTGGATTGCAGTCTGGGGTGGAGGTCTTGGGGTGGGTATCCAGCTTGCCAGAGCGAGTGGAGGCTTCACAGAGGCCACCCAACTAATACCTTCGGAAGTTGTGAAGACCCCAACGTTTGGGACTGAAGCTCCCCTAGCTGGTGGCAGAGTCCTACTGTGGCAACAAGCCCCAAAATCAAGTAATTAAGTGGCAACATGCCTAGGCAAAGGAAACAAAATAAACAGAAAAATGCAATATTAGACTCCTATTTTGGGGGCAAAGAGGATGGAAGCATGGAACAGGAGGAGGACTGTGAGGTCAGAAATCCTGCTCCAAAAGCCCCAAAGGAAAATATGAGCGGGTTACAGGCCATAGAGGACCTTAAGAAGGATTTTAAAAATCAAATAAGAGAAGTGGAGGAGAAATTGGGAAGAGAAATGAGAAAGATGCAGGAAAAGTATGAAATGAGAGTCAACAGCCTGACTGAGGAAAATATCACCTTAAAAAACAGACTAACTCAAATGGCAAAGGAGGCTCAAAAGGGCAATGAGGAGAAGAATGCCTTAAAAAGCTGAATTTTCCAGATGGAAAAAGAATCGCAAAAGTTCACTGAGGAGATTCATTCCTTCAGAGTTAGACTGGAACAAATGGAAGCTAGTGACTTTATGAGAAATCAAGATGCTGTTAAACAGATCCAAACAAATGAAAGAATAGAAGGCAATGTGAAATATCTCATGGGAATAAGTCATACTCATTATTACATATCTGTATTTTTTATTTATTCTGTATATATTTCTATATGTATATATTGTCTTCCTCTCCAATAAAGCGTAACTTCCCTTAAGGAAAGGAGTATTTCTTTTTTTTTTTTTGCATTTCTATGGAACTTAATAAATCCTTGTTGATTGGTGGATTAGTAGTCATTGTCACTGTGAAAATAATAATTACCTAGACAACCAATTTCAATGTGCCACATGTGTTACAAATGGCTTTTTTTATAGAATTATGTATCAATAACCATTCTTCTTTAGAAAAAAAAATAATAGCATGCTTGGGTTCATTCCAGAGCTGCATAGAATAATCACATTTTCACTGTCAATAAGCATTATTAAGTACTTACTATGGCTTATACTGGTTAAGTCCTGGCCATATAAAGAAAGGCAAAAACATGGCTCCTACCTTCAAGGAGATCAATGGGGGAGGCATCATGCAAACAAGATATATCCAGTCTAAATGGGAGATAGTCTAAGAGGGAAGGTTTTCATAGTGGTCACATTAAAGATGGTTTCTTATTACAGCAATATTTTATGCAAAGTTTATTTTTAAAAACTGTTCCAAAAGCAGGGGTAGATGGAGGAATTTGGAATCAAAGGATCCATGTCAATTCTAGTTCTAGGAATGTAGATATGGTTAAGTTTATTGGCCTCTCTGAGCCTCAGTTTTTTGTACTAAATGGTCTCTGAAATCACTTCCATTTCCAGATCCAAAGATATTATTCAAATAACCAATGCCAAGTCAAACCATTCAGTCTTTCACCTCGTCTTCCACTGACTTACGTCAATTAATAAAACATGAAGTCTGAGTGAAAGGTCCACAGTGCAGTATATTAGGAAAGGTCTTGTAATACAGTGGCAATAATACTGGAGTTAGAATTAGAGGTTCATATACTGGCTGCCATTTATTACCTGTCTGACCTTGGACAAGAAACTTCACTTTCCTGTGGCTCAGTTTCCTCATCTGTAAAATGAGGGACTTGGGCCAAATGACCTCTAAAATTGCTTTCAGCTCTCAGCCCATGATCCTAGGAGTCAAAAGGCATGAGAATTAGTTCTAGGTCTACTTATTAGTGTGAGAGATATTGGATGAGTCATGACCAACATGTTGATCTCAGCTTTCTCATCTATAACATGAAAATACTAATAATTATACAGATTAAAATACAAATAGAATAGTAGGATATAAACTTTCTAATTATTTTCCAAATTTAACTATATAATACCTTAATAATAATGTCAATAAATAAATGGTTAATAAATAAAACCAATTAATTAATAAATAAAACTAATTACATATCTAAATACATTTATTTTGTATCATCTAGCTCGTACCTCACAGGATGTTTGTGAACAATCAACATGAATTATACATAAATACTCTGAAAAATGAAAAGGAATTGTATAATTGCCTATAGGAACAAGAATGTTTTCTCCTATGGAGCCTTTAGGCCTAAAGGACAATATATGCACCAAAAAATAAAATGTGGTTCCCCTTACCTCTACACCAAAATCTAGACTAGCTTAGGACATGTGTCCCCCCGTGCCCTATCCCACTGCTCTAAATCCACCAAAAACTCAATCAATAAAAGGAAGAAATGGGGGTGGCTAGGTGGTGCAGTGAATAGAATGCCAGCCTTGGAGTCGGGAGGACCTGAGTTCAAATGTGACCTCAGACACTTAACACTTACTAGCTGTGTGACCTTGGGCAAGTCACTTAACCCCAATTGCCGCGTCCTCCCCTCTCCAAAAAAGCAAAAATAAAATAAAAAACAAACATTGGCTAATATTGTTGCTGTTATTTCTACTTCTTAGATCCCGTCTCAAATAAAATAAAATTTAAAAAATAAATAAAAGGGAGAAATGTCAATATCACTTTTGATTAGGGATATGCTAGTAAATGTTTAATAACCAGCTCTCAAAAAAACCCCAAAATTTATAGGTAATACATCTTCAAGTTTAATGTGCATTAACATTTTCTCCATTACTTAAGTCTAGACAAGAAACAAAGCAATAAATGAAGTCCTGAATTTTAGTGTTTGCTAATTTCCAAGGTCTAAGTGCTCCTACTGAAAGTTTAACAATCCACTCTCATAAGCTTGTTCTGGTTGGTTCCAGCACACCCTTGCGCAGTGTATGTAAGCAGCATTATTTATTACATATTCCAATAGAGTGCAAGTCTCTTGGGAGAAAGGACTTTTTTTTTTTTGGTCTTGTCTCTTTATACCCTGGCCATCCCTATCACAGTGCCTGGCACAGACATAGCCTACTAAATTAGATTGGAATTTTGTAAAATGAGGAGCAATTTGTCATGTACGGTACCATTTTCATTATTATTGACATTGCCATGGATGAAGAACTTCTGTAAAGCCAGCTGATCATAATAGAAAGTGCAGGAAAGGGACTAATACGGAACAAGATTGTAAAGGCAGGTGAGAGCCAGGTTTTAAGGGGCTTTGCATCTCTACTTTGTATCTGCTGCCCTGCCTGGTTTCAACTCCATGGAACAAGATGTCACTCCCAGGATAAGCTCATCACTTCTGAACTGACCAGCACCCTGCTAACGCTGCTAACTCAAGCCTGGATTGGCATGACTTCCCTCAGCATCCTCTCCCCTCTGATGGGAGGGTTGGGGGTAGAATACCAAACTCCTCCCAATGTCTTCCTTTCTAGAGAGCAGGGACCAGACTTTCCAATCCAGTTTGCATCTTCTATCCTACGTGGTTTCAATTCCATGGAATAAGAACTGCCCCTCCTTACTTATCCCATGCCAGGCACTCCTCTGTCGTCTCATCTCATCCTTCCAATTCTTTTCCTGCCTCCTGTTGTATTTTGTCTCCCCATCTAGATCATAAACACTTTGAGGGCAGGAACTGTCTTTCATTTTATTAATTGTATCCCCAGAGCTTATCACCATATCTAGCACACAGTGGACCCTTAATAAATGTTTATTGGATTGGCTTTACATGATAGGCTAAAGCATTTGTATCTTGTTCTATGGGGGAAAAGGGAACCCTTAAAGGTTTTTGAGAAGGGAGCTAACACAGAGATTGGACTCGAAGGCCTCCAAGGTCCCTTCCAACTCTAAGTCTACAATCCTATGGTCAGAACTACATTTTAGGAATTTCAACTTAGCAGTTGTGTAGAGAAGCTGAATCCATGAAGAATGGTTGAGAGATTGCTATTGCAATAGTTCAGACAAGAAATTATGATCCTCTGAATTAAGGTAATGTGTGTGTGTGTGTGTATGTGTGTGTGTGTTTTGCTCTTTAACATGTTCAGATGAAAGTAAGGTTCAATTGATATCTACTTTCTTCCTCTCTTGTATAGACTTCTACTTGTGTCCTTGATGATGTAAGTTCCTCCTCTTTTCTTCTCTCGTATATAGCCTTTTCCACCTTTCTTTCCTTTCTTTTCTTTTTTTAAGATTATCAAAGCATGACAAAATCACTCAAAGGGTTTTTATCATATTTGACTCCCTTTATGACTAACAACGACATTAGAGCTACAAAGGGAATTCGTATCATCCATTAGAACGAAATTGTATTACATTTTAATGATAATAATGAATTTCCTATTATATTATAATTGTTAATACAGGTTAGAATGTAACTCGTATTATTACCCATTAGAAATAAAGAATCCAGGGGGCGGCTAGGTGGCGCAGTGAGTAGAGTGTCGGCCCTGGAGTCAGAAGGACTTGAGTTCGGAGCCGGTCTCAGACACTTAATCCACACAAACAAAAACCTAGCCCTGTAACCTTGGGCAAGTTACTTAACCCCAATTGCCCTAAAGGGGCAGCTAGGTGGCGCAGTGAGTAAGAGCGCCGGCCTTGGAGTTGGGATGACCCGAGATCAAATCTGGCCTCAGAAAATGAGCACCCACACATAAATAATGACTAGCCGTGTAACCTTGAGCAAGTTACTTAACCATAATTGCTTTAAAAAATAATAATAATAATAATAATAAAAAAGAAATAAAGAATCCAGGGGGTGGCTAGGTGGTGCAGTGAGTAGCGCGTCGGCCCTGGAGTCAGAAGGACCTGAGTTCGGATCCGGCCTCAGACACTTAATGCACACAAACAAAAACCTAGCCGTGTGACCTCAGGCAAGTTACTTAACCCCAATTGCCCTCCAAAAAGCAAAAAAAAAAATAAATAAATAAAGAATCCATCTTTATTAAATGCCTTCTGATTGTTTACTTGTATTTGCCTTTTTAATTTCTCTTGACTCTCATGTTTGTATTTTAAAGTTCTTACTCAACTCTGATCTTGCCATCAGTAATTCTTGAAAGTGTTCTTATTGAATCAAAAGTCAGCTTCCCCCTTCTATGATTATATTCATTTTTGCTGAATAAGTTATTCCTGGTCATAATCCAATCTTTTGAATTGTGTAAATTTTTTTTCATGTTCTATTCTCCTTAGTAGTGCCAGTTATTAAAACTTGTATGATCCTGATTCTGGTTTCTTGGTACTTGAATTTTTTTTTCTTTCTGGCCTTTTATAGTATTATGTTTTGTCCTGCAAGCTCTGGATTTTTTCCATAACATTCCTGGGAGTTTTAAGTTCATGTTTTACTTTCTTTAAGGAAATAATTGGTAGATTATTTCTATTTACACTTTGACCTCAGTCTAAAATGTCTGAGCAATATTCTTTCATGAATTTTTAAAATATGATACCTAGGATCTTTATTTTCACTTTGGATTTCAGGTAATCAAATGATTCTTAAATAATTTCTTATTGATTGCCTGTTTTCCATGTCAGTTGTCTTATATATGAAATACCTTACATTTTCATCTTTTAAAAAAATCCTCTAATGTTGTTTTAATATTTCTTATTACCTTCTGTAGTCATTAACTTCTGTTTGGTCTTTTCTAATTTTCAAAGAGTCTATTAGATAAGGTTTTGTAACTCTTGTGCTAACCTGTTAAGTATCTTTCTAAGTCTTTCCTTCAAAATTTTTGTGTTTTTTACTCTTTCATTTATTACCCTCATTTCATGTATAACATCACTGACCTCTTTTAAAAAAACACCAAAAACCCTTGCTTAATCTCTTTCAGAAATTCAAGTTCTTCTTGTGGGCCAGCTATATTTTTCCTCCCTTTCTGGGCTTTCTTCTTTGTCCTCGTAATAGTTCCTTATTCCAGTCTTACTTCTAGGGGCCTTTGACTGAATTCAAACTATTTGTATTCTGCACTTGAGGACCTAGAGGACCACATGTGGCCTTGAGGCAACAGGTTCCCCACTCCTGGAAGGACTGCTCTGAGCATCCAAGCACTGTTGGCTCAGTCCTGTAAGGGTTTATCCATGATGCTGGCCCACTCGATGGTTCCACAATTCCTACCTAGGTCAATTACCTGTGGGCCAAATTTGTGATCTTAGGCTGGAAAGATGAAACACTGTGTTTTCTCCTTTGATTTCCCAAACATTACTCAGTCTGGCACCCTTCTTTTATTAGATCTTTGTTGGAGTACCTGTGGGAAAGAATTGGACTAGACTGCTTCCTCCTCCTCTACCATCCTGGTGGACTTTTAACATACATGAAAAACGTGTTATGTTGAATGATGAATTAAAAGTAGCAGCTATAGGAACCTCACATTTAACAAAGTCAACTGAATGATGAAAAAAAAATATCTTCTGGGTTTGTATGTAAGAAAACAACTTGTATAGTTTTATTCAAAAATGTTTTTGTTCTCTTTCAAATGCATTTAAAAGTTTCAGAACCAGGTTTGAACAATCTGCAGATAGTGCAGAGATGGTTTAATGTGTAGTGGTTATATAAGCAGTGAACTTCAAAGGATGGTATAGTCACTCAGATAATCATATCCTGGTTGTAAAACAAAAAACAAACACAATCACAAATCTGGAAGCAAGGCTTTGGAGATATGGAAAAAGAGACCTAGTATGATGGCTTTTTTCCCCTCTGTCCTGCTTTTATTAGGAAAAAGAAAATTAAAGCCCCACTGGGGAGTAGGAAGCTTTGTACATCAGCTTGATTTCTTGGGCAAATAATTGGAACTAGCAGAAGGAGGCATCTAGGAGGTCTAGTAAATAGAGTGCTACTAGATTTGAAGTCAGGACTTGCTGTGTGTCCCTAAGCAAATCACTTATCCTTTATATAGCTTCCTTTCCTCACCTGTGAAATGGGGATAATCACAGGGATATTGTAAGGCTCAAGTTATATATGCATATATATGTATGTACATACATATGTGTATTTATACATACACACATTCACACACATATATGCATATATATATATAATGGTTTGACATTTTTAAAAGCTATATAAATGCTGTTGTTCAGTCATTTCAGTCATGTGCAAGTCTTTGTGACCCCATTTGGGGTTTTCTTGGCAAAGATACTGGGGTGATTTGCCTTTTTTTTCTCCAGCTCATTTTACAGGTGAGGAAACTGAGGCAAACAGGGTTAAATGAATTACCCAGGGTCATACAGCTAGTAAGTGTCTAGGGTAAGATTTAAACTTAGGGAGATGAGTTTTTCTGACTCTAGACCTAGCACTCTATCCGCTGTGCCACCTAGCTGCCTATATATGAATGTCAGCTATTGTTATCTTCCCTACTATAACACAAATATATAAGAAAACTTTAATATTACCTGAAATCCTAGGATTATAACAGACTGGCCAGGAAGTTAGGGGTTTTCATGTCAAGTCAACTTACTCTGTAAGTGGCTAAGTGGCAACAGAACGCAAGTAAGTTAAGCTGGGATTAAACAAAATTAAATTAAAAGAACCACGTGTATATGATGCATTTCAGGTTAAGAAAAAGGCATAGAACCATGTGCACATGATGAATTTCTTTCAGGCCTTCTTACTTCAAATGGAATTTTTTTCATAATGCTTATAAGTAAACCCAAGTAAATTAGGGTTTAATAAATGTACTATTTTAATATAGAGGTTTTAATTTTTAAAACAGCCACAGTTATATAAACCATGAGCATGAAAATCTACTGTCTACATTGTGTTGCCTGGGAAGAACTAACCTGCCTCTGTTGAAGGAGGGGAATCAATCCTATTTAATGACTCCAAATATTGCAAAGCACATTTTTGGTACTTGGTAAACTTCTACTTTTTTCTGTACACAGAAATAATTCAAATCAAATTTTCAGAATTAGCAAAATTCCAAAGTTAGTTTCTTTTATGCTTTTTGAAATGGAATACTAATTCTAGGAAAGAAATTTTAGAAAGTAGTATGGAAATATTGAAAATTTCTACCAGTGTAGCTCACAGAAAATAAACACTGTTAAAACAGCCATTTCTTAGTCTCTCCATTAACATTTCATCTTCATCCCATACAAAAATTCAAATGAAAAATGATCACTTTGCTTTACCAAAAGAATTCACTGGAAAAGGTAGCATGACATGGGATTAGATACATACCACAGAGAAAATATGATTGCTTCACTAAACACAATAAAACACAAAGAGTAAATATTTCAGTGAAACATTTGACTTTGGCAAGTTGGGAAGGACAGACAGGAAGGAAACAATCTCTCAGGAGTCTGAAGATTCCCCTGAGAATTTAACTAAGTGAGTTTATCCAGTCCTTTTATTTGGGCTCAGAGCCAAAATGTTGTAGGGACCTGATTCTGTTGCAATTGTCTTTCCAAATTGCTGAAGCGGTTTTTCAGTCATGTCTTTCGTGATCTTGTCTCTTTAAATCTATTCTATTTCCATTCTTTTTTTTCTGTACAGGCACAGATTCTATTCAAGCACCCACTACCCATCTCCCCATCTTGTTAGTCCTTATAACATCTGCTCTTAAATAACTCAAGCACCTGTTGTCCACCTCCCTGGTTCTCTGGTTTCCATAGCACTGACTCAGCTCACATCTTTTTTGTTTCTATAGTACTGTTCATCTTCAAGTGGATCTATTTTCTTTGGGCACATCTCTAAAGTCCTTTCTGGCTCAAAAATTCTATGACCCTATTTAATTGTGACTCATCACGCTGTGTTTTAGATTTTGTTAAGGGAATGACACATTGAACCAAAGGATCAAGTCCTGAGTTTTATCACTGACTTAACATGAGTCCTTGGCCAAAGTATTTCTCCTTTTTTGTTGCTCAGTTTCCCCATATGTAAAATAGGTATAATAATAGCTATTCTACCATGACTACCTCAAAGAGGCAAGTTATGAATATAATTTATTCTTACTGTGAGAGGGAGAAAAAAAGAAAGTGGAGTGGTTTTTGCACTTCAGATTTTTCTAAACTCTGAAATGTTTGGGGTAGGTGAAATAGCTGGGGAACAGGAAGAAACAACGACCAAAATTACTGAAAATTTTCCAGTATAACTGACAAATAGATACATCCACTTTCTTCATTAAAGATAAAGTTAATAAAATTAACAAAGTTAATAAAAATTATATGAACACTCCATTTGGCAGTGAATATAGTACAGCAATTGTTTAATACAAGTCAAATTTGAGTTGGCACTTGTCATATCTTAATCCAGGACCATTGTCACCAACAGTAAGCATTGTCTCACAACACAGAGCAGTTAATGCTATCATACTACTTGGCATATTTGAACATTAAATGTGTGCATCAATTCAAAATTGACTAATTTTTATATGCAAGGTAAATACCCTAACATCTCTTTTGTTCTCAAGACTACTTATTTGGATAATTACTATATAATTAGCTGGTTTCTAAAGGATCTGAAACTTAAAAAAAAAACTGAAATAACATAAGGACAATTAGTGATTATTTGACATAATAAACAATTATTAAATGTGTCTTAAATTTCCAATTTTTCTATTTTTTGCTTAAAAAGTGAAATAATATCTTATTATGGTAGATGAATTATTTGAAGAAAAAATCGTTGGAGCAGCTAAAACTAGTAAAAGCAAAGTTAATAGAGACAGTTTCTATAGCAAAAATACAGAAACACAAAGTGTACCTGTAGAATATGCTAGCAAGATAATCGAAGTTTCTAGCAAAAATTAGATGTTTAAATTAAATTAAAAATTAAATTTACTAAAAGTAAGTAAAAATAAATTTTTTTGAAAACCATGTTTATGACATCAAAAGGAATTGTACATTGTACACAGAATTGCTACATGCAAAAAGTCTCAATGGATAGGAAAAATGCTATATAGTTATTGATATGGTTCAAATGATGCTTGGTAAATCATAAGTAAAGTGGCTCCATTTGTAAACAATATTTTAGAAATTACCCATGTGCCTGAAGATTTTTTTCAATTAACTATTTAATAAACTAAGATATGTCTCTTTTGCATTGCAATTGCAATGATACAAGGATGAAGTGACAACAATAGTTTAAAAAATCTCATTTTATTGCCTATATGTGATATGTTGCTGAAATTTATGTTAGGGAAGATTTATTACTTTGAGAACTCATTGATGTTAATTCCATCAAGAGAAATTGGTGATATAATGGACAGATTTTTAAAAATGAAAATAATATGATATGAATGGTCAGACTTTAAAAGATAAAAGAGAATCAGATCAGAAAGGTGATTACAAAAATAAAAATAGCTCATTTCAGTTCCATGAAATTGAAAAGCTTTTGTATGAACAAAAACAGTGCAATAAGAATTTTTTAAAAAACTGCTATGTACAGAATACTCCAAGTTATAACCTAGAGAGGAACAGAGTATAGGGCCTTAGGCAAAAAAGAACTGGAAATCCAAGTGGGGCCAACCAATCCTCTGATGGAATGGGAAAATGAGAACAATTTGTTCCACCAACCATGAAGGTAGCTGAAGTAAGTCTTTAGAGCTTAGTCAGATGTTAAAGACCTCAAGGTCATCTACTGCAGAATGGGCCATTGCCAGTCATCCTGACTTTTGTCTTACCACTGGACTTCAGTGATTCTGGATGAGAGAGTAAGGCTGACAACTTTGTATAATTCTGCCTCATCTAAATCCAATTCTGGAGCAAGTCAAGACATCACTCTGTGATGTCATTGGTCCTCTTTGAGAACAAAGGACAAACAACAAGATTTTATTTAAATAAAAATTAATTGATGTTAGTTGTCTTTCTGATTCTTCCTTTTTTTAGTAACTATTTTTTAAAAATTAGAAAAGGATCAGATCAGGTACTTTTCATGGTTATAGCAGAAGGTAGAGTTCTTATCCAAATAAGGCATAGAGATAGTCACAAAAGATAAACTAGATTATTTCTATCACATGAAATTGAAAAGCTTTTGCAGGAACAAAATCAATGCAGCCAGCATGATAAAGAAAGCTGTCAATTGCAGAAAATATTTGTATAAAATGTCTCTGATAAAATTCTAATAAAGATATTAAAGATATATAGGTCAATTCAATTAATTGCAAAAAAAAAATATTTATTGAACACCTAATAAGTGGCAAGCACTGTGCTAAGTGTTGGGGAAATAGATAAGAAAAAAGAAAGGTAGGGGTGGCTAGGTGGCGCAGTGAGTAGCCCTGGAGTCATTAGGACCTGAGTTCGGATCCGACCTCAGACACTCAATGCACACACAAATAAAACCCTAGCCGTGTGACCTTGGGCAAGTTACTTAACCCCAATGGCCCTCCAAAAAGAAAAAAAAAGAAAAAGAAAGACAGTTTCTCCTCTCAGGTAGCCTACAATCTAATGGGTGAAGATAGCACATAAAAGGAAGCTGAAAAGGTAGGAAGGGATTAGGCTACATTAAGCACAAAGACCTGATATTCCTTGGAGTTGAAACCTAGTAGAGCTATTGATAAAAGATGGATCTTTACTTGGAAAGTTGTGAGCTCTGTAAAGGAAGAAATTGGAAATTTAATTTCCACCTTTTAGCTCTCCAATCAGAGGGGAGAGAAGACTGAAAGTTGAGAAGGTGTTGTGTTATAAACTAAATCAATTAACATGGTGATAAGATTTCAAGTGATCATCTTATCCTGAGTGCGGCATGATATTCCATGGAGTTAAAATCAAGCAAAGCTACTGATGAAAAATGAGAAATTGATGGAAAATACAGGAATCTGACACAAATATAAAGGACAGAGTCATTCCCCAATGCATAAAGAATAAAAGGATATGAAAAATCAGTTCTCAAAAAAAATTGAAATCTATAGACAACTGCATGAACAATTTCACCAAGTCACTAATAAGAGAGAAGCAAATCAAAATAATTCTGATTAAGGTTTCATCTCATTGCCAAAAAATCAGCAAAGGTGAAAAAAGATTTATAGAGATTAGAAAAATAGGTACATTAATATATTTTAAGACAGTTAAAATCTCACCTTCAATAACAGACCTTTCCTGATCCTCCTTCCCACAAAGTCTCCCTCAATATGGCTAGTGCCTTACCTGTGAGTTTTCCCTCCCACTTGTATTTGTTTTGTGTGCATACAAGCTGTTTTCCTGTTGTCTCCCCATTTAAAATGTGAATTCCTTGGGGGGTCATGTTTTTCAATCAAAAGCCTCTGTTCTCAATGATCTTACAAGCAAATGGTGGAATTTACAACCTTTGCATCCCTAGCACTTAGCACAGTGTTTGGCACATAGTCAGTACTTAATAAATTAGTACTGACTGATTGACTAACAGACCTGTAAGTTGGTCCAGACATTCTGGAAAGCAATTTAGAATCATACTAAAAACATGACTAAATGTCCATGTCATTGAAGCTAGAGATTCACTGTAAAACATAGACCTCACGAAGATCAGACAGAAAGCTCCTATAATTCACTAAAATGTTCCTAGAAGTATTTTTTGTGTGTGTGATGGCAAAACAACAACAATCTTGAAGAAAAAAGCAGTTATCTTCAGCAGTGGAGAAGCTAAACAAATTGTGTTATAGGAATATAATGAAATGTTACTGTGCTGTAAAAATAAAATTATGAATGTAAGAATTCAGAGAAGCATAAGAAGACTTATGAACTGATGTAAAATGAAGTAAGCAGAACCACAAATTATTAGAACAATAAATACAAAGGCAAAAGCAATATAAATGGAAAGAACAACAATAACAACAGGAAACAAAACAAAACTAAATGTTGTGTAATTATAATAGCCAAACTTTGCCCCAAAGAAAAGTGGAAACAATTACAATTAATGTCCTTCCCTTCTTTGCAGAAGTGGAGAATTCTGGGTGTGGAACACTGACTATACTGCTGGATATGGTTGATGTGTGTTGATGCATTAATTAGTATTATCAAAGTCCTTTATTCTTCTTTCTTTTTTATTTATTAGGAAGGATGGTTCACTGGTTCAGGGAAGAAAAAGGGATATGTTTAGATGAAGTCAATGTAAAAATAAGAGATGTTAATATTTTTAAAGCCATGCTTTTTTTCCTCTTTCCAACCCTTTTTTTCCCTTTTCTTCCCTTCTTGTCTTTGCATCAAAAGGAGAACACCCTGATGATTTAGTACTGTCTTTGCCCATCATGTCCATTAGATGATTGACAAATCCCTTCATTGTTTGCAAAGTAGATAAAGCCTAGAAAAGGAAGGAAGTATCTTCCCTTAACTTTGACAATCCAGGTCCCTTCCTGTCATTCTAAGAGAGCATTTAGGTCATTGGGTCACAGCTCTGTCTCCAAGTAGGACTATATCTTAACTATGTTAGACAGATGAGCTATCAATACAATCTATAAAAAAAATTTCAAATGAGGATAATTTCAAAGCCTCTGTCATATGAGGGTTTTTCATGATTAAATTTTATAAAATGGTACTGTTATGCCTTTCAAGTTAAAAGGATGCTAAGAAAGTACAGCAATAAAAAATAAGAAAATAAAAAATAAAAAAAAGACCAGGCAGGGTCAGGGTAGGGTGGTCAGCAAATGGTAAAGGTTTGCTTTTCTCACACTCATTTCCTCCTTATGGCTACTTCAATTAATCCTAATTCCATTTAGAAATCTGCAATAGAAATCTACCACACTACTCTAAAGGTGAAATCATACACATGACCAGAATCTCTGTTTCAATTTGGCACACATCTGTAAATGCGTTTTTCCTAAATTAAAGATAGCTGTGTCACCACAAAGCTACTCCCTGCCCCCAACACTACTTCTCATTATCTCCAAAATAAAATATTAAATCCTCAGTCCCTCGTTTAATGGACTCTGTAATCTCTGGCTCCTATTTACTTATCTAGGCTTATTTCATATTATGCCCCTTACTATAAAAATGATAGCTATTATTGTTACAAATAATAATAACGTATTCTCCATTCCAGTCCAATTGCCCCATTAGTAGTCCTCATATATGACATTCATTGTCTTTTCTCCACACATTTGCACAAGTGGTACCCCCTGTCTAAAGAAGGCATTATCTCCTCATCATAGAAACCCTAGCTTCCTTCAAAGTACAATTCAGATGCTACCTCTTACGCAAAACCATTTCTAATCAAGGGACTTCAGTTTTAGTTTCTCTCTGTCTTTGTCTCTTTGTATTTACATGCCTGTGCACATATTATAGCTCTATTCCCATCTTCCTCCAATGAACTGTAAGTTGTTTTTTTTTTTTGATGCACAGATTACTTCATTTTTATCTCTGTATCCCTATCACCTAGCACAATATGGTGTATATAATACTCATTTAATAAATATCTGCTGGATTTAATTGGCTTGAATAGCAGACACAGAGAGTAAATGGAAAGTTAAATGGGTAAATTTCTTTAATGTTGACTATCTAGGTCAAGTTGCTGCTATTCCTTATTTCCATCTGACAAAGTTCCAAGTTACCTCAGAGTACAAGCCAATACCAGATTGTCTTCAGGGCCATCATCTTAAGTAGGTATCAAAAACCAAAGGCAGTGCAGATAATAAGGTTATCTTCTCTTTTAGATTCCCTTGCATTAGCCCACAACTAAGACTTAAATGTGAGTATTTACCAGATACTGAGTTCTAAGTAGGTGTCATGTTAAGAAAAAGCTGGAATGTTACACTCAACATGTGATTAATTAGCTTATAATGGCAATGGTTATTTGTGTATGTGTTGTATAATTTTGTAGAATGTAAACTCCTTGAAGGCAAGAACTGTTTCATTTATCTTTTTATCATCAGAATCTAACAGAGTACTACAACTTATACATAGCTTAAAGAACAAATTGTCTGATGAATTGAAAGGAATTTGCATGCAGACTTGTCTTTATATATAGGCGAATTAGGCAGACACATAGGTAGTATAAATTAAGAGCAGGGGTAAGGAACTTGCAACCTCAAGGCCACATGTGACCCTCTAGGTCCTCAAGTGTGACCCTTACTGAATTCAAAGGACTGCACTTGAGGATCTAGAGGGCCACATGTGGTCTTGAGGCTTCAGTTTCCCCACCCCTGATTAGTAGACTCTGGGAAAGGGTTCTACACTGCCAGCTTCCTACTCCACCCTCCCAAATGAAAAACACCAACAACAAAATTCTCTTTCATTAGATAACCTAAACTCCACCACCAGCGACCTCAATTCCTTTGTACACCCATTGCTCTCAGTCTGGGCCTCTGACTAAATACAAATATCCCTTGAGGGGTAACATATAGTCACCAGTACCTTAATGCAAATGAATATAATCAGATGTTTTTCTCACAGATGGCAGTATTAGTGTATTAGAGAAGGAAAATGGCTCATTCTAAGAGAGGAAAAGTAGGGAAATAAAAGGTGGGAAGTATATAGAAATGGGATAATAATAATAACTGTTGTTGTTGTTCAGTCATTTTTCAGTCACGTCCAACTCTTTGTGACATCATTTGGGGTTCTCTTAGCAAAGATATTGGAGTGGTTTGCCATTTTCTTCTCCAGCTCATTTTACAGTTGAGGAAACTGAGGCAAGAAGAATGAAGTGACTTGCTCAGGGTCACACAGCTAGTAAGTGTTTGAGGCCAAATTTGAACTCAGGTCTTCCGAATTCCAGGTCCAGTGTACTATGCATCATGATGACACCTCAAAGTAAACTTTACTCAAAGTAAAGTCATTTGTCCAGCATTTGACAGTCACATTAACTAAACCCCTTTGTCCTTCACTTGGGTCATCATTTAGTTGTTTTCAGTCATGTCTAACTCTTTGTGACCCCCTTTAGGGTTTTCTTGGCAAAGATACTGGAGGGGTTTGCCATTTTTTTCTCCAGCTCATTTTACAGATGAGGGAACTGAGGCAAATAGGGTAAAGTGACTTGCTCAGGGTCATACAGCTAATAAGGTCTGAGATTTGCACTCAGAAAGATATCTTCCTGACTCCAGGCCCAGCACTCTCCACTAAGCCACCTGGGGTCCAATAATAATAATGATGAATATATACTGTTATTAAAAGCAAGAGTATAGAAATGGGAATGACTAAGGATCACCTAAACCTAGTATGAATGCTTCCCAGGCCAACCCATTTTGTCAGCTACACACTCTCCCTAGTCCTATGCACTGGACTGGTAAATTGCTCACAGAATGGTTCAGGCATCTTAAAATAAAAACTTGGATTGTCTGCCTTTGAAATCAGTGGGCAAAGACCCAGCAGACTTGTGGTGCCTCATGTTTCTACATCTGCAAAGTCAAAATACTTGCCAGCAAGCTACCTCATAGGGATTAAGGTAAGATTAGTACAATTAAGCATATAGACCACCTTGTGTGCTTCAGATGAAAGGTGTTTTAAGGACATAGTTTGTATTTCAGATAAGGTCTGTCTTCTTTCAATTCATGTACACGCTGTCTGTATGATCGGAGTAACCCTGAGGCAGAGAGGGCTTCAGAGACTTAATCAGCCAGCCAACTAAAAGGTATTGCTCCAAGGCAGCTACGTGCCATGTGCAGTAAGGAAGGAGAGGTGAACTTCATTCTCATTCTCTCTGTCTGTCTGTCTGTCTCTCTGTCTCTGTCTCTGTCTCTATCTCTCTGTCATACACACACACACACACACACACACACACACACACACACACACACACACACCTGTTCCAGTATCTCTAATGATGAAGATCTTAAAGTACCTCTCCCACAATTTTGTGTTTCTTCCAAAAGTTTTTGATTTTAAGCTAAAGCTTTCTCTATGAGTTACTCTGGATGAGGGACATTTTCCTTAATACTAACCAGTCTCTTTATCGCTTATCCTATCTGGGTGGTCATTTCCTGTAGAAATGTATTAAAACCACAGTCTGGTCCTGTCAACTGTATGCCTCTTCCCCCAGTGTGCCTCACAATAAACTCTTCCACCTCTTACTATCTCCAGAAACATGTGTCCTTCACCAGTCCTTTCCTTGTTCTTCCAGTCAGTGTCAGAATAATTGAAACAGTCAGAGCCAGCGCTATAACCACCCTCTTTATCTACCCTCACATTCTTTCCTCTGCCTATTCATTCTGCCACAGGGGTCTGAACAGCTTCCTGTAAACTCATGGGTAAAGCTTTTCCCTTTTAACGTGTCCTCGGAGCATGGCTATTTTATGTAACTAGCTTCCTCATCCCTTCTCTCTTTGGTTTATATATCTTCCCTTGCTAGCTGGGGCTCTAATCCTATGGAATCTTTGCTGTCTGTGTCCTGTGATTTCAGGGTGCCTGGTAGTTTCCTGCTGTCAGAATTCAGGATTTCCTGAGCCAGGGCTGCAGAAGCTGCTAACGTGGTGTGCATGAGCCCCACCACAGCTTGGAGCATCCACTCCATTCTCTTGTGCACCCTCTGGCATCCCATTAATCTATCGAGGGCATAGACCTCTGTCTCAGCTTTGCTATCTTATTTCCTCTGCTCCCTGAATCTGGGCAGGGGGGAGAAAGAGTCTGCAATCCTCCACATGATGTTTTTCCTGGAATGCCACTTATATCTGCCCTGATAACAGTCCCTCTGTCTTCAACCTGACTCTAAAGAATGTCCTGGAGAAGAAAAAAAGAAATAGCTGAAAAATCACAACATGCAAAATGTAACTGATGACTTTAGGCTTATTTTTTGTTAAGTAAAAATTATAGAGAGATTTTTTTAAATAAGGAAATGCCTCATGCAAAGTAATGCTGACATTTTTGTTGTTAGTGCTGTAGGACACACACACATATATACATGCATACATATGCATATATATTCACGTGTGCTCATGCATACACACACATACATAAATATATTTATGTTTATATACCTAAAGAAATAGCCTGGGGAAGGGTAGTAGAATATAAAGCACTCTATTTAGGCTCATGAAAACCTGAATTCAAATCCCACTTTGTATTCAAATCTGATACTTATTAGCTATATGTGTGTGTGAACAAGTCACTGATCTCTCAATTTCAGTTTTCTAATATCTAAAATGGGGATAATTATTATGTTCTTGCTATATGTCAGGTACCATGCTAAGCATGGGGATGCAAATAAAAATCAAAAATAGTTGCTGCCCTCAAGAAATTTACAGTCTGATGGGGGAGACATTATGCACACATATTTATCCACCTAGATGTACATGTACTTGTAGAGACAGAGATAGAAATAGAGACAGGTAGATATGTACATGTATGTTGAAGATACATACAGTTAATGGAAGATAACCTTAGAGGGAAACTCTCTTGTGAGAGATGGGATGAGTGAAAGTGAGGAATCAAGAATAACTTGGAGGTTACAAACCTGGGTGAGTAAGAGGATAGTGATACTTTCAAAAGTGATAAAGTTTGGAAGAGGGGAGGGTTTGGCAAGAAAGATACTGAGGCCTATTTAGGGCTTCTTGAGTTTGAGATTCCTACTGGCCGCCCAGATGTAGGCTGGAGTTCAGGAAAGAGACTGGGCATATAGATCTGAAAATAACATGAATAGAGAGGATATTTGAACTCATGGGAACTGATGAGATCACCAAGTACAACTCTATGTAGAGAAGAGAGAGCAAGGCCTAGGATAGAACCTTAGGGACACCCACAGTTAATAGGTAAGATGTGAATGAAAATTCAGCAAAGGAACCTGAAATGGAATGTTAAAAAAAGGTAAGAGATGAACCAGGGCAAAACTTTATCCAAGAAAAGACAGAGAGGAGAGGGTATTCAGGGGAAGGTGATCAACAGCTTCAAATACTACAGAGAGATTAAGAAGGTTGAGGCATGGGACGGCTAGGTGACACAGTGAATAGAGCACTAGCCGTGGAGTCAGGAGGACTTGAGTTCAAATTTGGCCTCAGACACTTAATACTTACTAGCCATGTGACCTTGGGCAAGTCACTTAACCCAAATTGCCCTGCCTTCCCCCCTCCAAAAAGAAAAAAAAAGGTTAAAGGATAAGAAAAGGCCACTAGATTCAGCATTTTAGAGATCATTGGTAACTTGGAAGAAAGTAGTTTCAGTTAAATATTGAGACCAGACAGCAGATTACAAAGGGTTTAGAGCAATGAGGAGAGGAAGTGGAAGCCCTGAGTAAAGATGAATTTTACAAGAAGGTCAGCATAGAACAGGAGGAAAGATATAAGACAATTGCTAATGACAATGACAGGATCAACTCAGGGGGTTTTAAGCATGGGAGAGACATGATTATGATTACAGACAGCTTGGAAGGAGCCAAGAGATGGGATAGATTTGAAGATTAGAGGGCAATCTGCTGAAGAAGACAGGAAGATGTGGAATCATGAGTGATTGTAGAGAGGTTGGCATTGGCTGGAGGAGGGATCACCTCTTCATCAAAGACTAGAGGGAAGAAAGAGACAGTGGAAGATGATGTGAGATGAGAAGGGGAAATGAGGGAGGTCTCAGCAAAAGGTCTCAACTTTTTCTGAGAAGTATATAAAGGGAGGTGGGGGAAGAAGGGTCAAGTTGGAGGAAAGATGAGAAGATTTGAAACAGCCACTGTGGCGAGTAGGATAGATCACCAGTTAGAGAGGTTAGCAAGAGGGTCATGTTTCCACGAGGGCTGAGCAGGGATAACCCAGATGGTAGTGGCCCAAGTCACCTATCACTATTATAAAATCCTTGATACTGCATCCATTCAGTCAATGCCTGGCAATTTCTATGTCATAGATTCACCAGATCATATTTTTCCCTTGCACGTGGTGATGAGGCCTTTTCCTGTTACTCTTTGCTCAAGGTACCCATATATCTGCCTGAACTTACCTGGAGCCCATTTATCTCATAGAATGATAGAATTCTAAAATTCTAGAACTAGAAGAAACTTCAGGGACTGTCTATTTCAACCCTCTTGCCTGAGAATGAACCCACTCTTCTTCCAGCTTCTGAATGAGCACTTTCAGGGCTTGACATCTTATTCATTTTTATAAAATCATTCCTAATGTTCAGCCAAAATTGTCCTTATGTCCATAGAACTTTCTATTTAACTCAACAAATGTTTCCGAAGCAAGATAAAGTGAGATCTAATGGAAAGAATACTGGGTTTGGAGTTAGAAAATCTGAACTCAAATCTGGGCTCTGCTGATTATGAATTATGTGATCAACGTTTAAGGTACTTAACCATTCTGGGCCTCAGTTTCCTTACACATACGTGATAAGACATAGGATTTGGAGCTGGAAGGAACTTTAGAAACCACCTAGTTCACTCCTGTCATTTGACAGATGAGAAAACTGAGGCTTGGAGGGATCATAGAATCTCAGCTTTAGAGGTAGAAAGGCACATTGAAGGCTACCAAGTCCAACTCCTTCATTTTAAAGATAAGGAATCTAAAGCCTTTGAATGCAGCTTATTCAAGCAAGGTGATTCGAATTCAGAGTCCAGATACTCAGTTTGATTTAATATTTAGGTCCTGACACAAGTTCAGGTCCATAATATAAGAAAGAATTTTTTTTATTATTCCCAAAATAGGATAAGCTGCCTCATGAGGTAGTGAGTCCCCCATTATTAAAAGTGTTCAAACAGAGGCTGTGTGACCGTCAATATCATGGAAGTGATCTATACGTCAGACTGGACCTCATGAGCTCCAAAATCCATTCCTTCTTTTGCAGGTTGTTACTCTAGGATCCCTTTTCATCTTCCTTTTTGTACCATCCTCCTTCAAACAATTTCACAGTTCATTTACTTCTCTAACAGAGCAAGCTCAGGTATAGGCAGATGCGAATTTCAAATTTGTCCATTTTAGTTAGCTTTAGTTTGGTTAGCAAGAAGTGGGTTAAAGCTAAAAGTGAAAATGACTCTTATTTGCCATATGACCTTGGGCAAATCATTTAACCCCAATTGCCCTGCCCTCCCCCTTCCAAAAAGCAAAAAAAAAAAAAAAAATTACTCTTGGGGTTTTATTCTCTGGGGTATTGGGCTCTTCTGTGGCCAAGGATCATGGAGACCTGGTGGTGGTATGTTCCCTAAGGGGTCAAAGTTAACCTACTTTAGTGCCTTTACCCACATTTAATACTTGGATGGCCCAGATGTTCTCTCCTTTCCCGCCACTGGTCAGAGGACTCTGGCTAGGTTTGTTTTATAAAGCAATGTGGCCGACTAGAGCAGTCACGGAAACACACAATTTTAGAGTTGGAAGTCATAATAATAGGTCACAATAATAATGATGACGATGCCTGGGATTTAGATAACCTTTTAAGGCCTGCAAAGTGAGCATTAAACGCATCATTGCATTTGAACAGCACAACGGCCCCTGCAGGGAAGTGATGCTCTCATCTCTGTTGTGTAGATGGCTCAGAGAAGACTTACCCAGAGTCTCACACTTAATAAATTATTCAGGTAGGGCTTGAACTCAAGTCTCCATCTGCTAAACCACACTGCTTTTCTGATCCAGACAGGAGCAGGGCTCCTCTGCATCTCTGAGAAGTGGTCATCCACCCTCCATTTAAAAAAGGCAGTTCACCCCTCTTAGAATATCTCAATTCTTTCTAATTTCCCTATTTTGCTGGAAGGCATTACTATCCTTCTAGTCTTGGATTCCCTAGGAATCTAAGAGCCTTGCTTAACTCTTCAATTTGCCTCACTCCCCATATCCCCACAGTCCTCAAGTATTCTCTCTTTTTCTTCCACATCTCAGGCACTCATCTCCTCTTCTCCACTCACACAGCCACTGCCCTAGTTCATCTCTTCCCTAAAGAGGTTCCCCTGCATCTAGTCTCCTCTCTCCAATTTATCCTCCTGTAGTAGCAAGCACCCCAATATTCCCAGGGTAGCTGCCAACACAGGTTCTTAGATCTGCTTTTCAAAAGGAAAGCAACTCAAAATGGGTTAACAAGCTTACTTTAATCAAACAAACATACATTACCTAGTTCAAGGGAAAAAGGTCAGCACCCCGAACTTCAGAGTTACAGAACTTACAGATCAGACAGGCTTCCAAACTGTCCAACCATTATATCAATACCAAATCACAGTTACCAGAGAGGGAAGCATCAACATCTGGGTTTTCAAAGCCGGGGGCTCTCAACAACGGCTTCCCAGAGTCTCATCTGGTCAAATCACACAACACTTCTCAAAGTGAGCCCCAAAGCAAAGCCTCTCCTCAGGGCTTATATAGCCTTCTCTTGGCTCAGAGAATGTAACAACCTCCTTGACCCACAGCCTAATCACAAAGTATCAAGGTGTGGGCTTTCCTGAAAAACAAGCCTCCCACCACAGGCTCCAGGTGCACTTAAGCTAGGGGCAGGGAAGATCTTTAAATCTGCATTTCCATTACATTCGGCCCCAAGATCTTTCTTGCCCATAGCATACACAATTTACATTTGAATTAGCACTAAACATCTCTTAGGTCACATTTTCCAGGTACATCAAAAGTTACCAAAGTGGCCACTGGGTCTTAAACAAAGTACATTGCATTTTCACATCAATTCACAAAATACAAAGCATTATCACATAAAGTTCTCTTGGGAGGAGGGGGGTGTCCTTCCCCTCACACTGCTCCAGCCCCTGCTTCCAAATCCAGAGAGGGAGCTGGGCAACAAAACCAAAGTGGGGTCCCTGGGGTCCACGGCACTTCACCCCACCCACCAGTCACAAGTCCATCCTCCCCCTGGGTCCCAAACTGTGGGATGCAGCAAGGAAACACATTCAGTGCCCCTGCTTTGCCACACAGTCCTTATCTTGTCCTGTGGCTGAACTCCAAACTCCTGGGTTCCTTCTCCTCCAGCAGAAGGCAGCAGCTCCAGGCTTCTCCACAGGTCTCCATGCAGGCAGCTCACCATTCCTGCTCTCAGCTCAGTGAAGTCAGCATGCAGGTCGTTCTTCTCCTGCTCCATGGCTCCATAGAATCACAGCTACCACAACTGGGAAACAAACAATTATCCCAGCCCCCATACTTTCCTTTTACTCAGCAGATCCCATCCTCGTCGCCATTTGTAGCAGCAAGCACCCCAATATCCCCAGGGTGACTGCCAACACAGGTTCTTAGATCTGCTTTTCAGAAGGAAAGCAACTCAAAATGGGTTAACAAGCTTACTTTAATCAAACAAACATACATTACCTAGTTCAGGGGAAAAAGGTCAGCACCCCGAACTTCAGAGTTACAGAACTTACAGATCAAACAGACAGGCTTCCAAACTGTCCAACCATTATATCAATACCAAATCACAGTTACCAGAGAGGGAAGCATCAACATCTGGGTTTTCAAAGCCGGGGGGCTCTCAACAACGGCTTCCCAGAGTCTCATCTGGTCAAATCACACAACACTTCTCAAAGTGAGCCCCAAAGCAAAGCCTCTCCTCAGGGCTTATATAGCCTTCTCTTGGCTCAGAGAATGTAACAACCTCCTTGACCCACAGCCTAATCACAAAGTATCAAGGTGTGGGCTTCCCTGAAAAACAAGCCTCCCACCACAGGCTCCAGGTGCACTTAGGCTAGGGGCAGGGAAGATCTTTAAATCTGCATTTCCATTACACCTCCACATTGCTGCCAAATCAATATTCCTAATGCACAGATCTGCCTCTATCATTCCTGGTACTGAAGAAATTTTAGAAGCCGCCCATGGCCTCAATGATAAAATGGTAATTCCTCACCACAGTCTGATTCCAATCTATCATTCCACACTAATTTTATATTATTTCCTCACATACATATTTTAGCCAAGTTACTCTACTTGCTATTTCTTCTCTATAACATTCCATTCTCCAACTCTGTGTCTCTGTTTGCCATATTTGGAAGGCTCACTTTGGCCATTAGGAGTCTTTACCTCTTTCAAATGTTTTCTTCACCCCATGACCATAAAAAATGTTTTAAAATGATAATTATTTTCTATACAGTTGAATATAGATTCCTTAAGAGCAGGATTTGTTCTGATTTTATGTCTGCACAGTGCCATGTACATATAGATGGCATTTAATAAATGCATGCCGAATTGTTGGGAAGTCTGTTCATACATCAAGCCTAAATCTCTTTGTAATTTTGACCCATTTTTCCTAGAAATACTCTTTAGGGTAAAACCAAATAACAATTACTCTTTCCTATGGTAGCCATTCAAATACTTCCAAACAGCTATCATAGTCCCCCTAATTCTTCTTTTCTCCAGTATCAACATCTTTTAATTTCAATTGCATGGTCTCCTAGCTTACTTGAATTGTCAACCTTTCATTGACACCACATCCCCCAGCCTTTTCCCTCCTCTGATTGAATAGCTGGAGTATGAAGTACCAAACTCTTCCCAATGCCTCTCTTTATAGAAGACAGAAACTTGACTCTCAGCTCACTTACTTTTGCATCTGCCAGTCTTCCTAGTTTCAACTCCAGGGAACAAGATGGTCCTGCCAGATATCTCTTAGTGATTCCCCTGCTTTTCTGCCTTCTTTTGTATATGGTCTGTCCGGATTAGATCGTAAACTCCTTGTGAGTGGGGATTGCCTTTCTTATTAATTGTATCCCCAGGGCTTAGGACAGAGCCTGACACATAGTAGGCACTTAATAAATGTTTATTGGATTTCATTGGATTGGAATGTGTTAATGTCCTTTCTAAAATGATACCTAGAATCAAACACTATACGGCATCTGACCACAGAATAATAGTAAGATTGTCATTGCCCAAGCCCTATCCCTATCTCTATGCTTCTCTCTCTCTCTTTTCCCCTCTCTCCTCTCTTACTGGAAAAGTTTTTATTGTAGGTGGAGTGGGATATCTGGACACAGTTTAGATGATTCCAATTTTGTTGAAAACATCCAAAGCATCACAATCTGGAGCAAGTCGAACATGGGCTTACTTTTCTCTCTATCAAGCCAGATTAGTGTGTTGACCTTGGCCATGTCGATGTAATACAGCTTCTTTACTGCCTACTTATCTGTTGACATCCTCAATGAAGACGAGGGTGTTGTCGTCCTCAATCTTCTTCATGGCAGACTCAGTGGTCAAGAGAAACTGAATGATGACATAGTCATCAAGCTTATTTCTCTGAGGGTCACTTTTCCAAGGGTAAGTCTTAGTGCCTTGGGTTGTTGGAAGGTGGGGTACATTTCTATCTTCTTTTTGTGGCTATGGACACCCTTAAACACAGCCTTCTTGGCCTTCAAGGCCTCAGATTTGACTTCTGTCTGGGGGGACAACTGCTTCATTCTTCCCTTTTGGTGCCATGTTGGGGAAAAGGCTCTATTCTTCTCTTAATACAACATAAGATCACATTAGATTTATTTTTGACTGACACATCACATACTCATGCTAAACCTACCATCTATTAAAAACCCCAAGTCTTTTTCCCCCTTAAACTGTTCTCTGGACACATTTGTCCATCTTGTCTTCTAGAAGTTGATTATTTTCAACCCATGTAGAATTTTACATTGACCAATATTAAATTTAGTTTTATTTGATCTAACCAATTTGGCCAAATTCTAATTTGTTGAGATCTTTGTAGGCTCTTGACTGTTGACCAAGATGTTGGCTGTCATTCCTAGCTCCAAGTCATCTGTATATCAGATAAGCATGAATTCTCTGCTTCTATCCAAATCACTGGGGGCGGGGGGCGGGAAGCTAGATTCCTAGGGTACTCTACTAGAGACCTTGCTCTAAGATGGCATGAGCCCCCTGAGGACTAGTCTGTGTGTCAACTGTTCTACATCCATAATGAGTTGCTAAGCATTTATTAAAGGTTTACTATGTGCCAGGCACTGTGATAAGTACTAGGGATGCAAAGAGAGGCAAAAACAGTCCTCATATTCTAGGGGAGGAGACAACATATAGTCATGTACATTCCAAGCATATACAGTGTAAATGAAAGGTAATATCAGAGGGACCACTAACAGTGGAGGGGGGGAAGGGAGAAGAACCTCATTGTTTGGTTTTATGTGCCATCTTCTCCACAAAGATAGTAGCATGGGAGGCTTGGTCAGCTGCTTTGCAGTAAGCTAGGTATATTGTGTCTACAACATTCTCCTAGTCTAGTAAACCATTCAAGAAAGGAAATGAGATTGATCTGATGTGTTCTCTTCTTGATAAAGGCATGCTGGTTCTTCATGGCCATCACTTGCCTTTTTAAAAGCTAACAAAAAAATGATTATCCTTTTCAGAATGTGCTCTAGAATTGCTCCAAGAATCAAAATCCAGCTTACCAGCTGAGTAAAATCAGAGTTCATCTTTCCCCCTTTGTGGGGGAGGGGAAAGTAGAGATATTTGTCTTTTATTATCCAGAGGCACCTCTCCCAATCTCCACTCTCCATGATAATTCTTCATGATAATAGCTAGATTTATATAAAGAGCTAAGTTTTACAAAGCATTTCCCATATATTATCTTTCCTAAAATGAAAGTACCATTATTATTCCCATTTTATAATTTAGGAGCTGAGGCATATAGGGATTAAGTGACTGGCTCAGAATCACACAGCTAGTATGTCTCTGTATCTGGATTTTAACTCAGGTCTTCCTAACTTCAGACCTAGCACTCTATCCACAGGGTCACTTAAGTGTTATCATCAGATTTTTACAGGTGAGGATACTGAGGCTCCGAGAGGTTAGGTGACTTACCTCTGCTTACACAACTGCTAAGTGTCAGAAGAAGGATTCAGAGCCAGGTCTTTCCTGACTCTAAGTCCAGAGTTTGTCTCCACCACACCACTCTGCCTCTCAGTGATCTTTGAAAGACCATTGGTGATAGCTTAGCAATCACTTTCCTACTTGAGGGAGTAGAGAAGACCTGTGAACTGTGAGGCCATAGAGGAAAAAAAAGTATGGAACATAGAGGAGAACATAACCTACCATTCTAGAAATTGCTGGAGGTCCTTTGCAGGTGTGAATGGTGCCTCCCACTATAGCACAAAACACTTTTTTGGGGAACAAGAAAGAGGAATTATATTCATTCCCTGCCCCCCTTCACACTGATGACCTCCTATTATTTCTTTTTGCTTAAATTTTAATTTTTCCAGCTTCGTTTTTGCCTTTCTTTATAACCCCAGTACTTGGTACAATGTCTAGCACAAAGTAAGTGCTTAATAGATGTTTGTTCATAACTCGATTTTATAGATATGGTGTTCTAGTGGAGACACTGTGAGGTCATTTTTCCTAAGCTTGCATGCTAGCTAGAGATCCAAAAGTAGATCAGACTATCCTCCAAGAACAGTATTATCTCCACCCTATGGCCCAGCAGGTCCTAGAAGATTTATTCCATGAAAAACCATTGGGAGGTTATACAGCTTCAAATGCATGTCCCTATGCTTAAACTTTGCCCAAGAAGTCATCTTTCATTTGTCTTTCTAAATATAAAGATAGTCCTTTCTCCTTCCTACCACCCTGCAGTCTAATGTAAAGTGTAGGACAACTGGTTGCAACTGTTCCAATCAGTCAGTGAGTCAACATGTATTATTTAGCACTTACTGGGTTTTGAAGAACCAAAGGTTATCCACAATTTGTATGTGTGTGCCAGGCACCACAGGTTAGGGATGAGTCACATGGTAGAGATCTCAAACCACAGTGGTGCTGAATCTTCATGGTTATCTAACCTACAATGCAAAATCTTTGGGACATTGAGAATGAAGGGAGAGAAAAGCAGGCATGGTCTCAGTGAGGTTTGCCTACAGAAATTCATAGAGTTCTTTTTCATGCCTTTTAGGGAAATTCAAGAAACTGAGGGCTCCTCAGGGCCACATAGGACCAAATTAACCACACATCCCAGAATCAGTGGTGTATCAGGGCTAGGACATATGAGAAAGAGGGTAGCGTCTGAACTCCACTGGTACTGAAGAAATCCTAACACTGCCAGTCCTGGGATATCAGTGTGGTCTCCCATGTTGAAGGGAGGGTTAACTTGGCACCTCTACATCACAATCCTGTCCGCAAGAGGTGGAGCCAAATCTCAATGTCCCCGTGAGCCAAAAAATGTCAAGTTAATAACTACCCCCACCTCACCCCCAGAATTACTGGAAATATAGGAAGAATGCATAACATCTAAGGGGAGGTGTTTTCCATTTTTCCTATCTGTAGTCACAAAGGTTTTAAATCTGAATCCTTGGGCTGCTCTTTCAGGTAGAGTATCTGATTCAGAGCAAACCACTTCTCATTCCTAACCTAGTTCCCAGGATCCTTTGCAAGGGTCAAATGAGACAATGTTTGTAAAGGACTTAGCACATTGCCTAGCACACTTAATAAATTCCTGTAACCTTGACAACCCTATGAGAAAGGTACATTTTTTATCCCCGTTTGCAGATGAAAAAGTTGAGACTGAGAAAAGCTACATTAACTTCCTCATTGTCTCACCAATAATGGAGCTCACCTTTACCTCCAACTAGATCACCCAAATAGAATCTCTCTTTAATACGAGACCTAAGGACCTTCTGCCATCACCCAGCACTGTGAACAATTTGCATTAGAAGCTGAGCCCTTTGGGGCTTTTTCTAACTGCCTTCATCCATGACTCTCTGCCAGCCCATTTTCATGGGCAGTCCAGAGGGTTCTAAGGCAAGGTCCTGTCCTGGATCAAACCAAGAACATTTCCAAGAAATGATTATGTCTGAGCCATCTGGGGGTGAGCCAGCAGCATGGAGCTTAGAAACTCACCCACCCCAAATTACTTTCTTTAACTACAAAACTCCTTTACTTCCACATTCTCACCCTTGAGACACAGTCCCCTGAGTCCTGAGTTGAGCAAATTTGATAATAAAAGCAGGGTTTGTTTGTCTGTTTTTTTACACTTTTATAACTCTCTAGGCTCTTAAGATAAAAGAGGCTGCACAAATCCAAAGCCTTCCCTATTTTTTTTTGTGTGGTACAGTCAACACTGTTATTATATTGCTGTCTGGTAACAGTCATTCTAATATTCCAGCGTTGGAAAAGTTTTGTGCTGGAGGGCTTGTCCCGGGAAGGGTTAAGTTAAGCTGGCTGTGGGTATTTCCCCAAGCTGGGGACTCTGACAGGTGCTGTGGAGCAAAGGAGGTAACAATGTGTCTAGTACAAGCATATTGTGGGCACACTTCAGCTATTCAAAGCGGAGACAGAGGAAGTGAAGGGGGGATGTGAGGGAGAAGCTTGAAACTTAGGAACCGAATAAAAAGAGAAAATGGCTGTGAGTCCTCATGCGATGAAAGGCAGCCTTGTGCTGTGCTGTGAGTCAGAAGGAGAAAGCTGGTAAACTATCACTCACTAGATCTGAAACATAAAATAAAAAGGGATTATTTCAGCCCTTTAGCATCTTGTACTACCAAAAAAAAATACCCAACACTACTTATTAGCAGTCTATCCTTTTTCCCTCCACTGTCCATAGTTCTTTCATATTTTTAGAATGTATAATGAACATTTGGGGGGATTTTCCCTCTATTTTCCAACCTTTCTTCTCTAATTTATCATCTAAATTTTTCACTTACAGGTAAAGAGGGTGAGTATCTGAGCCTAGTTTGATGTGTGCCAAAATGGGGCTCTAAGCCTTTAATGAGAGTGAATGTGGATGTAGGAACCTCCCCTTGCCCTCATTCCTCACTCTCCTCTCTTCTTTCTCCCTTTATCTCAGGCTCACAAGGTCTCCCACCTTTGGCTCTTCTCACCAGCTGAGAGACTCTGGGCCAATGAGAAACAGTTTTGTTTTTTTTGTTTTTTAAGAGAGGAAAGAGTGGGAGAGATGCAGTTAGATTCCTAAGAGGCCCTTGGAGGAAAAGAATTGGGAACCATTGGTCTAGCTCAATGGTACTCAGTGTTGCAGAAATCAATGAACCTTTCACTTGGTTAGCAGCAGTTCACCTAATGTCCTACATTAATTTGGGGGCAACTTTCCAAGAAGAAAAGAAGGGTATGTTCACAGAAGTCCATCTGTTTACTGTGATGAGGGCCATCCGTCTTTTCTTATGCAGAGTGGTGCAGAAGGAAAGGACTCCTGCTCATTCTTGCCACAATGTCTGGCTCCCCTTTTGATATCATTTTGGCATTAATAAACATGAACAGAGAATATTTTAAGAGCCAGATTTGTGCTCTGAGAACTAAGGACAGTCTGACTACTATTTTTTGTTTCAAATATTCTCAGAAATCTCCTGGCACTTAAGGTGAGAATAAAACATCAAGACTGATTATTCACCTTAAAGCATAGGTTGTCTCAAAGTTAAGAGAACAAAGAACCTTCCTTTCCTTTCATACCAGCTCTCTCCATCTCTTTCCTCCCAACCCCCAAGGAATCCATGTTAACTCCAAAGACTTTGCAATTCTCACACATCACTGAAACTTGTAAGCAATTGGGAGGATGACAGTTTCAGGGTTGGATCATGGGTGCCAGAAAGAGTCATGAAAAGTCATGCTTCACCTAGCTATAATTTCTTTTCTTTGTCTCGAGTGATTTTTTAAAAACAATTTAAATGAGAAAAGTGTCTCAAAGATAAACATCATTTTTGCGTATGAAAATGTAAGTAGAGATTTAGTCAGTCATTAGGATTTTATTTTTAAATCAGATTCAGCCTTTGGAAGGGACCTTAGAGGTGTTCAACTCTAACTTCTTATGACTTGTACCCTTCCAATGAAGGGAGAATTTTTTTTTTTAAAGCAATTGGGGTTAAGTAACTTGCTCAAGGTTACACGGCTAGTCATTATTTATGCGTGGGTGCTCATTTTCTGAGGCCGGATCTGATCTCGGGTCATCCAAACTCCGAGGCCGGCGCTCTTACTCACTGCGCCACCTAGCCGCCCCTTTAGGGCAATTGGGGTTAAGTAACTTGCCCAAGGTTACACGGCTAGGTTTTTTTGTTCGTATGGATTAAGTGTCAGAGGCTGGCTCCGAACTCAGGGCCTTCTGATTCCAGGGCCGGCGCTCTATTCACTGCGCCACCTATCCGCCCCTGAAGGGAGAATTTATTGTGGACATTCTCCATTCAGGCTCTATGGTCTTTCCAAGGTACCTTCCTTACAAGTCATCACAATTTTCCCAGAAGAAAGACAAACCAAGAGATGGGGCTTGCATGTGTACCAGATCTGTCCCCTCCTCCACCCCTCTCACAGATCTGTCCCCCCCTCCCCAGCTCTGTAGTCCCCCACCCCCGCCCCAATTAAATTGTTTTAAGAGATAATCTATTACTATTGAATAGCTCTGTTAGGACACTCTTTATATGAGGTCAGTTCTATTTCTCTTTAACTTCTACTTAAGACCATGGCATCAGAGGGGATACTGGGAGGAGATGCATTTCAGATGCCTTCAAAAAAAGGCCCAGGACTTTGATCTAATCAAGCTGAATAGAATAAGTAATCAAGAAGCTCAGGGGACAGAGTATTGAACCTGGAGTAAGAAAGACCTGAGTTGAAATCCTGCCTTGGACACTTGATAGTTGTGTGACCCTGGGCAAGTCACTTAACCTCACCTATAAAAGGAGGATAAAGTAGCACCTACCTGCCAGAGCTGTGTGGATCAAATAAGATAATATTTGTAAAGTGCCTGGAACAATGTAGGTATTATATAAATGTTAGCTATTATTATCAACCACATTTACATCTATTAAATGAGAAGGTGGGAATATTGAGGTTTGGGGTTTAGGGGTGCTCAAGATCCCAAAATACCAACAAGCTGGGTCCTGCCAAATGAATTCAACTCAAGCCTTCGCTCAGCCAAAGTAAAATAAAGTTTATTAAAGATTCAAAGTAGGGGGCGGCTAGGTGGCGCAGTGAATAGAGCGCCGGCCCTGGAATCAGAAGGACCTGAGTTCGGAGCCGGCCTCCGACACTTAATCCGCACAAACAAAAACCTAGCCGTGTAACCTTGGGCAAGTTACTTAACCCCAGTTGCCCTAAAGGGGTAGCTAGGTGGCGCAGTGAGTAAGAGCGCCGGCCTCGGAGTTGGGATGACCCGAGATCAGATCTGGCCTCAGAAAATGAGCACCCACGCATAAATCAAATGACTAGTTGTGTAACCTTGAGCAAGTTACTTAACCCCAATTGCTTTAAAAAAATAAAAAAAAAAAAGATTCAAAGTAATGGGTAGACTCTTAAGGAGCCTATGCATTTGTGACACTTGTGTTGACAAACCAGGCCAGAACAATCTGACACAGACTGAGTGTGCTAGAATGAATCTGAGCACCTTCATGGAGGCAAGAAGGATCATATATACAGAAAGACTGTGGGAGGGATCTAGGGGTGGTCTAGAGGAGGAGTTTGGGGAGGGGCCTAAGGAGGATCTTGACCAGGACTGAGGTCAGACTCCAGGAATGGGATTACTGGTGGGAAATTGCTGAAAGCTACCTGGAGATAACAGACAATGGAGGACCAGGCTAGTTTAAGGATAATAGATTTAGGTGTAGATATTTTGGTGGGATCAAGAATGGGGGAAGTAGCTGGACAATGGAGGGCTAAACTAGGTTAAGAGTAAGGGGGGTGGACGGGGCGGAGCCAAGATGGCAGAGTAGAAACAGCTCATCCAAGCCACTCTGCCCCCAGATTCCCTCCAACTATGTAAAAGGGGACTCTGAACAACTTCTGGAGCCCCAGACCCACAGAACAACACGGAGAAGCTAATCTCCCTCTGAGGACAGCCCAGCAGCCCTGCAGGAAGGACCAGCGCAGCGCTCTGGGAGCCGGCAGCGTGCAGAGCGCGGGGAGCCGAGCGGGGAGCCGAGCACAGCTGAGGGCCTGAGTCGAGGTTTTAGCCCCAGGGCGGCAGGGCCAGCAGCCGGTTGGAGAGACCCCAGAACACCAGCAGCTGTGGCGATTCCAGAATTATCAACATAGACATGCCTAGGACAAAGTGAGAGGTTAGTGCCCTATGGACTTTGGGACCAGGATCTGGGGAAGGCGTCAGCTTCCTCCCCTGGGGGCTAGAAGCCACTGAGTACACATGCCATTTTATAGTTTTCAGAGGCACCTCCAGCTCCTGGCCTGCGAACTGTAGGGAAATCCAGCGATCAGTCTTGGGGGGTAATCGCTCTTGCTTTAACCTCCCTGGATCTGGATTGTGATCTGGGGCGGGGAGGTTGTGGGTGGGTTTCCCGCTTCCAGAAATGGAAGTTGTCCCCCACACATTCGGGATGAAAATTCCTGTCTGGCAGCAGAGCCATAGTGTGGCAACAAGTCCAAAAGTCAAGTAATTAAGTGGCAACATGCCAAGGCAAAGGAAACAGAAAAATGCAACCCTAGACTCCTATTTTGGGGGCATAGAGCGGGAAAAGGACTGTGAGGTCAGAAGTCCTGCTCCAAAAGCCCCAGGGGAAAACATGAGCGGGTTGCAGGCCATAGAGGACCTTAAGAAGGACTTTAAAAATCAAATAAGAGAAATAGAGGAAAAATTGGAAAGAGAAATGAGAAGGATGCAGGAAAAGTATGAAATGAGGGTCAACAGCCTGACTAAGGAAAACAACACCTTAAAAAATAGACTAATTCAAATGGCAAAGGAGGCCCAAAAGAACAATGAGGAGAAGAATGCCTTAAAAAGTTGAATTTGCCAGATGGAAAAAGAATCTCAAAAGTTCACTGAGGAGATTCATTCCTTCAGAGTTAGACTGGAGCAAATGGAAGCTAATGACTTTATGAGAAATCAAAATACTATTAAACAGATTCAAACAAATGAAAGAATAGAAGGCAATGTGAAATATCTCACGGGAAAAACCACTGACCTGGAAAATAGATCCAGGAGAGACAATTCAAAAATTATTGGACTACCAGAAAGCCATGATCAAAGAAAGAACCTAGAAATCACCCTTCAAGAAATTCTCAAGGAAAATTGCCCTGATGTTTTAGATCCAGAGGGCAAAATAGAAGTTGAAAGAATCTACTGATCACCTCCTGAAAAAGATCCCCAAAAGAAAACTCCCAGGAATATTATAGCCAGATTCCAGAATCCCCAGATCAAGGAGAAAGTACTACAAGCAGCCAGGAAGAAAAAATTTTAATATTGTGGAAACACAATCAGAATAGCACAGGACCTGGCAGCTTCTACACTGAGGGATAGAAGGGCATGGAATATGATATTCCAGAGGGCAAAAGAACTGGGAATGAACCCAAGGGTCACCTACCCAGCAAAATTGAGTATTTTGTTTCAGGGGAAAATATGGTCATTCAGTGGAATAGAGGACTTTCAAGCATTCTTGAGGAAAAAAACAGAATTGAATAGAAAATTTGACATCCAGACACAAGAAGAAAGAGATGCCTGAGAAGGTAATCAGGGAAAAGAAATCAAAAGGAACTTATCAAAGTTGAACTATTTACATTCCTATATGGAAAAGCAATAACTGTGACTGATGATATCTTTCTCACTATGAAAATAATGGAAGAAGGGTGTGTGGTCATATGAATACATATGTGAATGTGTGTGTATATGGTTACAGTTATATATGGATAGATGGCATAGGTTGAATTTGTTGGGAAGGGAGGATACTCAAGGGGTGAAATTATGAGGTGAGAGAGGAAAGTGGCAAGAGGAGATGGGGAGAAACAGGGTAGGGTAAACTATCTCATGTAGAAGAAGCAAGGGGAAGTGGTTGCAAGGGAGGGGAAGAATAGGAAGGCAAAAAGGCAAAACCACATTCTTACTGAATTTGGTTCAGGGAGAGAATGACATACATACTAAATGGGATATCTCAACCTACAGCAGAATGGGGTGAAGGGGGATGAGAGGAGGGATGATGGATAGGAGGGCATCGTTGGGGGAAGGGAGGTTGGAAGTACCCACTATAGAAGAGGGAGAGGATCATGTAGGGAATGGACCAGGTGGGGGGTGGGATGAGTGGGAGGGAATTATAAGCAGCCTTGTACAATATATCTACTATGATAATGTTTTGCATAGCTAGACATGTACAACATATACTGAATTACTTATCTCCCCAGAGGAAATGGGTGACAAGGGAGGAAAGAAATGGATCTGAAATTCAAGGTCTTAAGATTAAATGTTTCAAATATATAAATACTATTATTAATCCTCTTTTGCTTGTAATAGGGAGATAATATGTGCAGGCATTGGGACACAAAGATTCACCTTCCTCTAATGGAAAAGTCGAAGGGGGTATGGGAGAAGATAGGGGACAGAGCAGACTGGAGGAAGCGATATCTTTTGGGACTGCTATTCTGGGAGGGTGGGTAGGGGAAAAACAGGGGGAGAAAATGATTGTAACTCAAAATCTGGTGGAAATGAATGATGTAAAACAGAAGTTAATAAAGAATTTGTTTAAAAATTTTAAAAAATTAAAAAAAAAGAGTAACAGAGATTTGGGCCTAGAAATAAAGCAAGGCTCATGGCCTCAGGCAAATTCGTCATCAAGTGGGAAGATTCAAGGGGTTCCCAGAACCTAAATCTCATCAGAAAGATGATGTCCAAGGTCCTTTTCAGCTCTATATCCACAATCATTCATTTTCCTTTTTCCTAGCGACAATTTGTCTTTTCAAAGTGAAACTCCTGTTGCTATTTATTTTCATAAACAAATTTTAAAGTAAATTGAATTAAAATTTGCTGTTAAAAGTAACTAAGCCTGCATATAAACAAATCAATTAAAACTTCTGACTTGTTGACTGCTTCTATACATTTAGATGTATCTATGTTTGGTTAGATTTAATTTAGTAACATTCACAGAATTAATTGAAATTTTAAAATATATACATGTAGTGTTGGACTCTACTCCACTTTCCCTTCCCTACATTTATTTGTAAAGCAAACAACTAAACCTTCCCTTCCCTTCATTGATTTGTAAAGCAGACAACTCAACCTCCCCCTCCCTTAATTGATCTGTAAACAAACACGACCTCCACTCCTTCCTTTCCCCTGATTGATCTATGGGTGGGAGTTCCAGCTGAGGGTTTCCTTGGGGGGTGGGGAAGGGAATTCAAATGTACTGACCACTGACCAGTCACTGTAGTATCAGCTTATATCACTGTAATTTCAGCTTATGTAACCTGGCTATGGAACCTCTATAAAACCTGCACAATGTCTGTGCCAAAGCACTGTTTGATTTGGACATGTATCCTGACAGTCCCGCGGTAATAAAATCCACTTTTTAAATTTAATCTCAGGGATCTTCTGTTTCACTTTGTTGGGGTACAACAGTAGTAAGATAAAAAGAATTAATTAAAACTTCAAAATATCATGTAAAATGTTGGCATTGATTTTGGCCAAACTCACATTTCTTCATTGGCTTTGAAAGACTGGTTTACTAGTGGGGAAAGGTATAGAAGTGAATAGTGGGCACTCGATGTGAAGGTCATTCGAAAACAAAAGACTTTGTGTAATTAGAATTTCATTATACCTCTATTCTAAAACTTCCAAATGCAAAATAGTTTCCCTGCTTTTGGACCGGGAAATTGCTGTGAATTTCTCCTTTCAGTAACAATTTAGCCAGGTCTAGATAGGTCATAATTGATTTTTTAAAATAATAGATTTTTATTTATTTCATTTGTTTCTATATCTTTTAGATTTCCCTCTGAATTCTTTTCCTTCTCTTATCAGAGAACCATCTTATTTTTTCTTTTTTTATTTCATTAAATATTTTCAAATCACATGTAGAAGAATTTTTATAATCATTTTAAAAATTTTAAGTTTTAAATTTTCTCCTTTCCCAACCCTCTGATTTCAATTATGCACATGAGGTCATGCTGAACATATTTCCATATTAGCCATGTTGCAGATGAAAAACCAAACAAAACTAAAAATAAAGAAACAACAAAAAAATCAGCATTCAGAGTTCATCAGTTCTGTCTGTTGAAGTGGATAGCATTTTCTACCATAGGTCCTTTGGAATTGTCTTGGATCATTGTCTAGATCAAAGTGTTGAACACAACTCCACCCTTCCCTCCCCCAACTGATCAGTGAGCAGAAATTTCAGCTTAGGGTAAAAATCTGGCCTGGATATTTCTCCCTTAGCCCCACTGCCCAACCCTATTCTACTGCCATACTCGGCTGGATATTTCTCCATCCTCCCCCATTCCCTGCACCACTCTGGATCACCTGATATTTCTTCAAAGGATATTTCTCCATCCCTTGCCCCCTGCCCCCCACAGGATCCTCCCCCTCCCCTGCTCCCTCCCATTTCCTGTCCCTCAGCCCAGGGTAAACTTCTATACAGGAAATTGAAATATACACTGACCAATCACTGATTGTAGTTTCAGCTTAAGTAACCTGGCTATTGAAATCTCTTTAAAAACCAGCACACTGTCCATGCCATCTCATTTGGGTATGTGACCCCATCAGTTCCATAGCAATAAAATCCACTTCCAAATTTTACTCTGGGGGATCTTTTGTCTTGCTCCATTCTGGCCCAACAAGAGTAGCTGTCTTTCAAAGTTGATCATCCTTACAACATTGCTGGTACTGTGTACAATGTTCTTGTGATTCTGTTCACTTCACTTTGCATCAGTTTATCTGTCTTCCCTTTTTTTTCCTAAAACTATGCTACTCATTATTTCTTATAGCAAATAATCTTCTATCATAATCATATACCACAATTTGTTTAGTCATTCCCCAATTGATGGGCATCTTTATTCCCAAATCCTTGCCACCACAAAAAGAGCTACTATAAATATTTTTTATACAAATAAGTCCCATTCCCTTCACTTTGATCTCTTTGGGATATAGACCTAGTAGCAGTATTGCTGGATTAAAGAATATACCGTTTTATATCCCTTTGAATGTAGTTCCAGATTTTTTTCTGGAATGTTTGAACTAGTTCACAACTGCACCAACAATGCATTAGTATCCCAATTTTCCACATCTCCTCTCACATTTGTCATTTTCCTTTTCTGTCTTGTCAGCCAGTCTGATAGGTAGGAGTTGGTATATCAGAGTTGTTTTAATTTGCATTTATCAGTAGCGATTTAGAGAATTTTTTTTTTGTGCGTGTAACCATTGATAACTTTGATTTCTTCACCTGTTCATATCCTTTGAACATTTATCAACTGGGGAATGACTCTTATTTCTATAAATTTGATTCAGTCCCATATGTATTTGAGAAATTAGGTCTTTACCAGAGAAACTTGTTGCAAAATGTTTCCAATTTCCTTCTAAAGTTAGCTATATTAAGTTTTGTTTATGCGAAAGCATTTTAATTTCATGTAATCAAAATTATCTATTTTATTTCCCAGAATCTCCGCCATCTCTTGTTTGGTCAATAACTCTTTCTTTATCCATAAACTTGACAGGTTCATTTTTCCATGCTCCCCAAATTTACTTATGATATCATCCTTTATAAATCATTTATCCATTTTGACCTTTTCTTGGTCTACAGTGTGAGATACTGGCTTATGCCTAGTTTCTGCCAAACTTCTTCCCAGTGAGTGAAATTATTGTTTTCTATTCTATTATAACCAAATATTAAATGAGTATTAAGGTTTCTCCCTTTATTTGCTCATTCAGGGACCAGTCCTTATAGATCATTTAGCCAAGTCTCTGAAAGACAAGGCTGACAGAAGAGTTTGGCCTAATACAGGGGGCAGGATCCCACCTATTTTAGGAGACCCTACTTTTGCTTATAGTGTAAACAGAATCTAATCTAAACCATCAAATCTAAACCCTTGCACCCCAGCATTGGAATCTAGGGTTATCTAGTTTATGAAAGAGAAAAACCTGCTAGAGTGGTCTAGGTAGAGGATTCCTTTGTCCAGGTTGCTGGAGGAGGCTGAATCTCAAGATCAAGCCACATTTCTAGCAGGAGCAGAGGCTTTTCAGCTCACCTCCTCATCTGAAAGTTTACCCCTAATTAATTATTTGCTAATCAGGGTTGTTTTTCACTTGTTGGGACACTCCCTTCTACAAAGGCATTTTAGGTATTCAGTGATCTTCCTGGTTTTGTCTTTGGTTACTGAGAGAAACCACTGGTCTATCAATTTATTAATTAACATCTAGCCTAATTAATAAATTGATTTTCAATTACCCAGCAACTCTGTCTCTTAGGCTTTTCATTAGTCTCACCAGTTTTCCCAGCAATTTTTGTCAAAATGAGACATTCTTACCCAAGAAGCTTGTATCTTTGGATTTATCAGACACTAGATTACTATAGTCATTTACTAATGTGTATTTTGTTCCTAATCTATTCCATTAAGGCACTGGTGTATTTATTAGTACTAGATAGCTTTGATGATTACCACTTTGTAATATAGTTTGAAATCTGGTAGTGCTAAGCTGCCTTTCTTCACATTTTTTTCTATTCCCTTGATAGTCTTGATTTTTTGTTCTTCTAGGTGAATTTTGTTACTATTTTTTCCCAGCTTTTTAAAATAATCTTGTAGTTTAATTGGCATGGCACTGAAAAAGTAAATAACTTAGGTAGAATTGTCATTTTGATTATATTGATTCAGCCTACCCATAAACTATTAATATTTTTCTAATTATTAAGATGTGACATTTTTTGTGTGAAAATTATTTTGTAATTATGGTCATATAGTTACTTGGTTTATCTCAGTAAGAAGACTCCCAAATATTTTATATTGTCTGCAGTTATTTTAAATGGAATTTCTATTTCTATTTCTTTCTGCTGGGTTTTATTGGTAGTATGTAGATATGCTGATGACTTATTTTATATCATGCAACTTTGTTGAAGTTGTTAATCATTTCAATTAGTTTCTTAGGTGATTCTCTGGGGTTCTCTAAATATAACATATCATCTACAAGGAATGAAGTTTTATTTCCTTATTGTCTGTTTTTATCCTGTAATTTCTTTTTCTTGTCTTACTGCTACTGCTAGCATTTGTAATACAATATTGAATAGTAGTGGTGATAATAGACATCCTTTCTTCACTCCTGATCTTATTGGGAAGGCTTCAAGTTTATATCCATTATAGACAATGCTTGGTTTTAGGTAGATACTACTTAGCATTTTAAGAAAGTTTCTATTGATTCCTATGCTTTTTAGTATTTTATTAGGAATGAGTATTAAATTTTGTCAAAGGCTTTTTCTACATCTATTGAAATACTCATATAATTTTTTTGTTTTTGTTATTGGTAAGGTCAATTATGATGATAGTTCTCCTAATACTGAATGAGCCCTGCATTCCTGGTATAAATCTCACCTGTTCATAGTGTGTGATCTTTGTTATATATTGCTATAATTCTCCCTGCTATTATTTTATTTAAAATTTTTACATCAATGTTCATTGAAGACATTAGACTACAGATTTTCTGTTTTTTCTTTCTATGTCTCAGGTATCAAAACTATATTTGTGAAATTACATTTAAAATGACATAGGAAATATACAATATTTGCTAGTTTATCTGACAAGATAAACCCAGGAACTATATGAACACAATTACAAAACACTTCACACAAGTAAAGTCAGTCTGAACAACTGGAAAAAAATATTAATTGCTCATGTGTAAGGCCAAATCAATATAATGAAAATGGCAATTCTACCTAAATTAATTTACTTATTCAGTGTCATACCAATCAAACTATCAAAATTATTTTATAGAGGGGCGGCTAGGTGGCGCAGTGAATAGAGCGCCAGCCCTGGAATCAGAAGGACCTGAGTTCGGAGCCGGCCTCCGACACTTAATCCGCACAAACAAAAACCTAGCCGTGTAACCTTGGGCAAGTTACTTAACCCCAATTGCCCTAAAGGAGCGGCTGGGTGGCGCAGTGAGTAAGAGCGCCGGCCTCGGAGTTGGGATGACCCGAGATCAGATCCGGCCTCAGAAAATGAGCACCCACGCATAAATAATGACTAGCCATGTAACCTTGAGCAAGTTACTTAACCCCAATTGCTTTTTTTTTTTTAAAGCAATTGGGGTTAAGTAACTTGCCCAAGGTTACACGGCTAGGTTTTTGTTTGTGCGGATTAAGTGTCGGAGGCCGACTCCGAACTCAGGTCCTTCTGATTCCAGGGCTGGCGCGCTATTCACTGTGCCACCTAGCCGCCCCCACCAATTGCTTTTTAAAAAAAAAAATTATTTAATAGAGCTAGAAAAAATCATAACGAAAGTCAGTTGAAAGAAAAAAAAAGTAAAAAATATCAAGGAAATTAATGAAAAAAAATGTGAAGGGTTAAGGCCTAACCATACCAGATCTCAAACTGTATTACACAGTGGTAATCATCAAAACAATCTGGTAATAGCTAAAACATACAGGGTGGATCAGTGGAATAGATTAGATACACAACATACAGTAGAAAATGACCACAGTGGGGCAGAGCCAAGATGGCAGAGTAGAAACAGCACTACCAAGGTAATCTCCCCCAAGACCACTTCCAAACCATGTAAAAGGGGACTCTGAACAACTTCTGGAGCCCCAGCACCCACAGAACAACACAGAGAAGCTAACCTACCACTGGGGACAGCCCAGCAGCCCTGCAGGGAGTGGCCAGCACAGCGCTTTGGGAGCTGAAAGCAAACAGGGAGCCAATCTCAGGTCAGCATGAGCCACAGTTTTAGCCCCAGGGCGGCCAGGCCAGTAGCCGGCTGGAGGGACACCAGAACACCAGCAGCTGTGGCAATTCCAGAATTATCAACACAGACATGCTTAGGACAAAGTGAGAGGTCAGTGCCCTATGGACTTTGGGACCAGTATTTGGGGAACTCGTCAGGCTTCCTCCCCTGGGGCTAGAAGCCGGTGAGGAGACAAGGCACACTTGCCATTTTGCAGCTCCAGTGGGGGCTTCAGCTCCTGGCCTGCAAACTGTAGGGAGATCCAGTGATCAGTCTTGGGGGATAATCGCTCTTGCTTTAACCTCCCTGGATCTGGATTGTGATCTGGGGTGGGTATCCAACTTGCCAGAACCAGAAGTTGTGAAGAACCCAACGTTCGGGACCAAAGCTCCCCTGTCTGGTGGCAGAGTCCCACTGTGGCAACAAGCCCAAAAGTCAAGTAATTAAGTGGCAACATTCCTAGGCAAAGGAAACAAAATAAACAGAAAAATGCAACATTAGACTCCTACTTTGGGGGCAAAGAGGATCGAAGCATGGAACAGGAGGAGGACTGTGAGGTCAGAAATCCTGCTCTAAAAGCCCCAAAGGAAAATATGAGCGGGTTACAGGCCATAGAGGACCTTAAGAAGGACTTTAAAAACCAAATAAGAGAAGTGGAGGAAAAATTGGAAAGAGAAATGAGAAGGATGCAGGAAAAGTATGAAATGAGGGTCAACAGCCTGACTGAGGAAAACAACACCTTAAAAAATAGACTAACTCAAATGGCAAAGGAGGCCCAAAAGGGCAATGAGGAGAAGAATGCCTTAAAAAGTCGAATTTGCCAGATGGAAAAAGAATCTCAAAAGCTCACTGAGGAGATTCATTCCTTCAGAGTTAGACTGGAGCAAATGGAAGCTAATGACTTTATGAGAAATCAAGATGCTGTTAAGCAGATCCAAACAAATGAAATAATAGAAGGCAATGTGAAATATCTCATGGGAAAAACCATTGACCTGGAAAATAGATCCAGGAGAGACAATTTAAAAATTATTGGACTACCTGAAAGCCATGATCAAAGAAAGAACCTAGAAATCACCCTTCAAGAAATTCTCAAGGAAAATTGCCCAGATGTTTTAGACCCAGAAGGCAAAATAGAGGTTGAAAGAATCCATCAATCACCTCCTGAAAAAGATCCCAAAAGGAAAACTCCCAGGAATATTATAGCCAGGTTCCATAATTCCCAGATCAAGGAGAAAATACTACAAGCAGCCAGGAAGAAACAATTTCATTATTGTGGAAACACAATCAGAATAGCACAGGACCTGGCAGCTTCTACACTGAGGGACTGAAGAGCATGGAATATGAGGGCAAAAGAGCTGGGAATGAACCCAAGGGTCACCTACCCAGCAAAACTGAGTATTTTGTTTCAGGGGAAAATATGGTCATTCAGTGGAATAGAGGACTTTGAAGCACTCTTGAGGGAAAAACCAGAGTTGAATAGAAAATTTGACATTCAGACACAAGAAGCAAGAGATGCCTGAGAAGGTAATCAGGGAAAAGAAATCAAAAGGAACTTATCAAAGTTGAACTATTTATATTCCTATATGGAAAAACAATAATTGTGACTGATGAAACCTTTCTCAGTATGAAAATAATGGAAGAAGGGTATATGGTCATATGAATACATATGTGAATGTGTGTATATATGTTTACAGGTATACATGGATAGAGGGCACAGGTTGAATTTGTTGGAAAGGGATGATACTTAAGGGGTGAAGTTATGAAGTGAGAGAGGAAAGTGGCAAGAGGAGATGGGGAGAGACAGGGTAGGGTAAACTATCTCATGTAGAAGAAGCAAGGGGAAATGGCTGCAGGGGAGGGATAGAACAGGGAGGCAAAAAGGCAAAAACATACTCTCCTTGAATTTGACTCAGGGAGAAAATGACATACATACTAAATGGGATATTACCCTGCTGAAGAGTAGGGTGAAGGGGGATGAGAGGGGGATGATGGAGGGGAGGGTATCCTGGGGGGAGGGGAGGTTGGAAGTACCCACTATAGAAGAGGGACAGGATCAAAGTAAGGAATGGACCAGGTAGGGGGTGGGATGTGTGGGAGGGAATTATAAGCAGCCTTTTACAATATATCTACTACGGTAATGTTTTGCATAGCTATACATGTACAACACATACTGAATTGCTTATCTTCCCAGAGGGAATGGGTGACAAGGAAGGAAGGGAATGGATCTGAAATTCAAGGTTTTAAAATTAATTGTTTCAAATATATATAAATACTATTATTAATACTATTTTGCATGTATTTGGGAGATAAGATGTTCAGGCATTGGGGCACAGAGATTCACCTCGCCCTAATGGTAAAGTTGAATGGGGTATGGGAGAAGATATGGGAGAGAGCAGATTGGATGTGGGAATATCTTGTGGGACTGCTATTCTGGGGTGGTGGGTAGGGGAAAAATGGGGAAAAATTGTAACTCAAAATCTGGCGGAAATGAATAATGTAAACTAGAAGTTAATAAAGCATTTGTTAAAAAAAAAAAAGAAGAAAATGACCACAGTAATTTAGTGTTTGATAAATGTAAAGATCCTGGTTTCTTGGATAAGAACTCACTGTTTGACAAAAACTGCTGAAAAAATGGAAAGCAGTTTGGCAGAAACTATGTATAGACCAACACCTCACACCATATACCAAGATAAAGTCAAAATGGGTACATGATTTTGACTAGGGCTTTTTAAACTTTTTCCATTCATGACCCCTTTAGTACTTCTGTTTAAGTTTAAAGAAGAGTTGATTTAGACTAGGGTGATACTATAAACAAATTAGGAGCATGGAATAGTTTACCTCTTTGATCTAGGGATAAGGTAAGAATTTATGAACAAAACAGAGATGAGAATATTATGAGATATAAATGAATAATTTTGATTACATTAAATTAAGAAAAAGTTTGCACAAACAAAACCAATGCAGCCAAGATTAGAAGGAAAGCAGGAAACTTGGGAGAAAATAAATTACACCAAATTTCTCTGATAAAAGCCTTATTTCTCAAATATGTAGCCATATTTATAAGAATATGAGTCATTCTACAACTGACAAAATGGTCAAGTATATTAACAGGCAGGTTTCAGAAGAAAAAATCAAAGTTATCTATACTCATATGGAAATATGTTCAAAAACATAATTGATTAGAGAAATGCAAATTAAAACAAATCTGGGTTACCACCTCATACCTAACAGATTGGCTAATATGACAGAAAAGGAAAATGACAAATATTGGAGGGAATATGGGAAATTTGGGTCACTGATGCATTGTTGGAAGAATTATGAACTGATCCAACCATTCTGGAGAGGAATTTGGAACTATGCCCAAAGGGCTATTAAACTGTGTATACCCTTTGATCTAGAAACACCACTACTAGTTCTATATCCCAAAGAGATAAAAATTAAAAAGGACAGGACCTATATGTACAAAAATATTTATTAGCAGCATTTTTTGTGGTAGCAAGGATTTGGAAATTGAAAGGATGCCCATCAGTTGGGGAATGGCTGCACTAGTTGTGGTACATGATCATGATGGAATACTATTAGGCTATAAAAAATGATGAGCAAGATGTTTTCAGAAAATCCTGGGAAGATTTACATGAACTAATGCAAAGTGAAGAGAGAGAACCAGCTCAACACTATACATCGTAACAGTAATGTTATAACAGTGATCAACTGTGAATGATAGCTATTCTCAGTAAAACAAAGACCATTCTGAAAGACCTATGATGAAAAATGCTACCCACCTCCAGAGAAAGAATTGATGGAGAATAAATGCAGATCCAAGAATAATATTTTTTACTTTGTTTTTTTTCATGTGTTTTCTTTCACACCATGACTAATATGGAAATGTGCTTTGCATGATTGCATATATACAAACTATATCAAATTGCTTGTTCCCTCAGGTAGGGTTAAGGGAATGTAGGGAAAGAAAGAATTTGGAACTCAAAATTTTAAAAAATAAATATTAAAAATTGTTTTAACATATGACGAAAACATTTTTAAAATAAAAACTATTTGTGTCATAAAAGGATTTTGGTAAAACTCCCTCCTTCACTTATTTTTTTTAGTATAATGTATGTAGTATTTGGATTAATAGTTTCTTAAGCATTTGGTAGATTTCACTTGTGAATCCATCTGGTCCTGGGACTTTTTTCTTAGGGAGCTCATTGATAGCTTGTTCAATTCTTTTTCTAAGATAGGGTTTTTAAAGTATTCTCTTTGGCTAATCTGTGTAATTTATAATTTTTGAAAATATTCATCCTTTTCACTAAGAATGTCATATAATTGGGCAAAATAACACCAATAATTTCTTTAACTTCACTGGTTGTGTATTTACTCCTTTAATTTTTGATTCTAGTAATTTGGTTTTCTTCTTTATAAAAATCAGATTAGCCAATTGTTTATCAATTTTATTGGGGGGGGGGAGTTTCCCCATAGAATCAGCTCCTAATTTATTTATTAGTTCAATGGTATTTTTACTTTCAATTTTATTAATCTCTCCTTTGATTTTCAGGATTTCCATTTTAGTGTTTAATTGGGGATTTTCAGTTTGTTCTTTTTCTAGTTTCTTAGTTCTTTACACAATTCATTGATTTTCTCTTTCTCTATTCTATTGATATACACGTTTAGAAATGTAAATTTTATCATAAGTATTGCTTTGACTGCATCCCACAAATTTTGGAATGTTGTCTCATTCTTGTCATTCTTTTTAATAAAATATTTTATTGTTTTTATGACTTGTTCTTTGACCCATTCATTTATTATTTAAAGTACTAGTTTAAAGGTTTTTGGAGGAGAATGTTGGAAGAGTTTAACTGGGTGACTGCCCCTAATCTACCATCTTGACTCTGCCCACTGCAGGCTTTTCCCAGAACTCATACCCTATATCACCAAACCTAATGAAAACAACTTTGCTAACATCACGAGGAAACTGTTCCAGGTAGAAGAGGTCTGGCTGAACACATGGGGACTCATCACAGAAAGGCCATATAAGAAATTGACTAATTGGGTCATAAGACTATCTCTTATTATTCCAGTGGTCAGTCAGTCAACAAGCACTCTCCATTTAAAATGATGCTGCTCACCATACATTGCCACTATTATAACAGCCCATATTAGAATATCTTCAGTCTATTCTGTATGCATCATGTATGTCTCTTTATTTACATTTTGTCACCTTAGTTAGAAATATGAACTTCTTGAGGAATAGGACTGTTTTTGCCTTTCTTTGTATCTTACCTTCAATGTTTAGAACAAACCCTGGCACACAATAAATATTTAATAAATGTTTGCTACTTAACTGCTTAAAATGAACCAAATCATCATAGAGTGACAGGAAGATTATATTGAAAAGGAGATCTTGGACCCTTGGTGAAATTGAAGTCAGTTCCAGTATTTCTTTAAGAGGGAGAGTCATAAGCCAAAAGGTATTGAGTCTTCAATAATGGAAGGACTGAGTCAGTGGTTAGGCATTCCAAATCTGACCAATGACCATGACAACCACTCAGCTTAAAAAGCTCAATAAAAAAACAAAATTTTGTAAAGACAGATGGAATGAAAAAGAACTTCAACACTCCCTCTATCTTCCCTCCTGATATAGAAGTATCTTCTCTCCTCCCTGAATATCTATTTCAACAATCAGTTTCTCACTTACATCTTGACTCTAATGGAAACAATACCAACTTAGCATGGTCTTCTCAAGCTAAAAAACATTTATTAAGCATTTTCTATGTGCTTGGCACTACACTAAGCATTGGGGAGGCAAAGAAAGTTCCTATCCTCAAGAAGTTCATAATCTAATGGAGACAGCATGTAAACAACTATATATGAGTATATACAGGGTAAAATGGAGATGATCGCAGAGGGGGACTGGGAAAGGCAAAAAGTGTGGTTTTAGTTGAGACTTGAAGGAAGCCTGTAAATCCAAGAAGTAATGAGCCTTCCAGGCATGGGGAAATGGGTGGAGGTGGGCAACAGTGAAAAAACAGAACTGGGAATGGAATGTCTCACCTGAGGAACAGCAAGGAAGTCAGTGTCATTGGATCATAGAATACATGGAGGGCAGGAAGGTATAATAAAAGAGGAAAAGTAGGAAGGGAACAGGTTATAAAGGACTTTGAAAACAGGGATTTTATATTTAATCCTGGAGGTAATAAGAAATTGCAAGGGGTTATTTATAAAGGCAACCAGGTGGTGAAGTATATAGAAGGCTGGTTCTGGAGTCAGGAAGACCTGAGTTCAAATTTCACCTCATACACTTATTAGCTGTGTGACCCTGGGCAAGTCATTAAACTTCTGTCAGCCCCAGTTTCATCAACTGCTTCCTAGAGTTGTTGCGAGGATCAAATGAGATAATATTTGTGCTAAATGTTAATAAATACCATGCCTGACACACAACAGGCATCTAATGAACATTTGTTGCCTGCCTTTCTTCCTCATTGAAGTTTGATTTGCACCAGTTTGGATCTCAACCATCTTCCCCAATAGGGATTACTCCCTTCTAGTCCTGGTGCTGACCCTAATCATTGGCACATATTTTCCCTCCAGAGAGCAACATATAATACCAAGAGCCTACAAACTATGACTTAAAGCACACAGAGAACTTCCCCCTGTTGTTAAGTCCTGTCAAACCAAGATCCATACCCTGCTGGAGTATGTCATCTTATGAGGATGATTAGTAATAACTTTTCAGAAAAAAAATTAAGTGAATAATTTGGGCAAAGTTTTCTGAACTGAATCCCCTGTTAACAACAACAACAACAACAACTAGCTTTTATATTGGTGTCAAGATGCAGTGTGTCAAACTATGGCTGATCAAACCACTGTAAGGTCAGAAGGCTCTACCACAAGTTGGGCACAAATAGTCCAAATGAGCATTTAGATGTTTCTAAATTTGAATGCCTCACATTTCTACTTTGTTCATAGAGCACAGCCCCTTCTCTGATGAGGGCATACCAGGCTGAGCAGTCCTGTGCCAGTGCCTCCCATGTTACACAATCAATTTCAAAGATCTTTAGAGAGACCTAAAGAGTGTCCTTGTGTTCTTGTAACCTCCATGTGAGTGCTTATCTTGTGTGAGTTCTCCATAAAATAATATTTTAGGCAAAAATACTTTAGGCATTCAAACAAAGTGGCCAGCCCACCAGAGTTGCATTCTTCACAGTAGAGTTTGAACACTTGGCAATTTAGCATGAGAAAGACCAACATGTCCAGGACCTTATCCCACCAGGTGATCTTCCGAATCTTCAAATTCAAATTGAAGTGCTTCAATTTTCTACCATGGCACTGGTAAACTGTCCAGATTTCACAGGCATTTGGGACACGTGGGTCATCACATTGGTTCTGTAGACCTTCAGTTTGGTAGACAGCTTAATACTTCTCTCCCACACCTTCCTTCAGATCCTCCCAAATACTGAGCTAGCTTTGGTGATGCATATGTCAATCTCATCATCTATGTGCACATCCCTGGAAAGTAAGCTGCCAAGGCAAGTGAATTTATCCACAGCATTTAAAATTTCTGAAGTGCTAGAGGTTCATAGCTCTAGAACTGTAAGGGAACTCCAAGGCCATCTAGTCCAACCTCCTCACATTCTACAGATACTAGAAAGCTTAAAAGATTGCCCAAAGTCACGTGTGTAGTAAGCATTGGAGGCAATATTGGGACCCAGGTCCTCTGATTCTAGAGCCAATGTTCTTTCTACTGTACTGCACTGTGGGTACCTAATTAATGACTTCGCTTTCAGATATTTTTAGAAGGATTACACAGTACTTTCAAAATTATGGCACTTCCAGCATGGATTTCTTCTTGGCATATCCTAACTGGTTCAACTGATCTTCCTGTCTTCATCTTTTTTAGGGCCATTTCTATATTTCTTATATAGAACTTTAAGGACTACAGTTTTAGAAACCAAATATGGCTCCACTGTCATTGATGATGAAATAAGTTGCTATGGAAATTTTGGCATATCTGTTCCATTCTTGGTCTGCTCTTTCTGTCTTCCTTCCTGTTTCATCTGTAAATATTTTTGGAATTATTAGGCTTATCTAAGTCTTTCACCAACTTTCTACAGACTTAATTTCCCTTCCTTGTCTTTTTTTTTGTGAGGTGATGGGTGATGTTAGCCATTTTCCCGTCCATTTTCCTCCATAATGTTTTATAAATGAGTTTATGTTCTAACTAGATATTTTTTTAAACAAATGCTTTATTAACTTCTGTTTTACAGCATTCATTTCCGCCAGATTTTGAGTTACAATTATTTTTCCCCCTCTGTTTTTCCCCTACCAACCCTCCCAGAATAGCAGTCCCACAAGATATCGCTTCCTCCAATCTGCTCTCTCCCCTATCTTCTCCCATTCCCCCTTCGACTTTTCCATTAGAGGAAAATGAATCTCTGTGTTCCAATGCCTGCACATCTTATCTCCCTATTACAAGCAAAAGAGTATTAATAATAGTATTTATATATTTGAAACATTTAATCTTAAGACCTTGAATTTCAGATCCATTCCCTTCCTCCCTTGTCACCCATTCCCTCTGGGAAGATAAGTAATTCAGTATATGTTGTACATGTCTAGCTATGCAAAACATTACCATAGTAGATATACTGTACAAGACTGCTTATAATTCCCTCCCACTCATCCCACCCCCCACCTGGTCCATTCCCTACTTGATCCTTTCCCTCTTCTATAGTGGGTACTTCCAACCTCCCCTCCCCCCAAGGATGCCCTCCCATCCATCATCCCTCCTCTCATCCCCCTTCATCCTATTCTGCTGCAGGGTGAGATATCCCATTTAGTATGTATGTCATTCTCTTCCAGAACCAAATTCAATGAGAATGTGGTTTTGCCTTTTTGCCTTCCTTTTCTTCCCCTCCCCTGCAGCCATTTCCCCTTGCTTCTTCCACATGAGATAGTTTACCCTACCCTGTCTCTCCCCATCTCCTCTTGCCACTTTCCTCTCTCACCTCATAATTTCACCCCTTGAGTATCCTCCCTTCCCAACAAATTCAACCTATGCCCTCTATCCATATATAACTGTAAACATATATACATACATTCACATATGTACTCATATGACCATGCACCCTTCTTCCATTATTTTCATAGTGAGAAAGATTTCATCAGTCACAATTACTGTTTTTCCATATAGGAATGTAAATAGTTCAACTTTGATAAGTTCCTTTTAATTTCTTTTCCCTGATTACCTTCTCAGGCATCTCTTACTTCTTGTGTCTGGATGTCAAATTTTCTATTCAATTCTGGTTTTTTCCTCAAGAGTGCTTCAAAGTCCTCTATTCCACTGAATGACCATATTTTCCCCTGAAACAAAATACTCAGTTTTGCTGGGTAGGTGACCCTTGGGTTCAGTCCCAGCTCTTTTGCCCTCTGGAATATCATATTCCATGCCCTTCTATCCCTCAGTGTAGAAGCTGCCAGGTCCTGTGCTAATCTGATTGTGTTTCCACAATAATGAAATTGTTTCTTCCTGGCTGCTTGTAGTATTTTCTCCTTGATCTGGGGATTCTGGAACCTGGCTATAATATTCCTGGGAGTTTTTCTTTTGGGATCTTTTTCAGGAGGTGATTGATGGACTTTCAACCTCTATTTTGCCCTCTGGATCTAAAACATCTGGGCAATTTTCCTTGAGAATTTCTTGAAGGGTGATTTCTAGGTTCTTTCTTTGATCATGGCTTTCAGGTAGTCCAATAATTTTTAAATTGTCTCTCCTGGATCTATTTTCCAGGTCAATGGTTTTTCCCATGAGATATTTCACATTGCCTTCTAATCTTTCATTTGTTTGGATCTGCTTAACAGCATCTTGATTTCTCATAAGGCATTAGTTTCCATTTGCTCCAGTCTAACTCTGAAGGAATGAATCTCCTCAGTGAGCTTTTGAGATTCTTTTTCCATCTGGCAAATTTGACTTTTTAAGGCATTCTTCTCCTCATTGTTCTTTTGAGCCTCCTTTGCCATTTGAGTTAGTCTATTTTTTAAGGTGTTGTTTTCCTTAGTCAGGCTGTTGACCCTCATTTCATACTTTTCCTGCATCCTTCTCATTTCTCTTTCCAATTTTTCCTCCACTTCTCTTATTTGGTTTTTAAAGTCCTTCTTAAGGTCCTCTATGGCCTGTAACCCGCTCATATTTTCCTTTGGGGCTTTTGGAGCAGGATTTCTGACCTCACAGTCTTCTGATTGTTCCATGCTTCGATCTTCCTTGCCCCCAAAGTAGGAGTCTAATGTTGCATTTTTCTGTTTATTTTGTTTCCTTTGCCTAGGAATGTTGCCACTTAATTACTTGACTTTTGGGCTTGTTGCCACAGTAGGACTCTGCCATCAGACAGGGGAGCTTTGGTCCCGAACGTTGGGTTCTTCACAACTTCTGGTTCTGGCAAGCTGGAAACCCACCCACAACCTCCACCCCAGATCACAATCCAGATCCAGGGAGGTTAAAGCAAGAGTGATTATCCCCCAAGACTGATCACTGGATCTCCCTACAGTTCACAGGCCAGGAGCTGGAGCTGCCTCTGAAAACTACAAAATGGCGTGTCTCCTCAGTAGCTTCTAGCCCCCAGGGGAGGAAGCCAACACATTCCCCAAATACTGGTCCCAAAGTCCATAGGGCACTAACATCTCACTTTGTCCTAGGCATGTCTATGTTGATAATTCTGGAATCACCACAGCTGCTGGTGTTCTGGGGTCCCTCCAGCTGGCTGCTGGTCCTGCCGCCCTGGGGCTAAAACCGCTCATGCTGACCTGGGCTCGGCTCTCCGTGCGCTGCACTGCTGGCTCCCAGAGCGCTGCCCGCTCCCAGAGCGCTGCACTGGTCCTTCCTACAGGGCTGCTGGGCTGTCCTCAGCGGGAGGTTAGCTTCTCTGTGTCGTTCTGTGGGTGCTGGGGCTCCAGAAGTTGTTCAGAGACCCCTCTACATACTTTGGAGGTGATCTGGGGGGAGAGTGGCCTGGACGCGCTGTTTCTACTCCATCATCTTGGCTCCGCCCCTTCAGATGCTATGTTCTAACTAGATATTGTACTCAGCTGCCATGACCTTTCCAAACAGAGAGAAAAGAATCTCCTGGATGAAGATGTTTGTGATCTCACTTGACTACCACATTATGGCAAACGCTTTATATTGGCTAAACTTCTACAGGATATCATAATAGTCAATGTCATTTTTTTCTTTATCCATTTTTTTGTCTTAAATTTACAAAGTCTTATTCTAATACCTCATCATGGTGTGAAGGTGACACTGTGTTATCAAAGGCTATGCCAGTTTATAGATAAGTTCTAGCAAGTTCTACCACATGAGAAAGGCTCCTAATAATGATCCTGGCAATAGGCTAAGTCTTCTTTCTAAGAACTAGTGACCATGGCAAAGTGACAGACAAAGGAGCAAAGAGCAACTAAGCATCACAGTTTTTATACTACCCATAAACTTTACTTTGGCTATTGGCATGCTAAATGTAAGATCCTTGTGCATTGACCAATGGGCAGTCATACTACTGTAAGAGTTAAATCTTATCAATCTTGACATTCTCAATATAAACAAAACCAAAAGAAATTAAAAGCCAAATAGAAGGATTATTCAAGGATATACTTTAAAGAGGCAAGAAAGGAGTTGGTTTTATTCGGAAAAAAAAAGCATTATTCCTTGAGATATTTAATCATTTATTGCAGCATTCACGATGAGTATTTGGGGGGGGAAACAATTGTAGCTTATGCACCAAACTCAGTTGTAGCAGGTAAAGAAATTTCATGAACAATTCAAGACCTTCCAAATTAGATCAACATATACCTGGACACTCCATGACTGATGTGAATGTGAAAGCATGTAAGAATAGAAAGAAATTGGAAGGCATGAATCAGAAAGAAGAAATGAGAGAAACCAAAGACAAGTAGACTATATCCAAGCCTCACACATCTATATAAAATTTGTTTTCTTTGAGAAAATAATGGATAGACACTGGACATAGAAAGCAATGAATACCATCATGCAAAATGAAGTTAATTAGCAGACATGACTTATTATTGATGTGAGATGATCCCTGAATGAACTCTCTAGGTATAGCTAGACCAGAAATTCAAGAGAACAAAGATCTTATTTAGTAAAAACTTGAAGTAAGAATGGGTAAAAGGACTAAAACTATGATTTCATGCAAAGAATCTCCTGTTGCTAATACAGATCATAACCTATTCAGCAGCTTAAAACTTGAAGAGTTTCCTGGGGCACTGAGAGGTTAAAGTGACATACCCAGAGGTATACAGTCAGTATGTGACAGTAGTGGGATTTGAACTCAGATTTTCTATATCATTATGACTAAATATTAAGGCTAGGGAGCAGGGAAATGGTGGTAGATTGTTTCTGTATCAATATTTGCATATTTAAATTTTGACTTTTCATTAGGGATATTTGAGAAACATAAACACTCTGAATACTTACTATAGAATGAACAGTAGCTATAAAGATAGAGTACAAGGTGTCCCAAAAGACTTAGTGCAGTTTTAAATTAATAAAGTTTGTATTGTATTCATTTAAAATCATTTTTTTCTGGGAAGACATCCATATCCTTCACTAGACTGCCAAAAGGGTCTATGACACACACAAAAAATGTTAAAAACCTATGAACCAGAGAAATACAGGGTATCTCTAAAGTTTTAATTCGCATCCCAAAAGTTTTAGTATGGGTTTCTAAGAGTTTAAACATGCACTAAGACTTTTGGGACCCCCTGTCTTTCTGTAGCTCAGAGGCTCTTAACACTTTTTATGGGCATCATAAACCATTTTGGAAGTCTAGTGAAGGCTGCGGACCCCTTTCCAGAACAATGTTTTTAAATATATGCAATAAAACACATAGGGTTACAAAGAAAACCAATTATGTTGAAATTGGTTTTTAAATTGTTTAAAAGTCTCCAGGTTGAGAACTCCTGTTCTAGCTCAATTTCCTTTTAATAGCTTCTTTTTCTTCTGATAGTTTCTTTTTTTTTTAAGGCAAAGATTGAGATGAAGTTTAGATCCCTGTTTCTCTCGCAGTATATTTTGTAGTATATTTCTGTTCCTTAAAATTCAAGCACAGCTTTCTAACTGTTAGTAAAGGAAGTCCCTGCTTAGAAAACATTTTTGTTCTAGGCTGTTCTTTATAAAGGCAAGTTATATTCTTGTGCAGGAAGTCTGTTCTATTCACTTTGAGCTGTCTTTTGGGTACCTTGCTTCCTTGTGATGCTCTATGTAAATCTTGATCCTAAATTTAAATGTGAAACAATGAATGATATGAGACATAGAGGCAAGGAAAAAAGAATGAAGAATAAAATAATTAAGATGTCAAAGATGATTAAACATTGTCCTACAGTTTTACAATATCCATGATGGAAAACTTGATCATACACACACCTCCACCACCACCCCCCACTCCAGTATAGCCAAACATTATATGCATTTAAGTAAAAGCCTTATTCCATCCGGACTCCCATTTTGATTTCTTATTGCTATTACTCCTAATAAGCATTTTGATATCATTTTATTACCAATCACTAAAAACAAATTAACAAACTCACTCCCTGGGAGCAATCTCCCTGTTATAAGCATTTGAAATATTTGGAAAATGCAAACGTTCCTTATACCTTAGCTCATTATATCTTTCATTTCCAATCCCCTTCCAAATAATTCTGCTTAAAACTAGTGTCTATAAATATGAAATAGTTCCATACAAAAGGCAGAATTGTAAAAGAAATAATCTGCACATAAAAATCTATGAAAAATGCAGAATTCAAAATGTGAGTTAATAAAGGAATTTCCAAATATCTAAGAGAACAGGTTGGATTCCAACTCATTTTGTTAAAATGTCTTAGAGCTTTTGAGCATGAAAGTGAATTGTAAAAGATACTAAATATGATTCTCAGATCTTGAAATCCACACTTAATGAGTATCTTTTATTCCTTTCTTAACACCAGAAATGCAGCTAATTGGTCTAACAATTATAACAAATGACTTTCCATTGGCAAAAAAGAAGGCTTTGAAAAGTATGTTACATTCATAAAGGATTAAATTGCACTCTGTTTTTTGAGCAAATGGGTAGTAAGAATTGCTTTGATAAATCATGACCGAGGTTATCTTTGGCAGATAAGAATTTGGTGCCTATTTGTGAGGATTCTATAAATAACGTGCTCTGAATTTTTCTCCCCTAAATATAGTTAGTGATGCAGTCTGGCAGGCATTCTCCTGCAATTAAACAATTCCACATCTGTGAACTGGACTGAGAATGAAGGCTTCATTGTCTCTACACAGCATACACCCGGGCTTCTAATGGGCTTTTCCACTCAGCTACTTTGTAATAATTCTACCCCAAACTTTTCCTAACTGTCTCTTGTTTGATCAATGCAGGGTCCAATTTAGCTAATATTTAGACAACACAAGGGATTCAATGAAAGTAATTAAGACAGTTTTATAATTTAATTTTCTACCTGAATACACCAAAATAAGAGTTGCTCTCAAACTTTAAATGATCTATTTTGTTTCTGAAATACATTTATTTTTATATAGTAAATATCCAGACGCTAACTGAACTTTTTAAAAATAGGACCGAGGAAAAGACTGCACAAATGTGCCTTTCTTAAAACAACTCTGCTTACATCAGCCTGACATTGAGTTTCTACATTCCAATGAGTTATCACTACTGCTAATGAAATGTGTCATTTTGAAGGGACCTTTAGAGCCCATGTAGATTATTCCTCTCCTAGGTAGGCCCATCTCATGATAACATTCTAGGAAATTAGACAACTATCCTATTTCTCTTCTTAAAGATTTCTAGGAAAGGAGATTCTAGTCTTTCTCAGTTATTCATTTGAGTGTTTAAACTACTTTTGTTGACAGAAGAAAATCCTTCCCTGTGTCTAATCTCAATCCCTCATACTGCATTTGAGACCAATTTCCTTTTGTTTTGGGATCAGTGGAGGAAGACATAGTTCATCAGCTTCTAGCAACTGAATATTGCTGTGACTCAGCCTCTTTATAGCCTAAGATTCATTATTTATGAAATGGGTCAAATATTTATTTACTTTGTGAGAACAACATACATTTCACACATACTTGTGTACATATATATACATGTGCAACAAACATGTGTATAAACACATATATTATACATGACCATGCCTAAATATGCATATGTATATTTGTTAAATATATGCAACATATGTGCATTTTTGTTGTTCAGTCATTTCAGTCATGTCTGACTCTTTGTGACCCCATTTAGGGTTTTCTTGGCAAAGATGCTAGAGTGATTTACCATTTCCTTCTCCAACATATATGCATATATACACATAAAGTCTTCTTTCTCTTCCTTAGCTAAAATTCTTTTTTTTCTTTTTTAGAGGTGGGGAAGAAGGGCAATTGGGGTTAAGTGACTTGCCTAAGGTCACACAGCTAGTTTTTGTGTTAAGTGTCTGAGGCCACATTTGAACTCAGGTCCTCCTGACTCCAGGGCCAGTGCTCTATTCACTGTGCCACCTAGCAACCCCCTTAGCTAAAATTCTAAATATTTCTATTGAACAAAGGCTCTGGTGCTTTCTCAGCTAAAAAAGTGCATTGATATAAGTCTCCTAAGAACTCCCCGGATTGGAAGGGTCATTCCTTTTCCTAGAGTTAGTTTAAAGATATCTTTAATGGTTCATCTTTCCATAATAGTAGATATGTTATTTCTATTAATATAACATATACAACATATACATATGTGTATACAATACATAGAATGTACACACAGGTACCCTGTGCATATGTATAACCATAGGTATATTGTATAGGTGCCCACAAATGCATGTGTATGTGCATTTGTATATACACATGTGCATACTCTGTGTACATGTATGTGTACATGCATATACATGCTTATATGAAATTACTTGTAATGGTTAACAACCAATGATTCTAATTAGTGCCCATGTCTAGCTATTTAATTATGTCTAATAACACCTGGTTCCTAGGATATACAGATATTTCATAAAATAAAGATAGCCTCGTGTTATAGATAGAATATGGGACATGAAAACCAGGACAATTTAGAATCTAACGCCACATTGCTACTCTGTAACCCTGGAGAGCTCAGCCTCTTTGAGACTAAGTTTTAACTTCTGTAAATGGGAATTATAATTAACATCCACCTCCCAGGGTTATCAAAGGAGGATCAAAGAAGGCAATGATGTTAACTGCTTGGTAAACCTCAAAGAGTTATATAAACACTAGCTTGTTCTTGCTGTTATTTTTAAATGGAGGAGGTCCATCTCTTTCCTGGGATAATCAACGATGAAGGTTCTAGGGAGGGAAACCTGTCACCTTAAGGCCATATGTGGCCCTCTAGGCGCTCAAGTGCAGCCCTTTGACCAAACCCAAACCTCACTGAACAAATCCCCTTAATAAATGGATTTGTTATGTAGGATTTGGACTCAGTCAAAAGGCCACAACCAGGAACCTAGAAGGCCACATGTGGCATTAAGGCCGAAGGTTCCTCACCCCTGGAAACCATGAAGATTTGAATCATTCTCATCAGACTATGTAGACACCCATCCAGGCTAGAGAAAGGAAGAGAACCTAAGAAAGGTCCCAGAGAGAGGAAATGTGTTGCTTTGATATGTCATCATATCGTGGATAATTAGGAAACAGTTCTGAGAAAATTCCGTCAGTTGACTATGTACCTGTGGGTTTTGATCATGGGCATTTGAATGGGCATTCAGTAATTACCTGTCTTTTGTTGCTTGGGCTTCCTTAAAGTTCCTTTAGAAATCAGAGATAGGGGGAGAGGAGAGAACAGGGAGAATACCAATCACTTTGCGCTTTTGTTATTAGTTTGAAAGTATTTGTTTGATTTGTTTTTACATCTATCTCTCCATTTGAATCTTGTAGATGTTAAGAGCAGCATGGTGAGTTTGACTGGAAGATCTAAAGTTCATAACTTGCTTCGGACAGAGAGAGACAGATGGGAGTGAGGGTGGGGGAAAGAGACAGACAGAGACAGAGGCAGAGAGACAAAGACAGAGAAACAGATAGAGAAAGACAGAGAGACAAAGAGATACACAGAGAAAAACAGAGAGATAGAGAAGAAGGGAAGGAGAGCATCCTATCACTCTGTGAATGTGAGGCAGTTAAAATTGGCCTTTTAAATTCTCTTATACAGAAGAGGAATCAAGCCCAAGAACCCATTATGCTGACTTCTTACATGCCCCAGTCTATACCAGATTAACCCCCTGCTCAAACCATGCCTTCACAACCTCTCCCAAAGCTGTCTGATCATACTCCTTAATTAATGTGAATGTGCTATGAATATACTGGGGCACTGGGAGTGCACTTTTCAGTGGCAGCAGCTACAACAGGTCAACCAGCTTGGATGGGAGAGACCTGAGCTTGGGTGAGGGTCCAGCAGGGGCCTCACCTTGCTTTTTAACCTGGGCTTTGAAGGGCACCAAATTGGCACTGGGGTTGCTGTGAACCCTGGGCTAAGCAGGAACTTCATCCCTGGGTAGTACCCCCCCCTTTCAAAGCACTTTCTTCTTGCTCTGGGTGTGTGGGTGGCAGTCACTCACAGCTGCACCACACCCATGTCTGCACCAATTTGAACTGGCACTTCTTAATGACACAAGTAATTGCTAAAATTGGAACCCTGTGATACTTATAATTTTTTAGTTTTAAATTGAAAGTTAAAGGGTAGCTGAATATTAATTTCATGAAGCAAAAGCTTGCAGAAACAATGAAAGAAGGCAAAAGGATATTGAAAGACTTCCTTTAAAAATTATATTCCAAGTCTACACAGTAGATTGACTTTATTGTTGATGGCTTAGTTACCACAAAGTTCAATGCAGCTGAGAGGAATGAAAGCCCTTCATTTTAGAACCTGTTGTCTTGACCTACAAGGCTGACTGATCCTACAGGATTATCTCCTGACCTGTTCCTCATAAGTCCAATTTTTTGACAGTGAACTTTGCTCAAGTATTTTGTTTAGTCGATGTCGCCTCTTCTGCAGACACAAAAAGAAGAGGATTTTTGTTGTGATTTCTTTTTTAAAAATCACTCTAAAAGTTATATAAACGAATAAAAGAGAAATGAATAAACAGAAGAAAATGTATTCTTGGGCGGGCAGAACGTTATCTGAGAAGCGCTGGAACTCTCCAAGGCAAATAACCTTGGTGTGAAGCCCCACCATGTTTAACTCTGTACAGGCAGATCCCCAACTAACAGGGTCTCAGCCAATGTAATTTTGCAATTATATTGTTAATGCATTGTAACCAAACCTTGAGGCAAAGTTGTTCTGGAGAAGTCAGCAGAGGGGGAAAAGAAAGGGAGCAGAAGAGAGGAAAGAGGAAATAGGATATGAGGAGAGGGGGAAAGTGAGGGAGGAGGAGAAAGAAGGCATGGAGGGAGAAGAGGGAAGGGAACAAGAAGGCTATTTATTCTATCTAGAAACTCTTCTCTCTTCAAACCCATCATTCCTTTTGTCTTCCCTCTTACCCTTTCTTTAGATTAATATACTTTATTTCCCAGATTATCGTGTTTTCACAGAACCAAGGAGATAGGGTATTCCTGTGATGGACCCAGCCCTGGATGGGAGTATGCATCCATACACAAATAAATGTGTGAGTGTATATTTGTGCACCTCTACCTGGGCAAGGTAGAATGTAAGACCCTTGAAGGCAAGTTTTTCTCTTGGTCTCTAAATTTAGCAGTTAGTACAGCACCTGATAACTACTAGGCACTTAATAGATAATTGCCAATTGAGCCATGGATTGATTTGTATCATCAGTACTTAGAACAAAGCTGGATATCTAAGTGCCAGTTGAATTGAAAGGAGTGGAAAGGAATTGAATTGTAAATTCTGTGGCTAGGTTAGTCTCCTTTGGCACATTCTGAACAAGTGTTGCTAACTGTTCCATTGGGTTTCCAGTGGTTCTGCATCTGTAGACTAACTAGCAGTGCCTCAGGCGACAAATAGGGGAGAAAATTTAGCAAAACAGAGTCTTTCTAAGGCTCAACAGTATTCTATAAGGGTCAGAACCTAAGTCACAATTGACACCCACAGGCATTTATATGCCAATAAGGCAGAGATCAAAACCCCACCAGCCTCCACTTGCTATTAGTAGCCTGCTTAGCCCTGTCCAGAGGTTTAGGAGACAGAACAAGGAAATGGAAATCAAGAGAGCTATAAGGAAAGGTGCATATAGTGGAGAGGGGAGTGGCACCAGACACAGGCTGACAACCTGATATCTAACCTGTGAATGGTGTTTGCAGTGATTACCAGTGGGGTACTTTATAGAAACTATAGAGTCCGGCCTAGAGGCAGGAAGACCTGGGTTCAAATGCAACCTCAGATACTTACTAGCTGTGTGACCCTGGGCAAGTCACTACACCCTTTATGCCTCAGTTTCCTCATCTATAAAATGAGCTGGAGAAGGAGATGGCAAACCCCTTCAGTTATCTTTGCCAAGAAAACCCCAAATGGGGTCATGAAGAGTCAGGCATGACTGAAAGACAGCACTTTATGGCAGGGAGGAGAAAAAAATAGCTGAAAAGAAATAGCTTATATATATCAACCTGGACCAGTCAGTGTGATTCATGAGGGTCTAAAAGTCAGTTAACTCAAATACAGGTTTTCCTTCATCTGGACAGATTTTTTTCCTCCTTTTTGGTGCATGATTAAACACTCTGTTGATTCCTTAGAGAAGTTCACAGTGCAAAAGAAGGAGGAGGATAAGCTTTTTAATTACTGGCAATCCACTCTGGCAAATGGATCTTTCAACTTGTCCAAGTTCTGGATGTCCAAACTCGGCCAAGCTCCCCATCTGCTTCTTCCATAGGAGTTGGGGGAGAGCTTGATTCAAGTTCTTACAAAAAGAATAAAAGAAGTTTGGGCAAAATGCTTAGCTCCAACAAAGAAAGAGGCATAGCTCTGAACCAGAGTTAAATTTCCACAATCCTCTACTATTCTAATTTAGAGACTAAAAAAATATAAACTGGACTGGTAATATATCTTTAAGAAATGGAGGCGTGACAAAAGCTAGCCTTGTTTCTTACAGGTGGTGCAACATCTAAGCAACCTGGGATTTCTGGGTGCAGTCCAGGAGTGCTCAGAATGTCCATAATCCTTGGAGTGGCATTCACACCAGGCTCTACAGTGTTCTTCCCTCCCTTTCAGTCCCCACCTATTCCAAAGCCTGAGGAATTTCCAAAACACATATGAGCCAAGACACTCCCAGAGCTCCTGAATGGGGGAGGGGGAATAGGTGGTTGGGGAATCAGGGCTGAAATTTTATAAAACTAGACTTGGCAACCATCTCCCCTCAGTGTGCCTGGCAGCAGGAGGGGGAGGCCCAGGAAAGGTGGAAAGGTTACGTCAGGCAGCTGCCATGACTCCATGTGAGAACACCCCCTTGATTTGCAGGCAAATGGAGGGCAGGAGGGGGAAGAGCAGTGGGAGGCCTGAGACAGAAGCAGCTATGGTGAGAGGGTGGCAGGGAACCTGAAGTTGCCTGGGCGGCAGGCAGCAGTTGAGAAGAAACCAGGGACTGGCATGTCAGACGGGAAGGCTGGAGTGCCACCCTCTGGTATGGGTGCCAGGGGCTGCTTGCTAAGCTCTATTATAAAACCTTCCCTACAGACACTTGGCATTTGAACCACAAGGGTTTTGGCAGCAGGCCCAAGCAATCAGACTGTGTGCCCTGTAAGACAGTAATGCCCTCATCATATCGAGCTGAGCAAATGCACCTAGCACATTAGCTGAGATACTATGTATTTAGAGTCTTTTCTCATTTCCTGATTTTAAGAAACACCTCCCTTCAATCATTAGATGGAAACTAAAATTATGAAGATTTACCTTTTGTTCATTCTATAATTTATGGGGATTTAAATTTTTTTAATTTTAAAAATTAGAAAAATAATAATTTAAATACCTTCTAAGGAAGCAAATTGTGACTTTCTTGCTCAAGAACCTTCTCTTTGCTACAATGGGATGGACTAGTCATGAAGTAATTTACATTTAATTATTCACCTCAAAAAATTGGGAGCTAGACAAGGGAACCATTTTTCACTCCTTCCATAATACTCAGAGACTTGCTAGTCCAAACATCTCGTTTTCAGATATATTAAATGAAACAAGTCTTCTCCCAAGCTTCCAATGTCCAGATCCCTTTAGACTTAAGGCATCCTGTCAGGTGATAATCTGATCTTCACAATTCAACCTACACAGAATCACATGGAAAGAAAGTGGGAATAGACATCATTCTCCAGGCTAACCTATAACTGTCTTTAACTTAATTTTCATTAAATTTATTTTGGGATCAAAGACTTGCTTATTTTATTCTGTTCACTTGTTTATTAACACACAGTGGATAGGGGACTAGAAAGACCTACGTTCAAATTCAGCCTTGGACACTTACTATCTCTATGTCCTTGGGCAAGTCACTTGACCATCATCTACCTCAATTTCCTCAACTTCAAAAATGGTAAAACTAGCACCCACTTCACAGGGCTGCTGTGAAGATCAAATGAGATGATGTTTGTAAAGGGCTTAGGGCAGTGCCTGGCACATAGCTTTGCTGTTGTTGTTCAGCTGTTTCAGTCTTGCCTCTTTGTGACCCCATTTGGCAAAGATACCAGAGTGGTTTGCCATTTCCTTCTCCAGCTCATTTTACAGATGAAGAAACTGAGGCAAACAGGGTGAAATGACTTACTCAAGGTCACACAGGTAATAAGTGTCTGAGACCAGATTTGTACTCAGGTCTTCAATGACTTCAAGTCAGGTGCTCTATCCAGTATACTACCTAGCTGGGCCTTAGCACATAGTAGGAACTATATAAATGCTAGCTATGAAACTGCTGCTGCTTCCACTGCTATTAATGATTAAGGGGAATCTCTTCTCATTTCACCATAAAAAGACTTATTTGAATTTATTTACTTCATCAAGAGCAAAAATTGTCAAAAGTAATTTTAAGAATTAAAAAAGAATGATTTACATTTTTATAGGATGTAAGGTTTGCAAAGCAATTTAAATACATTATTTCATGTGACCCTCAAAACACTGTGAGCTAGGTACTATCCCCATATTACAGATAAGGAAACTGAAGCTGGTAGATTAAGTGATTCTCAGGGTCACACAATAGCATGTGTCTGTAAGTCAGTCAAGATATAATAAGCACCTACTGTGCACCGGACATCATGCACAGTGCTGAGAACACAAAGAAGGGTAAAAGACAGTCCCTGCTCTCAAGGAGCTCACTGTCTAACAAGGGAAATGACACGAAAACATCAGGATGAGATGTGGGCAGGGTGAATTGGAGCTAATCCGCAGAGGGAAGACACTAACATTCAGGGCAACAGGAAAGGTTTCCCATAGGAGGTAGAATTTTAGGTGGGCCTTGTAAGAAGCTGGGGAAGCCAGGCAGCAGCAATAAAAATGGAGAGAATTCAGGCCATGGGGGACAGCCCGGGAGTCACTAGAGTTTATAGGATAGGGGATCTAACATGTTCAGACCTTCACTTTAGGATGATGACATTGATAACTAAGTGAAGGATGGATTAGGGGGAGAAAAGCAAGTAGACCCACCCACTCACTCACCAGTAAACTACTACCATAGAACAAGAGTGAGGGTGACTAGGGTTTGCACCAGGGTGGTGGAAAAGAGGAGGAGGTATGTATGGGAGGTATTATGAAGCCAAAACAGACAGGACTTAGTAACAGATTGGATGTGTGTGTGTGTGTATGTGTGTGTGTGTGTGTGTGTGTGTGTGTGTGACAGACAGAGACAGACATAGAGGGAGAAGGAGAGAAACAGGGAGAGACAGAGAGAAAGTGAGAGAGTGTGTAATGAATTTTGGGTCATTTGCCTTTTACATGTCTATATTTATGAAAAGGAACCAAGTAGTTTTTAGGCAAGAAAATGCCCAGCTTACTACTAAGTAGCTTCTATAAGCATGTAGACTGCTAATTAGTTCTCTTTTCTAAAAGATCTGAGTTCCAAGACAAATGCAGTTCTTTACCCCAGTTCAACCCTCATTATCATTTAACCCTCTAGCTTCCTGATGGTCCTGCTAAAGGCTGAACTACTTCAACATGTTTCTATTTTTTTTTCCTAACTGCTTTCATAAAGACAGACTCTCAGAAAATAGGAAGATCCAAATTATGACAGTATCTTGAACAAGAAAAACTGATCGTCCCAAGTGTTCTGATTCAAATCACTTTGTTTTAATGGTCAAAAATGAGCAAATTTTACCAGTTGTTACATGGCATTGCCAGCAGCAGGGGCATCAACCATCTAAATTATCCTATGGTGGAAAAAATGTTAAATTATCGGGGCAGCTAGGTGGCGCAGTGAGTAACAGTGCCAGCCTCAGAGTTGGGATGACCTGAGATCGAATCTGGCCTCAGAAAATGAGCACCCACACAGAAATAACGACTAGCCGAGTAACCTTGAGCAAGTTACTTAACCCCAATTGCTTTTAAAAAAAATTATAAATTATGTAAGTTCCAGGTTGAGCTAGACTTTTGATACTTTGGATAATGGAGATGGAGAAGGAATCCTTATTGCCTAACATAATGGGAGATGCTATTCTAAAAAGTAAGCTACACCCATAGATATATTTGGATACAGTTTTATGAATTCAGATCATCTTTATTTTGTTTAGTATTGTCCTATCCTTTTTTCATTTCTGTAAGCTTAATATTATTTCTTTCTCCCTCCTCTTTAAAAATAATTTATTTTAAATGGTAGCAAAATTTATTATTTTTAGCATCTCCTATTTTTAAAGTTTGGTTGATTTTGATGTTGTACAACATTATTAGAATGATTGCTATATTCATTCTTGTCTAATTTATAGCAATTTCACATTTCAACCTGTAAAAATCTCAAGTTATATTTAAAATCTCTCTATCTCTAAAAGTATACTTCCACTGAATAAAAAAAGTCATACAATATGCCATGTAATTTCAGGATGACACATAGTTATGGTTAGATACAATCACAGCCCACAAATGGCAATATGTAAACCTTCCTATTTTTAATAGCAATATCTAAAATGAAAATTTAGCAAAAAAAAATGTTGCTGTAATGATTTAATCTGCTTTACTTGGTACTTGATGGATCTAGGCAGCTTGAGGAACTCCAAGAGTGGGAACCTTCTCTACCCATTCAAATTCCTAGTACCTATTGAGAACTTCTGGAACTAAATATGTCAAGTCCTAGGAAGGCACTTGAGGCACACAATGTGGAGTAAGGGATAGAGCAGTGAATCTGGCATTGGATAAACTTGGATTCAGATGTCACTTCTAATGCTTATGATCCATGGGGCCATGTTCAAATCATTCAACCTCTCTGTGCTCATCTGTAAAATGGGGTTGTTGGACTCATTAGCCTATAAGATCCCCACCCCTGCTCTGAATCTATAATCCTCAAACTTACTTAAGGTCAAACTGCTACTCACTGTTAGGGGCTAGATTTTGAACCATGGTATTCCTGATTCTAAGACTGGCACTCTATAACAGAACCATAGAGTCACATAACTGGAAACTAGAAGGGGTCTCAATGTCCATCTAGTCTAAACTATAAATGACAGGAATATTCACTCTAACATACCTGACAAGTGGTTATCCAATCTCAGCTTGATGACTTCCAAAGAAGGGAAATTGCTATCTCTTGAGGCCAGCCATTCTGTTGTTCATTTGTGTGGTATGTGTGTTGCTTTTTTTTTAACTTGAAATTTCATTGGTATAGGGAACTTCCAGGTGAGGAAAGTCCCTCTACTAATGCAGATAGATACCTTCTCTGAAACTTGGTTTCTTAGAGAGTTTACTAGAGCACTGAGAGTTTAGGAGACTTATGCTCATTCTACTTTTAGAAAATTCTAATTGTTAGGAAGTTTCTCCTTACCTCAAACCTAAAGGCCAAAATGACCTTTTTCTTCTTCCACCCTTTGTTCCTGGTTCTGCCTTCTAGGGCCCCAAAGAATAAGTATAAGTCCACACCCAGATGTGAGCTCTGTATGTCCTTGAAGGCAGTTATCATGTCTCCCCTTCTCTTTCCTAGACAAAACATGTCTAGCTCCTTTCAATAATCCTCATATGACACGCCCTTCTGTTTGCCCTAGTCTGGAAACTCTCCAGTTTACCAATGTCCTTTAGCCAGATCTGATCACAGTGTTCCACATAAGATGCAATGAGGGCTGAGTACAGTCCCCTTTCTATTCCTAGAAGTCGTTCCCATCTTCACGCAACCCCAAAACACATCAGCTTTCTTGGCTGCCGAATCATATTGCTAACTCATATTAAGTTTGCAGTCCATAAAACCCCCTTAAGTTTTACAGATCAATTACCATCTAACCATTCCTTCCCCATCTTACGCTTGGTAAAAATTGATTTTTTTTTACACCCACGTTCAAGACTTGACATTTACCTACACTGAATTTCATCTTACTGGATTCATCCCAGGGCTTGTCAAGATCCTTTTGGATCCTGACCACCATTTATGATGTTGGCTGTTCTTCCCAGTTTTGTTTCCTTTGCAGATTAGATGATGTATCCAAGACATGGATAGAAATGTTAAATAGAACAAGGTTAAATATGGATCTCTAGGGGACACTTCTCTGATACCACATTTTCTCTTCAATATGATTATGAAACTTACTTTGATTTTTTATGTTTCTTATTCAAATATAATCCACCCTAATAAGCACTTATTAAACACTTAGTATGATCTGGATAGGGGTTCTCTAGGTGGTACAGTGGATAAGAGTGTCCAGTCTCAAGTCAGGAAGACTAGTTTTCCTGAGTTCAAATCTGACCTCAGACACATACTAGCTGTGTGACCCTGGGTAAGTCACTTAACTCTCTTTACCTTGGTTTCTCATCTGTAAAATGAACTGGAGAAGGAAATGGCAAATCACTCTAGTATCTTTGCCTAAAAAATCCCAAATGGGCTTACAAGAGTTAGACATGGCAAAAATGACTGAACAACAACAAATATTTTGGGTACGGTGCTAGGCAGCACTTAGCAGAGTGCCTGGCATATAGGAAGCATTTAATAAATGCTTGTCGACTTGAAAAATAGCACCTGTCCTCAAGAAACTTTCATTCAACCGAAGGGACACAATATGTGTATCACTAAGTCTGTTCAAAATTCTAAGAAAGGTGAAAACTGATACATGTGGGAAAACTGGGTGTTTATATAAAAGCACGTATGCCCAGCCAAATGAAATTTGGCTTTGGTTCGCAGTTTACAGAAAAGGTTGTCAGTAGTGAAATCTCTTTAATCCATACCAATCACCAAAAGATTTTAAAATCTTTCCAGAAAGCTCAAGAAGTACCGAGTTCTATAAACATTGCAATTCCTCATCTAGGAAGAGATGTCGAATGTAAAGGAGAAATCTTAAAGTATATAAGCAGCTTTTGTTTGCCCCCTCCCTCTACCCCCTCCTTGCTTCTGGGTGCTGAGATTTTGAAAGTTTTGTGCCAACAATGCTATACCTGGGAGGTAAGTGGAAAAAAAATGAGCATGAAAGGAGCAGCCCTTTATGTAACTTTTCCTGTGTCTATTTTTCCTTTTTGGATAATTTGCCTAATTTGTCACATTTCTAGTGTGTGTAGAGCTCCACCTGAGAAAACATCAAGATTAGGGAGACAGTCATGACGTATTTATGTATATGCTTTGAAAAAGCCTGATACTGTGTGACCCTGGGCAAGTCACTTATCCCTGATTGCCTCCAAATAAAGAAAAAGAAAACAGAAAAAGTCTGTTAACCGATCTTAGAGTCAAGAACACCAGGGTTCAAGTCCCATCTTGGGCACATGTGAACCTGGGTAAATCATTAGCTTTTCAATGTTCTAGTCATAGCTTTAAGATTCTTAGTTGCAGAGAAGGTACCAACTTGTACTGGTAGGATTTTCCTTATTAGGGAGTTCCTTATACTAAGGAAAGTACAGGAATAGTCCCTGTCCCCCATTCTAGTCCAACGTTCAGGACCATTCCCCACCCCTAGTTGTTTTTGCCTTCCTTTTAATCCCCCAAAATCAGCATGCCTCCTGGCAGATAGGAGGAGCTTAAACAATTGCTTATTGGCTTAGTATGTTTTGGTGATGTGCACACAGGTATGGGGGATTTAAGTATTAAGTCAACATACACACACCCCACTCCTACATCCTGCTAGTTGGATGAGTAAGGGGCCACCGACTATAATCCTTTTTGAAAAATGGAGGACCATCAAGGTTTTACCTTTTGCCCTGTCACTGATTCCTAAGATCCACTGGCTATAATCTTTCTGCTTCTGGCCTACTGATCCTTATTCAATCACCTTGTCACTACTGCCCCCAGACTTCCAGTTATTACTGTCTGATCTTTTCCTGCACTCTAAGAGTTCCTGGGCCCTGCCAACCATCATAGGACCGTCAGACCCTTGAATCTGCCCGGCAGATGAACCCTCCTATATTTGTGGTCTACTTCCAATTAAAATGTGAGCTAATTGACATCACTATATTGGTCTTTTATTTGTATTCTCAGCACTTAGCATAGTGTGAGGCACATAGCAAGTATTTACATTTTTTATTCATTCCTTCCTTCCTTCCTTCATTCATTCATCCAAAGAACTCAAAGTATTCTTTAGTTCTTTCAGTCATCTCCTTTTTAGGCAGATAACTTCATTGGTTAAATTCTGTTTTTAGTTCCATCTTCTTATCTGATCACTTTCCTGGTGTTCCTTAATAACAATAGCTGATATTTATATAGCTCTTCATAGGTTTGCGAAGTGTTTTTTTTTAAATAACTTATAGGCAGCAGGGAAATAAGAGTTAAGAGTACTAGGTCTGAACCAGGGTTCAAATCCAGGCTCTGAAAATCAGAATCATGGGATCATAGATAAAGAATTAGAAGGTGGGGCAGCTAGGTGGTGCCGTGAGCAGAGCATGGGCCCTGGAGTCAGGAGGCCCTGAGTTCAGATTCGGCCTCAGACACTTAATACACAGACACACACAAAAACCTAGCCATGTGACCTTGGGCAAGTCACTTAACCCCAATCGCCCTACCTTCCCTCCTCCAAAAAGCAAAAAAAAAGAATTAGAAGGGGTCTCGGGAGACATCTAGTCCACATTTTATGAATGAGGAGACCGAGGTTCCATGTCCAAGGTCACACGAGCAGTTAGCATCAGAGGTGACTTCAGAAAGGCATTGAGCTTCCCTGGACCTCAGCTCCTCATCTATAAAATGATGCATTTGTACTAAATGATCTCTTAGATCCCAAACAGCTCTAAAAAGATGATTATCCTTAGATCTTGTTCAAGTTTCCTCAAGAACAGGAGAAGTAATTGCTATTATTACTCCTATTTCACAGATGTGAAAATGAGGAGTTTAAGTGACTTATCCAAAGTCACACAAATTAGTTACTTTTTAATACTGAGATCTGAACCGAGGTCTTCCTGATTCCAAGTTCAGCACTCTAATCATGCTGCCTCATTGACAACATAAAGTCACAGAATTAGGATATTCATGTTTGATTAGTCTTATACCATTAATACAAACTATATTTATCAAGTAAAATTATGAAATGCTTCATGAAGGTTAATAATAAAATTTTAAAAAGAACATGGGCCATCTTGAATGTGGAATTGGGCAGATAACTTCTTCTAACTCCGCCCCCCCAAATACTGTACTGATTAGTAATATTACATAGTCTATAAGTTCCAGTTTGTAAGTAATATTATATAGCAGTCTAGTTAATTAGTAAGTTAACTTTCATTTTTTAAGCAGCTACTATATACCAATTACTCTGCTAAATTCTGAGGCTAGAAAGAAAGGCAAAAGACAGCCTGCCCTTATGGGCCTAATGGGGAGACAGCATAATATCCTAGATAGACATTCAATAGAAATTTGTAGACTTGAAAAGCATGTTTACCAAAAGTTAAGGAGTCAAAGGATAGAAACATATTTCCAAAGAAGCTATAAACAATATAAAAATACTCCAAATTACTAATAAGAGAAATGCAAATTAAGACAACTCCAAGTTTCACCTCACACCCAGAGAATTGACAATGATAACAAAAGACAGAAATAGTTAATGTTGAAGGGGCCATGGGAAGAGAAACACATCATTACATCATTGGTGAGGCTGTGAATTGGCTTAACCATTCTGGGAAACTATTTAGAATCATGCAAGCAAAGTCAGTAAATTGTTTAAACCCTTTTATTAGAGTGATCCCATCACTGGGTGGATGCCTCAGGACAGGTCCCACATAGGACAAATTATCTCCAGAAGTACCTTTGTGTAACTAAAAATGAGAAATAGAAAAGGATGTCCATCATTTATGCAACACCTGAATAAAGTGTAGTTCATGGAATAGTGTTTATTATTATGCTGTAAGACAGAGATGGGGATAGTGACTAAATGGGAACTGGACTTATTTCATTAGTAGAAGGGATTTCTGAGTGAGGAATGTAGGTTAGCTCCTACTTTGCAATTTATGGTCTTAAAAAATTACCTAGAGTCCTGAGAGGTTAAATTATTTTTTCCAGCATATTATAACCAGTGTCTATCATTGGCAGAACCTGAATCCAGGTTTTACTGACTTTGAGGTTAGCTCTATCTAGTGTGCCACATTCAAAACCATCAAAAAACCCATATTCTAGGAGATTCAGAGAAACATGGGAATATCTGTATATTGGCATCTGGTACAGGTTCAACCAGTGTAACCTCTCCATGTGGAAGATGCTGGGGAGCTCACTTCTGGGAGAATGCTAAGGCGGTACCTTGGAGATACTATAGACTTCTACCTTACTCCCCTCCTCCTACTATACAATGTAGTGACAATTGCTGCCTTGCCATTCTTCTCACAAAATACTCTGTTACCTAACTCTGTGCGTTAAAAATATATATATATTTATTTTATTATCTTCAAATATTTTTAAATATTTTAAAAAATTATTTCTTTTATTCTTAAGAAAAAAAACAAGCATTTCTATAACAGTAGAATAGAAAAAAAAGATGATTGTACATGAAAATTCAAATTTATTATGCACAATTTGCTACTCCTTTTAAATATATAATAATGTTATCATGTATCTTTCTTTTTTTCCCTTTTTTTCTCCCCCCCCATTCCCACCCTATGTTGCATTTTCCTGACATGTTGTAATGGAACCATCTCAAAGAATTCAGAGTTAGAACACCTCAAATCCAAGTATAAGTATTTATTGAGATTGATGCATCTCATGAAGCAGGCTAAGTTCCACGAGGAACCAGAAACTTCAGAGAAAGCAAGATGGATTTTATAGGGTAAATATGCAATTACATAACAGAAATTATGAATATTAAAAAAGCAGACGGGGTTTGTAAAGGGATTAGGTAATAGGGGAGGGGTCCTAGCCACAGAGAAATTACGCATGTTATTACCCACAATGCATACAGAAAACCCCATTTGGTAGGGTATGTTACGTAGATTAATGATACTTTTCACATCATAAGTTCACCTAAAGGACAGCTTTTGCTATTACTGTGCAGGTGCCTACTTAGGGAAAGTCCCTTCTATTGTTTTGGTGTCCACATCCTGCTTGGGCATCCTGGTGGTGCTGCTTTCTGATTGGCTGGCTATTGTGGTCCTGTCTGTGACTAAATAAATGCATGTGGTTGTGGTTGAGTGCATGGACACACCTACTGTTTCTGTGGGAAATATGAGGAATGGGTCTGGTGGCAGTGGCTAGCTAGAGGCAGTGGCTGGGACCCCATCATATGGACACGCCTGCTGTTTCTATGAGAAATATGAGTTCATGGACACACCTGTTGTTCTAGTGAGCAGTGAGGCATATATGAGGAAGTTAGGGTATTGAGTCAGGAGTAGGGTAAGTGGGTAGTAGGGGCAGTGGCTCTGCTGTTCAGTGTGGCCTATAAGGAAGTCAGACTGAATATTGGATCTGGAGGCAGTTTTATTCGGATTCTATTTTACATATATACATACACATATACACATATGTGCATAATATGTATGTGTATATATATGCATGTACACAAATACATATGTGTGTGTAGAAAACCATTCTATGCATTTATTCATCAGTTTTCTCTCTGGATACACATAGTTTCTTCTTTCATATGTTCTTTGTAATTACTTTGAGTAATACTACCATTTTCAGTGATAGTATGGGCTGTCCCCCATGCCTGGAATTCTGTCCAGCTCATCTCTGTCTCCTGACTTTTTTAAGATTCAGCCAAAATCCCACTCCCTGCAAGAAGTCTCTCCCAGTCCCTTTTAATGTAGGTACCTTCCCTCTGAGATTATCTCCAATTTTTTTTGTATGTTATCACCAAAAGTCTGCATATATTTTATTTTTATATTGTATTCCTGATTAAAGAGTGAAATCCTTGAGGGCAGGAAAATTTTTGCCTTCCTTTGTTTCCCCCAACAGATATCATAGTGTTTGACCCATAGTAGGTGCTTAATAAATGCTTGACATGTATAGATATTCTGTAACTGGTTCTAACCAAGTGGTAAAGAGATTTTTTAACTGGTCACAGAAGCATTCAAAAAGGTTTCTCAGCTCTGACTATTTCCTCTTTGATTCTCTTCATTTCATTTAGTGAATCATTTGCTCACATTATCTGGTGAGAGAGGGAAAGACTTAATGGCCTTCTACCTCCTCTGAGGTGATATGTCCACTAAGAAATAGCCTTTGGTCTTTAGGCTTTTTGTTTGCTCTTTTCCATTTTAGATGAAGGAAGCATAGACCTTTATCAGGAGAGTGAGCCACAGAGATCTGGGAGTTGGGATCCAGACTGGGTTTTGTAGCCAATGCAACATCAGTTAGGATGACCTTTGAGACCCAGCCCAGGGTAGCTAAAACAAATAAAAACTCATCTTGTAATGATACTGCCTTTGGAAGTGAGCTTGATGGGAAAAATGTTAGGAAGGGAGCTGAATTTTGAACTTACTCCACATAGATTCTTATGTGGCAAAAGGGAAATTATACCTCTATAATGTTTTGGAAAATGTTTATACTTTATTCTTACTCTAAATTTGAAATAAACAGTTCTTTGTAAAAGTTGATTAGTTGGTTAATTATTGCCAAGTGGTTAAAGGAAGCCGGGGTTCTGGTTATTGGCTTCTAACAATAGAAGAAATGCAGCTCGTGGAAGACACACCAACCCCTCAAGTTTCCCTAGGACCGTGATGGAGGATATCACTGGCCTGACTTTGAGAAAGAGGGCCAAAGAGTACAAGTTACATTTGCATGAACGGATGTGAAGTGAATAAAGCAGAATCAGAACAATGAATACAATGATATACAGAAAACAATAAAGGGTAATGGGACTCAGATTAATTACAAGAACTGATTGATATTGGTCATTGTCTGTTTTCAATGACCAATATCAATTGGTAGAGATGCGATATGGAGGACACTAAAGGTGCAGAATGTTTCATTTAATCTCAGGCAAAATTATGTGTCAACTATTTTCCTTTGTTATGAAATAGGATGTAGTAGGAAGGATGTTTATTGTGAAATATAAACGCAATGTAAAAAGCCAATGGCACCCGTTAAACATTTATTTTAAAAAAGTAAATGATCTCTTTGGAAAAATTAAAAGTAGTTTTTAAGTGTTTAAAGTATTTTTAAGTATTTAAAGTTTAAGTATTTAATGATATTACTTTTTTATAAATAATTTCCATTTATTACTGGCAATTAGTTGTTTCATTTTTCAGTCATATCTGACTCTTCGTGACTCACTCCATTTCAGGTTTTCTTGGCCAAGATACTGGAGTGGTTTGCCACTTCCTTCTTCAGCACATTTCATGGATAAGGAAATTGAGGCAAACAAATGACTTATCCAGGGTCAGACAATTAGCATCTGAGGCTTGATTTGAACTCAGGAGGATGAGTCTTCCCAACTTTAGGCCTAACAGTCTATCCACTGCATCACCTTGCTGCCCTAGGCATTCAGTACTACACATTTAGTTTTAAAATCAGAGAAATAAACATTTTAATGGAAATCTATTTTGTATGGTATCTTCAAAGACAATGATTTTGATGGAATACTGAAGTGGCCAAAAATACAAGTAAAGGCCTTGCGGTTCCTTCAACTATGTGAAAAATATCCATCAGCTATATCCACCATTGGCTAACTTTTGGAATTTACAAACTAGATTTCAAGATTCCTAGAGGTAGGAGGTTGTATCTCAGATGTATCTGTATGATACAAAGCAGCTAGGATATTACCCTGTATATCAGACACGCAATCAATGTTTGTGACCAACAATACAAAAAAGGCAAAAAGATTTGGATTGGAGCCTCTCTTTTAACATTTATTAGTTTTGTGAACTAGTTCAAATGATTTAGCTTCAATTTGCTTTTGTTAAGTGATTACCATATGCCAGGCATTCTGCTCTCAGCTCTTATATATAGCATAAATAGAAAGGGCAGCTAGTCAGTGCAGTGGGTAGAGTGCTGGGCCTGGAGTCAGAAAGACTCATCTTCCTGAGTTCAAATGCGACCTCAGACACTTACTGACTGTTTGATCCTGGGTAAGTCACTTAACCTTGTCTGCCTCAGTGTCCTCATTTTTGGCAAACCACTCCAGTATCTGCCAAATAGAGCCATGAAGAGTTGGACAAGACTGAAATGACTAACAACACATAAAGCCAGTACAAATATTTCCAATGTAATCAAATACAATATAGTTTGGAAAGGAGAAGATTAGCAGTTGGGGGCAGGGCAAGAAGAGGGATAACCAAAAGGTTGACACAGAAGAGAGACTTGATGAGGGACTGTTTTCTAGGCATTGGATATAGGCAGCAGAAAGATATAGAGACAGGAGAGGTGGTACCATACATGAGGAATAGACAGAAGGCTAGTACGGCTGGATTGCAGAGTGTAGGAAGAGGAATAATATCCAGAGAAGCTGGAAATATAGACTGGGGCCAGGGTGTATAGGACTTAAAAAGCTAAACAGAAGTGTTTCCATTTTATCATAGAAGCGAGTAGAAGTCACTGGATTAGTTGCATGGGTAGATCTGAGGTTAAGAAAAATCAGTTTGGCAGAAGTAAAGAGCATGTACTGCAGTGGTGAGGGCAGGAAAGTCAATTTGGAATGATACAGGAGAGAGAATACAATGGTCTGAATTAAGTTGGTAGTGGAGTGGGTAGACACAAGAGGTCAGATGCAAAAGACGTTGTGGAGAAAGAAAGGACAGGATTTGGCCATTTGGATCATACATGTGGGGTGAGAGAGAGAATGAGGGGCTCAGGATTATACCAAGATTTCTAACCCGGAGAACTGGCAGGATGGTGGTGTCTTCAAGAGAAATAGGGAAATTTGGAAGAGAGGAGGATTTTGGGAGGAGGGAAAAAAATTTCAGTTTTGGACACATGTAGTTTGAGATGTTTCTAGAATATCCAGGATAAAATAGACAAAAGGAAAGTGGTTATATGGGACAGAAGCTCATCGGGAAGGCCAGGACAATGTACATACATATGTACATACATACATATACATATACATGTACTTACATACATATATAATTTGTTGCTGTTCATATGTTTCTAACTCTTCATGACCCCTGCTTGGTTTGCCATTTCTTTCTCCAGTTCATTTTACAGATGAGGAAACTGAGGCAATCAGGGTAAAATGACTTGCCCAGGGTCCCACAGCTGGTAAGTGTCTGAGGCCAGATTTGGACTCAGGAAGATGAGTCTTACTGACTTCAGGCCTGGTACTTAATCCATTTTGCTATCCAGCTGCCCCACACACATATTTATATATATATATAAAACTGAGCTATTTTTATAGAGATCGCAGTTAAACTCATGGAAATTGATGAGATTACTGATAAAGTATATACAGAGAGAATTAAAGAGAGACTAGAGTGTCGCCTTGGGGAAGATCCTCAATTTGGGAATAAATGAGGTGGACCAAGGGATCATACAGGTAGGAAGAGTACAAGGAACATATTCTTGTAAAAACTGAGGGACAAGAGAGGATACCATAGGTGATTATGGTCAACACTGTCAAATGTCCCATAGGGATAGAACCCAAGGTAGTAGCCACTCTCTGTGGGCCAGGTCCATGGGGGTGTGATTCAAGGCAGTAGCCTAGAGTGGGTAGCTTCTAGAGCTACATGAGAAATTGAAGGATTTAGAAAGTCCATTGGTCCCATGAATGTTCTATACCCACTGCTAACCTTCTATTTTAAAATAAAACTTTTGTTTTACAGTATATTTTATTTTCTAATTTTTGTTTATAACACATACTCAAACTGATGAAATGATGTCACTCCCTCCCAGATGACAGTTATTTTTAAAGCACTGTCAGCAACAAGTGCTGCACTCAAAATTTTGAAAACCCAAAACAGATGGATAAACTATAGACCAAGATATCATTAAGACCTATCATATACTTAATCTTAGAGGTAGAAGAGATCAGAGGTTGTATATTCCAGCCTCTTTATTTCATAAGTGAGGAAGCTTAGACCCGAGAGGTAAAGGGACTTGCTTTGGGATCACAGAGCGCTTTAGTGACACAGTGGAACCTCAAACAAGGTCTCTTGCCTCCTAGTCTAGTGCTTTTTCCACTATACTCTTGCTTGCCTGTTCATTTCCATCAGAATTACTAGCTTTCCAGAGTGCGTGATACTGCTCGCTGGAGAGGGTGCTGGAACCATCTGGGGGAGGGCAGTAGTAGCCTCAGGTGTAATTCGGGGTTGTTGAATAAAAATAAGAAGGTGGTGGAAGCAAAAGGAAAGAAGAGAATTTTGAAAAACCACCGATACGTGTTTCATCTGTTTTGTAACAGAGTTAAAGTCATAGTGATTATATTATTTTTCCAAATAAACACATAAAATACAAATTATAGCCAACCATTGGTCAAGTCCACCATCAGGTCTTAACAAGCAAGTGTTGGCAGGCTAGCATGTTGTACAGTGTTGGGAAGTCCAGTATGCATTAGGAGGAATATGTGCATGTAATGACTTGGTTACATGATGCAATATTGCATCATCAAAATTTCAATGCAGGAAAAATCCAAAAATTTACAATAAATTATTAAATTTAAGATGCGTCATTTAAAAATATTTTAATTGTTTTGAAATGATGCAAATTTCAAAAACAAACATTAAAGAGTTAAAGAAGTAGATTTTCAGGGGGTAGGTGCTGAGTAATTTTTTTTGAAAAGGGGGTAGTAGGCCAAATAAGTTTGGGAACCTCTGTATCAGATAATGGTTAATAAATATAATATCAGAGAGGCTTCTAGTGTCTTTGGCAGTACAATAATCTATAATTGTGACTAGTTATGTTAGGTTAGCAAGTGGAAAGACAGCAATTGCCAAGGAGGGTTTGGAGAAAAGGATTGGAGTGGAGTGGAGTGGCAGCTCTGAGTACTCTCCTACAGGTGCTGGGGGTGGAGAGATGGATGGGTAGAGGAGTGTGGAATGGTGGGGGAAGCAATAACCAAAGAGGAAGGGTAAGTATGCAGGGAAGATTGGCAGGAAGGTTGGGGGGAAGGATTTCCTGAAACACCTGCTCCTGTTGGGTCTTCTGGATGAGATTTAAGCTGGTGAGTGGGGAAGGAGGAGGGCACCCCATGAAGCTTACTCCTTCTGGGCCCTCAGGATGAGATCAGATCTAAGAAGGAACTTAGAAAGCATTTCTAGGGATTATTAAGTCTTGGATGAAAAACTGAAGACAGGTGTTGTTTTCATCACGACTGCCAACTGAAATACAGGCTTTAGGAGAGAAATATGGATTTGGCAAGTAAATAACTGGATAATAAAATAAATTTGAAGAATGTGAATTGTATTTCTGGACCTGGGCTTTATATATAGGAACATACATATAACACTGGTTGTTGTGAGTGCTGCTGTGAAGGGTATAGTTGGCCAATGGATACTCATTACTGTTCTCTTTTCCCTATCTTCCTTGTTGCTGGAGGCTTGATCAACCACACTTTGTTATATCAATTGCCTCATTTTTTTCAATATAAGGGCAATATAATAGCCTCTCAGTTCTACTTGGTCTCCTGCTTTGTGGAGTAATAGTTAGGAGTAATAGCCACAATACTCAGACCCCCTAGTTAGGAAAGTTACTAACGTTGAGAAGTTTGACTCTTTGGCCCAACTTGAATTTTTTATTTCTAGTTAACCTCTGGCCTCTTTGGAATGTTATGAAATTTAGATAACTGGAAATTTGGGGGTAAAGAAATGAGCAGAGTATGTTAGAGTATCTATTAATGCTCAGGCATTGTCTCGCAGGAGAGAAAGCTGGAAAAAGAACAGACCTTTTCTTCACCTTTCCTTCAGTTCTTGAAGATGTGGGTATAATGCAGGGCCTCAGTCAGTCTTCTGCTCTATTACAACTCTGGTGGGGCCAGGTCCTTCTGGATCTCTCTCTACTGTGACACAGATCAGCCCCACTTTTTATTTCATCCTTTGTTTCTTGCCCCTGTGCCCAGTTCTCTCAGGTTCAACTCATTATTGGGTGAGGCTAAGGAAATTTACTCCCTCTCTTGATCTGACCACCCTCCTAGTTCTTAGGTTCTGGCCCCTCCTTTTCAGAAGTAAACTTGAGAAAGCTGTCTGCAATCAGCACCTCTACTTTCCTCACACTCTTTTCTAAACCCTTTCTGGTTGGGCTTCTGACCTCATTCAGCTAAACTGCTCTCTCCAAGGTTACCTTCTAATTGTCTAATTCTTCTAATTCTATCTTCTAATTGTCAGGTCTAATGGCCTCTTCTTAATCCTTATCTTCTTGTCCTTTTTGCAATCTTTGACACCGTCAGCTGCCTAATCTTGGGTCCTGTCTCCCCTGATTTTTTATGATCTTGCTCTCTCGGTCCTAATCCTGACTCTGTGACTCCTCTTTCTTCCTGTCTTTTTCCGGATTATCCCCTCGTTCATGGCCACACACCAGGCTTTGTTCTGGGCCCTCTCAATTCTCTCCCTATACAATTTCACTTGGTGATCTCATCAACTGTCAGGGATTCAGTTATCATTTCTGGGTACATGATTCTCAGATCTATTTATTCAGCCCTAGCTTCTCTGACGTCAACTGCCAATCAAATATCTCCAGCTCAATGTTTCATAAACACCTCAAACTCAACATGTCTAAAATAGAATCCAATATTTTCCCCTGAAATCTCCCTCTCTTCCCAATTCAGCTGAGGGTACCATCCTCTCAATCATTCAAGCTATCACCCTGAGTGTCATCCTAGGCTCTTCTCTCACTCTCACTCCATATAGACAACCTGTTGTCAAGTGTTATCATTTCATCCTTCACAGAATCTTATTTATATACCACCCAGGTGCAGTTCTCAATACCTCATTCCTGAGCCACTCCAATTGCCTTCTGGTTGGTCTACTCCTCTCAAATCTCTACACCAGTCCATATGATCTTAAAGTGTAGCTCTCACCATGTCACTTCTCCATTCAATTAACTCTGGGGGCTTCCTATCACCAGGATCTAATACTGAGCTCCTGTTTGGCTTTTAATGTCCTTCACAGCCTAAAGAGGGTTTCTTAAACCTTTCTCCACTCGAGACCCCTTTTCTCATTTTGGCAGCTCTCATTGGCGTTGTGTGGCATGACAGTGCAAAGTGCACCTGCTTTGTGTTCAGAACCAAGGCTGCAGTGAAGTTGCCCAATGCAATGGGAACAAGTGCTTCCAGAAATACCTCAGATTCATTATGCATTTGATTTTGAATTAATTTTTGGTTGTTGCATGTTCAGAAACCTTTTACTGTTGCCAAATTTTTCACAACCCCATATGGGATCATGACACACCATTTAAGAAGCACTGGAGACCCTTCCTACCTTCCCAGTCTTAGTACATTATACTTTCTCCCATACACTCTATAATCCAATAATGCACACTTTGCTCTTTCTCTCACAAAATACTCCATCCTCTGACTTAGTGCCTTTTCACTATCTGTGCCCAACACCTTGAATGCTTTCCTTTCTTACCTCCCCTTTCTGGTGTCCCTGGCTTCCTTCAGTACTCAGCTCAGACCTCACCTTCTGCAAGAGGTTTTTCCCAGTCTGCCCACAATTCCCAACTTCTATCTAGAGCCTTCCTTCTGAGATTACTTCCCATTTACACTGTATCTCTCTTGTACATACATTTCCATTTGAATATTGTCTCTCTTACTCTAGGGCTAGAACCTTCTAGTATAATGTGAATTCCTTGAGTGCAGAATCTTTATCACCAGTGCTTAACACAGGGCCTGGAGCATTGTTAGCCGTTAATAAATGCTTTCTGATTGATAGACATCCTTTGAATTCCAAGTTTGGATTTTTTGTAACTAAAGCATACTTTCTAATCTTTTGGGTTTTTTGCTTTTTTTTTTTTTTTGGAAGGCAATTGGGGTTAAGTGACTTGCCCAGTCACATGGCTAGTAAGTCCTTTCCAAAATGTATTATTTTTCTGTTTTGTCACATTAGCCAATCTGATAGGTGTGATGTGGTACCTGAGTTGTTTTGATTTATACCTCTCTAATCAATAGTGATTTAGAGCATTTTTATATAACTATAGATAGCTTTAATTTCTTCATCTAAAAACTGCCTGTTTATATCCTTTGACCATTTATCAATTGGGGAATGACTTGTATTCTTGTAAATTTGACTCAGTTCTCTATATGTTTTAGAAATCAGGCCTTTATCAGAGATAATAGCTGTAAAAACCCTTTCCCAGTTTTCTGCTTTCCTCCTAATCTTGGTTGCATTGGCTTTGTTTGTGCAAAAACTTTTCAATTTAATGTAATCACAATTATCCATTTTGCATTTCATAATTTTCTCTATCTCTTATTTGGTCATAAGTTCTTCCATTCTCCATAAACCTGACAGATAAGCTATTCCTTGTTCTCTTAAATTGTTTATAGTATCAGCCTTTACACATGGCTTGTACATGTATAAGATCTTGTACAGATCATGTACCCATTTGGACTTTATTTTGGTATACAGTGTCAGAAGTTGGTCTACGCCCCGTTTCTGCCATACTATCTTCCAGTTTTCCCAGCTATTTTTGCCAGTGAATTCTTATTCCAGATGCTGGGGTCTTTGAGTTTATCAAACAATAGATTATTATAATCATTGACTACTGTATCTTGTGTACTTAACCTATTCCACTGATCTACCCCTCTATTTCTTAGCCAGTACCAAGTTTTGATGATTGTTGTTTTATAATACAGTTTGAGATCTGGTATGGCTAGGCCACCTTCCTTAGCATTTCTTTTCATTAGTTCCCTAGATATTCTGGACCTTTAGTTCTTCTGGATGAATTTTGTTATTATATTTTCTAGCTCTATAAAATAATTTTTGGTAGTTTGATTGGTATGTCACTGAATAAGTAAATTAATTTAGGTAAAATTGTCATTTTTATTATATTACCTTTGCCCACCCACAAATAACTGATGTTTTTCCAGTTATTTAGATCTGGCTTTATTTGTCTGAAAAGTGTTTTGTAATTGTGTTCATATAGTTCCTGGGTTTTCCATATGAGTCTTTTAAAAGTTTCTCTATATTCTTCACATTTCTCATTTCTTATAATGTGATAATACTCCATTGCATTCATATATCACAGTGATTTCAGCCATTTCTAAAAAATATGGACACATATACAGATTTCAGTGTTTTCCTACCTCAAGGTGCTGCTATAAGTATTTTTGCAGGTATGGGGGCTTTTATCTATCTTTCATTTCTCTGGAGTGTATTCCCAGTATCGTAACTAGGTCAAAGGGTATGAACCAGTTAATGATTACTCTATTACAAGTTCCAATTTTTTTTATCCAGACCATTCAGACCATTCATGTCTCCAAAGGTGTTCTGCTCTCACAATATCTCCAAGGTTTACAATTTTATCTTCATATATAAAGTGCTTTGCTGACCTTCAAGTGTTACATACATTTTAGCTATTACTTTTCTTTTTGCCAATCTCATGTGTATAAAGCTACTCATGAGATACTATTTATTTTTATTTCTCTTATTCATGATTTGGAGCATTCTTTCATACATTTGTTGATAGTCTACACTTCTTTTTTGGGAAACTACAATATTTGACCAGTTCCTTACTATGGAGTAGCTAGGCTTGTGTTCTTATGCCATTGTCCCAAAGATCTTGGATAGCAGACTTTTTTCAGAGATATTTGATGTGAATTTTTTCCCCAATTTTTTTCCCTTATCCTAGCTTCAATGATTTTGTCCATGCCAAAGTTATCTAATTTTATACAATCAAAATATTCTATTTTACCTTATGTGATCACTATTATTTAAGTATATTCTCCCTATAGTTGTGAAAGTATATACTTCTTTCTATCCTGCCATTATGTTATGATGTGACCTTTTATACTGAAACTTTATATAGATTTGGAGCTTATTGCAGTATATGTTACACACTACTTGTTTAAATGTAATTTTTGCTAACCTTCAATTTTTTTTCCCCTAGAAATGTATGTCAAGTAGAAAGTCTTTGCTTCAGTAATTTGAATTCCTAAATTTATCAAATATTACACCAGTAGGTCTGATTGCTTCTGGGCTTTGCTGGATCCACTGATCAATGTTTCTAATTTCAATTCAGCACCAGTGTTTTGATAATTACCACTTGAAAATAATAGTGTGAAATCTGGTAATGCTTCTCTCATTTATTCCTTTTTCTTATTATTTCCCTTGAGATTTTTGACCTTGTTAGTCTAGAAGAATTTTATGCTTTCAGAAATACAAATGAGGTGTTGGGGGGAGGAGAAGGACTGCTTTAGCTGTAGTGTGTAAATTTTGGAATGTTGTCTCATTGTTATAATTTTATTTAACACATTTATTTTATGTTTCTGTGATCTGTTCCCTGGCCCATTCATTTTACTTATCTTTATCTATTTTCCATTCAGATCTGCATTGTTTTTTCTCATCTATCCTTCATTGATTATGTTGGTAAAGGATGTGTTTATTTCGGCCTTTTGACATTTATTTCTTTTTTTTTTTTACAATTCTTTGAATTTTCTTTTTTTTTTCTTTTATTTTTTATTATTATTTTTAATTAAACAAATGCTATATTAACTTCTGGTTTACATCATTCATTTCCACCAGATTATGAGTTACATTTTTCCCCCATTTTTTCCCTACCCACCACCCCAGAATAACAGTCCCACTAGATATCCCCTCATCCAATTTGCTCTCTCCCATATCTTCTCCCATACCCCCTTCGACTTTGCCATTAGGGCAAGGTGAATCTCTGAGCCCCACTGCCTGGACATCTTATGAAACATTTAATTTTAAAACTTCGATTTTCAGATCCATTCCCTTTCTCCCTTGTCACCCACTCCCTCTGAGAAGATAAGCAATTCAGTGTGTGTTGTACATGTATATCTATGCAAAACATTACCATAGTAGATATATTGTAAAAGACTGCTTATATTTCCCTCCCACCTGTCTCACCTCCCACCTGGTCCATTCCCTACTTTGATCCTGTCCCTCTTTGATAGTGGGTACTTCTAACCTCCCCTCTCCCCAGAATGCCCTCCCCTCCATCATCCCCCTCTCATCCCCCTTTCCCCTACTCAGGAGAGTGAGTGAGGGTAAGATATTCCATTTAGTATGTATGTGATTCTCTCCTTGAGCCAACTTCAATGAGAATATGCTTTTGCATTTTTGCCTTCCTGTTCTTCCCCTCCCCTGAAACTACTTCCCCTTGCCTCTTCTACATGAGATAGTTTGCCCTACCCTGTCTCTCTCCATCTCCTCTTGCCACTTTCCTCTCTCACCTCTTGACTTCACCCCTTAAGAATCATCCCTTCCTTGGGGCGGCAAGGTGGCGCAGCGAGCAGAGAGCCAGCTCTGGAGCCAGAAGGACCCGAGCTCGGATCCAGCCCCAGACACCCAACACACAAACAACCCAGCCATGTGAACCTGGGCAAGTCACCCAACCCCAATTGCCCTCTAAAAAAAAGCATCCCTTCCCATCAAATTCAACCTGTGCCCTCTATCCATATATAACTGTGAACATATGCCATGTACCCTTTTTCAATTATTTTCATAATGAGAAAGGTTTCATCAAACACAGTTATTGTTTTTCCATGTAGGACTGTAAATAGTCCAACTTTGATAAGTTCTTTTTGATTTCTTTTCTTTGACTACCTTCTCAAGCATCTCTTGCTTCTTGTGTCTGAATGTCAAATTTTCTATTCAACTCTGGTTTTTTCATCAAGAATGCTTGAAAGTCCTCTATTCCACTGAATGACCATATTTACCCCTGAAACAAGATACTCAGTTTTGCTGGGTAGGTGACCCTTGGGTTCAGTCCCAGCTCTTTTGCCCTCTGGAATATCATATTCCATACCCTTCTATCCCTCAATGTAGAAGCTGCCAGGTCCTGGGCTTTTCTGATTGTGTTTCCACAATATTGAAATTGTTTCTTCCTGGCTGCTTGGAGTATTTTCTCCTTGATCTGGGGATTCTGGAACCTGGCTATAATATTCCTGGGAGTTCTCTTTTGGGGATCTTTTTCAGGAGGTGATCTGTGGATTCTTTCAACCTCTATTTTGCCCTCTGGGTCTAAAACATCAGGGCAATTTTCCTTGAGAATTTCTTGAAGGGTGATTTCTAGGTTCTTTCTTTGATCATGGCTTTCAGGTAGTCCAATAAATTTTAAATTATCTCTCCTGGATCTATTTTCCAGGTCAGTGGTTTTTCCCATGAGATATTTCACATTGCCTTCTATTCTTTCATTTGTTTGGATCTGTTTAATAGTATCTTGATTTCTCATAAAGTCACTAGCTTCCATTTGCTCCAGTCTAACTCTGAAGGAATGAATCTCCTCAGTGAGCTTTTGAGATTCTTTTTCCATCTGGCAAATTTGACTTTTTAAGGCATTCTTCTCATCATTGCCTTTCTGAGCCTCTTTTGCCATTTGAGTTAGTCTATTTTTTAAGGTGTTATTTTCCTCAGTCAGGCTGTTGACTGTCATTTCATACTTTTCTTGCATCTTTTTCATTTCTCTTCCCAAATTTCCCCCCATTTCTCTTATCTGCTTCTTAAGGTCCTCTATGGCCTGTAATCAGCTTGTATTTTCATTTGGGGCTTTTGGGGCAGGAGTTCTGACCTCACAGTCCTCCTCCATGCTTTGAGCCTCTTTGCCCCTAAAATAGGAGTCCAATGTTGAACTTTTCTGTTTATTTTGTTTCATTTGCCTAGGCATATTGCCACTTAATTACTCGATTTTTGGGCTTGTTGCCACAGTAGGACTCTGCCACCAGACAGGGGAGCTTCTGCCCAAACGTGGGATCTTCACAACTTCCGCCAGTTGGGTGGCCTCTGTAAAGCCTCCACCCACTCTGGCAAGTTGGATACCCACCCCAAACTTCCTCCCCAGACCACAATCCAGATCCAGGCAGTTTAAAGCAAAAGTGATTAACCCCTAGACTGATTGCTGGATCTTCCTACAGTTCGCAGACCAGGAGCTAGAGCCACTACTGATGCTACAAAATGGCTTCTGTGCAGCTGTTTCTTCAGCAGCTTTTTGCCCCCAGGGGAGGAAGCCACGTGTTCCCCAAATACTGGTCCCAAAGTGCATAAGGCACTAACCTCTCACTTTGTCCTAGGCATATCTGTACTGATAATTCTGGAATCGCCACAATTGCTGGTGTTCTGGGGTTCTACCAGCTGGCTGAAGGCCCGGTCGCCCTGGGGCTAAAACCACGGACCTGGGCTTGGCTCTGCGGGCTGCGCTGTTGGTTCCCAGCCAGCTGTGCTGCCTGCTCTCAGAGCGCTGCGCTGGCCATTCCCTGTAGGGCTGCTGGGCTGTCCTCAGCAGGAGGGTAGCTTCTCTGTGCTGTTCTGTGGGTGCCGTGGCTCCAGAAGTTGTTCGGAGCTCCCTTTCACATTGTTTGAAATTTGTGTGGGGCAGAGCACATTGGAAATGCTGTTTCTACTCCGCCATCTTGGCTCCGCCCCCGACATGTATTTCTTTAAGCCCTCACACATTATCAACGCATAAAGTCATAGTGTGTTTCTGAGAAATGTTTATTTTTTTAATATTCCCATTCAGAAATTGCAATAGGTGTTTTAAATGTAATTTAAACAATCTATTCAGTTATTTTCTTGTTTTACTTTTCTGTTAGATTTATTTGACTTTAAGATAATAGATTTAGAACTAAACAAACATTATTTTAGAAGCCAACCTGTTCAACCTAATTTTACAGATGAGGAAATTGAGGCATAGAGAAGTTAGACATACCCATGATCACAGAGGTAATGTCAGATGTAGGATTTGAGCCCAGACTTTCCTGCCTCCAAATAGGGCACTCTACCCACCATGAGACACAGTTCTCAAGATTATTATTATTGACAGTGTCTTTTTAAGGTTTAGCTAATTTCTCCTTTCAGCTATGCCATTAGGGAGACAGATTAATAGACAGACAGATAGAGATAGTTCTAGTGACCTGAAATGAAAGTTAGAAGAATAGTAGGGAATTTGAATTAATCTCTCTCACCTGGTGAAAGGAACAAGTCAAGGAGGCACAGCAGCTACACCCAGGGCCCCACCAGCAACAGCCCTAAGTCTCTGGGCATTCTAAAGCCCACTCCTTTAGGTTAACCCCAGAGTCGAGCTTTCCCACACAAGGAGTGGTGCCCTCTTTCTCCTTCCTGCCCAAATTGACCACCCCCACAACCAGGGTATGCTACTGTGGGGAGATGAGAAAAGGAGAGGAGAAAATGAGGTCAGAAGTCAACTAGTGTCTACACTTGATAAGCCCAATTTTCTGTCAATAATTTTTGTATGTGATTTGGAAATGCAATTAATGTTATCTCATGGTTTGTATTATCATTGTATTTCTACACTATATATTGTAAAACTTGAGTGACCATTGTGAGCTAGAGGAGGTGTTAGACAAAGCAACTTTTGGTCTGAATTTAGTTGAAACTAAGACAGTGGAAAAATTTGTTTAAAACCAGGTATGTTATTTTGTTAAGTCCTGCTAATCCTGTCTTAAAGCTAAAACAAGCTGGCTCTTACTTATGAAAATTGTAAGATTGCTAAATAAGTTATTTGGGGTTATTGTTATAATGTTAAAACTTAAAGCTGATCCCCCAGCAGCTCTAAGGGCAGACAGGGTAGACATTCTTTACTCCCCTCCCTTAGGATGAAAGCCAAGACTGCCTCCAATGTAGGGCTATAGGGGGTGACCAGAGGCCACATGTGCCAGCTACCATATAATGGGGTCCTAAGAATAAAATATGGGAAGACATCCTGGCAAGGAAAAAGAAAAATCAGTATTGAAAATAGGGGACTTGTCTCACATAAAGTATGTGGTTTTCATCAGTCCAGAAGAAGAGTATCATAGGGTGGACAAGCAGATCATTCCATTTTGGGGAGTCCCTATTGATTTATCTTTATTTGTAAACTTGCCAGATCCCCTAGAAACCATCTTGTAGACCAGGTCATCAACCCCAGTAGTAAACTAAAAGCTTGTTTGGGTTATGGAGTTCCTAAACAATAAACTTAGCTTACTGAGTAATGAAATCTCATATATATATGTCATAGTAAATTTTTATTGCTTATTGCAACTCCATACAAATAAGTACTTGTATCAAGCCCTAAGCTGTGATTGGCGAGACTTGCCATTTGAGGTAAAAGCCATTGGGACTGCAACTATTTTTATTTTGAGTTATAATTTAGATATAGTTGTCTGTATTAAATCAGGTTCTGAGGGAAATGCCACAAGCTACTCAGAAGGAATGTAATCCTGCTACAGGTGAAAGATTGCTTTTGGGAAAAGCTGAGAAGACAATTTTAGTCTCCATCTAAAATGAGACCTGGATCAGTTTCTACACTGTCCTCCTTTGAAAAGGAATGTTCTTCACCTGGCTGTTCCTGAGTCTGGCTATGAGATGGAATTAAAGTGACTCTTATCTGAATTCAAACAGAGCTAAGGGTGTTTTATCCTGTTATATCTAGCATGTCCCTGCTTTTTTCCTTTTATGACAAGTTTCTCTAATTAGAGCAAGTGGTCAGTAAAAGAGAATATTAGCACAATGCAGGTATATGAAATTTTGCTGTTCTCAATCTGAATGTGTAGTCATTCCATATTCCAAATAACCGAGTGAATTAATATACGGGCTTGTTATTTGCCTACCTGCATAGTCAAGTGAAAGGTTAAATACTTGGAATAGAACATTTTTGGTTGATATGGGAACAAAAACACAAAGGGAAAAGAAGCCTATGAAACAAAGTTACAAACACAAGTTAATCATTGTCCCATATACTAAGTCTAGAATACATCTGAGCTACTAAAGTGTGTGTTAGATCTGAGCCATTCAGCCTAAAATTATATTCCTTTCTACAGCCTAAATAGCTTAGTAAAAAGGCACTCGACCTAGTTAACTGCCTGTAACTAGATATATCTGTCTCTTTCCTTCTATCTTGGACCGTGCATATTGAACTTGCCTGGCAGATTTGTTTCTCTCAGATTACAGGCAAGCAATGGATACCTATCATCCTCTGAATGTGATCTATTCTTGGTTTCAGTCAACTTTCTCCTCAGGACCTACTGAGACAGGGAAAGTCTACTCCCATTTTCAGCCTGAAGAAATTATGGAAGCTGAGACCTTTATCCCTTCTCCCAAATGAATTTGGGTCCCAACTCCTTGATGGGGGAATGATGGAATCCTAATGAAGTTGCCCCAGCCCCAATATTCAAACCTTCCTCCCCTGTCTGGCCCTTTTCCCAGAACCTCCTCCCACCAAGCCCGTTCCACACTTGGATGCTTCCTTCGCTAAACAAAAAAAAAAAAAAACAAAAAACGGGGGGGAGGGGAGAGGACCAGTCGGACTGGTGGACCTTCCCAGATGGAAGAATTTCCAGAAGCAGTGGGGAAAGAGTGGGTCAGGCATCCAGAAAAATGAGCTTACTCCTGAGAGACAGGTACTTCATTCACAACCTTAAGGAGTTTCTGTCCAAGCTTGTCCCGGAAAACCAGGAGTCCTGAGTCACCCTTCTGCCACTGGCCTTGATCAGAAGCAGGTGCACTCCCAATAAATTAGGACTGACCCCATTTGAAATTATCTTTAGTAGACCACCACCTATTCTTCCCCTAATCTGAAATCTTCCCCTAATGCTGAAATCACTAACTCTTCCCTCATCAAGTTCCTACAGGGCCTGCAGGTGACTCAGAAAAGACTCCTATCTTCAGTTGGCACTGCCGTCCCAGTCCCAAGCTCAGCCTTAGCACACCTGTTTCAACCTGGAGATCCTGTGCTGGTAGAGAAATTTATCACTACAGGTCTGGAGCCAAGGTAGAAGGGGCTACATGTTGTAATCCTCATTACACCCACTGCTGTCAAAGTGGCCTTTCTCCCCATTTGGCTCCATTATACCAGAGCGAAGCCTGCTGTCATCTCAGAATGGAAAGCCAAAGTACATGAGGACCCCCTAAAGCTAAGACTTATCTGACCCTCTTCTTGATCTTCCTTTTACCTCCTTGCATGGTCCCCTACAATCCCCATGTCCCCAGACCAAGCTATACCTAGGTGGTGACCACAGGAAACAGACAATCCTGGACTTTGCAGAATCCCAAATATATATGTCTCCCCCTCACCTCCCTTTTCCCCCAAACTGGCCTATTTGGGGGCCCACCAGTAGATGCAGGCTACCTGCTCTGCTCAGATATAGGATGCTCAACCCTGTGTGCCTGCGCTTGTGTCACAGCTTACTGCCTCCCCTCTTCTAACCTCACTGCCTCCGCACGCTACATCACGATCTCATCATCCAAAACCCCTCCAACCCTGCCTGGGGAGGCCTAGTCTCTCGGGTCCTGGGATTCATCATCCCTGCCTGGGGGGTCCTGGTCACTCTGGACGAGGAGGAGGATAAGGTGCATGTGGGAAAGACAGTGGTCTTGACTGTAACCAAGAAGCCTCCTGTGCCCTTACCAGATCCTCACTCCATTGGTCCCATAGGGAACTTAGCCGTCCCTGCCCCAATAGGGAACCTAGCTGTCTATAGCACAATACAAATTGTCACTACGTGGGCCTCAGTCAAACTATATGCTCCCCCATCTTTGAAGATTCAGGAATCCTGCACTTATCAGGTCCCCTTACTTATCATCCTGTAGGCTGTTCATAAAACACTTAACAGTTCTAACCACATGTTGGGCAGAAATTGCTGGATCTGTGTTGAACCCGCACTAAATGCCTCCATCACCCCTACTTCCAACACAGAGAATTGCAAGTGGGACCACCCAAGGCTTACCCACAGGGATGTGCAAGGAATAGGCCTCTGCCTCACATCATCCAGCACCCCTTTATCCAGCTCTCAATATGGCTCAATTTGTGAACAAACCCACCAGATTCAGGCCTCCAGTTCAGACTACTTCCTTGCCCCTCCCGGAGCCTGGTGGGTGTCCCACAATGACCTTACTCCATGTGTCTCTGCTATAGTGTTCCTCAGGCAACAACAATACCCTGAGGGCCCCCTGTGTATCCTAGTGGTAATTCCCCAGGTTTCCCTCCTCCCAGGTGAAGAAGGTTCGTGCTACTTTTCCCCCAGAGGGCAACCAAGCTACTACCAAAGACAGGCAATATGGTTCCTCATCCCCACCTTAGTGGGCTTGCGGCTTGTGGGTTCTACCACAGCCAGGGCAGCAGCCTTGGTTAAGGGGGAGGCCAATTATCAGGCCTTGAGTACACAGGTAAATATCGACCTCTCCCACATAGAGCTGTCCATCTCAGGCCTGGAAAAACAAGTGAACTCCTTGGTAGAGGTGGTTATTCAGAACCACAGAGGCCTTGACCTTTTTTCTTAAACAAGGTGGCCCATGTTCAGCCCTTGGTGAGGCTTGTTGCTTCTGTGCCAACAACTCTGGAGTGGTGTGGGAGAGCCTGAGATTGGTATGCAAGAATATTGCAAATAGAGGGAGATGGAAAAGTCTGAGAACTGGCATCAGTCCCTGTTTCGAATGTCCCCTTGGCTCACTACCCTGGTGTCAGCCTTGGTTGGCCCCTTCCTCCTCCTGACTATAGCCCTGATTGTAGGACTCTGCCTCATTAATCATTTTCTACAATTTGTTAAGTCCTGTATTAACTCTGTTAAATTGCTAATTGCTAGGGATCCCTGCTACTGGCCCTTGGGAACAGAACTGGCTGACCTGTATGATGTGGCCCCAACTGTGTCAAGGGTTTGACACCCCAACATAAGAAGTGGGGAATGTTGTACATGGCCCCATTCTGGTTCCCCTGATCCCTTTCCCCTCCCCTAACCAGCTATCTTTCTATCCTTCATAGAAGTAAGCGAACTGCCAGGAAAACCCAGGGACATATATACATGTTTATACACACACACACACACACACACACACACACACACTCATATGTGTGTGTGTGTGTGTGTATATATATATATATGTATATATGTATACATATACACACACACACACATTCCCCCCCCTCTAGAATTCAACTAAATATATAGAGTCACATTCCTCAAACTCCTTGCTTTATTTTCCCTCTATGTATTCTACATTCCCTTACTATACGCAGATTATATGTAGACTATAGAGGTATGGTAGTGAGGATACTTGAGACCTGACCAGGCCTGACCTCTTCTAAAGTCAGAGCTGTGTGCCATACCCCCACCTCTCTAGTTCCCTCTGGCCATTGTCCTAGTTCCAGGAAGGCCAGGGTTTCAATAAAGCAAGATAAGGGGGAACTTCGCCACAGCTGTTGATTATCTTCCAATAACTTTGATGGGAGCAAAACAAGATAACATTATATCCCCTTGTACATGCCCTTCTCTGAAGTATGTTTTCCTGGGGTCTCAACTATTCTCTTTCTCACAGTGGGAAGTGGGCCTTCAAAGCACAACTCCTCATGTGTTCTCTCTAAGTGTCCAAATTTAGTACAAATTTTGTGCCTCTCATCCCAGTGGATTGCTCTATAATACTCTTAGTGTTCCCTCCCCTCAACTTTGTTTTTGTTCGGTCATTTCAATTGTGTCCAAGTCTTCATGACCCTATTTGGGGTTTTCTTGGCAAAGATACTGCAGTGGTTTGCTATTTCCTTCTCCAGCTTATTTTACAGAGTAGGAAACTGAGGCAAACAGGGGTAAGTGACTTGCCCAGGGTCACAAGTACCTAAGGCCAGATTTAAACTCAGTAAGATGGGTCTTCCTGACTTCAGGCCTACTGTACAGTCACCTAGCTCCTCTCAGCCACTGGTAACCAACTCCCTTTTCTCCGTCTTTTCAAAAGGGGGAAGGAACTACACATTTATGTTGTGCCTGTTATGCTAAGCACATTACAAATATATCATTTGATCCTAACAACCTTGTGAGGTAGGTGCTATTATGATCACCACATTACATTTGAGAAAACTGAGGAAAGCAGAGGTTATTTATTTACCAAAGGTCACTTTGGTACTCACTTGTCCTCTATTGTATGTCCTCAGGCAGCTCTCAGCCAGCTAGGCAATACGATGGATAGAGCACATTCCCTAGAGTCAGGAAGACATGTTCAAATCTGGCCTCAAGACACTTTACTAGCTCTATGACTTGGAACAAGTCTTAAACTTTTTTTGCCTTAATTTCCTCATCTTTAAAATGGGAGTATAATAGTACCTACGTCACACTGTCATTGTGAGGCTCATGTGAGGTAAAGCACTTTACATAGTATCCAGCACATAGTAGATACCATATAAATGCTAGTTCTTACTACTGATTAATTTTCTTGGTATGTGAATGGCTTTCTTTGCTGCCTAGAATAGTTAACTATGCAGGTCTTGAATTTGACTATGACATTTCTTGAATTTAATTTGGAGCTTCATGTGAACTGGTGTTCTGAGGATTATTATTAATATTATTGCAATGTTGCTTGAATAATATATTGGTATATTCTTTGAAAGCAATCTAGAAATCTGAAAATACAATAATTAAAACCCTAATCATACCTTTTGAACCAAAGATTCCTATGGTGTTCTTCCTAGGACTATGATAAGGTGCAAAAAACTCACCTTTTAAAAATATCCATAAGATATTTTATTGTAAAATAATGAAAAACTAGAAACATTCCATAATAAAGGAGGAACAGTTGAAAAAACTGGTTTATCAATGTATTTTAATATGATTATATTCTTAAAATGACAAATACCAAGATCATAAGGCATGGAAAGGTTTTTATACAGCAATATAAAGTAAAGAAAACAGAATTAGAAGAATGACATACACATTCTGTGACTTTATAAAAAAACTGACATTAGCCACAAAAGTTTATTTGTACATAGATCAAGAAAAAGCTCAGAAGGGACAGAGAAGAAATAAGTTGGTAGTGTTATTACTTTCCTCAGTTTATATATTGTTTTTTATCAAGACATAAACTATCTGCATTTCATAATTAGGGGGAAATTTTCTTTGTTAAATTCAGTTCAATAAGGACTTACAAATACCTATCAAGTGAAAGACACTGTATTAGGCATGGAAGATTCAAAATCAAAAGTGGAAAAAAAGTCCTTGCCCTCAAGGATGTTACATTTGTAAAGCCAAACACGAGCAGCTTTCCAGAAGAATGCTACTGTGAACAGCTTTTAAAGTTCTGATTACATAGTATAGTCAACACTCTTATTTATTCAGTAATAAATCAGAGAAAAACATTCACAATAAATCAAGGTACAGCATTCATAATGTTACAACTTATTACAGATAAGCAAAATACAGCATTCACAACAAGTTATTATAGAAAATGGCCACATATAAATGTGACCACCACACTGGTCACACAGTTTTGAACAAAGTATATAATCATTAGTTAATCAATCATTTAATAACTCAATCAACTCAATCTTTCAATAATCCTTAAGGAGACTTACCTCCTTAAGGGTCACAAAATACATTAGTCAAAGTTCACTCATGGGGCACATTGAGTTACAATATCAGTCACTACTCAGCACTCTCTTAAGGGGTAGTGTAAAATACACAGGCCATCCACCCCCAGCCACAAATAAGTTATAGTCTTCTCAGTCAGTACACAGTATCCAAGTAAAGTTTTCTTTCAGCTTGACTCAGGGTAGTCTCTGAGATTCCCTGAATCCCCTTCCATGGTCCCAGCTCTTACCTGGATTCACCAAACTGTCACCTGGGTTCAAAGGCAGAACTGAGGTTCCTTGTCCAGCTCTCTGTGCTATTCCTGTTTCATGCTGAAGCTCAGTGTCCAATCCACCTTAAATCCTTCACAGTCTCTGTTCCTGGAAAATCAAGGCTTACCAAAGCCACAAACAGGTTGATACAAAGTACCAGTATCACAGTCATGCTTTCTCAGTCTTCTGCAGCTCCCAGGAGAAGCTGGTAGCTCCCCAGCAGAAGCTCCAGCTGGTTCCCAGAATCAAAATCATTCTCTCCAGCCTGGGCCTTTCCTGTTCAGCCTCCTTGACACCAGCTGCTTCTGCCTCCATGAAGCTTATGCCAAGGAGTTCTAACTCTCCCTCTCTGGGGCTTTTCCTTATATACACTATTGCTCCTCCCTTTTCAGCCCTTTCCTGTTATGTCGGCAACAGGAGTTCATACCTTCTGTTTCTTTAACAGAGGCTTAATATGAAGTAGGTGTTAAGTACCTCTTAGCTTTCCAATATGAAGAGATCTTTAAATTTCATTACCATTACCACATTCCACAGCAGAACACAAGTAGGTGAATAGATAAAAACAAGACCATTTGAGGAGAGATAGGCTTGTTGAGGCTGCTATTAAGTTTATAACTGAAAATTATTAAGAACCACAACAATAAAACCCTCTATTGGGTCTTAGAGGTTCAATGAAATTGAATTGCAGGGGTACAATAGGGCTTGTAAAACAAGGCCTAAAAACTCACTCCACAGCTAAGAATTCAGAACAACAGAGAGGTGGGTACATGGAACATCTTCCCCAAAACATGTAAGGATGGATCTAATATTAATAACCACAGTGAAGCCAGCACATTTACTTTGAATGTTGTAATGGCATTAACTGAAGTGTCATGAAGAACCACTGTCCTAGCTTTTAAGGAATAATCACATCAACAAAGTTCAGAGGACATTAAAGAATAACATCAGACTGAAAACAAAGAAACCTTTAATATCATGCTAATGAAAAATGTTGCCAAACTGTTTAAACAATCCAGTCAGGAGAGAAGAGTCTGTACTTGCTGAGGAGATCGGTGTAGAATAGTCTCTGGATCTTTGTATTCATTGTCTGGATTCATCACAGCTGTATACAGTTCACTATAGGCTCTGCAAACTAATTCTGTGGACTGTTTTATGATCTGCTCTCTATAAATAAACAACACATGAATAAACATTAAAATTTCTAGGTAAGTACCATAAGCTTGAGTCAAATGCATATAACCCATTTTAATAAAAATATTTAAAGTAACAGGTAATAGTGAATTTACATAACTACCCCTATATATACATGTTATCATGAAACACAGTTTGTAATTTATCTATATGACACACATAAAAGCAATTATAAATTAATGTATTCTTACATATACACAACTATAAAAATGATGTATAGGGGCGGCTAGGTGGCGCAGTGAATAGAGCGCCGGCCCTGGAATCAGAAGGACCTGAGTTCGGAGCCAGCCTCCAACACTTAATCCGCACAAACAAAAACCTAGCCATGTAACCTTGGGCAAGTTACTTAACCCCAATTGCCCTAAAGGGGCGGCTAGGTGGCGCAGTGAGTAAGAGCGCCGGCCTCGGAGTTTGGATGACCCGAGATCAGATCCGGCCTCAGAAAATGAGCACCCATGCATAAATCAAATGACTAGCCGTGTAACCTTGAGCAAGTTACTTAACCCCAATTGCTTTAAAAAAAAAAAATGATGTATAATTATCAGAACATATATTATACAAAATAGTACAGTGAGTAGTAGATAGGGCTTAGAATGAAAGGATCTGAATTTGAATCCCAGTTCTGCTACTTACTACCCATGCAATCAAGATATCTCTTTAGGCATCAGTTTTCTCATCTGTAAAATAAGGGAGGTTGGACTACAATTGCCATGATCTAATCTGGTAGTCTTCACAACAGTAACATAATGAATCAACCTTGTGACCTAAAATTTTCCTAAATGCCAATGTTTCCATGAACTAGACATATTTGCATAAGTCTGTCTACATTCAACAATGAACTGAATAGTCACAACCTCTGCTCCTTGTTTCTTCAGCTCCTCTCTGTAATAACTGGCTAAAATAAACTTAGCACTTGTCTGTAAGAAATAACTCATTTGTAAATATACATTTCTAAAAAAACTCACAAAACAAGAATAGGAAGGTCAGACAGAATTTTCTGCCTTCCTTTTAGGTTGTTACAGTTCTGCCAGTAATTTAAAAATATATACTGAACTGGAAAAACTTGGATTTGTTCAAAATGTGTATTAACTCCCTCATCTTTATTAAAGGCATTCCTTTCCTTCTCTCCTCCCCCGCCTCGCTGTATCCATCGCCTCCCACTCAGCTAATCAATGATGCAAGAAAACCAGAAGCTTCTTACTTCCCTAAAAATGAAACTACAAGTAGAGGCTGAGTACCTCAATACTTTTTAGTAGTCTATGATTCCTTTTAGAAAATGGGCATATAATACATTATCACAAGCAGATTATTCTTTTTTTTTTTTTTCCAAATGCTAACTTCTGGTTTACATCATTCATTTCCGCCAGATTTTGAGTTACAAATTTTCTTCCCATTTTCCCCTACTCACCACCCCAAAATAGCGGTCCCACAGGATACCCCCTCCTCCAATCTGCTCTCTACCATATGTTCTCCCACACCCCCTTCAACTTTTCCAGTAGGGCATGGTGGATTTCTCTGCCCCAGTGCCTGTATATCATTTTCCAATTACATGTAAAATAGTATAATATAATATAGTATTATAGTAAATAATAGTACACACACAAACAACACACACACATATATTTAACATTTCATTTTAAAACTTTGAATTCCAGATTCATTCCCTTCCTCCCGTCACCCACCCTTACTGGGAAGATAAGCAATTCAGTATAGAATGTACATGTGTAGCTATGCAAAACATTACCATAGTAGATATATTGTAAAAGACTGCCTATATTTCTCTCTCTCCTATCCCACCTCCCACTTGTTCTATTCTCTGCTTTGATCCTGTCCCTTTTCAAAAGTGGGTGCTTCTAACTTTCCTCCCCCCCGACTGCGCTCCCTTCCATGATACCCCCTCTTATCCCTTCCCCCCCTACTCTCCTATAGGGTGAGATACCCTATTTAGTGTGTATGTCATTCCCTCCCTCAGCCAAATTCGATGAGAATAAGGTTGACCCATTCCCTTTTGCCTTCCTGTTCTTCCCCTCCATTGTAACTATTTTTCCTTGTCTTTCTATATGAGATAGTTTACCCCATTCTGTCTCTCTCATTATATTCCTCTCTCAACTCTTAATTTCACCTTTTAAGTATCATCCCTTCCTATTAAATTGGTCCTGTGCCCTCTATCTATGTATACCTGTAAACATATATACACATTCACATATGTATTCATAAGCCCATATGCCCTCCTATATAGGCACACACACACACACACACACACACACACACACACACACACACACATTTCTATTCCCTTCAACTATTTTCATACTGAGAAAAGTTTCATCAGTTACAATTATTGTTTTTCCCTGTAGGAATATAAATAGTTCAATTCTGGTAAGTTCCTTATGATTTCTTTTCCCTGTTTACCTTCTCATGCTTCTCTTGCTTCTTGTATCTGAACGTCAAATTTTCTATTCAAATCTGGTTTTTTCATCAAGAATACTTGAAAGTCCTCTATTCTACTGAATGACCCTATTTTCCCCTAAAACATTATACTCAGTTTTGCTGGGTAGGTGATTATTGGTCTTAATCTCAGCTCCTTTGACCTCTGGAATATCATATTTCAAGCCCTTTGATCCCTCAGTGTAGAAGCTGCCAGATTCTATGTTATCCTGATTGTGTTTCCAGAGTTTTCAAAATGTTTCTTCCTGGGTGCTTATAATATTCTCTCCTTGATCTGGAAATTTTGGAACCTGGCTATAATATTCCTGGGAGTTTTCTTTTTGGGGATCTTTACGAGGAGGTGATCAGTGGATTCTTTCAAACTCTATTTTGCCCTCTGGTTCTAAAACATCAGGGCAGTTTTCCTTGAGAATTTCTTGGAGGATGATTTCTATGTTCTTTCTTTGATCATGGTAGTCCAATAATTTTTAAATTCTCTCCCCTGGATCTATTTTCCAGGTCAGTGGTTTCCCCCATGAGATATTTCACATTGCCTTCTATTCTTTCATTTGTTTGGATCTGTTTAACAGCATCTTGATTTCTCATAAAGTCACTAGCTTCCATTTGCTCCAGTCTAATTCTGAAGGAATGATTCTCCTCAGTGAGCTTTTGAGATTCTTTTTCCATCTGGAAAATTTGGCTTTTTAAGGCATTCTTCTCCTCATTGCCTTTTTGGGCCTCTTTTGCCATTTGAGTTTATTTTTTAAGGTGTTATTTTCCTCAGTCAGGCTGTTGACTCTCATTTCATACTTGCATCTTTCTCATTTCTCTTCCCAATTTCCCCCCCACTTCTCTCATCTGCTTCTTAAGGTCCTCTATGGTCTGTAACCAGCTCATATTTTCATTTGGGGCTTTTGGTATAGGAGTTCTGACTTCACTGTCTTCCTCCTGTTCCATGCTTTGATCCTTTTTGTCGCCAAAATAGGAGTGTAAATTTGGGTTGCTCTGTTTATTTTGCTTCCTTTGCATGCTCATGTCACCACTCAATCACTTGAGCCCTGGGATTGTTGCCACAGTAGGACTCTGCCACCAGACAGGGAAGCTTTGTCCCAAACTCTGGGGTTTTCTCAACTGTCAAAGGTATTAGTTGGATGCCCTCTCTGAACTCTCCGCACGCTCTGGCAAGCTGATTGTATACCCCAAGACCTCCACCCCAGACCACAATCTAGATCCAAGCAGATTAAAGCAAGAGTGATTACCCCTTAAACTGGTTGCTTGGCTCCCCTACACTCTGCACGCCAGGAGCTGAAGCTGCCACATGGGGGCAGCTGAATGGCCGTGGTGCTTCAGCAGCTTTTCGCCCCAGGGGCAAAGGCTGACCACACTCCTAACTACTAGATCCCAAAGTCGACACTGCAGTGACCTCTCCCTTCGTCCTTAGCATCTATGTGTTGATAATTCTGGAAACTGCCCAGCTGCTGGTGATCTGAAGTCCCTCCAGCCAGTGGTTAGTCAGGCCCACCCTGGGGCTAAAACCTTCGGCTCACTTGGGGCTGGGCTTGGCTCCCAGAGTGCTGCACTGGCTGCTCCCTGCTGGCCTGCTGGGCTGTCCTCAGTGGGAGGTTAGCTTCTCTGTGTCATTTTGTGGGTTCCATAGCTCCAAAGTTTGTTCAGAGTCCCCTTTTACATGAACTGGGGGAAGTGGAAGCCGGAGCCCCACCAAGGTCCTGTTTCTACTCCACCATCTTGACTCTGCCCCCTTATTCTTTTCTTCTTAAGTGTGGCTTTTCCCTTATAGATGAAGGTAAGTGCAAAAGTATCCAGACTGGATAACCAGAAATCTTTTCCATATGTCTTGTCAACCTTCATGTGTAACAATCATCAGGTGCAAATCTTCACACACCAAGAAGATCTGATCTATTATCAGTGGAATACATACTTGGAGTTGATTTTCTGGAGGTGGTAAACAGATCTGAACTCTTGCCTGAGACCCAATCATGTTTAAACCCAGTAATTTGAAGGCAAAAGAGTTAAATTAATGACACTGGGATAGAAATTGTGATCATTCAGTATATAAAAGCCACTTAACAACTGGACTGAATTACTTTATTCTAATAATAGGAGTCACAAGTAATTTTTTAAAGGGAGGAATGACTTTTCATTTCCATTGGCACTGAGATTAGAACTTTCAAAAAAATTAAACTTTTTAATAATAGGAAATCCCCAATTAAGAATGTTCTAAAATTTTGTAAGTGTATTATCTGGAACACACAGGATCACAGAATTTAGAGTTGGGTGGTTTTTTAGTTATCATTTAGTTCAAACTCCTCATGTTTCCAATGAAGAAACTGTGGCCCACGATAGCCAAATGCCTTGACCATGATAATATTTCTGTAACAGCACCTACTATGTGCCAGGCACTGTGAAAAGTGCTTTACAAATATTATCTCATTTAATTCTGACAACAACCCTGAGAGGTAGGAGCAATTATCCTTATTCTACAGATGAGGAAACTGAGGCAAACAGAAGTTAAATGACTTGTTTAGAGTCACACAGCTACTAAGTGCCTGGGGCCAAATTTGAATTCAGCTCTTCTGGATTCTAGGACCAGTGCTCTCTCTACTATGCCACCTTATCTGGTGGTTTACCAAACTAGCCCACAAAAGGTTATTGAATGCATAATGCAGCTAAAATACTACATTAGGAAATAGTCCTATTTTAGTGTATTAGCAGCTAAAAACATAATAAAGTTTAGTTAAGATATGTCTACAGTTAACCCTGGATTCTTGAAGGCTATGGCAGCAGAGAAAATACTCTGGAAAGCACTCTACCAAAGGGGAAAAACTTCCAACATGGCTAAGAGGCTCATTTTTCCAAAAGGCTCACCAACAGAAATGATTTTTTTTTTGGCTACAGCAATCCATTAAACTGTCTAATGAGGCAAGGAAAAATTTCTAAAATTAATTTTCAGTGCTGTTACCTTAGGATACATGGGTTCTCCACTTATTTGTATCAGACTAAGGCAGAAAGAATGTTTTCGAACCGACCTGTCATTCTTATTCCCCCTAACTTTTCTGACTTCTTCCATTCTATGAGATGCAATATGGAGTTCATAAAAAGACCTAGATTCAATTCCTAAGTTTCTCATTCATTAGTTTGTACATAACAACTGTGAGCCTCAGTTTCCTCATTTGTAAAACTGTTGTGAAGGTCAAATGAGTTAATATGTATGTATAAAAGTACAAAGCCTACGTAAATGTAACTTCTTGTTTTTGATTTCTTATTTTTGGCTTCCTCTCTCCCCAAAAAAGGAAGCAGAAGAAAGCCATGAAGATCTTATAGAATCCCTAGGCCAGACCCTCTACTAGGTCAACAAACACATTAAGATGAAATAGAAAACCTTCTTTTCCTTGCCTGTCTTCAAGGCAGAACTGTCTCACTTCACTATGAAATTTTGTTTCTGGTCAGGGAAAGGGAGCTTGAGGAGTGAGAGACAAAAACACAATCTCACCTTAAGACTAACACTTGTGGTACCAGGTAGTGTGAAGGTACCAGGTAGTGTATAATATTAACTATAATAAGTAATCTGGGTAAGGTAACCTAAGGTAAATTTGTGTGCATGTCCAGGGATGGTGAAAGGAGTAAGAAAAGAAATAGAATTCCAGAGAAGGGGGAAAGCCACACTGTTTGGAGGAAGGACAGCAGTCCCACCTAACTGCTAACGTGTAGGCTGGTATTCTGCTCTTGCATGTGCAAGAATCACCCAAGTCTAGATCCTGGGAATTTCTCAATGTATCCTATCCCGGGAAGTACTTAAGGGCTATGTATAGTAGATATTTAGACAGTATACTCTGAATAACTAGGGGATGCATATCTTCCCACATTTTCAAACCAGCACATGGAATCAACCATGCTACTGATGTAATTAGATATTTATTACTGTTGTCTTCAAATTAATTATGTAGTAAAAGGCTTAAAAGCATCTAATGACACTTGTTTGTATGTCAAGAGTTATATATAGACATGTATGCAAATACAGGTTAAAGTAGAACTAAATTAAACAAATACCATAAAGAAAACTCTTTATGGAGGACTAATAATAGAGGAGAATAATTTATAACTGTTACAATATTTTAAAAATGGCTGTTTATATAAGAAGGAGCCAAATGGATTACTGTATACTGTTAGACTTGAAGTCAGGAAGACTTGAGTTCAAATTTTGACTCATATCCTTTGTCAAAATATTTTAGAGATACCCAGTTTTGCACAGCTAAGGCCCAGCAAGCAGGCTATGCCCTGAGCTTGGCATAACACAAATACTTTGCACTGTGTAATGATCTTACCCTCTGGCAAAGTGTATTGCTTAGACGAGCACTAGGAATTCACTGAGGGATTTAGCTCCCCCTATTTCCCAGGTTCCTTGTCAGTGACAGGTACTATACTCCTGTTCCCATCACAGAATTCTGATTCTGTACCCTGTAAACAATCCTCTGTCCTTTGTCCCTGCTCCAATACCAGCTCAACTTTTGATCTTCATCTTCTTCTCCTTCTCCTTCATATCTGTCTTGTCTGTCTTTGTAAAATGCAGAATGTCTGTGTTGTGTTTGAGCTGTAAGCTAGATTCTGTTACCTTGAAAGACTTAAAAATGCAGCCAGCCAGAAAAACTTTCTAAGAGCTGTAGCTAAAGAACACTGGGAAAGATTAATGAACTTTCAGTTGTCCCCGGAAGAAGAGCTAACTCCCACCTTAAGCTTCCTACAGGAGATTAGGTTATGAGAAAAGAAGAAAACCTTGTAGGGCACTTTTTCCTCCCTTTCGTTATAACACTGGCCAAGTTGGGACTACAGAAATAAAGTTAGATAATCAATGCTGTAGAACCACTAAAAAGATCTTAGCAGACTCTGGAAGTTTTGAGATCAATCATTAAGGAGTTTAGCAATTAAACTTTTTAATAATAGGAAATCCCCAATTAAAAATGTTCTAAATTTTTTAAAGTGTATTATCTGGAACACACAGAATGGTTTTTCAGTTATCATTTAGTTCAAACTCTTCATGTTTCCAATGAAGAAACTGTGGCCCACAATAGCCAAATGCCTTGACCATGATAATTTTTTCTGTAACAGCACCTACTATGTGCCAGGCACTGTGAAAAGTACTTTACAAATATTATCTCATTTAATCCTGACAACAACCCTGAGAGGTAGAAGCAATTATCCTCTTCAAGATATTATTTTAAGTATTTTCTTGCTGTTTACAATATCAATTTACTTCTTGAACCTTTTTTTAATAGATATTACAAAGATGAATTTAGCTAGGCCCAAGATTATAAATTGCTAGTCATTCCTAATCAGCAGAGTTCCTAAAGATTCAATAGTTTATATTGCCAGGGTATTCTCATAATTAAAATTTGATCTGACAACTAGCAGCAAACAGATGCCTTAGCTTAGTCATGTGTTTCTAAAAAGAGGGAGTACATCTGTCCTCTTGTCACCTAATGGATGGGCAGAGGAGAACACATGTTAGTTAAGTAGTTTTCCCTGAGAACTGATAATGATACCAACCTGCTTGTACATCTCCTATTAGGTCACAAGCCAGAAGGCAAATGAAGCTCAACAGTGTACTTTTATGCCTTGAGCACTCTGAGCTTATGCCTAGAATTTTAAATGCAGCAGTCAGTTGCTATCTTTCAGATGATGATATTTTATTCAAAAAGTTCCAGTAGTGATAGGAAAATATCTTAGAGGTATTTTGACGCTCCTGTACCCCTATGCTACTATTAAAATACTCATTTAAAAAATTTATATTTTGTTACGTGGTCCCCTCACTGTCCCAGAAGGAGTAGCTAAAATGTCCTCATGTGATTTGTTATAGTTACTATAGTTGATTCATTATTTGAGAAAGAAAAAAAATCTTTGAAAAGGCAGATCAGGAGCTACTGTACCTTATAAAAAGAGAAAAATTATTCAATCCATTATGAGCAAATTCCAGAATAGTGTTGGTAGATAAATTTATATATTCATCTAGTTAAAAAGACATAGATAGTTATAATAATGTACCAGCAAAAAATATTAAGCTACATTAGCACGAAAACTATTAAACATTTCATGCAATGATTAGTATGGAACTGAAAGGCAGATAATATTATTCATACTTAAAATATACTTCACAGGAATTATTTTATTTTAAATTAATTTTTAAAGCACTGAGCTGTGATGAGAAATGAACTCTCTCACTTCTAGAACTAGTGTGCTTGTCATTAATCAGTACTTTAGCATTCAGTTGCCATAACAACATAATACAATCTTTATCATTACCATAAATCTAACATTTCTAAAAATAGTTTATTTCAACATTCAGTTTCTATGATTTGAAAAATTGAGCTTTATTGCAGAATCACAGCTAAAAGGGCAACTTAATGCTAATGAGAAGGAAATAAAGAAGTCAAAAGACTGGTTCAAATCTAGGCTCTGCAATTTACTTTTTGTAAGTCTTTGGGCAAGTCACTTACTGCCTATGGGCCTCAGTTTCTTTACCTGTGAAATGAGGTTAGATAAAATTTATCTTTAAGTCTTTCCCAGTGCTCAATTTTATGCTAAATGGCCAACAACTACAAAATTTAAAAAGGCTGTACTACTGGTTTGAGTCACAGCATCAGGAAAGTCCTATCCGTGTGAGAATGTTCTCTAAAACATTCCTGATGTAACGTTAGCCTGAAGCCTCTGAGATGATAAGCCAAAGGGTACTCATCACTTTACGAAGCAGCCCGTGAATATTAAAGGAGCTGTTTACTAAGTCCTTGCTTACAGAGAACACATGTATTCCTTTTTGTTGTCATAACATAAAAAGTATCACATTGGCTTAAGCCAGTAGTTCATTCAGCTCAATTTTCCATCTTTTTAGTGAGCAAAGGAATAATTTTTGGGAGACTTTGCCAACTGCCTTCTATAATATTAACTTCAAAAGTTGAGGTCATATTCAGAACACCTCTAACTTCCCCTTACTAAAATATTGTTTATTAAACACTGTACACCACATGATGTGAGAAGAAAAGGAAGCAAAATAGAGTCCTTGATGGGATCAGGGACAAACCTGGTATTCTGGCTGCAAGCACAGATCTTAGAGACCTTGTCCACTCACACAAAAATGAGGAAATAAGATTCATGAAGAATGCAAACATTTTGCCTTGGAATTTGGAGTCACAATCCTGTTCACTAGCATTACTCTGGATAAGTTAATTTGCTCTTTCTTGTCTTTGTTGGTATTCATTGACTCTGGTCTTTTCTTGCCTATGTGGATCCATAGACCTTCTGGGCTTCTGACTTGGCTCTTCTACATGAACCCACAGTACCGACCTGCTCCTTACTGATCACACAGACTTTAAAATTTAAAGTTTAGATACTGCTTCCTTGCCTGAATTTATAGTATCCATTTGTTCTTCTATATATGAACAAATACCCTGACCTCAACCCACTGTCAAGTTAAATCAACAATCACTAAGTACTTAATATGCACCATGTACTGAGCTAAGAGTGTTCTCTCAAAGGGCGGCTAGGTGGCGCAGTGAGTAGAGTGTTGGCCCTGGAGTCAGAAGGACCTGAGTTCAGATCTGGCCTCAGACACTTAACACACACAAACAAAAAAAACCTAGCCGTGTGACCTTGGGCAAGTTACTTAACCCCAATTGTGCTCCAAAAAGCCCCCCCCCCCCAAAAAAAGGGTGTTCTCTCTGTCTCTGTCCATCTCTCTCTCTCTCTCTCTCTCTCTCTCTCTCTCTCTCTCTCTCTCACTAATAGGTAAGATTTAAGCTTAGTCTTGAAGGAAGCCAGGGAATTCAAGAGACAAAGACAAGAAGAGAAAGTATTACAGGCATGGGTGAATAAGGCGCTGAAAGGTAAGGTGTTAGAAAATGCAATGTCACATGTGATTAACAAGAAGGTCTGTGTTAATGGATGTAGAGTATATAAAAAGAGTGAATTGTAAAAGGATTGGAAAATTAAAGAAGCCAGTTTGTGAGGTATTTTAAAAGCCAAAGAGGATTTAAAATTTGATCCTAGAGATAACTGGAAGCCATTGGAATTTACTAAGGAGGGGAAGGACAAAGTCAGATCTGTACTCATTTTGCCAACCCAGTGAAGGAAAGACTGGAGTACAGAGATTTAAGGCAGAGAGAGATCCCAACCAGAAGACTTGCAATATTGCAGGTGTGAGGTAATGAGGACCTGATCCAACATGGCTGTCAGAGGAAACAAGGGGATGCATATTAAAGAGGTAGTGAAGAATGAAACAACAGGATTTGCCAATGGGCTGCACATGAGAGGTGAGTGAAAATGAAGATAGAAGATAACACCAGGATTGTGAATATGAGTAACAAGAGGACGGCAGTGTCCTTGAGAGTAAAAGAGAATTTGGGAAGAGGGTAGGGCTTGGTCTGTCTAGAACTCATATCCACCTCTTGCTTAACTAGATTCTCAGGACTGATACTTCTTGGCCCACTTGTTTTAGGGGCATTTACACCCTCAAGAGGAAGACGGGCCTCAAGGAATAGGATGAGGGAGACAGAACTACACATAAAAGGATTATAGGATCATAAATCTAAAGCTAGAAGGGACCTGAGAGGACATTTATTCTCTCACACAATTCTCTAATTTTAGAGGTGAATATAGGTTTGTAAGAAGGCTATACAATCTTTTTCTTTAATACGGCATAGTAGATTTTTAAAGGGATAGAATATGACTCTTATACACCATTAGAAAATTTTTATCAGTTTAGGAAACACATGTAATTTGATGTCTACATCATCTGCTTTCATTCACAGATTTTCTGGATGGCCCATGCAAGCAAGGAAATGGTTAAAGAAATGGGAAGGGTAAAAAGGGAAGAAAGTAGGCTCAATTTCTGGTGGAAATGATAATGCAAAAATACTAGAGAAAAGGGAAAGGCTTCTTAGTGTGAACTTTTTGAGAAAGTTTCTATTTCCTACATATACTTAGAGAGCATTAAATAATCTAGGTTTTTATTCTACTAAACCCAACTAAAGAGATAATGTGGTCTAGTGAATGAAAAACTAGCCACAATGCCAAGGAGGCCTAGATTCAAGCCCTGCCTCTGACACATCCTGGCTGTGAGACTGCATAGTCACTTCTCAGTCTCTTAGTGCTCAAGGCAACTTTCCAAGACTGTCAGCTTTGCTCCCTATGCCATTACAATCACAAATCCAGTCCCTGTGACTATCCCAAGTCTACCAAATTATGGATTTTTAAAAGTCAATTTGCCCCCTTTCTACTCTGATTTCTGCAACTTTGAATTATGTCTATTCCATTTACTTAATTCTAATCGCCAGATGATGTCAGTGATATTTACTATAAAGTAGCCAAAAAAAAAGAAAAAGATATAGGAATGATAACCCACAGGAATCAAAACTACAGAAATAAGCATCATCCTGGAGAACAAAACTAAAAAAAAAAAAAAACACTCTAAATTTTCAAGAGTACAATATTTTTGCTGGATTTGGAGTAAAGAAGGTTTGAATCCAACCTCAGGGACTCATTAGCTATATGACTCTGGGCAAGTCACTTACATTTCTCTAAAGACTTATTTCTCTCATCTGTAAAATGGGGAAAATAAAAGTACCTATCTTACAAAGACTACTCTGAAGATCAAATGAGATAATAAACATAAAGCACTGTAAATTTTAAAGTACTATGTAAGTGTGAGATAATACTATATCTAGCATTTGTAGTATATTTTAAGTCCAAATATATAGTATATACTTATATGTGTATATACACATATATATATATATAATATATATGTTCAATTTCTAAGTAAAATATTGTTAGGAGGGAAGGGAAATAATATGCTATATGAAAATGTATAAAAACTAATTTTCGTTTACCAGTGAATAAATAATTTTAAAATAATTTTCAGTTTAAAAAAACTTTCCTTCCTGTTGTTTAATATACTATGTAAGTAAAAAAAAAACATTCCAAACATATGGAAATAAGGATAATAATTATTTGTTTTAAAGTAGGAAGGGTTGTTGATAATAAAAATGTATTACTAGAAAACAAAGTTGTAAAAAATCCTCATTAAAATATTTGCTCCTAAAATGTTTCACATATCAAAACAATCCCTGAATTTCTCAATATATTTCTAAAGTAACTATCACAATTTCTGTTCACTTAGGCAAAAAAAATTAGAGGAAAATTGAAATTATCAACTAAATTTCATTTTATAATACTTTTCAAAATGACATTTTATTTTTCTGAATATAGAGAAAAAAGGTCAGCTCCTAAAATTTCAAAGGAATCAATATATTTAGATTTTGTTAATGCATTTTAACTTATATTGTCCATTATGATTGCAATATTTAAATATTATATTAGCAAAGTACAAGTCCACAAAACCAAGAAATTCAGAATTATATTGGGGTAATATCTTATTTTTGTAGAATACGTTCATTCTAAACTCCACTTAGTAAACTAGATGACATGGTTTTGAATCTTTTCACTAACTTCATTGCCCCTCTTCTGCGACTGCATTAGCTTGCTTAGTTTCCCTCACAAAATGTAATACTCAGAACTAAACAGTCCAGGTACAGTCTGACCAATGTAAAGCATTTTCCTCAGATGACAGCAACTTACAGAATTCTGGCAAAGATGTAAGTTTTAGATCTGCCAAAAGCCTGTCAGCATGGAATTGTTTGGGCTTTAAGCCAACCTTAATGAGACCCCAGAGGTTAAAGAAAGAAATATAACCACTTAAAATGTCCCATACTATTATTAGTCTCTTTAATTTATACTTTAATATTAATCACATTCTAACCAGGGAAGAATTCATTCTAGATTACCTAGCTAGCAAGACAAAAAATTATTATGTTGTGTGGTTATAATAATGTAATAATTATAATCATTGAAAATAAATGCACATAAACCCAAACTCCAAATAATTACATATGTATGTGTGTATACATACATACATATATATATCTTGATAAATATCATTAATCATAATCTTCTGTTAATTGGCTGAATTAAAATTATTCATTTTAAAAAAACCTTCATATAACAAATGATTAAAACTGGAGTATTCTAAAATATATTTTATTTTCCCCATTCCAGATTACATCATGTTATAAAATTTTCTTACATTAATACAGTCAATATAAAATTACAAGATAATATATTTAGCCCCTCAGTGTTCAAATGTGATTTAAAATAAAACAAGTAATATAGGTATTTTGTAAATATTATAAAACTAATTTCAAACTCTGCCCTTAGTAGATAAAACATGGCTCTTTATAAGAGGTACAATGTTTTATCTGTTATAACTGCAGGTATAATGTAATTAATCTGTGTTTTGGAACCACCAAATCTTAAGAGTTAGAAGAGGCATAATAGGTCACCTGGGACATTACCCAAGCTAATGAAAGAATACCCTCAATAATTGGATATTCACCCTCTGAATACTTCCAATTTTTAGCAACTTTACTTATCAAATTAGCATATTCCATTGTTGACGAGCTCTCATTTTAAGAAAATTGTTCATATTGGTTTTCTGTCCATTCACTATCTTAAATGTCTTTTCTGGGATTATTTTGATTTATCAGTGCCTTTTTGAAAGTATGATATTCAGTATGATAAGTCTTTTCTGGGATTATTTTGATTTATCAGTGCCTTTTTGAAAGTATGATATTCAGAAATGAACATAATAATACAGATGTCTGATCAGTGCAAAGTACAGAGGGAAAAACACCTCTTCCTCAGGTGGATATTTTAAATTTGTAATGTATCTAAATTGTGTAATACTAAAATATTTTATAATGAGTTTCTACAGTGGATACAGAGATTCACACAGCCAAAATAATCTATAAAATACCATACTTAAAAGTATTCCAGTATGAATATATGATTGAACTGATTTCTGTCAAAATTAATTACATTCCATTACAATCTGTCCATTCATCTATTCATCTATCTATCTATCTATCTATCTATCTATCTATCTATCTACCCACCTACCTACATACCTACCTATTTATCTACCTATTTGCCTTTCTAATAGAGAGAGTACTTGGCGTACAATCCAAGTTAACAGAAAGCAGAATGCTGCAGTGGAATGAGCATGTATTTGTAGCATGGCTCAATTCCCATTATTGCTACTTATTACATATATGACCGGGGACAAATGACTTAGTCTTTCTGAATCTCAATTTCCTCGTGTATAAACTGAAGGGTGACTGAATTAGATAACCCTTAAAGTTATGTCTAGCTCCAAATCTATGACGAGATTAAATCTCATTCTATAGTATCTATAATGTTAAATCTCTGACAGTTTTAATAGAAATTATGATGAAGTATACATTAATTTGGGCCTAATTAATACTTTAATATTTATTAGTTTTTTAAAATATAAAATACTTACTTCACAGTGGCACTTAGAAGGAAATTCAGCTGTGGCATTAACAAGTTATCTGGGGCAGACAGATAGCGATCAAACTGAACCTGAAATGAGAAGAAAAAAGATAAATTATAAGGTGTACCTCTTATGAAATTTCTTTTAAGGAATTAAATTTGGAAACCAAACCTCTCATCTGAATATGTCATTCTTTTCTTTTCTGATAAGGATCTCTCCATAATTTTTATTATATTTGTTTGAAATTCCATTTTATAAACTTAGCATCAATATCAGAGAATTAACAAAAAAAACCCTCAATTCCTTTTTAAAAATATTTTATTTTTTCCCAATCATACATGTAATTTTTAAAATATTCATTGCTATTTTTTTAAAAGTTTTGAGTTCCAAATTCTATTCTTCCTTATTTCCCTCTTCTCTCCCTGAGAAAGTATACAATCTGATACAGGTAACACATGTGTGATCATGTCCATATTAATCATTTTGTGCAAGAAAACTCAAGAAAGAATAAAAGAAAGAAAAGAGAAAGAAAAGAAGGAAGGAAGGAAGGAAGGAAGGAAGGATGGACGGAAGGAAGGAAGGAAGGAAGGAAGGAAGGAAGGAAGGAAGGAAGGAAGGAAGGAAGGAAAGAAGAAAGAAAGAAAGAAAGGAAGAAAGAAAGAGAAAGAGAGAAAGAAAAAGGAAGGAAGGGAGGAAGGAAGGAAGGAAGGAAGGAAGGAAGGAAGGAAGGAAGGAAGGAAAGAAGGAAAAGAAAAGGAGGGAGGGAGGAGGGAAGGAAGGAAGAAGGAAAGTGAAAAGCGGTATGCTTCAGTCTGTATTCAGACACAATCAGTTCTTTCGCTAGAGGGGGACAGCATTTTTCATCATGAATCCTTCAGAATTGTCTGGGATCATTGTATTTGAGAATAGCTAAGTCAATCACAGATGTTTATTGTATAATATTGCTGTTACTATATCCAATGTTCTTCTAGTTCTGCTCACTCCACTTTGTAGAAGTCTTTCCAAGTTTTTCCGAAATCTTCTTGTTTGTCATTTCTTATAGCACAATGATATTCTATTACAATTTTATACCACAACTTGTTCAGCCATTCCCAAACTAATGGTACCCCCTCAATTTCCAATTCTTATCCACCACCAAAAGAACTGCTATAAATATTTTTTTACAAATAGGTTCCTCCCTCCCTCCCCCTTTTAAAAAAACTCTTTGGGATATAGACCTAGGAGTGATATTGGGGGATCAAAGGGTATGCAGTTGTATAGCCCTTTGGGCATAGCTCCAAATTGCTGTCCAGAATGGCTGGGTCAGTTCACAACTCCACTAACTGTGCATTAGTGTCCTAGTTTTCCCACATTGTCTCCAAGTTTTATATATATATTTTTCCATATTATCCAATCTGATGGGTGAGAGATGGTATCTCAAATTTGTTTTAATCTACATTTCTCTAAACAATATAATATAATTAAAATTAACCCTTTTGCATTTTGTAATGCTCTCTATCTCTTGTTTGGTCATAAATTTTTCCCTTCTCCATAGATAAGACAGGTAAACTATTCCTTGCTTTCCTAATTTGCTTATAGTACCACCTGTTGTTTAAATCACGTACCCATTTTGACTTTATCTTGGTGTATGGTTAAGATGTCTATGGTACATTTTAATCAGATATAGTTTCCTTTTTTATCCATTTTAATTATATCTATTTTTGCTTTTGTTTTGTCAGAGATTATGACTGCTCTGACTACTGTTTTTGTTTTTTTTTTACTTCAGCTGAAGCATGATAATTTCTGCTCCAGCCCCTTATCTTTATGTGCTTCTTGTGAATGTGTTTCAGCATATTGTAGGATTCTGTTTTTTAATCCATTCTGCTCTCCATTTCTGTTTTATGGGTGAGTTCAACTCATTCCCATTTACAGTTGTAACTGTGTATTTCCTTCCAACCTATTTTTCCCATGTTAATCTTTTTCTCTCTCTCTTACCTTCTACCCTGTCCCTCCTCAGAAGTGTTTTACTTTTGATTGTTGCTTCCTCCAATCTGTCCCCCCTCCGGTCAGTCCCTAACTCTTTTCTTAACCCCACCCCTTTTTATTTTCCTATAAGACCAATTTATATATCCAACTCTCTCTCTCTATATATGTGATTCCTTCTTTTGAGTCCATTCTGATGAGAGTAAGGTTCAAGCACTGCTCAGCATACCCTGCCACCAACTTCCCCTCCAGTGTAATAGCTCTTTTAAGTCTTTTTAAAAATGAGATAATTCACCTCATTCTATCTCCTCTTTCCATCTTCTCCCAGCACAATCTTCATTCTCACCCCTTAATTTTGTTTTTGTGGATATCATCCCATCACAGTCAACATTCATATCTGTACCCTACGTCTATGTATGCTCTGATTGACCAGAGAGTGATAAAGTCAATACTCTCACTTATTATAGTAGCTCTAATAAAAAAGCTTCTCAGTTTCATGTAACTCAAATTAGCTATTTAATCTTTTGTGATGATGTCCATTCCTTCTTTGATTAATAATTCTCCCCCTAGCCATAAATGTGAAACTCATGGGATCTTGTTTACAGTTTTATTTATCTTACGACCTTCTACATTTAGGTTGCATATGCATTTTGGGTTTGTTTTGATATATGATATAAGATATAGGATTATGCCTAATTTCTGACAAGCTGATTTTTAATTTTCCTAGCAGTTCCTGTCAAAAAGGGAGTTATTCCCCAAATAACTTATATTTTTAGATTTATGTGACACTAGGCTATTGAGTTCAGTTGTTTCTGAGTCTTCCTTATTTGTATTTTTCCAATTATTTATTTCTCTATTAAAAGTACAGTATCAAATAGTGTTGATGATTACTGCTCTATACGTTCTGCGAGTACTCTTCTTCTTTTATTTCTGCTTTTTCCATTTTGAGAGTCTAGACATCTTCCTTCCAAATGACCTGGCATTTTGCATAGCTCTATTAAAAGCAGCCTCTAGGTAGTTCATATATTTAGTGCTATGTCTATGAAATTAAATTAAGTACCATCTCTTTTTGTATTATATCCTTTAGGAAGATGTCAAACTGCTCTTCATAAAGCATACAGTTCAACAAACTCTAGTGACTCCCTATCACCTCCAAGATCAAATATGAAACCTTCTATTTGGTTTTTAAAGCCCTTCATTACATAGTCCATGCCTACCTTTTTGTCCTCTTAAAACTTATTCCTCCCCATGTATTCTGGGATCTAGTGACACTGGCCTCCTTTTGTTCTTCCCACATGGCACCACATCTCCTGATTCCATACTTTTTTCTGCCCTCCACTGTCCCCCAAGGATGAAACACTCTCCCCTCCTCATCACCTACTGGCTTCCCTGGCTTCATCCATGTTCTACCTTCTGAAAGAAGTTTTTCTTTGTTCTACCTAATCTTAATGTCCCCCCCCCCCTTTGACACTATCTCCAATTTATCCTGAATATAATATAATCCTGAATCTATGTTTGCACATCGCTTTATGTTGTCTCCCCCAGACTAAGCTCCTTGAGAATGGGTACTATTTGTTTGTTTGTTTGTTTTTTATCTTCTTTTATATCCCCAACTCGTAGCACTGTGCCTATTTTTTGACTTGACTTGCTAACTTCAAATTAAATTATATTATCAGCAAATAGAGATAACTTTTATCTTTGCTCTGTCAATGCTTATGCCTTTAATTGATCTCTTGTCTTACTGCAATTGCTAGCATTTTTAGAATTATACCAAATAACAATGGGAGCAGGGAGAATCCTTGCCTTGTAGTTACATCCACTAGGAAGAGCTTTTGGTTTTTCCCCACTGAAAATAATTCTAGATACATACATATAACATACACAACCTTTTTATATTAAAAAAAATGGCCCTCCTATACCTATGCTAAAGGTCTGTTTTCTATTAAAAATTAATGTTGAGCTCTGCCAATGGCTTTTTCTACAGCTGCTGATGTAACCATGTGGTTTGGAGTGTTTTTATTCTTTAATATGATTATCTTAATTGTTTTCCTAATGCTGAACTATCCTTATCTCCAACATATACATCCATATTGATCAAAAGGATTCATTTTGGGTATATATGCATATATATTTTATATATTCATAAAGTCTTTATACAAAGATTTTATTTAAAAGTTTTGGTTTACTATCCATTGTTGATCTTAGTCTATAGTTCTCTTTTTTCTTTTTTTTTTTTTTGCTTTATCTTTGTTATCAGACTATATTCATCTCATATAAAGACTTTGATAGAGTGCTCTCTTATTTTTTTGAGAATCTGTATAGGAATAGTATTAAATGGTCTTTAAATATTTGATAGAATTGATTTATCAATGCACCTGAAACAGATTTTTTTCCTTTGGTAGTTCCTTTATGATTTGCTCAATTTAATTTTTTGGAACTGGATTCATCAGATCTTTTACATACCAATAAAATAACAGGTCTAGTCTCTCTCTAGGTCCTCAATTTTATAAGCAGTCTCCTAATTTCTGCTAGCACATTGATTACATGTGGTAAGGTTTGGCAATTTCTTTTATTTCTCATCTGTTGTGATTTCACCTTGTCTTTTTTTTTTTTAGTGGGGGTAGTAATTTGAGCTTCCTCTTCTTTTTCATCAGGCTTATGGATTTTGTTAATTTTTTTTAATTGCTTTTTGGAGGGCAATCGGGGTTAAGTAACTTGCCGAAGGTCACACGGCTAGGTTTTTGTTTGTGTGTTAAGTGTCTGAGGCCATATCTGAATTCATAACCAGGGCTGGCGCTCTACTCACTGCGCCACCACTGAGCTGCCCCTTTGTTAATCTTTTTAAATAACCAACTTTTAGCTTCATCATTTCTATAGTTTTTTGTTTCTCATTTTTAAAAATTTAACTTTTCTTTTTATTTTATTTATTTTTAATTTATGGAACAAAAAAAAGCATTTACATAACATAGTATAATAAAAAAAGATGATTGCACATGAAACTGCAAATCTATTATGTACAACTTGCCATTCCTTTTAAATATATAATAAAGGTATTATATAAATTTCTCTATTTTCCTTTTTTCCCCCTTTTCTCTCCCCAACCCTCTATCCTCGAGATGAATTTCTTCATAAATTTTTGAGACTTCTTCTTAGATGCTGATTTTTGGTTTGTTTGCTTATTTTCTAGATTTTAAGACTGCAAACTTATTTCATTAATTTTTTCTTTTCTATTTTATTAATGCACGTTTTCAGAGACAAAATTTTCTAGTTTCAGCTGTATTCCAGAAATTCTGGAATGTTTTTCATCATTATCATCCTTTATTTTATAGTTATTAATTTTTTCCATACTTTGTTCTTTGACCTGCATATTACTCAGGATGTTTTTATTAAGTCACCATTTAAGTTTGTATCTAGTGCTTGTCGGCCCTGAATTAATTCCTTTTTTATTGTGTTACGGTCTATAAAGGACGTGTTTATTATCTTGTAAATGGTGTGTTTATGCAGCTCGGTGGCATTGATGATTAAAGTACTGAACCTGAAGGCGGGAAGATGTGAGTTCAAAATCTAACTTTGGACACTTCAATTTCCTCATTTGTAAAATGGGGATAATAACAGCACCTACCTCCCAGGGTTGTGGTAAGGATAAAATGTGATATTTGTAAAGTTTGTTCTATACCTAAAGGTGCTATATAAATGTAGCTATTATGTAAATGTTAAATATGAATGTTTGCTTGTCTTTTTAAACAATTATGTAGGCATTTTCCCCACGCCCTCACAGGCTCAAACATTTGGAGCTGGACCCAGAGGGCTACAACATGTTCCATTTTTGTAAAGGTACCACGTAGTACTAAGAAATAGGCATATTCTCTACTGTGGCCATTCCAAAGATGCCACGTCACCTAGTAAATACTTAATAATCCTCTATCAGTCTTTCATGTCTGAATTGTCCAATAATTTGGTCAGCTCTATATTTTCCTTTTTTTGGTGTATCTTTCTGAGATCTATTGCTCTCTGAGAAAGGAACATTAAAGTTGGTTACAATTATTGTGTAATTATCTCTTTTTTTCAATATGGCTAGCTTTTTGGTGTGAATTTAGATGCTATGCCATTTGTTGTATATATGTTTAATATTGTTTTTGTTCCTTTTCTATGATATTTGTAAGCACGATGTGGTTTCCCCATTTTTTTCTTAACGTGAATTTTTCTTTTTTTTCTCTGATAGTATGATTATAACTATTGGAGTGTTTTTTTGGAATTAGTAAATTTTGTTCTAGCCTCTCATCATTTTGTATGCATCTTTATAAAATTCTTCTGATGCTGTCATATTTTACAAATCTTTCATGAAACTCTATAGGAACTCAAAGAGTAATGGAGTCATAAGAATAAATAGCTTCAAAACATTACAAGTAAGAAATTATGAATAAGAAGCAGTGTAAAGGGTAACCCCAAAGACATATATGAGCTTAAGAGTTGGGTTAGTCATATGGTAAAAGCAAAGATAGGACACATATACCACTGTCAGAATGATAATAAGAGCTAGCATTTATATCATATTTTGTTTTGGTTTTTTTTGGAGGGGGTAGGGTAGGGTAGGGCAGTTGGGGTTAAGTGACTTGCCCAAGGTCACAATGCTAGTAAGTGTTAAGTGTCTGAAGCCGAATTTGAACTCAGGTCCTCCTGATTCCAGGATCAGTGCTCTATTCACTGTGCCACCTAGCCGCCCCCTGAAGTAAATTGCTTTGATTTTTAGAAATCTTATCTTTTTTTTTTTTGCTTTTTTTGGAGGGCAATTGGGGTTAAGTAACTTGCCCAAGATCACACGGCTAGGTTTTTGTTTGTGTGTGTTAAGTGTCTGAGGCCGGATCTGAACTCAGGTCCTTCTGACTCCAGTGCCGGCACTCTACTCACTGTGCCACCTAGCCGCCCCATTTATATCATATTTTACATATATTATCTTATTTGATCCTCATGATGTTGTGGTAAAACAAAGATCACCTTCTTTGTACACTTGAAGGTTGCCCCAAGGGAATGTATGGAAGGGTATGGATGAGAACTACACAGAATGGGGCAGTCATAGATGGGTTGCAATATGCAAAACTAGAGGGAATACCCACATCAATGACAAAACGGATATATCTTTGAGTTTTTTTAATAGTATTGAATTATAAATACCAATTTCAATTTTCCTAAACTACATACAGATGAATCTTTATCTGTAATTGTTTTAAAATAGAAAAGATATGTAAAAAGTTTCCTTTAATTCTGTATGGACAACTTAAGAAAAAAAAGTTTAAAGTTCTATCCTCCTACATTACACTACTATCTTATTCTATCTTTCCAAGGAAACAAAAGTGTTATGGGATCATAGGATCATAGACTTAGAGTTGGAAAAATGCTTAAAGGTCACATAGTCTAAGACCCTCATTTAAAGATAAATAAACTGAGGCCAAATGAGGTTGTGACTTGCCCAGAGACTAATAGACAATGTCAGAGGTAAGACTTGACCCCAGGTCCTTTGACTCCAAAGCCAATATTCCTTTATACTACCAAACTGTCTCTTTACCTTCAGTATATTCAGTCCCCAAAGTCAGTTTACCAATGTTACAAAGCCTGTAAATAACCTTGAAATTCTTATGAATTATAATATGCAGAAGCATTATAATTGATGATAACCTTTAAATATATTTAATTTAAATTTAAATTCTATTTTAAAATTCTGAATGTGGTAGGTCATGTAAATATGGCTATATGCCTATATGTAGATGTATATTTATTTGTGAATAATTATGTGCCCACATATACCAATATGTAATTATTTAAGTATGTCATTAAAACTGTCAGTGCATATGTCTATACTGTATACATTTCTGAGTACTTGTATATTAGTGCTCATTTTTGTTTTAGGGGGAATTTAGAAGTATAACACCATATAAAAAATATGGTGTTACATCAGAATAGCAAAATATAAGTTATATCAGAACACTGCAGAATATATATGTTTCAGTGCAGTATAAAAAGATATAAAAAGCCTGAGACAATGAAATATCAGCTATATATCTGTTCTTAGACCAATATAAATACTATATGTATTACCAATATAGACAGACATACAGGCAGACAAAAAATCACAAGAGACAAAGCATATCTAGAAGGAAGGCATCATTAAAGAGAAAAACCTTGAAAAAACACAAATAATAATGCTTTGATATGAAATTCTGGTTTTCTTACCATTGCTGCCTTCAGTGAGACTGAATCCAGGCTTGGCAAATTAGCTAAGGGACCCTAAAAAAAAAAGTAAGCAAAGACAATATGTAGTGATATAGACCAGAGGTAGTATGGTATCGTGGATAAATAGTGGCCTGAAATCCAGAAGGACTTTGGTTCAAATCCTACCTGTGATACATAGTAGATGTTTGATTCAGGGCAAATCATTTCATTTCCCGGTGACCAAGGCAACTCTCTAAGACTATGAATTGAAGAGAAGTTGCCAATATGCAGTACTATGGGAAGTTTCTCACACTGATGAAATTGCAGGTTTTATTTTAAAAAAATATCACATGGAACTCTGCCACTCGCAGAATGGTCTCTACTTTCAAATGTTTAGAAAGATGACTTTACCCAGGCTTAAATCTATTACAAATAATAGATTTTTCCATATCACCTCCCCTTAATCAAAGATCTTCAATGGTTCCCAACTGCCCCTCAAATAAACTACAACTTACTCAGCCTAACCTTAAAAGACCTCCACAACCTGGTTCCTACCTACCTTGTCAGTCTGATTTCTTATTACTTTCCTTCCTGCGATTTTGTTTCATCAAACTGGCCTGGTAGCTGGTCCTATATTCAATAATCTTTCCCTTTCCTTCCATGTATATGTACAAGTAGCCCCCCAAATCTGGAATATATTACTTCCTCAGCTCCTTAGCACATGTATCTCATAGTTTCAGACCATGGCTGAGGTCTGGGGCCAGTATGTTGGGCTTTATTCAGGAAACTGGCCATCTACAATACCACATGTTCAAAGAATATCATTTTGAACTTGGGGAATTTAGACACCTTTTATAAGAAGCAGGGGTTGTTAACCTGGGGTCCACAAACAGATTTCAGAAGGTCTATAAACACAGATGAGAAAAAAAAGTTACACTCTTGATTTCACTAACCTCTAACTGAAATTTAGTATTTCTGTCACTTATGAAAGTAGGCAAGAAGACACATTACTGGTGATTTTGTCAACAATAGCAATCACAGGTCTTTTCATTTACAGTTGCAGATGTTGCAAAATATCATTTATATTCATCACTACTTCAAAATTACTGTAGTTATTAGACCTGTCAATGGATCACATATGATTGTGATCTACAGACTATATTTCAAAATAATAGTTTTTTTTTAATCCCTTTGTATTTTATTTTGTGCATTTAAAAATTCTTCTCAAAAGGGATCCATAGGCATCAGGAAGCTGCCAAAAGGGTCTATGACACAAAAAAGGTTAAGAATCCCTGAAATAGGGGCGGCTAAGTGGCACAGTGAATAGAGCACTGGTCCTGGAGTCAGGAGGACCTGAGTTCAAATCCAGCCTCAGACACTTGACACACTTACTAGCCGTGTGACCTTGGGAAAGTCACTTAACCCCAATTGCCCTCCAAAAGAAAAAAAAAAGAATCCCTGAAATAGAATATGAGTTAGAAGCCCTGGAATAGAGTATAGGTTTGAATTTATTTGAATTCAACATTAAATACAATAAAAATGTAAAATGAGAAAGAAGAAATGGCATAGTTTTAAGCAAAGACTTGTTAGGTGTCATAAATGCACAATCCCATTTATACATGCATAATTTGATCTTTCAAATTCCCGCATTCATTCATTTTTGGTAATTATTAAGGCAAGTCATATGTTAGGAAGTATAATTTATATTACAGAACTGCTTTATCTATTTAATTAATATTTTAAGAGTACATTTAATCAGCTAAACTATCTGTTATAGGACAAATAATCTACCTCCCACGAGTTATGTTTAATTATATGTTATCTGTCATAAATGCCACTTGTTTAAAATAATGAAAAATGGATTTAAATGAATAATTCAAAGAAACAAAGAATATTAAGAAACTATTCAGAAACAAAGCATTTAGGTATATTTATTTAAACTGTAACTCAAGACTGTTACAAATGTACCTCATTTAATTAAACAGGTATATTCCTAAAAAGTTGCAATTAAAAAACACTTTGCAAATCATTATTTTCCTATTTACATTACTTTGGAGTTGTTTTGTTTTTATTTCTGATTTTTAATTATTGTACTTTATTAAATTGGATTTTTATGTCCCATACTCTCTATAAAGAAGTTAATGATTTGTAAATGAACACTAAAATGCACCAGGGGGGCTCCTATTTGCAGAAACCCTTTAGTAAAATAACAATCATTTTTAGTCAATTAGTCAATCATCAGCCAAAAAATATATACTGAATATTATGTTTTCAGTACCAGGATAGACAGGAAAAGTTAATAAGACATGGCCCCTATCTACAAAGACCTTATACTCTTGCTGGGAAGAAAATAACAAGCCTAAAGCTAAGTGAACAATGTACAGCAACATGTAATTAAGTGCTAAATTGTATCCTATAGATTATAAGTGATAGACGAGTTCAGAGAATGGAAATCATAGAATCACAGAATTAAAGCTGAAAAGGATTTTAGAGTTCACTGATTTCAACTCCCCAGTTTTACAGATGAGAAGCGAAGTGACCTGTTCAATGATAGACAGGGATTAGGTAGTTGAACTGGGAATCTGAATCCAGGGCCTCTCTCTAAACATAGTGATCTTTCACTGAACCACCCTATATGAGACTAGCAAAGAGTCTATGTCACAGAAAAGCTTTCTGTATCGAAATAAAAAGCTAGATCCTCACAGGATTAATCTGTTTGTATTCTACTGTTGTATACCCATTTTTTAGAAAGAATTACAAATTTTTACATTCTTTACGAAAAACTGAAGAAAAGCTCATATTTATCACCAGAAACAGAGCATACAAACATAACAGCTGTAAGGATCACTAAAGCTAAAGGAAAAAAAAGTGTTTCATAACACCCACAAAATTCAATATTCACATGACCTTCAAATGTCCCAGCCAGGTGATGTTAATCATGCATTTCAAAGGTTCAAATAATGTAAATACCAATAAACTTTACTTGATTTGCGAACTTGATGTATTCTTAAAGACTTTTCACAAAAACAAAATTTCATATATTAAATTCTATTTTTAAAAATTTGTTTGCATTATAGAATTGCTTCTACAGGAAAAAATATCCAATGGAAAGGGTGCAAACCTTTGGTGAGGAAGAGATTAGGACAGGAGTCAAATTTAACATCATGCAACAAGTCTAATACACAGTAGATATTCTATGTAGATATTCACAGTAGATATTCTATATTCTTATGATTTGGTTGACTCATTTATTTTCTTATAGTTTATGTCACTAGTTAATTGAGTCAGATGAAGTCCTATTCTAAAGAAGAATCAAATCCATCAAAGATTGAGTTTCAGGAATACAGAGTTATATGTTATATGTTGTTTGTTTCCAGGTACTCAGAAACTGGGAGCTGAGAGTGCAGCACATGTAGGGTTGTACTAACAACAGCAACAACTACTACTGTTGCTTCTATTGACATTTGTATGGTGATTTATGTTCTGAAAAGCACTTTATATATACGATTTTACAATTGCCTCACAAGAATCCTGTGAATCCATTTTATAGATAAGGAAATTGAAGTTCATATAGATTAAAAGGCCCATGACCATAGAGTTGGTAATTGGCAGAGGCAGAATTTAAACCCAGGTCTCTTGACATAAACAATTCTATTCATCCTGATACACTGCTTGGGTCCTCTTTCCTTCTCCTTCTATACTATAAGCTTTGTTGATCTCATCAGTTCCAAAGGATTCAGTTATCATCTCTATGTAAATAATTCCAAGATTTAGATATTTATACAGCTCTCTCCTGACCTCAATTTTACTGACTCTTGTTTATCTCAAATTGGTTGTTTCGCAGGTGAACTCAAACACCACAAGTCCAATACAGACTTCATAGTCTTTCCCTAAATTATTCTTTTTCCCCAACTTCCCTTTTACTGCTGGGGGCAGGACAATCCTTCCAGTCAACTATTTCACAACCTTGGTGTCATACTCTTCTACTCTCTTACATATTCCACTTATCCAATCTGTTTTTGTATTGTCTTTTCCTCCTTCCCAACATCTCTCTTATATGCCCCTTTTCTCCACTCACACAATCAAACCCTGCTGGAGGGCCTCATCATGTCATGGCTAGACTATCGCAATAACCTTCTGTTCAGTTGATCCTATACTCAGGTGAAAAAATGATCATCCTGCTAAAGTGCAAGTCTGACCATGCTTCACTCCCACAACACCCCCCTCTCCCCTCCCCTATCTCATACCACTTAATAAATTCAAGCAGTTCCCTATAGCTCCTCATACAAATATAAATCCTTTGTTTGGCATTTTAAAGTCCTTTATAATGGAGTCAGTCCCCTCTTACCTTTCTAGTCTTCTTGCACTTATTGTCCTCTGTGTATACCACATGCCAGCTATAATGGCCTACTTCATGTTTCTCAGACATGACACTCCATCTCCTGACTCCATTCATAGATATACTGGCTGGCCCCCATTCCTGGAATGCTCTCTCCTCACCTCCACCTCCCAGGTTTTCTTGAAGTCTCAGTTCAAATCCTACTTATTGTAAGAGTCGTTTCTCGCTTCTCCACAATGCTAATGTCTTTCCTCTGGGATTACTTCCCATTTACACTGTATATATCTTATATTTATAGAGTTAGTTGTACATTATCTCCCTCTTTAGAATGTGAGCATCTTGAAGGCAGGAACTATGTTTTACTTTTTCTTTGTAGTGTTTAGCACAATGCCAGGCACATAGCAAGCACTTAATATTTGATGATTATTACCTGATTGATAGGGCCTCAAAAATAGAACACAAAATCATTAAGTCTGGCATTTAAAGTCCTCCCCAATAAGGCCACAGTCTATCTTTTCAAGCTAATTATATATTACTCCCCCATCATGAACTCTATGCCTGGTCAAACCCTTTTACTTATTGCTTCCCACATGGGAATTGCAAAGGTCATACAACTAGCAGTAAGTTGGAGATCCAAGTCTAGAATCTAGATCTTCTAACCCCTATCCTAGTCCTTTATCTACTCTACCACACTACTTTTAATTATTCTTCTTTGCTTCCAGATTAAAAAAAAAGTTTCTGGAGTATAACAGGGAAATTCCAGCTGACTATCCTATTACCAGATCCATTTCATGGGGACACTATAGAGTTAAGAGCAAATTGCATTTAATGTATCTAAGTCTTACTTTCTACATCTCTAAAATGAAAGAAGAATAAAACCTCTCTACAATTATGCAACTCAGTGACCACTACTTTCAACAAAACAGATGGCTGTTTAACAACTATGTTCTTACCTGTTCTGGTTTATATTGTTGTACAGCATTGTAGATATAACTCAGACCTGCTCTGGTTAATACATAAGATGCTTGCTCATTTATAAGTGTATCCAAATGTGCTTCAATCTGAAATAGAACAAAGAGGACACTATTTTAAAGGAGGGAGGGGTTTGATGGTAATTCTCTTGACTGTGATTCAATCCCAATTATTTGTCACGGCTATGTCTACAGGGTGAAAATAGGCAATAGAAAAGTCAGTCTTTTTGTAGCACAGGCAGAAACAGTCTTACCCTGAAGGGTAGTGGAAATTTGTGTGCCAGAGGAAGGTCTTGGTTGGGCACTCTGCAGAGATGATCACCTTGTTAGATTTCTCTAACTGGATATTCTCTGACTTCTCAAACTCAACAAAGGATTGTTGATGCTACTTGTGGACAGCTCTTGTGTTTCCTACATAAAGTGATATTTTTCCATAAAATTCTGTCTCTCCTTACAACCTGTCTACTGCTATTGGTGGAACTACCATCCTAATCACCCAGGTATTATCTTTAGCATTATCTGACTCCTTTTTCTCCCTCAAGTGTTACAGACAAACAGCTATCAATTGCTTCCAACTCCAATCTCCCCATAAATCTCTTCCCTTTTATTTCCAGTACAACTTACCTTGGTTTAAGTTCTCATCATTGGTGGCCCAGAATACTGTAACAATCTTCTAACTGATTTTCATGTCTACAGTCTCTTCCATCTTCAATTGATCCTTTACTCTAAGAAAGCTTCTTAAGGTATGGTTGTAACAACATCACTTCCCTGCTAAAATACTTGTGACTTCTGAGTGCCTCCTGGATAATAAATTCTTTAACATTCAAGGCCTTTCAATAACTAGTTCTAACGTACCTTTATAGACTTATCTGACACTATTTCCTGTCACATAATATACATTTCAGCTAAACAGGATGACTCACTATCCTCATTCTCATTCTTTCCTTTTAATGTCTTTTATGATGCCACGTTCCAGGACTAGAATGGACTTTCTAGTGTATCTGACAACTGAAATTCCTCCTTTTCCTCAAGGTACAACTTAGACACCACTACTTATAAAAACTTTTTGTCAGCCTTCCTAGTTAAATTCTGATTGAAGCTATGAGCTGAAAGAGTGCTCCTTTGTAAAATCGCTCATATCATTGTGATGATACTTTCCTTTCTTACTTAGCCCATTTTGTATTGTATATAAGTTATCTGCATATGAGTTTTATTCCCTCATTAAACTACAAAAACTTTTTGAGGGCAGTTGTGAGTCTTATTCCATCTTTGTTCTTATAGAGCCTTCCTTGAACACAATAGTGCTTAAAAAATTTTGGTTGAGTCCCAGTTGAAGGAAGGAAAATAAATTAATGAAATGATAAAGGACCAAAGACTGTATTGGGCAATGACTATATCTAGACATAAGGAATGGGCTATTTCCCCTTCCCCTTTAAAAGTAGGCAACTGCCAATGGAAGTTAGAGTTAGGTTCTTTCTTACTAGTTATGATAAAGCAAATAAAGAAAAATGAGATATGGAGATCAGTTGAAGGAACTACTGGTATTTCACTCTTGATAAAAGAAACCTTAGAATAGAGCATAATAGCAGTACTTAAATATGTGAAGAGATGTCATGTGGAAGAGTTGAGGCTCTTCAGAATTAATATCAGTTAGTAGAAGGGAGAGAACAAATTCGACTCAATATAAACTTTCTAATACGAAATTTCAACAAAGGAAAAGGATGTCTCAACAAAGGAAAAGGATGTCTCAAGAGTGTGCCTAGGTCGAAGCCAGATGGCTTCTCACATGATTCTGTGGATGACAGGAAAGTGGGCTGGGTGATCTTGAAGGTCCTTTTCAATTCTAAGCTGCTGTGAGTTTATGATCAAACCACAAACAACACAGTGTCTGATTTTAGAGAATAAAAGTAAGGGCAACCCTTATTAAATCTGTATTTTAAAATCTGGCATTCATTTGCCTCTTCTATCTAATATAGAAGAGGCGAGGGAAAATGGTTACAGGGGAGGGGAAGAACAGGAAGGCAAAAGGGAATGGGTCAACCTTATTCTCATCAAATTTGGCTGAGGGAGGGAATGACATACACACTAAATAGGGTATCTCACCCTACAGGAGAGTGGGGGGGGGGGAGAGATAAGAGGGGGTATCATGGAAGGGAAGGCAGGTTGGGGGGGAGGGAAGTTGGAAGCACCCACTTTTGAAAAGGGACAGGACAGTAGAGAATAGAATAAGTGGGAGGTGCGATAGGAGGGAGGGAAATATAGTCAGTCTTTTACAATACATCTACTATGGTAATGTTTTGCATAGCCATACATGTACAACATATACTGAATTGCTTATCCTCCCAGCAAGAGTGGGTGACAAGGGAGGAAGGGAATGAATCTGGAAATCGAAGTTTTCAAATTAAATGTTTTAAAAATATATAAATACTATTATTAATACTATTTTACATATAATTGGGAAATAAGATATACAGGCATTGGAGCACAGAGATTCACCTTGCTCTACTGGAAAAGTCGAAGGGGGTATGGGAGAAGATATGGGAGAGAGCAGATTGGATGAGGGGATATCCTGTGGGACTGTTATTCTGGGGTGGTGGGCAGGGGAAAAATGGGGAAAAAATTGTAACTCAAAATCTGGAGGAAATGAATGATGTAAACCAGAAGTTAATAAAGCATTTGGAAAAAAATAGAAATAGACATTCTAAGATAATAACAATTCAAAAAAAAAAATCTGGCATTCATGCTTGGATATATACTTGTCTTATTTGAAGATTTCTACTCATATTAGTACATACACACATAGAAGTACCTGAATAGTTAAAAAAATTAAACAAAAATAAAATTTTTAAAAATTAACATGTGAAAAATGTAAAGGACTATCACATCTAAAAGGATAAAATACTTTAATCAGGGAAAAAAACAAAATAAACTCTAATTAATTCATATCCCTTAAATCATTTAAATATGTATGACAGCTTCTGGCATTGTTAGCTCCTTAAAAATGTATTAACTATCATCAAAAATCACTATTTCTAATTAGTGTTAACAGTAAGTACATTTTATAATTTATTTCATTTACTTTAAGCATCATAGAGAAGCTTAAGTGATAACCATTTGGTTTATAGAACTAGTGTGAATGGTATAATGATTTCTAATGTTTTGCCTAACACTAGTTTACACTTAGATAAAAATATATCTGCTTTCTCTAACACCTCCTGTACTAGCTCCAGATTTTGAGAAGTATATCACATTATTTACAGTTTGAGACTGAAATCTACATACTGATTACCTCTGTGCAATCAGAGAAGTTCTGTTCCATCTTCCATAGTAAGGTCCTTATCAAATGTGGAAAATATTTTTCTAATCCACTCATTTCTATGTTTGTGTCAGAGAAAAGGTTTATTAACTTGAAAGTATTTTAAAACCCTTAATTGAGAGAAAAAAAACTCCATTACAGTAAGAAGTAATGTTAACGTTAACTTTACCTGAAATTGTAGCATTTCTAGGCGTTTATCAGTAAATTCAAAGAGTGCCAGTGTTGTCTTCATCATATACAAGGAATTGACCATGAATGTAGCCATGTCAGCTGTGCCTAAATTACTTGCAGATACAGTACACATTTGGAGTAAAGGATCCAAAACACATGATAAAACCTAACAATTGAAAAGAAAATATAATTTGTATATTATTTAGTTCACAAGCAAGTTTCTATGCTCCTAGGTTGTGGGAATATAGAGACAGTACTTAAGTATCAATAAGCAGAGAAGGAAGGAAGATTATATAAATATATAAGGAAAACTTCCAAAGATATGATTTATTTTTTTTTTATTTTTTTTTTTGGAGGGCAATTGGGGTTAAGCGACTTGCCCAAGGTCACACAGCTAGTTTTTTTGTGTTAAGTGTCTGAGGCCAAATTTGAACTCAGGTCCTCCTGACTCCAGGGTTGGTGCTCTATTCACTGTGCCACCTAGCCGCCCCTAAAGATATGATTTATGAAGCTTAATAATTAAAAGTTAAATAGCAGTATGGGTCATTGAACAAACTTTTTAAAGATAATAAATTATTTTTAAAAAATGAGAGAAAGGGGCTGTTAAAAAGTTTTTTATTATATACATGCTATTAAATCTTAAATAGAATATGTGATAGAAGTACAAAATTAATCATTAAAAAAGAATTGGCAACACACCTGCACAAAATCTGCTTGACGAGCATCTAATGGCACAACTGAAGAGTCATGAGATGCCAAAACTTCACGTAATAATGCAAGTGTCTGGTTTAGTGCAGAGCTTGGTCCAAGATCAGGTGGTGGAAGTTCAACCTGAAATATAAATCACTCATCATTATTTATATTTACTCAGTAAACTTCAATGAACAAAAAAGATGTTAGTTCATAATAAAAATGTACAAAGATCTGACATCTTACCATATCGATTCTATTGTTTACCCAAAATTTTGTCAAAGCTATATATTTTGTTCTGAAATTCCCAACAATTAAAATGCCAAGTTATAGATATCTTTCTTTTATCGGTTATCATGGCCAAAAAAATGTTGCATTATTAGCCAGCCTACTGGTGATATGCCTCTCCATGATTGATTAGACTTGTGCTTAGGAAATAGGCTCAGTCTATTAACAAGGTCATATAATCAACATGGAATTCTGAAGGCGAGTGGAATAAAGGGAGTCATTAAAGGACATTAAATAATGTCCCATTCCAGAAAGAGAAAATGGACTCATGACATGGCTAGAGTGAGGAATGAACAATGAAAGACATCAGTGTTCTGCTGGTAGCTTTGTAATGTAAGGGGAAATTGAGGAAAGCCTCCACCATTTTTAGGTGGACCCCTTTGGTGAATTCTTGGGGAGAAGAAAGACAGAAATGAAACTCATAGAGGATGAGCAAATATGGATGAGCTGCAATGTGCATCACTGGAGGGAACTACCAAATTGGTGGGATCACAGATTCATTTGAGTCTTTGAGTACTATTAGAATGGCACAATAAAAATATTTTGAATTAAATTAAAAGCAATGATAATTTTTATTGTTCAGTCTATTTGCTAAAGAATAAAATAAAATAGGGGTGGCTAGGTGGTGCAGTGAATAGAGCACCGGCCTTGGAGTCAGGAGGACCTGAGTTCAAATCTGACCTCAGACACTTAACACAAAAACTAGCCGTGTGACCTTGGGCAACTCACTTAACCTCTCCAAAAAACAAAACAAACAAACAAACAAACAAAAAAGAATAAAATAAAACATATTGAGTTCCAGAAAACAAAGAAATGATAAGGAGAAACAATTTCTGTGAAGTGCAGGCTAACATTTTATTTCTTTTTCAGTGAGAAATGTGGGCTCTTTTTTTCTTTCAGCACAAAGCACAAGAAAACACGCAGCAGGTCAAGTCAATCAGTGCTCATCAAACTGAGATGTACTCCTATCTCCACTTTATCCCAACACATGCCTTCATAGACTATAGGGTCCATGAGGCTGATCCTAGAGCATAAGATTTGGGCCAGGAATGCACAATTACATGTAAATGCAAACCACATCCACTGAATTAGATAGGCATTTGCCAGCTGGCAGGATGTTAGGGTGCCTTGATGTCCACTGGGAAGAAAATATGCATATATTAAAACCATGAATATTACTTGTGGAGTGTCATCAATATAATAGAATCCAGACCTTGGAAGTAGTTAATATTGAGATCTTAGATGAGTCCATAGAATAGCTGACTACCTTGTTCCTGATAATATAGGAGTACATATTTTTTAAAGATTAGGTATATTAAGAATGCCCAAAAGAATCCAAGTTACTGCTGTAATTTGGGTATTAAAATGATACATGTGTGATTCTACAAAGAAATTTACTCACAAGTAATGCTGGTCTCTGACATGAAACAGCAAGATGATTTATAATATAGGTTTTATATGACAAAGTATATACTAAAATACACATACACGCGCGCGCGCACACACACACACACACACACACACACACAAACAGAGCTAGTCCTGGTTTTCCACTAATTTTAATAATTTAAAGCTAAAGCTTAGAATCTAGATTAGTGCCGAGAAGGCTAGATGGGTAGGTAGTTAGTTATAATTTGTTGTAACTACATAATTTCAGCAATTAAGACTAAAAATTCAGTCTGTAATTTTCATATCTTCTAACTTACAAGATGTAAAATACTGGTACTTAGAAACAAAAAGCTCAGGGAATATTTCCATTTATGCCCAAATTTTCTGTTATTAACCAAAAGAGAATAATTATAGAAATTTCGTAGAGTGGTAGAAGAAAAGTATAATGGAATTTCATTTTATTCCTTGACTTAAAATGAAAATATGTTAAAAAAAATCTTACCAAAGTAAAAGCATTGTGTAAATGATATAGAAGATAATTACTACCTGAATGTAGCTCATCCAATAAACTGTCATCCTAAAGATTGCTTCTATAGTTATATGCACTTATCATGTATCATTTTATATTACAAGTATCAGTATCTGTGTCTTCTCACTCTATTGTACAGTTTAATATTTAAGTGGTTCAGTGAATAGAGCTCTGTATTCACAGTCAAGAAGACCTAAATTTAAATCCAACCTCAGATACCTACTAACATACCTACTAACTCTATGATCCTGGGCAACTCACTCAGTATCTGTCTGCCTCTATCCTCCTTTGCAAAGGGGGTAATAAGAGAACCTGCCTCCCAGTAACTGTGGGATGATCAAATAAGTTATTTGTAAAACACTTTGAAAATCTTAAAGCACTACATAAATGCTATCATTATATTATATATTATAACTATAATATAGCGCTCTATACAACATAGGATATTAATAAATATTAAATGAATTAATGAACGAGAAATAGGGGAAATATACATGGATGGAGAGGTGGTATTTGATCTGACTCTGATGCATGGCATAGTGGAATTCCCTTCCTGGATCACTGCCTTGTCATGGTGGAAGAGTGTGCATAACTCAATGAAACTATGAGCGATGCCATGCAGAGTTACCAAAGATAGACAGGTCACAGGGAGGAGCTCTGACAAATGATGATCCACTGGAGAAGGAAATGCCAAACCACTCCAGTATCTTTGCCAAGAAAATCCCATAGTGAGTATTAAAATGCTAAAAGATATGACATCAGAAGATTGAGTCCCTCAAATCAGAAGGTGTCCAACACAGTGGAGGAAAGAAGGAGATGACTTGCTACAGTCCATATGCTAGGTCACAAAGAATCACACACGACTTAACAACTGAACAACATAGTGGAAAAAGGCTTACACTCAGAACCCAGTCTACACCAGGTTCACATCCTGGTTCTGACACACTAGGTAGAAACCCTGTACAATTCACTTCCCCATTCAGACACTTGGTTTCAACACCAATAAAATAGGGATACTAATACTTTGAAATTTACCTCATAAGGTTATTTTAAAGAAACGCTTTGTAAACCCTAAAACTCAATTCCAACAAGAAGGAAAGGAATGGAGATGACTAAAGAAATCAGTGTGGACACACAGGAAACTCATCAACCAAATTAGTTGTTGTTTTAGAGTTGGGGAGGGAAGATATATATATATATATATATATACATATATATAAAAGGGAAGATATAGTATGACTTTAAGAATAATAACTCTAATAAACAACTCTCCCCGTTCCTCCACAATTACTTCCATATGCCAGCCTTTAGAAGAGTCCTACTCAGATGCATTATCATGGGGAGTAAGGTTACCTAGTGAGTTTTTTTAAAGTTCTATGATGCCTTTTGATTTTACATTAGTCATTTCTAGACATACCTCTCCCCTCAAGCTTCCTCTCAGTGATTCCACCATTGTAACAAAGGGAAAAAACAGTTAAGCAAAACTGACATATCAACCAGCTTAACATCATATGCAAAATTCCACACCCATAACTCACTGCTCCAACCAAAGAAGGGAATTACATTTCTCCATCCCTTCTCTAGGGCAAAAGTTGGCCATTATAATCATATCAAGTTCAGTTTTTTTTCTATTGTCCCTGTTTACATAGTTGTATACATAGAACATACTATTTCCCTCATTCTGCATACTTCTCTCTAAATCACTTCATCTGCTGCCACAAAAATCAATGAGACCTTAGGAGAGTTAGAGATGGTAAATAAGAGTTTTCAAGCTTACCTCTTCAAGGAGACCTATATGAAAAGCCCTATTTCCGACAAGTTTTCACTGCTTGTCCTTTCTTTTCATTAGGTGGGGAAGAAATATATTGTTCTTCTATACCCAGAATTATAATATGATTATATCTGAATACTATTACTGTTTGGAGAGAAAAATAAAGGAGAAAAGGAACAGAAGAGTCTGGTTCACCCCATGGCTCATTTTGTCAACATATTGGACCAGTTCTCATTGAGACAGGGTTCTGCTCTCAGGGCCTTGACTGGACGCTAAGACACTTTCCTAGAGCCCAGACACTCATCTTCTAATACAGTAGGCCATTAGCTCATAAAAACAATGCTTGCTTATGATCTGAATTTCTGATTCAAATTAACTTTCTTGAGATAGTCTCCAAATTCTAGGAATCAATAAAGTAAAAAGATTAACATTTATTTAGGGTTTTTTGCTTAGAACTTTGTTTTGGGGTTATCTTGAATCTATGAGATTGGTGATCAGGTGATTACTGGGCTTTAATATAGAGCACTGGTATCAGGGAATTCTGTATTTGTGTGAGAATTTTAATAAACACATAAGAAGATATATCTTACAAAAAGTAATCATATTTTAATTTTTGTCACAGCTTTCATTTTTTAAAAGGCTATTTTTTTGGCAGTTTTCCAACCCAATTAAAAAGTCTATTAACAAAAGTACCTCTTCTTTTTTTTGCTAGTGAGACCTAGAATTGCTTGCCTGCAATAAATTATACATTTTCTTGATAATTAACAAGGGTAGTATCCTTTAAGAGGAAGTAAAGTCATTTATAAGAAATAGGGAAAAAGAGAAAGACGCAGATGATTTGGAAAACAATAATATCAAAATCTGAAGAAACCAGAAAAAGCCAGTAAAGAATTTGAAACTAGTGTGGACATGAGCTAGGTATATGTTAGAAATGAAAACATTATTGTAGTCTACTTTTTTTTCAAATTAAAGTCAAAATATCCTGCACATGGGTTTAATTCAACAGAGGGCAGCCTATTCACAGTATAATTAATACTCCTAATAAGCCATTTCCCATTCATTTTTATATACTACCCCAAGTTGTGATATTAATTCTGAATAAGTATTTACCTTAAATTGCCGTCCCTTTTCTCTGTATTGTTCTGCTTCATTCAATTAAGTGAAACATATATTTGTTATGTTTTGGTCATTTCATTTTCATGTAAAAATTATTTACAAAGTTTACATTATGTTCAAAACAGTGTATCAGCGGCTATGGTGAAGACAAAGGTAAAAAGGACACTGATCCTGCCTTCTACGGAGCTTACAAGCCAGCAAGGCAAAGGAGAATGAGATGGGGTTATAAGAAATATACAGAGTGCTGTGACAGTGTTAGAGAGTGTTATCAAGGAAAGTAGCATTTGGTATGAGTCGTGTCAGATGGATAGGATTTGAAAAATCTGAGTTTCTTAGGGGAAAACATGAGCATAGGAAAACAGAGTATATCTCAAAAGAGGTGTAGTTAGTTCACACTGGCTAAGGGCACAGAGTACATGAAAGGTACTCTAAGTAATATGAGAGACAATGGAAACCTAAGTTTTTGTCAGGTTCAATGCAAGGCAACAAACAACAAACACCTACTGTAAGACTCTTGTGATAATAGTTTCATTACTCTCATGGAGCAACAGTGACTTCAGTGAGATTGTGAACTGGACCTCGGGTATCAGGTGAAAGATAAAATTGAAAAGATTTTAGTTGGGATATGGTTAAGTTCCCATCATATTTATCTAATACATTTTTCTATTATCCTCATAGCTTCCAATATGCTTTTGTTTTGTTTTGAGGAGGGAGGATAAAATGATGTTTTATCAAGAAGTCAATGGGCAAAAATAATCATTTTCCATATCAATAGCAGATATCTACTCACCTATATGTCCCAAAATATTTGTATCTGACAGGTTTTATGCTTGGAGAATTAAAACCTTTTGGTTGGAATGATAATTAATAAACATTGTCTTTAGCCTCAATCTAGTAATTTTTAATCTGCTATGAATTAGTCTAAAATACAGATGCTTCAAAAAATCTCATTTGGACATGTAAGTTTTACATGTGGGCTCTTTTTTTTCCTTTCTTAGTATGGATTGTTTTCCCATATTACTCATTTAGAGAACCACCTGCTTCTCAGTGGGTGAAGTAAAATGGAGAGAAGCCGATCTACTCTATTCATTTTAAGAAAAATAGTACGGGCCTACCTCACAAATTCATGCTTTACATTTTGTATTTGAGTACAAAGTTAGGAAATATTCATTAGGAAAAAAGATTCAGGCATTCAATTTAGCTGAAGATGTTCCTTTCAGTTAAGAATACGGTGCTTGAATATTCAGGAGGAAGTACTGGCTAGACAGAGTATCTTTAACTTCCTCTTTCATGTATTGTTAAAACAATCATAACTTCAAATTTAGCAAAGTATAGATTTTGCAGACCACTATAGACACAATATCATCTCATTTTAAGCCAGGCAATCTTTTACTAAATTTTGCCTCATCAAACAGTAAGAGTACATTTGTAATTTAACATTACTATTTACAATAAAAGAGATCCATTTAAAATTAACAGTGAATAACCAGGAATGATTTACTTAATCCTCTGGAATTTGGCAGCTATAAGTAGCAACTAAACAAATTGAGAAGCACTTTAAATAAATTGCAGTTTAGATTCTAGGATCTATTTTCTATTTAAAATCTCAAAATGAATAGTTTTTAAGCATTTCATATTATCTCTAACAGATGATTCTGTCCAGGGAAATGATTAATTAAAATTATGTTCTATCGCCAAAATATTTATTTTCTGATTTTTGTAATAAAAATGTTCTAAAAACAAAAAAGATGAGTGATTAAATGACATTGAATACACAGAAACAAAAGTGAAATTTCACACTCAACTTTATCTTTATCAATATACTAAATAATATAAATAATAATCTAAATGGGTATTAATCTTAATTAACATATCAATATAAGCTTACAACTGATGCACAGAAAATTGCCACAGATGGTGCTATGGAGTTGGGGAAGCCTTTAGAAAGGTAAACAAGAAGAAACTGGAGGACTCATATAAAGAGATGTAAGAAAGAGTCACTAAAATTAGGAGCAGGAGGTGAACATAGAAGTAGCTATCATTGGGTTTGTGTGCTTCCGGTATCTTTACAATTCTTTCCCTCCAGAAAACCCAAACACTTCTCCTCAGATATCTCAATATAACAAGACTATGGAGAAACACTTCTGAAAGTTTTCAGGGATATAGCACCACACAGTTATTTTTAAAATAGAGATTCCAGTATATAGCATGCAGAGGTTAGAGTAGAATGAATGCTATTTTAAACAAAAACAAACATTTTGTGGCACAGTTTTCTAAACTGTAAAATGGTCAATGAATTCTAAACACATACTTCATAAAGTTAATATATGGATTAATGAAAACAGGATCATTTTGTTTATGAGTAGCAGAGACGGTAATAGTATACTACATTTGTTAAAATGCCAGAAATGTTAGATATTACTCATCTTAGTTGTAAAGTTTATGTACCCATAATCAGATGAATAAATGGGGCTTTCTAAAAGAAAATTTTAAGCTGGATATTTCTGAATAGGATAAAATCTTCAAATACCATATAGGTCTCCTATTAAACTATTAAATTTATTATTTACTGTCCTTTTACTATCTGTCAACTATTAAAAATATTTGAAGAATAGTAAGTCCTTCCTTTACTATGTTTGGAAATTATCCAAATGCCTGAGTTTGGGTAAGGGTCATAAAAAAAAATTATATTCCATTTGATTTAAGAGCAAAACGATAGTTTTGAACTTATAGCATCACATTTTTGCAGCAGTTGCCTGATAAAATGCAAAAGACTGAGCTTCACTGCAAAATTATATGAAAAATTAAAACTAAAATTAAGTCTTGATTCACTTAGATTATTAACATGTGAAAGGAAGACATAAATGCCTGTTTTTCTTCCCTCCAAATTTTGTAGTGTTAAAATTAGCACAAGGATATGGTAAGTTTATGAGAAAATTTTAATAAAAGTAGGAAATGCATTATCCCTGCTTTTTCTTCCACATTAAAACAAATATACCTTTATTCATTTTTTTGATTTACCTTGTAGATTAGTTAGATGTGCCCTTATTTATGAGGTAGATTTACATAACAGACAAAGGTAAAATTAGGTTCAACAAATAGCAAAAGGTAGTAAGAATCATAGTTTTCAGCAGAGGTCTGGAAGATGATGGGCAAACAGAGGCCCTGATGAGGCCTAATCAATGTGGTGGCAAGTTGACCCACCAACCCCAAGGGCCACTGCCAGGCCTATCACTGCAGGGCTGGGACTGGACAGAGCTGGGTAAGAGTCAAATGCAGGGCCCCTGCCAGTGGCAGCAGCTCCTGGGACTACCAAACCACAACCTGTAAATTTAAAAAGCCCCTATCTGGACTTCCAAGTACCAGGATGGCAGAGTGAACCCTGGCTGCTCCAATCCTTCCCCCTCTGACCCTGAAAACATAATAATTATTGCTCCAAAGCAAAACTTTAAACAGTAAAAGCTTGGGAACCCAAGAGGAAGGGCGTGGCTAGGGCCTTCCTCAAAATGGGTAAAAAGCAGACTGCAAAGACAAAGACGGTGGAGTCCTATTATTATGAGTGGGAGAAACCAAATTCAAAGGGTTGACTCCACAGCCTCAATGGGGAACTGGTCTCAAGCACAGAAAGCATTCTTAGATCAGCTCAAAAAAAAAAAAAAAAAACTTTGAAAACCACATTAGAGAGATAGAAGATAAAATGAATAATTTTTTTAAAATCAAAATTACAAAATTAGAAAAACATTACCATGAAGAAAACAGCTCCTTAAAAAGAAAAAATGTGTGATATGGAAAAAGAGCTTCAAAAACTAAGTGAGGGGGGCGGCTAGGTGGCGCAGTGAGTAAGAGCGCCGGTCTCGGAGTTGGGATGTCCCAAGATCGAATCTGGCCTCAGAAAATGAGCACCCACACATAAATAATGACTAGCTGTGTAACCTTGAGCAAGTTACTTAACCCCAATTGCTTAAAAAAAAAAAACTAACTGAGGAAAATAATTCACTAAAAACTAGAATCAACCGAATTGAAGTGAATAACTCTATGAGGAACCAAGAATCAATCAAACAAAACATCAAGAATGAAAAATAGAAAAAGAGGTAAAATATCTCAAAGGAAAAATAACTGACCTGGAAAACAGATCCAGGAGAGAGAATCTGAGAATCACAGGCCTACCAGAAAATCATGATGAAAAAATGAGCCTGGACAACATCTTCCAAGAGCTCATCAAGGAAAACGGCCCTGAGATACTAGAACCAGAGGGTAAAATAGAAATCAAGAGAATCTACCAGTCCCCTCCTGAAAGAGATCCCAAATTGAAAAGTCCACAAAATGTTGTAGCCAAACTCCAGAACTATCAGGTAAAGTACAAAATAATACAAGCAGCCAGAAGGAAACAATTCAAGTATCTCGGAACCACGGTGAGGATCACACAGGATCTGGCAGCTTCTATACTGAAAGACTGGAGGAACTGGAATGATTTTTCACAAGGCAAAAGAACTCGGGTTACAACCAAGAATCACCTATCCAGTGAAACTGAACATATTCTTCCAGGCAAGAAGATGGTCATTCAACAATATAATGGATTTCCAGACCTTCCTGATGAAAAAGCCAGAGCTCAATGGAAAATTCAACCTCCAATTACAGGACACAAGAGACACATAGAGAGAAATGAGGAGCAGATGGACTTCATATTTACCTGGAGAGGTTTATATGAACTGATGCTGAGTGAGAAGAGCAGAACCAGGAGAAATTTGTATACAATTACAGACACAACATATGTGTGACAACCAACTATGATAGACTGGACTCTTCTCAGCAATGCAGGGTTATAAGTCAACTCCAAAAGACTCATGATGGAGAGAGATGTCTACATTCAGAGAAAGAACTAGAAAGAACAGAGTTTGAATACAGATTGAAGCAAACTACCTGATCTTTTTCTTTATCTTGTTTGGGTTTGTTTCCTCTTGCCCATTGTTCATTCCATCAGATACAATCCTTCTTTATAACCTGACTAATGTCTAATGTGAAAGTATTTGCAGATCCTATACTTGATTGTATACCACCATGGGGAGGGGGAAGGGAAAGGAGGGGGAGAAAATTTGAAACTCAAGGAATTGTGGAACTGAATCTTATAAACTAAAAGTAAACAAACAAATAAACAAAAATCATACAAAAAAAAAAGAATCATAGTTTTCAACCACCTAACACATTAATTTAGTTACTGATAATCTAGATGTGGGATTTTTATCTACTGTCCACACAACAAATGGACAGAGCATTAAAGAAACTGTACTATATTGATCTCGCCATTTGCATTTTAAATGTAACTAGAAGAAGGAAGTTGTGAGTAAATGGAAAGATCACTTAGGTTCTCCTTAAAAAGGCTAAATGGTTTTTATCATCTATTCAGAAAGTAGCAAGAAACATTGTTTTATCATTTCCTGAGACATTTGGTCATCTGGTATTGGAGTGCTCATGATAAGTATTTGCAAAGAGAACATTAAAATAATCATAGGTTATGTATTAACATCTGTTCCAAAGGCATAGAGGGGAAAAGGATGTAAATATAGATAAGAAATGAGAGGTTAAAGACTTATTGACTGCACAAACACTTTTCATATAGACATCATTAAGAAAAGAAATAGGTGGCACTAAATATGATGAAAAATTAATATCACAAAAATTAAATAATATTCCAACAGAGAGGAAATGATGATCAGGAGTCATTCTCGAACTAGCTAGTAGTCTATGCAGACCACCACTGACTTGGTAGAAGAGCAAAATTAATACAAAGCTAGAAGAATGAAAATGGGAAAAAATATTAAAACAACTCTCACTTGACCTAATAAAACAATATATTAATGCCAAAAACGAGACATGTACCAAGTTATTACAATTTCATGGAGAATTTAATTGAAGTAAATCAATAAATCCAAGACCTAAAGGACAAACAAAAATGCTTTTGTTAGCGAATACTTGACTTACCTGCTTAGTGGAGAGCTGTGCCAATCATCTCTGGGCAAAACCAGTTTATGATATACACTTATTTGTAAAATCTTACAGAAAAGGAAGGTGGAAAGTTATGAACAATATTGTCTCATGAAATGGAGAATGGTGATGGGTAAAACTTTACTAATGTGAAGAAAACTTAGCAAGAGCCCCAAATAAGTTGTTACATCAAGAGCATTTAAAGATGAAAGTGGAAGGATGACAACAAATGGAAGACAGAAAAGATCTAGAAAGATTTTCATAACAAACTTTAAAAAGTCATAAAGGAAAGCAGAATCATCACATTGGGACTAGGATATTAGTCTAAGATTTAGTGTTGAACTGGACAAAGACAGGAAAAGTATGCATAGAGGAAATCTATGTTAGAGGTGCCATAATTGTGAGAGTATAGAAAGGTAAGGTCAATTCTGGAGGTATCTAAAAACATTGAAAGACATGGAAAACACATTCCAGACCTATTTTTTTTTATTTTTTCTTATTTATTTTTCTTATTAATAATTTTAAAATTAAATTTTATGTTTATTTTTAGTTTACATCATGCATTTCCACAAGATTTTGAGTTACAAATTTCTCCCCATCTTTCCCCTACACACCACCCCAAAACAGTGATCCTACTGTATATACCCCCACTCCCAATCTGCTCTCTCCTATATCCTCCCCCATCCCCCTTCTGAATTTCCAGTAGTGCAAGATGGATCTCTATACCCCAGTGCCTATATATCTTATTTCCCAGTTGCGTGCAAACAATAATAATAATAACTATATATGTGTGTGTATATATATTAAACATTTGATTTTAAAACTTTGAATTCCAGATTCTTTCCCTTCCTCCCTCATCACCCACCCTTACTGGGAAGATAAGTAATTCAGTATAGGTTGTACAAATGTAGCTACACAAAACATTTCCATAGCAGATATACTGTGAAAGACTGACTATATTTCCCTCTGTCCTATCCCAACCTCCACTTGTTCTATTCTCTACTTTGACCCTGTCCCTTTAGAAAAGTGGGTGCTTCAAACTTCTCGCCCCCCAACCTGAACTCCCTTCCATCATCCCCCCTCTCATCTCCATACCCCCTACTCTCCTATAGGGTGAGATACCCTATTTACTTTGTAGGTCATTCCCTCCCTAAGCCAAATTCAATGGGAGTAAGATTGACCCATTCCCTTTTGCCTTCCTGTTCTTCACCTCCATTGTAACAGTTTTTCCCTTGCCTCTTCTATATGAGATAATTTACCCCATTCTGTCCTTCCCCATCTCCTCTCTTTAAATTCCTCTCTCACCTCTCAATTTCACCTTTTAAGAATCATCCCTTCCTACTCAATTGGTCCTGTGCCCTCTGTCTATGTATAACTGTACACATATATACACATTAACATATGTATTCATACACCCATATACCCTCTTATATAGACATACATATGTATGTATATACGTATATATGTATGTGTGTATATGTGTGTATATACATTTCTATTCCCTTCAAATATTCTCATACTGAGAAAACTTTCATTAGTTACAATTATCATTTTTTCTTGTAGGAATGTAAATAGTTCAACTTTGATAAGTTGCTTATGATTTCTTTTGTCTGTTTACCTTTTCATGCTTCTCTTGGTTCTTGTATTTGAATGTCAAATTTTCTATTCAATTCTGGTTGTTTTTTTTTATCAAAAATGCTTGAAGGTCCTCTATTCCACTGAATGACCATAAGTTTCCCCTGAAACATGATACTCAATTTTGCTGGGTAAGTGATTCTTGGTTTTAATCCCAGCTCCTTTGACCTCTGGAATATCATATTCCAAGTCCTACGATCCCTCAGTGTAGAAGCTGCCAGATCCTGTGTTATCCTGATTGTGCTTCCATAATATTCAAATTGTTTCTTCCTGGCTGCTTGTAGTATTTTCTCCTTGATCTGGGGATTCTGGAACCTGGCTATAATATTCCTGGAGTTTTCTTTTTTGGGTTCTGTTTCAAGAGGTGATTGGTAGATTCTTTCAACTCTATTTTGCCCTCTGGTTCTAAAACATCAGGGCAATTTTCCTTGAGAACTTCTTGAAGGATGATTTCTAGGTTTTGTGTTTTCTTTTTTTTTCAGTTTTTTTTTTATTATTAAACAAATGCTTTATTAACTTCTGTTTTACATCATTCATTTCCACCAGATTTTGAGTTGCAATTTTCCCCCCCATTTTTCCCCTACCCACCATCCCAGAATAGCAGTCCCACAAGATATCGCTTCCTCCAATCTGCTCTCTCCCATATCTTCTCCCATACCCCGTTCAACTTTTCCATTAGAGCAAGGTGAATCTCTGTGCCGGAATGCCTGCACATCTTATCTCCCAATCACAAGCAAAAGAGTATTAATAATAGTATTTATATATATTTGAAAGATTTAATTTTAAGACCTCTAATTTCAGATCCATTCCCTTTCTCCTTTGTAACCCATTCCCTCTGGGAAGATAAGTAATTCAGTATATGTTGTACATGTAAAACATTACCATAGTAGATATATTGTACAAGGCTGCTTATAATTCCCTCCCACCCATGCCAGCCCCCACTGATCCATTCCCTACTTGATCCTGTCCCTCTTCTGTAGTGGGTACTTCCAACCTCCCCTCCCCCCAAGAATGGCCTCCCATCCATCATCCCTCCTCTCATCCCTCTTCCCCCATTTCTGCTGCAAGTTGAGATATCCCATTTAGTATGTATGTCATTCTCTCCCTGAACCAAATTCAATGAGAATGTGGTTTTGCCTTTTTGCCTTCCTGTTCTTCCCCGCCCCTGCAGCCTCTTCCCCTTGCTTCTTCTACATGAGATAGTTTACCCTACCCTGTCTCTCCCCATCTCCTCTTGCCACTTTCCTCTCTCACCTCATAATTTCACCCCTTGAGTATCCTCCCTTCCCAACAAATTCAACCTATGCCCTCTATCCATATATAACTGTAAACATATATACACACATTCACATATGTATTCAAATGACCATATACCCTTCTTCCATTATTTTCATACTGAGAGGGATTTCATCAGTCACAATTATTGTTTTTCCATATAGGAATATAAATAGTTCAATTTTGATAAGTTCCTTTTGGTGTCTTTTCCCTGATTACCTTCTCAGGCATCTCTTGCTTCTTGTGTCTGGATGTCAAATTTTCTATTCAATTCTGGTTTTTTCCTCAAGAATGCTTGAAAGTCCTCTATTCCACTGAATGACCATATTTTCCCCTGAAACAAAATACTCAGTTTTGCTGGGTAGGTGACCCTTGGGTTCATTCCCAGCTCTTTTGCCCTCTGGAATATCATATTCCATGACCTTTGATCCCTCAGTGTAGAAGCTGCCAGGTCCTGGGCTATTCTGATTGTGTTTCCACAATATTGAAATTGTTTCTTCCTAGCTGCTTGGAGTATTTTCTCCCTGATCTGGGGATTCTGGAACCTGGCTATAATATTCCTGGGAGTTTTCTTTTTGGGATCTTTTTCAAGAGGTGATCTGTGGATTCTTTCAACCTCTATTTTGCCCTCTGGATCTAAAATATCAGGGCAATTTTCCTTGAGAATTTCTTGAAGGGGGATTTCTTAGGTTCTTTCTTTGATCATGGCTTTCGGGTAGTTCAATAATTTTTAAATTGTCTCTCCTGGATCTATTTTCCAGGTCAGTGGTTTTTCCCATGAGATATTTTACATTGCCTTCTATTCTTTCATTTCTTTGGATCTGCTTAACAGCATATTGATTTCTCATAAATTCATTAGCTTCCATTTGCTCCAGTCTAACTCTGAAGGAATGAATCTCCTCAGTGAGCTTTTGAGATTCTTTTTCCATCTGGCAAATTTGACTTTTTAAGGCATTCTTCTCCTCATTGCCCTTTTGGGCCTCCTTTGCCATTGTTATTTTCCTCAGTCAGGCTGTTGACCCTCATTTCATACTTTTCCTGCATCCTTCTCATTTCTCTTCCCAATTTTTCCTCCACTTCTCTTATTTGATTTTTAAAGTCCTTCTTAAGGTCCTCTATGGCCTGCAACCCACTCATGTTTTCCTTTGGGGCTTTTGGAGCAGGATTTCTTACCTCACAGTCCTCCTCCCGTTCTATGCTTTGACCCTCTTTGCCCCCAGAATAGGAGTCTAATGTTGCATTTTTCTGTTTAATTTGTTTCCTTTGCCTTGGCATGTTGCCACTTAATTACTTGACTTTTGAGCTTGTTCCCACAGTATGGCTCTGCCAACAGACAGGGCAGCTTTCGTCCCGAACATGTGGGGGGATAACTTCCGTTTCTGGCAAGCTGAATATCCACCCCACAACCTCCCCCCAAGACCACAATCCAGATCCAGGGAGGTTAAAGCAAGAGCGATTACCCCCCCCAAGACTGATCGCTGGATCTCCCTACAGTTCGCAGGCCAGGAGCTGAAGTTGCCACTGAAACTACAAAATGGTGTGTCTCCTCAGCGGCTTCTAGCCCCCAGGGGAGGAAGCTGACGCATTCCCCAAATACTGGTCCCAAAGTCCACAGGGCACTAACCTCTCACTTTTTCTTAGGCATGTCTGTGTTGATACTTCTGGAATCACCACAGCAGCTGGTGTTCTGGGGTCTCTCCAGCTGGCTGCTGGCCTGGCCGCCCTGGGGCTAAAACCGCAGGACCTGGGCTCAGCTCTCCACACTGAGCTGGCCCTTTCTGCAGGGCTGCTGGGCTGTCCTCAGCGGGAGGTTAGCTTCCCTGTGTCTTTCTGTGGGTGCTGGGGCTCCAGAAGTTGTTCAGAGTCCCCTTTTACATAGTTTGGAGGTAATCTGGGGGGAGAGTACCTTGGACACGCAGTTTCTAATCAGCCATCTTGGCTCCGGCCCCCCCCTTTTATTTTCTTTAACATGGCTTTCAGGTAGTCCAATAATTTTTAAATTATGTCTCCTGGATCTATTTCCAGGTCAGTGGTTTTTCCCATGAGATATTTCACATTGCCTTCTACTTTTTCATTTGTTTGGATCTGTTTAACAGCATCTTGATTTCTCATAAAGTCACTAGCTTCCATCTGCTCTACTCTAATGCTGAAGGAATGATTCTCTTCAATGAACTTTTGAGATTCTTTTTCCATCTGGCAAATTTGGCTTTTTAAGGCATTTTTCTCCTTATTGGCTTTTTGAGCCTCTTTTGCCATTTGAGTTAGTCTATTTTTCTTTTCATATTTATTTTTTCTTAAAAACATCCAGAATGGATCAAAAGAACAATTATTAAGGAAGTAGGTACCCAAAGCAAAAGCTGGAAGGTGGAGAAAACAATGCTCTGGGTAAGTTGAAGAGTCTCATTAATCACCTTGGTTCAAAAGGAATAGTTCTAGACAGAATGAAGCAGACCCATCTCTTTTAATCTAGTTTCTCCCTTCTCTGGCAATGCAGCTGGCCCTGCATATGGGCTATGGATAAGGAGTCCATCAGTCACAGCTTATCAGTACTTGGCTAATTATAAGGACCAGTCCCTACTGAGTCTTTTAAGGATTTTGGTCCCCTACTCTCAATTTTGTGCCATGGTTTTGTTTCACTCCTTAGAAACACAGTCACTGCTGCAGACAACTGTGTCAAGCCTTTATAATGATCAGTGAATCCCCCCAGCCCCTTTCATGCAGGTGGAAAATAAAGATAGGCTGGGGGTGAACATTTAGAACTCTGTATTATCTGAATTACCTGTCAAATGATAATTAGCTAATACACTCACTAGATTTATACATTAAGGAAACTATATATAGAATACTGCAAAAACACAGTAAGACTGAAGTTTGCCCATTTCTGCTCAGGAAGGGCCTTGTGCTCCTTCATTCCCAAGCGTCACAAATGTTTTCCTAATTTCTGCTCCAATCAAGGTCAACTGGTGACAATCCTGTTTCCCCTCCTAATTTTCTTCCTTTTGTTCCCCAGAAGTAGAACTTCCAGATCCTTCTCTCTCAGATGCCATCTTTTTATATGCCATCTCAAAGAGTTTTAATGATGCTTATTGAAGATTAGATGCTGCCTGCCTGATGTTTTCCCCAGTTTCACTATCTTTCCAAGCCAAGAGCTCTCTCATTCTAGAGATTTCTTCTTTTAGTTTATTGCTGAGTTAGTCTATTTTTAAGGTGTTATTTTCTTCAGTAAGGTTGTTGACTCTTTCCGATTTTTTTGCATCATTATCTTTTCTCTTCCCAATTTTTCTTCTACTTCTCTTATTTGGTTTTCAAAATCCTTCTTAAGCTCCTCTATGGCCTGTAATCAGTTCATATTTTTCTTGGAAGATTTTGGTGCAGGAGTTCTAACTTCGTTGTCTTCCTCCTGTTCCATGCTTTGATCCTTTTTGTCCCACAAAAAAGAATCCAAAGTCAGATTGCTGTGATTGCTTTGCTTCTTTTTCTTGCTCATGTTGCCACTCAATTATTTGACTTTTGAGCTTTTTACCGCAGTAGAACTCTGCTTCCAGAGAGGAGAGCTTTGTCCCAAATCACTGGAGTTTTCTCAGTTGCTGGAGCTATTAGTTGGCTGCCCTCTCTGAAACCTCCACATGCTCTGGTACCTGGTCACTAACCCCAAGATCTCCACCCTACACGGTGATCCAGATCCAAGCAATTTAAAGCAAGAGCCATTACCCCTCAGACTGGTTGCTTGGTCCCCCTACAAACCACAGGCCAGGAGCTTTGAAGTAGCCATGCCTCAGCTGCTTCTCCCTCCATGGGGCAGAGCCCAGATCATACTCCCAGACCCCTTGTTCCCAAAGTCCACTGACCTCTCACTTTGTCTTTGGCATTTATGGGTTGATAATTCTGGAAACCACCACAGCTGATGGTGATCCACTCTCCCGATGTCCCTCTATCAGCAGGTGGTCAGGCTGCCCTGGGGCTAAAACCATGGACTCACTGGGGCTGGGCTTGGCTCTAGCATGCTGCGATAGACCCTTCCTGCTGCCCTGCCAGGCTGCCTTCAGTGGGAGATTTGTTTCTCTCTCTTACTCTGTGTGTTCTATAGCCCTAAAGTTTATTTAGAGTCATTTTTATAGGTATTTGAATATGGAGGGGGCATATGGAGTTTTCCTGCTTCTATGCTGCCATCTTGGCTCTACCCCCCAGACCTATTATTTTAAACAAAAGCAGGCAAAAGAATATAGATAATTACTAAATCATATGCTACTTTCACATCTATATATAATTTTTATGAGAATAAGCTATATGCACAAAGGATATATCTGATTAAGGGAGCAGGTAAATTTTTTACATGCAATATTCCATAAAAGTCCACATCTTATTTAGCACAAAACTGGTTTAAAGATGTAATACCTCTGTGCCTTTTGTTGACATTTGGTAGGTATTTGATTCGGTAAAGCAAAATATCACTTTAAAAACTCTCCTTCAAAAAGATGTCTCCTATGAATATATCAAAATTAACTGAGACGCAACAGAGATAATTATGTTTGATATTAATATTAAATAAGTTATAAGACATGGAGATGTATGTATGCTTACTAAGAGTATCTGTCACTGTTATGAAGGAGATTCAATATAAAGTTCATATCAAAAATGGATTCCATAATATGTAAGCACAAAAGCTACTAAAGTCCTGAAGTGTAGGCTGTGCTAGTTTCTCCTAACATCTTGCCATGAACTAGCTTTCCTTAAAAGGCTAGAAGGCTATCCTCAACACTTGAATGGTCCAGGGGATAAGACTTTGGTTACTGATTTGACTTTCCAGTTGCCAAAGTCAGTTCATGATTATGCAGTGACCCTCAGATTTGGCAGATGTCCCACTTAGAAGGGACTTGACTTGGTGATGTGATAGCTCAGCTGACCCACCTGACCCAACATATCTGCAGACTAGACAAATTCACATACAGAGATGGTGGCAGGGAGAGTATATATACCTAAATCAATACTATATCCTTGATGAGTATCCTTTCCACGAAACTGTTAAGTAAATTTCTTTTTAAGTTTTAGATAAGACTATTAAGTTAGAGCGTCCCATTTTATTCTGATTCTGAGCATGAATCAGTGGACTAGTTTGACTTAGGCTTAAACCACAGTGTTTAATGATGTTGAGAGTCTCCAGATGTTCTAGTTTGTAGATGACATTGTGGTGTTTTCATTGTGCCCATAAAATAAAAATGTTCAAATGGCTGGCTTCAGACACAGTAAGGACATTTGATCATTTGCCTACCCTGGTCCTTCTTTTCTCCACCAGGAACAGCAACCCTACAGGACTCATATCTCAACAGATAATACATTACCACTCTGGTGTGTTAGCTGGTTCAGCTTCAGGACTCTACCCTGGGTTTGAGCTGTCCTGATGTGCTGCTAAGTAAAAACCCACAAAACCCTAGCATCCTCTGACCATGCATCACTTCCCATCTAATTTTAGCCTCTACTTTTAAATATTTCATTTACAGTTAGATTGAACCCAGTTTTTATCTTTTATTGTCTAAAAGATTTTGGCCTTATACATAAAAAGGAGACATGACCAAGTATGAATGTTCAAAAGTAGACCGAGAAGAAAAAGGACGAAGGGCATTTCAGGGTAAACATTTTAAGAGAATTCTTAAAGTTTATCAAGTATTTTTCTATATAAGGGCTATCAAGGACTTTGGGAAAACATACAGGGATGAAATTTTTTTAAAAAAGAATTATTGTTACCATTTACATTGTTATCATGTTATCATTCATTTTTGACCATCCATTAAAAAGAGACAGACACTAAATTTATATACATTATCTGCGACAGAAAATAACTTTTGGAACTGATCTTAAATCAATCTGCTAATCAATCAATGAGAATTTATGTACCAGTCACTGTACTAGACCATAAGGACAAAAAGACAATGACAAAATAGTTCTTGTCTTCGAGGAGTTTCCATTTTCACTGGGGAGACAATATATACATAATAGATAAGGTGACTTAGGGAAAGGTGGCAGCTGGGGGAAATCAAGAAGAGTTTCATGTAAAAGGAGCCCTGAAGCTAAGTCTTAAAGATGGTCAGAGGTGAAAGGATATGAATTTAAAGACAGAAGACAAGTCAATACAATGGCACAGAGATGGAAAATGGACTGCGATATATGAGCAGCAATAAAAAGGCTGTTGGACATAACTTAATAAGGCCCTAAAATGTCTCCCTCTGTGGTGCACCATTAGGGATGTTGATAACATACCTGAACTCATTTCTTAATGATTAATGAACTCCCACCTTGTCATACCCTCCCAGTCACAGTGATTTTGAACCCCCTAGCTATTCTTATTCAAATGCTATTCTGGCTCCTGAACTGTTTATTCCCTTATAGTCATCTCCTCAACCCACTGACTCTTCCCTGTAATATTTATCCTGTTCTAAAGCATGCATTCTGCTATGCACTATGGAATGTCTGCTCCATAGGTAACATACTTGCTTTCATTCTAAACTTTTAATCTTTCCACTACTTTAATCTTTCACTCACTAAAACCTGGCTCTGTCCTAATGACAAAGCTTCTCTGGCCAACCTTTCAGTTTTAGATACATTTTCACTCATAACCCTTGCCTTACTGGTAATAATGTTACTGGAATACACCTTGCTCCCCATTCCACTTTCAGGCTCTTTCTCTACAACCATCACTCAGTAACTTCTCCTAATTTGGGACTTAGTCTATTTTTAGCACTCCATCTAGATTCTGGTAACCATTATCTACAGACCTCCAAGACAATGGTACTCTTCCCTCAATGAGTTCAGTGCCTGGCTCATGATTTTTCTCTACTCCCCAAACCCAGCAGTCATACAAGGAACAGTGACACACATACAAACACCCCTTCAAACACCTTAACTTCAGTTCCTTATCTTACTCATTTTCTATTATATATCTTTCATTCCATCCCAACTACACAAAGAGAGGGAAAGGAACTCAAGCTGACAATGTAGAGGTGATGATTATAAGTATTCTTCATTTCAATGAATTCTGAAGTTCCCTTATCACAATCTCTTTTCATTCTTCCTCTCCTTCTACCTCACAACCCTAAACCCTGTTCTTCATCCTCCTTGAGCCTTCTAATCCCTCCACTTCTAAGTTCTTTCCCACACCATCACCCCTACACTGGCTATACTTTCCTCCCTTCCCCTTGGGGAATCAGTTCCATTCTATACTGTCCTTTTCTCTCTAGTCTCTTGCTCCTCTATCCTACTGCCAGTCTTGCTCTGAGACAAGACTCAGCCCTAGATAACTTCCACCTTCCTGCTTTCACTCCAACTCATGTGCTACTGAACAAATCTAGAGAAAATGCACAAATCCATGTTGATGGGCCCACTACAAATTTACATTATTACGTAATTTCACATGGACCCCACTGCCCAAGGCAATCCTTTAGCCTATTTCTTATCAATTCATTAAACCATTCAAAACAGCTGCCTTTCTAATACTTTTCATTCCTCCTCAAATGTCCCAAGGCCCATACTTCCTCACTTTCTCAGCTGAGAACTTTGCTTCATGAGAAAAAACTCAGGCCATTCACCAAGAGTTCACTTGGGCAACTAGGTGAAACAGTGAATAAAGCACCAAGCCTAGGGTTAAGAAGACATGAATTCAGATCTAGTCTCCGAAACTTACTAGCTGTGTGGCCCTGGGAAAGTCATCCAACCTTTTTTGGCCTCAGTTTCCTTAACTATAAAATGAAGATAATTGCACCTACCTCTAAAGGTTGTTATGACGAACAAATGAGATTATATTTACAAAGTCCTTAGCGTAGTGCCTGGTGCATAGTAGATGCTATATAAACGTTTATTCCTCCTCCACCCCCGCCCCCAAAAAAGAGTTTATATTTCTCTCCTCCTCCTTAGCTCACATCACTCAGATCCTTTCTACCACGATCTCTACCATTACCCTATCTTACATGAAGAAGTGGCCAGCTCTTCTCTCTGTCAAGGTTAATCTGCTACATTCCATCCTATCTTCTCTAGCAGATTTCCATCTCTTATCATCCCCACTCTTGCATTATGATTTCAATCTCTCCCTGTCTAATGGTTGCTTCACTACTACCTAAAAACATGCCTATGTCTCTACCATTCACAAAAAACCCTCACTTGATCTATCTATACTACCAACTAATGTTGTCTATCTCTCCTCCCTTTTGTGGCTAAATTTCTCGAGAAGTCTATTATTGGTGCCTCAACTTTTCCTCTCATTCACTTAGCTCTACACTTCGGCTTCCTGCTATTATCATTCAACTGAAGCTGCTTTCTTCAAACCTACCAGTGATCCTTTAATTGCCAAATCTAATAGCCTTTTCCAGGTCCTTGTACTTTTTGGTCTCTTGGTAGCCTTGACAATTTGATCCCCCTCTTCTCCTTGATACTCCCTTGTGTCCAGGTTTTCATCACACTGTTCCCTCCTGGTTCTCCTCTTGCTTTTCTGACCTCTACTTGTCTACTTTGCTAGATCTACATCCTGTTAACCCTGGCTGTCCCCCAGGACTCTATCCTGGGTCCTTTCTTCTTCCCCCTCTATACTATTTCACTTAGTGATTTCATCACCTACCATAAATTAAATTGGTGACTTATGCTAAAGATTTTGAGATCTACTTATCCATCACTAACACCTCTTTTGAGCTTTAGTCTCATATTTCAAACTGCTTATTGCACATCTCAAACTGGATGTCATATGATTCCATTCAAGAGAATATGGATAGATCATAAAAAATTCTCCTCTACTCACTCCTAAAAATAATTAAAATGACAATTTATTATTACATAAACAGCATATTAACACATTTAAATCAACATTTCAAAGACATACCTTATCTATTAGTTTGCTTGCATGAAGACTCAAGCTATTGAAGAATATTTTCTTGCTTAGCAAATGCATTTCTTCAATGGTGGTCAATAACGTGGTTGCACTATTTCCCACAATACCACTGAAAAGAATAATATTTATTTTCACAAATCACAGATGAACAACATTCAGATATCAGAGTATCAGATGCAATGCTTTAAAAAAATTCATGTAATATAACAAAGATGCAGAAACTGGGACTGCAGAGTGAAAAATCAAGGAAAAAAATTTTTTTAATATTTAAAAATGACTAAAGGATGCTGATCACTTTCCTTAATCATCTTATCAAGAAAGGCCTTAAATATTCTGTACTATCTTTTATGTGAAAAAATATCGTGTATATTCTTTAACTGCTCCAAGTCCTTAGGGACAATACACACACTGGAATTGGAGCTTTGTCAAAGACAGGGGGAAGAAACACTAGTGAGGATCCAAATTTTTCATATTTTTTGGATAAAATACAACCTGGAAGGCCCAGAGAATATTAATTGTTCTAGGTTTATTTAAAAAGCAAAGTTGTTAAAACTGATGAATTTTCCCTTTTTACTTATAAGATGAATAAATGCATTCAATAAAGGTTGATGAGATGCTATGATTTCAATATTTTAGAGTATTACAGAGCTGACTAACTATGCACCAATAACAAAACCCCAAATCATTGCCACTTTACCACACTACCTTAAAACTGGAAACAATTCATGGTTATTTGGCTTAAGGGAAAAATTTCTATTTAATGATAGGAAAGGCTATGTTCTGCACACCACATTACTGCAGGCATATTCAGCAATTACTTTTCGCATACATATATATGTATAATTACTTTTAAAACAAACAAACTTTTTATCTTTAAGAATATATACTTTGTAGTTAACATTTGAGGGCTAAAACAACTTCTTTGGTTATCAATATCTGGTTATTTAACAAATTACAATTATTTGTTCTACCATAGTAGCATCATATCTATGTATAACATTTCTCAATTCTTTATCACAAGCTATATAGGCTGAAGTTTAGATTAAGTCAAAAACAAACCCTGATGTTTTTGCTTTTTTTTTTTAATCTACATAAACCAAGACACCAAAGCACACTAGAACCTCAAATTTGCTATTATGAAAGTATGTTTCAGAATTCAAGGGGGTTACTAGATTTAGAATGATTTGTTATAACCTACTGTCAGAGACTACCTATTTTGAGTTTAATCAAAATTTAAATAAGAATAAAAATCCTTTGCCTTGAATTCAAGGAAATCAATAATCTGTCATTACCCACTTTCTCGAAACTTAATTCTCTAGCCATTGTATTACTTTCTACCTCCCAAACATGCCTTGTAGTTTTCACACCCTGTGCCTCTACTCATGCTGTTTATTGTGCCTTCTTGGCCTGTTGGATTCCTATTCATCAAATATAGAAAAGATCTCTTTGGTGCTATATGTTGACTTAGAAAGGAAAAGGTAGTGGATAGAATACTAGGCCTGGAGTCAGGAAGACTCACTTCTGTTAGTTCAAATTTGGCATCAGACACTTACTAGCTGTGTGACCCTGGGCAAGTCATTTAACCCCTGTTTGCCTCAGTTTCCTCATCTGGAAAATGAGCTAGAGAAGGAAATGGCAAACAACTCCAATATCAATATGCCAAGAAAAAACCCAAAGAGAATCTGAAAGAGTTGGACATGACTGAAAAAATGACTGAGCAGCAACAACAAAACTGACTTAGAAAATGACAAATTTACATTATTTGCGTGATATTGTACATTTATTTATTTTGTTAAATGTTTTCCAATTACATTTTAATCTGATTCTAGCAAACCTCTTTCATAAAGCATAACTGAAATGTTTCCTTCACCATGAAGGCTATCCTGATGCTGGCATTAGTATTCCCCATAAGCATAAAGCACTCTTTTGCAATGACCATCATATGCATAATATAATTTATATATGTGTATCATATTCTAATTAGATTGTAATTTCCATGAGGCTAAGTACAACATTCATTCACATTTTGTTTCCCTCTTGGAACCCATGAGCACAAGTTCTATACACAGAAAATAGTCAATAAATGCTAAGTAAACAAATCATTGAATGATAAAGTATATAGGGAAATTCTACTGTAAACTACTTAGAAGTCTGTGATGCAATAATAAATTTAAGTATGAGAATTAAACATTATAGCAGAATTATAGATTCATTTTTAAAGCATTTAAAGCATTAAATTTTTCCTGTTAAAAAATGATTCTAGGGGCGGCTAGGTAGCGCAGTGAATAGAGCGCCGGCCCTGGAGTCAGAAGGACCTGAGTTCGGAGCCAGCCTCAGACACTTAATCCACACAAACAAAAACCTAGCCATGTAACCTTGGGCAAGTTACTTAACCCCAATTGCCCTAAAGGGGCGGCTAAGTGGCCCAGTGAGTAAGAGCGCCGGCCTCGGAGTTGGGATGACCCGAGATCAGATCCGGCCTCAGAAAATGAGCACCCACGCATAAATAATGACTAGCCATGTAACCTTGAGCAAGTTACTTAACCCCAATTGCTTTAAAAAAAAAATTAAAAAAAAAATGATTCTATTCCATATGGAAATAAGGAAGTCTATATTTCCAAATGGAAAAACAAAATGCTGAGTAAACTTGCATGTTATTTTCATCTCCCACAAGAAAGTAGATATTTTAACTCATTTTCTTAGTGAAAAATATAATTCTGAATAAGCCATTTCACTTTACATTACATATTACTTTAGCAAATGCTGTAAAAGCTTTTAAAACTGTTAATGTAAAGGGCCAGGATTACTTTATTTATTAATAGTGTAATATGAAACTGAAAATGGATTTAGCTAAATATTTTGGAAAAGGTGCTATCCAAGGAAAACTGATGAATTACATTATGAAGGTGGCCTATTATACAACACATATACATAAAATTTTGCAAAACATTATGTAAATCTCATTTTCTAATTTTACATGATTGATTTAATTGATTTTGAAAATATAAATTTACATTGCATTAGAACTTAAATACGATGCAAAGGTGGGATTTAATACAAGTGAGTGACCCAATTACATTCAAGAAGTGGTACAAGGAATATTGTTAAGGAAATGTGTGACTGACAAAGGAAGTCATGATCAGGTGGTGCAAGTGAAAAATTATAAATGTGCAGCCATCAAGTTCCACTAGTATCCTCAATGTATAACAAAAAGAAATAATGGAGAGGCCCCCAACACTGCTGGGTGGATTCTTTATGAGGGATCTACAGGAGAACTTGCTGGTCAAGAATTACATGGGGTGACAAAGTCATGGGTACATGGGATCTATCCTAATGGAAAAAACACCCATGTTGATGATAATTGCAGGTCTTTTCAACAGTTAAGCACAGTGTGTTTACTTACCTAATTGTATGATGATAGAATTTGAGAAGGTTAGAAATTTTATATAATAAGACTGCTCCCGGTTCAGCAACTATTACTTGTTCGATTCGGACCTGTTGAAACATTGAAAGGACAGAAAGCTGAACATTTTCTAAACATACAAATTTATGTCCTTAGTAATTAATATTACAAAACGACATAGATTAAAATGAATATGATATTTTGAAGTTGTAGAAAGAATGGAAACTTGAAATAGTTTGGAGGACACTAAGGTAGAGAAGGAAAAAAAAGCAGGTGTACTCCCCAATAACAATTCTATTCTCTACAGAGTTTGGTGTGAGACTGTTGCTGGAAATGACAATAAAATGAGATCATTTTGTGGATTAGCAACAGAACATACTGCATTTCAATTTAACAGTGAATAGCAAAAGCAGCTGCTAAATCCCTAAACTACAACAGATGATCACTGGCAATACATTAGAGTGACTCCAAATATCTGGAAATTATGAAAATATTTTTGCCCTGCAATTATTACACCTTATTTTTTTCCTTTTTCCTATTAATAATGACTAGCCAGAGATTAAGGAAATGGATATCCCTGAAATTAGCATCAACATATTTCCCCCAATAATCACAGGATTACTGATATAAATTAAAACAGCTCAAAATTTATCCCTAAACTGTATGTTTCTTGTCTCTGACATTCCCTAGAATTCTATTCCACAATGTTCTTTCCCTTATTTTCCATTTCTTCAAACTTGACAAGTAAAATCTGTACCAAATAAATTTATATTTGTTTTATGTGCTGTTTTTTTAATTATTGTCTAGTTGTTTCTTATGTTGTGCCTTGTCTTCCTATTGATTATAAATTGGAGGGCATTTAAATACACACACATACACACATATATATAATATATAAATATACTATATATATACATATATATATCACATCACATATTAGAATTCTAAGAATAAAAATGTTAATGGATATTTAAACTCCTATAATTTGGGTAACTATCACAGTATATGTCATAATTTAAACAAAAAGAGACTGATCTAGGTTAAATTTTATATATGTATTTCATCTTTCAAACAGACAGCTCAAAAATCTTTACTATGTAATTGCTCCTATCTCATATTAGCTCATATTAATGAGGTCATAGGGTTGATACATTTGTTACTGGCAATATGTAACAGTAGCATAAAAAAGCATCCTAGAAAGGCTGGGGGTAAGAGGATACATTTTATCTTGCACATTTTAATTTTAAAATCATACTTTCCACAATTGGATACCCTTTAAACTCAGACTAATTTCTCTTAGATGCTGGGGCTGTGTCTGTACTAATGTTCACTGATAGATTTTAGAACAGTGACATTTTAAAATTTGGTAAAACTGTTATATTCAAGTTCACAATCAGAATTGTGTCAATGTTCACAAGTACAATTTGGCCTAGCAAGTTTATACTAAGAATCTGGCTACGTGATATCCAGAAATCTCATGATTTCAAAACAGTTCTAAACTGGGAAGTAGTGCCCCACAACTCCCCCCAAACCCCACTCTTCCTGCCAAGTTTTTGATGGCAAAGAAAAGCACCCAACAACAACAAATACATCTATGATAATTAAAGATTAAACCCAATTGTGCTATGGTGCTATGGCTGCCTCAAAGGAATTTATAGGATTTAGAGATGGAAGTGAGCTTGATGATTATATCCCTGCTCTTTCTTCCCCATTATAGGTGAAGAATCTTAAGTTCAAAATGATAAAATGACTTGTTCAAGGTCACAAAAACAACAATTGATAGAACCGGGATTCAAACCAGGACTTCTGGATTCAGATCAACTGCAAAAGTGAAAGCTCACCACTCTCTAAGGCTAGTTAGTCTGGCACGTAGCTGGCTGGTGATCTGTTAAAACCCAGCCTTTCATGAAAAAGAGAAAAAAAAGAAAAAGGGGGGAAGTGGCGGGGGGGAGAAACATGCAGAAAGAACAGTGGAGATTAGAAATAATTAGGGTCACTAGGGATGATAAGCAATGGAGAGAATACAGAAGCTTTCAGTGGAGAAGAGAAACTGATCAGCAAATAAAAGCAGTGGTGGAATGAGCCAGAAATCACTCAACAAAGAAACAATAGCAGAAAAAAACAAAAAACAAAAACAAATAAACAAACAAAAAAAAAAACAGGCTTGTCCTCAAGCTAATATTGTAGAATTCTCAGGGCTAGAATTGTTTATAAAGTTGGAAGGGGACTTAGAAATGTTTTCTGTTTGTTTTGTATTGCTCCTCCTATTACCCACTGGAAAAAATGTCTCCCTCTGTTAAGAAACATAAAAATGATTTGGTTTTTCTTGACCCTATTCTAACAGTTTCTCAAGATCATTCCCTTCATTTCCAATGTTTTGACTTCCTGTCTTTGTTTTTCATCTGATATGTACTCTAAATTTTAATTTTTAAATTATTACTTTAAAAAAAGTTTAATTGGGGTATTTTGTTTTTACATCAAAGTCATTGCAGGATTTCCCACTCTTCCCCCTGGCTCTGTACCTTTCCTTGTAACAAAGAAAAAGAAATTAAGCAAAAACATCCAATACAGTCATTACATCTGACAAAATATTGTCAATATATTCAGCCCTAGAAAAAGACCATTGATGTTTTTTAATTGTTCAGAATTTAACCTCCTATGACTTTTTCATTTTTACATAACTGTAGTCTTTGAGTTATACTATTTTTTGTTTTTACTTATTCCATACTGCTTCAGTTCATATAAATCTTCCTGTTTCTCTATACTCTTTACTTTCATCATTTCTTTTCAAACAGATTTATGTGCTAATCGATTTGAAAGTTTCCTCCAGTGATACAGACTGCAACCCATCCATGTCCTTTTTGTCATTTCTTTCTACATAGAAATATCCCATTATACTAATATGTCAAAGGATTTTCAAACATTCCCCAATCATTACATATATATTTTATTTCTAATTCTTTGCCCTCCTCAAAAACTGCTGCCATGAAAATTTTGGTATTTAATGAACGATTCCAAATTTGGGATAATTCCAATTTAGTGAATAATTCCAGAATAAGGTTAGAGTAACATGCGATTCCCAATTTGAGAAGAATGAGGTGAAACCTCAAATTTGTTTTAATCTGCATTTCTTTAGCTATTGGTGGGGTGGATTATATTTCTATATGATCATTTATAATATGTAATTCTTCTGAAAACTGTTCAAATCCTTTGACTATAGATCAAATGCCTTACTGTTTTCCCTTAGCATATGCCTCACCCCTTATTAAATCCAGATATAAGAGAATATATAGAGATGGGAAATTAATCCTTTTGAATTGCTATAAATTAAGATATTTAGGGGAAAGTCCTAGCATTTTGGGAAGATGCCTTGGGGGGAAGAGGGAGCAGAGCCAAGATGGCAGAGCAAAAACAGTGCGTCCAAGCCACTCTCCCCCCAGATCACCTCCAAACTATGTAAAAGGGGACGCTGAACAACTTCTGGAGCCCCAGCACCCACAGAAAGACACAGAGAAGCTAACCTCCCACTGAGGACAGCCCAGCAGCCCTGCAGGAAGGACCAGCACAGTGCTCGGGGAACCGGCAGCGCACTGTGGGGTGCCGAGCACAGGTCCCCCTGAGTTGTGGTTTTAGCCCCAGGGTGGCCAGGCCAGCAGCCAGCTGGAGGGACCCCAGAACACCAGCAGCTGTGGTGATCCAGAATTATCAACACAGAAATGCCTAGGACAAAGTGAGAGGTTAGTGCCCTATGGACTTTGGGACCAGTATTTGGGGAAGGCGACAGCTTCCTCCCCTGGGGGCTAGAAGCCTCTGAGGAGACATGCCATTTTTTAGTTTTCAGAGGCAGCTCCAGCTCCTGAACTGCGAACTGTAGGGAGATGCGGCGATCAGTCTTGGGGGTTAATCGCTCTTGTTTTAACCTCCCTGGATCTGGACTGTGATCTGGAGCGGAGGTCATGGGTGGGTTTCCAGCTTGCCAGAAACGGAAGTTGTCCCCCAACACGTTCAGGACGAAAGTTCCCCTGTCTGGCAGCAGAGCCATAGTGTGGCAACAAGCCCAAAAGTCAAGTAATTAAGTGGCAACATGCCAAGGCAAAGGAAACAAATTAAACAGAAAAATGCAACCTTAGACTCCTACTTTGGGGGCAAAGAGGATCGAAGCATAGAACAGGAGGAGGGCTGTGAGGTCAGAAATCCTGCTCCAAAAGCCCCAAAGGAAAACATGAGCGGGTTACAGGCCATAGAGGACCTTAAGAAGGACTTTAAAAATCAAATAAGAGAAGTGGAGGAAAAATTGGGAAGAGAAATGAGAAGGATGCAGGAAAAGTATGAAATGAGGGTCAACAGCCTGACTGAGAAAAACAACACCTTAAAAAATAGACTAACTCAAATGGCAAAGGAGGCCCAAAAGGGCAATGAGAAGAACGCCTTAAAAAGTCAAATTTGCCAGATGGAAAAAGAATCTCAAAAGCTCACTGAGGAGATTCATTCCTTCAGAGTTAGACTGGAGCAAATAGAAGCTAATGACTTTATGAGAAATCAAGATGCTGTTAAGCAGATCCAAACAAATGAAAGATTAGAAGGCAATGTGAAATATCTCATGGGAAAAACCACTGACCTGGAAAATAGATCCAGGAGAGACAATTTAAAAATTATTGGACTACCTGAAAGCCATGATCAAGGAAAGAACCTAGAAATCACCCTTCAAGAAATTCTCAAGGAAAACTGCCCTGATGTTTTAGATCCAGAGGGCAAAATAGAGGTTGAAAGAATCCACCGATCACCTCCTGAAAAAGATCCCAAAAAGAAAACTCCCAGGAATATTATAGCCAGGTTCCAGAATCCCCAGATCAAGGAGAAAATACTACAAGCAGCCAGGAAGAAACAATTTCAATATTGTGGAAACACAATCAGAATAGCCCAGGACCTGGCAGCTTCTACACTGAGGGATTGAAGGGCATGGAATATGATATTCCAGAGGGCAAAAGAACTGGGAATGAACCCAAGGGTCACCTACCCAGCAAAACTGAGTATTTTGTTTCAGGGGAAAATATGGTCATTCAGTGGAATAGAGGACTTTCAAGCATTCTTGAGGAAAAAACCAGAGTTGAATAGAAAATTTGACATCCAGACACAAGAAGCAAGAGATGCCTTAGAAGGTAATCAGGGAAAAGAAATCAAAAGGAACTTATCAAAGTTGAACTATTTACATTCCTATATAGAAAAACAATAACTGTAACTGATGAAATCTTTCTCAGTATGAAAATAATGGAAGAAGGGTATATGGTCATATGAATACATATGTGAATGTATGTATATATGTTTACAGTTATATATGGATAGAGGGCACAGGTTGAATTTGTTGGGAAGGGAGGATACTCAAGGGGTTAAATTATGAGGTGAGAGAGGAAAGTGGCAAGAAGAGATGGGGAGAGACAGGGTAGGGTAAACTATCTCATGTGGAAGAAGCAAGGGGAAATGGCTGCAGGGGAGGGGAAGAATAGGAAGGCAAAAAGGCAAAACCACATTCTCATTGAATTTGGTTCAGGGAGAGAATGACATACATACTAAATGGGATATCTCAACCTGCAGCAGAATAGGGGGAAGGGGGATGAGAGGAGGGATGATGGATGGGAGGGCATCCTTGGGGGGAGGGGAGGTTGGAAGTACCCACTATAGAAGAGGGACAGGATCAAGTAGGGAATGGACCAGGTGGGGGGTGGGATGAGTGAGAAGGAATTATAAGCAGCCTTGTACAATATATCTATTATGATAATGTTTTGCATAGCTAGACATGTACAACATATACTGAATTACTTATCTTCCCAGAGGGAATGGGTGACAAGGGAGGAAGGGAATGGATCTGAAATTAGAGGTCTTACAATTAAATGTTTCAAATATATACATATATATATATACATGTAAAAGAATTTATGGAAGGATATGCTCAAAAATTTGCATGGGATAATAAAGTATAGGCAGGTTACAATCTACACTGATGGAGAACATTCTCACATTAATAAAGTAAGAGATCCATCAAAATTATCTAAAAGTCAATTAGTCACACATCACTGAGGTACAAGTTTAATAAATACATGGAATTTTAAAGTACAAATAATATTACAATAAAGCAGAAAAATTAATATCAATATAAATTGGGATAAATGATTAAAGATTTAGTACATTAAAAGAAAAAAATGAAAATATGATTTTATTTCAACTGGTTGACACCTTAAACTGACAGTATTAGCTATTCATATATGATAATGAAGGATAAAGAGATTCTTAAAATAATGAAGGCAACACACTCCATGAGCATCATCTAGGAATGAAAGATATAATAATTTTTCAGGTCACTAAATACATAATAAGCAATTTATTTGAACTTTTGCAAACATCTGCTGGGTACTCTCTAGAGTATGTAAGAAATGCCATAATGTCACATGGAAAGATTTAAAGGTCCTTCTCCTCTGGAAAACCTACTCAAAAAGGGGAGCAGGAGAGGAAGTTCCTTTTTCATTTTATAATAGAATGCACTTCTTACTATCTTTTTAACCTTTTAGGACCATATATTAAAAATGATGATGTCCGACATCTGCATAAATAAGTAATCCAGACTTAGAAGCTCAAAAGGGATAAAGTAAAATGCAAGTATTTAAATATATTTTTAAGCTGAAGACTCTGGGATACAATTTTTTATTTAAGTAGTATCTGTCATTTTATAAGTGCTTATCATTAATAAGACTTTTGATTGTTTCCACAACATTTCTTTATTCAAAGTAGTTAGAAGGATTCACAGCAAGTCTTTAAAATGGAAATTCAAATGAATCAGAGAAGATACTACTTACAACTCCAATAACTATAAGTCTTATTTGACAATAAATGGAAAGTGATATTTATTCAATCAAATTCACTTAAGTCAACGTAAATGAAAAAAAACTACTACTTAGTAGGGATTAGAGAAAGAAGAAAATGTTGAAGTTATGAACAACAGAAGGAATTTTCTTATATTTCATTTTTCCCATAATCTTCTCATTGCTCAGATGACCACTGGAGAGAGTACCAGCAAACAATACTTATTAGGGTCACCAGATACATGAACATCAAACAATAATGTAATAATTGCATGGTAAACAAATAATCATATATTTGATCATTCTTTTATCTCTGCTGCATATAAAATTGAATATCAAGGTGAATAAATTATAGGCATGCTGAAGGTACTATATATAAATATTTAGCTATCGAAAAGTATATTATAGGGGCAGCTAGGTGGCGCAGTGAGTAGAGCACTGGTCCTGGAGTCAGAAGGACCTGAGTTTGGATCCGGCCTCAGACACTTAACACACACAAATAAAAACCTAGCCGTGTGACCTTGGGCAAGTTACTTAGACCCAATTGCCCTCCAAAAACCAAAAAAAAAAAAAAAAAGTGTATTATAAGACCGCATTATCAAAATAGAAAATATTACTACTGCTATCTCAACATTGTGGGAATAGGCAGAGAATTATGGAAACTAAGTTTTAAAATAATTCTTGCCAAGATTATCACAAACAGCCTCTGGATTTCTAGCTTTCAATGTATAAAAGGAGAAAAATAGCCAAGAAAAAAAAAAAGCATTATTAAAATATTAAGAGCCAAATGAAATTATTTTACATTTGGACTAATTTTAAACTCAATGAATACATTTGTAAACATGAACATAATTCATCAGTGTTAATGAAAATAGAGTAAAAAAAATGGCATAGGTTCACAGGATCATAGATTTAGAGATGGGTTTGACCTTAGAATACTTGTAGTCCAGCCTACTCCCTTTGTACACAAGGAAAACAGAGACCCCACTAAAATGACATAACTTGTCTAAGGTCATACAAGTATGAAGGAATGGAGTCAAGGTATTAGTGATCTCAAAAATAATTGTATGTCCCCAACCCTCCATATAACTCTGAATATAGAAAATGTAGTAATTTATTAAATTTAACATTGTAAATATTCAAGTTGGGAAAATTTCTCCTTTCCCTGCTAAGAAAACATATAGTGATCACAAAACTTTTTTGTTATTGTTGGCTATATATATATATTCTTACTTAATATAAAGAAGTTGATTTTTATAAAATTTCAGTTACAGAATTAAAATTAAAACAAACAACAGCATGTTTTTTTTTAATGGATTAACAAATTTCTCAATTAACTGAATACTAATCTGCTGCTCTGGTACAAAAACACATGAAAAATTTTTTACCTTTAGGGGTCTGCAGACTCCTTCAGTGATGTGTCCAACTATTTCTTGAATGTTTTCTTCTACTCCTATAGGTGAGTAAGAAAACAAGAGGAGCCATCATTCCTATTTTCTTCTTTACATGAAGGTACTTTAAATGTGATCCCAAAATTCCTCCAAAATTTTTAAATGTATTTTTACACTTACCCAAAACACAGACCATCTGATTGATGCCAAAGCATCTAAAATTACCATCTCTTTTTGTTAAATTCTCATTTGTTTTAGATATCTGAATTTGTTTCAAATCTTGCATCTCTGTATTTTTCCTAATTTGTATATCTATATTATGTTACTGATGGGTTCACGCATATGAACATTATTTCTTTGTAGGGAAAAAAGAGTAAGTATAAGGGTAATTCTGTAAAATGATCTGTGAAGCTTATTAGTTAAAAAGAATGGTAAAATGATGAACTTCTATAAAAATTCCAATGTTATTTGAATAGGAACAATTATCAGAGAAGTATTTACAACTGAAGAAAGAAACTGGACTGATAATATTAGAGTAAGGGATAACCTATGGACAGCCTATGTGCTCCACTGGTATACACCCTAAGTCAAGAGACTTCAAGGGAGATCTCCAGTAGGTAGAGGGTATTTGAAAGGACAAAGACAAGATAAAGTCTAGTGATTTTGCACAATGATAAAAACACAGAATGATTAAAATAAAATAAGATAAAAGTAGTTTAACAGTTAAAGACCAAAAATGCTCCCTGATGAATAATCAGCATATTCACAGAAATTCTACTATAAAAGGAAAAAAGGCTGCTATGCCAAATATGTTGCTGAGTTAAACCTCAGTCTTAAAGTTATCTATGAAGTTAACTGCTCTTTTCATATCTGCATCAATTTATCTTGAGAACCTTATGATGTGTTCTATTTACATCAGTTGATTCAGACAAAATAATCCAATGGCAGGTCAAAATATTTGCCATTCCCACAAACATGTTATCTCTGAACCACCCAAGAAATCTCAAAAATTCTACAACAGTTATCCTAGGGTTAAACTTAACTAAAAAGATTTGAAATTTAACAACTTGCAAATAATGATTTTTTTCCCCAAAGCCTGATTCCTAATCCTGAATTCAAAACAAAAATTTTTAAATTCAAATAGTAAATCTGTGAGGAATTTTAAAAGTTATTTATACATGAAATAAATTATAATTAATTGAAAATATTTTTACAGTAAGGAACATATTCTAAATAATAAAAAGATATATTAGGTAGAGAATCTAAATATCACTAAGTATAAAATCAAGAGGGTAAATGAATATTTATGCCCTAGTATAGAAGTATTATTTAAGTTATAAAAATATCAGTTTGAAATAAAATATTAAGTTAATATAGGTATTGCGTGACTATTTAAAAAGTTTTATTTGATAAGGCAAGGCTAAAAATTATAATAAAGAAAGCAAGGAAAACACAATACTTTTAAGTATTTCTCTTAGGAAATAAAATTTGCTTCAAACTTCCCTTAAATCAACTATATATCTGTTATTAAAATCAAAGGGTTTATATTTCTAGTGCTAGAACCATCAATAATTCACTGAAGGCCTTTGGACAGTTACTTGACTTCAATTTCCTTACAGATTACTATTTTCTGTTTGCAAACATACAGTGATATGCATAATAAACGATATTCAATAATAATACTATATTAAGCACCATGTTCATCCATTATCAGAAACTATCAAAAGACAGTTAAAAGAGATTAGAAGGATCTAGGCAGAAAAAGTGAAAAGGAACAGATCTGAAGAGAAGGAAATGAGTAAAGAAAGCTTAGCAATTTGGAGAATCGATGTTAGCAAAATTTGAGATGTGAAAAAGAATATACTAATGAGACATTGAAGAAACAGAAAAACTGGAATGGATGATACATGTTAAGGACCTATGAAATACAATGTAATTCTTGTAAAATAGGGCCAGATTATGAAAGGAGTCAAAAGTCATAGAGAGTAAATTGAAACTGATGTGAAAGGCAGTAGGGGGTGGGGAAACACCATAGGCTTTTGACCAGAGAACTGACTAACGTAAAGAGAAAATTATAAGATTAGCTTCCAGGTGACCATATGCAGAATAATGTCACAGATAAAAAAATGGAGGCAGAGAGATTAATTAAGAAGTTATTTTCATAAGGGATGAAAGTCTAGTCTACTAGGGTGGTTGCAGTAGTAATGGAGAGGAACTTAATAATACCCACACTTATAGGTAATCAATATATGACTATTTGTGACAGTACCTTGTATGGTTACCATTTTTAATAAGGCCTCAAGGTGTTCCTTTTCAGAAGCAGTAGCTTGATGGAGCCAAGCCAACATGTCTCCCACATACCTAATAAAAACACATATAATTAAAGATTCTTCCTACAGAAATGCAGGAAAATAAGCCTTTGTTCTGTCCTACTATCACTGTACCTCAAAGGATCATGAGAGTGCATTTCAATAGGTCGAGGAGTCCCTCCTGGACCACCTCTTGTGAGGGCATCAATAAACCCACGAACAACTGTACTTCTTCGAGCTGTCCCAAATTCATCTAAGGTATACCTAGAAAAAGAGAAACATAAAGACTAGCATGTAAAAAAATTTTATTTTATTCATTACTTATCACTATTTATGATATTCTTGACTTATGCAGGTAAAACCTCTAAAAGTTTCACAGGGTAATCTGTAAAAATTAATAGCATTTTAAAACAATAAAATTTACTTTATGAGGTCACCACCCTGGCATTTCAAAGTACATAGACATAACTTTCTTTGTCATGAGAAAAAGGAATGAGATTTGAAGATTGAAGAGTGACAATATTGGAAGAAATAGCAGTGAAAAGTGATAAACCAAGTCAGAAATTAAGAATATAGTTTTCTATACATTAATAACTTTCTAAAGAGGAACAATCTAGACAAAACACATTTTTGTTTTTAGAGGATAAATAGTATTAGCACTCTCAAGTGAACAAGATACCATGGCTTATTTTTCTCAGAATCAGAAATTAATTACCTTAAATATATTGTAAGTAGTAGGCATTAGAGTTCATATGAAAAAGTTTCATCATGTAAGAAAATAGTCGCTTGGAGAATAAAATATTTAGATGTTTCTTCATGTAACATTAACAACCAAAAGTTATTCCTTTTTTGTCAATTTTAGTGTAAATCATTTAAAATATATTATAAATTTTCCAACTTAAATATAATGAACACAAATTTATTTTTTTTCTTTCTTTTTTTTTTTTTTTGGAGGGGGAAAGGCAGGGCAGTTGGGGTTAAGTGACTCGCCCAAGGTCACAAGGCTAGTTTTTTTGTTAAGTGTCTGAGGTGGGATTTGAACTCAGGTCCTCCAGTTTCCAGGGCCAGTGCTCTATTCACTATGCCATCTAGCCACCCCTCTTTAAAAGAAACAAAAAACATTGTGCTAGATTAGGATCAAAATGGGAAAAAGTCTAGAGAAGATACAATCCCTCCCCTCTCAGAGTTTATACTCCAGCAGGACAATAAAGCAAATATGATGATAGCTAATGTACAATGAACAATCAGAGGCTCAAAATAAAGTCTTAGTGGACTGAATGTGGAAGAGGAGATAAGGCAACCCATAATAACCTTGGCTTCTGGCCTGAGCCACTGTAGTGAGGCCACTGAATTTGTCCAAATTGTTTATGAAAAAGAATATAAATATCTGCTATTACATAGTAGGTAGTTTGTGTTAGGAAACATTAATTTAGAATTCCTTGCTTTCTTTCTAACTGTAAGATATTCAGTCAAAAGAGAAAACAATTAATACTAATATTTATTAACACTTCTCTCTTCTGTTTCAATACAGAGAGTGATATTCACTGCATATTGTTAGGCCATAACAATATAAATAAAAATTAAGATAATCACCCTAAATTATTTTTAAAGCTGTAGGGATATATCAGACTACAAAGGAGAAACTTTATGAAGCTAAACAAAATAATAACAAAATTAATTTAGAGGAACAAAGGGCATACAATCATAAGATAAAAACACACAAGGCCCTATCAGGTCCACAAAGTAGATAACCTATTCCCAAAAAATTACAATAACATTTTAATTTTTTTTTCAAATGCTTTATTAACTTCTGGTTAATATCATTCATTTCTGCCAGATTTTGAGTTACAATTTCTTCCCCGTTTTTCCCCTACCCACCACCCCAGAATAGCAGTCCCACAGGATATTCCCTCATCCCATCTGCTCTCTCCCATATCTTCTCCCCTAGCCCCTTCGACTTTTCCAGTAGGGCAAGGTGAATCTCTGTGCCCCAATGCCTGTATATCTTATTTTCCAATTATATGTAAAATAGTATTAACAGTAGTATTTATATATTTTTAAAGATTTGATTTTAAAACTTTGAATTTCAGAATCATTCCCTTCCTCCCTTGTCACCCACCCTTACTGGAAAGATAAGCAATTCAGTATATGTTGTACATGTGTAGCAATGCAAAACATTACCATAGTAGATATATTGTAAAAGACTGACTATATTTCCTTCCCTCAAATCCCACCTTCCCACTTGGTCTATTCCCTACTTTGATCCTGTCCCTTTTCAAAAGTGGGTGCTTCCAACTTCCCTACTTCCCTTCCTCCCCCCCTCCCTTCCATCATCTTCCCTCTCATCCCCTTCCCCCCTACTGTCCTGTAGGGTGAGATATCCTATTTAGTATATATGTCATTCTCTCCCTGAAGCATATTCAATGAGAATAAGGTTTTGCCTTTTTGTCTTCCTGTTCTTCCCCTCCCTTGTAATCATTTTCCCTTGCCTCTTCTATATGAGATAGTTTACCCCATTCTGTCTCTCCCCATCTCTTCTCATTATATTCCTTTCTCACCTTTTAAGTATCATCCCTTCCTATTAAATTTGACCTGTGCCCTCTATCTATGTATACCTGTAAACATATATATACACATTCACATATGTATTCATATGCCTATATACCCTTCTTCAACTATTTTCATACTGAGAGAAGTTTCATCAGTTACAATGATCATTTTTCCATGTAGGAATGTAAATAGTTCAACTTTAATAAGTTCCTTTGATAAGTTTCTTTTCCCTGTTTACCTTCTCAGGCATCTCTTGCTTCTTGTATCTGAATGTCAAATTTTCTATTCAACTCTGGTTTTTCACTCAAGAATGCCTGAAAGTCTGCTATTCCACTGAATGACCATATTTTCCCCTGAAACATGATACTCAAGTTTTGCTGGGTAGGTGATTCTTGGTTTTAATCCCAGCTCCTTTGCCCTCCAGAATATCATATTCCAAGCCCTTCAATCCCTCAGTGTAGAAGCTGCCAGATCCTGCGCTATCCTGATTGCATTTCCACAGTATTCAAATTGTTTCTTCCTGGCTAGTTATAATATTTTCTCCTTGATCTGGGAATTCTGGAACCTGGCTATAATATTCCTAGGAGTTTTCTTTTTGGTTTTCAGGAGGCGATAGGTGGATTCTTTCAAACTCTATTTTGCCCTCTGATTCTAAAACATCAGGGCAATTTTCCTTGAGAATTTCTTGAAGGATGATTTCTTTGTTCTTTCTTTGATCATGGCTTTCAGGTAGTACAATAATTTTTAAATTATCTCTCCTGGATATATTTTCTAGGTCAGTGGTTTTTCCCATGAGATAGTTCACATTGCCTTCCATTCTTTCATTTGTTTGGATCTGCTTAACAACATCTTGATTTCTCACAAAGTCACTAGCTTCCATTTGCTCCAGTCTAATTCTGAAGGAATGATTCTCCTCAGTGAGCTTTTGAGATTCTTTTTCCATCTGGCAAATTCAGTTTTTTAAGGCACTCTTCTCCTCATTACCTTTTTGAACCTCTTTTGCCATTTGAGTTAGTCTATTTTTTTAAGGTGTTATTTTCCTCAGTCAGGCTGTTGACTTTCATTTCATACTTTCCTTGCATCTTTCTCATTTCTCTTTATTTTTCCTCCACTTCTCTTATCTGCTTCTTAAGGTCCTCTATGACCTGTAACCAGCTCGTATTATCATTTTGGGCTTTTGGTGCAGGAGTTCTGACCTCCCAGTACTCCTCCTGTTTCATGCTTCAATCCTCTTTGCCCCCCAGTAGGAGCATAATGTTGAATTTTTCTATTTATTTTGTTTCCTTTGCCTAGGTATGCTGCCACACTTGACTTTTGGGCTTGTTGTCACAGTAGGACTCTGCCACCAGCCAGGGGAGTTTCCATCCCAAACACTGGGGTTTTCTCAGCTGCCAGAGGTATTAGCTGGGTACCCTCTCTAAAGCCTCCACACACTCTGGCAAGCTGGTCACACACCCCAGGACCTCCACCCCAGATCGCAATCCAGATCCAAGAAGGTTAAAGCAAGAGCAATTACCCCCCTAGACTGATCACCGGATGCCCCTACAGTCTGCAGGCCAGAAGCTGAAGCTGCAACATGGTGGCTGCTCCATGTCTCAGTGGCTTCTCGCCCCCAGGGAAAGAGGCCAACGTGCTTCCAAGTACTGGTCCCAAAGTCCATAGGGCACTGACCTCTCACTTTGTCCTTGGCATCTATGTGTTGATAATTCTGAAAACGGCACAGCGGCTAGTGTTCTGGATCCCTTCCAGCCGGTTGCTGGTCAGGCTGCCCTGGGCCTAAAACCTGATTCACGGGAGGGCCTGGGCTCAGCTCCCAGAGTGCTGCGCTGGCCACCAAGCTGGACTGAGCAGGAGGTTAGCTTCTCTGTGTCATTTTGTGGGTTCTGTAGCTCCAGTTTGTTCAGAGTCCCCTTTTATATAAATTGGAAGTGGTATGGGCCAGAGCGCCGTGGAAGTGCTGTTTCTACTCTGCCCAAAATTACAATAAGTAGCATTTTTATACTTTGAGATTTGCAACACATTTTACAAACATTATCTAATTTGATCCTCACAACAACCCTGAGATGTAGGTGCTGTTATTACTCCCATTTTATAGATGAGGAAACTTAGGCAGAGGTCAACTGCTTTGCTTGGAGTCACGAAGTTAGTGTCTGAGGCAGCATTCAAACTTGGCTCTTCCTAATGCCAAGGGTAATACTCTATCCACTGCCTAACATAGCTAAGAAAAAAGAGAACCAGACTTACAAGCAACATCATCAAGGTAGAACTAGGCATTTTTTCCAACCAATTTATAGGCATTTATTAAATGCCTATAACATGCTAGATGCTGGGGACACAAAGCAAAAAAAGAGAGAGAGAGAGAGAGAGAGAGAGAGAGAGAGAGAGAGAATAGGCCTTGCTCTCATGAGCCTCACATTTTCTCAGAAACATTTCACATATATATAAAATGTATATTTTTGTTAAGAAAAATGAGCATTGCATTTTTGAGTTTAGTAAGAAATTAAAGAAAAAAAATATAATAAAGTTGCCAGGAAAAGAGCTGGAGGTGGGCAAAAGAGGATGCAGTATACACAAAAGAACAGGGCATAGGTAATTTTATTTCAGAGGGCCTTTTAAAAGGGGTAAAAAGGGCTCAGGAAAAATAATAAAACATAAGTATTATAGTTATGCAGAACTGATATTCCCCTTGACAAGATCTATATTACTATAATTAATATCTCTCAATTGTACAAATTAGAATTGTAAATAAGCAAGACCTGAAGGCTACTGCTACAGGCCTACTTAAATGTTTCTTTTCTTTTTAAAGTTAAACAATCACTCAGAGAATCCTTTCTTCCTAAAGAATACATTATGTTTTTTCCCGTTTATATAGAGTATTTGAATTAGCTGGCTTATCAGCTATATTTTGAACATACTGAGTACCCAATCCTGATCACAAGAAGTGATTTTCTGGTTTCATCAATTTAATCCATCCAGACATAACTGTCTTCTGGAAATATGGTCATTTCTTTTTGTTACTGTAGTTATTGTTGCTCTAGTCTTTGTTGTTACAAATATAAATATACGAACATATAACAAACACATACATAAATGGACATCTAACTTGAGAAACTATGTAGTTTTAATCATTTGCATTATAGACAACTTTTTGGTTGAAAATTTAATTATGTGATGAAAGTTAAAAAAGGTAAAAAAATAAAAGTAAAATTTAAAAATTATGCGATTAAAGTAAAAAAATATAGTGCAAGCTTATTCTAGTAAGTGTTCTAATAAATATCTTACTGTAACTCAGATGAACTACTGATAAAATCATGCTCCAGATCAGTCAACAAGCATTTGTTAAACATCTACTGGTAACCAAGCATTGAGCCCTGGGGAAAATGAAACAGCCCCTGCCCTCAAGGAGTTTACATTCCAAAGTGGTTGAGGGGAAGGGAATACCATGTATACCGTAAGTATATACAAGGCACAAACAAAGCATTTATAATATAATCTTGGATTAAATGGCAACTAGAAGTAGAGAAGACCAGGAAAGGGTTCCTATGGAAGGTAGCACCTTGTCTTAGTCATGAAGGAATGCAAGGACATCAGCCAAGATAGAAAGACAAGGAGTAAGAATATTTCAGGCATGACGGAGAACCAATAGAAAGATATGGAGATTTGACACTATTTTACTGAACTACAAGAATTCCAATATGGCTTGACCTCAGAATACACAGAGGAAAGTAAGATGTGAAAAGACTAACGAGGTAGTAAAGGCCCAAGTTGTGAAGAGTTTAATCACAGGGAGTCACTGAAGTTTACAGTAGGTGAGGTGATATGATCAGATTTATACTTTTAGAAAATCACTTTGGGGGCGGCTAGGTGGTGCAGTGAGTAAGAGCACCTGCCCCGGCTTCGGGATGACCCAGGATCAGTCTGGGCCTCAGAAAATGAGCACCCACACAGAAATAATGACTGGCCGTGTAACCCTGAGCAAGTTAATTAACCCCAATTGCTTTAAAAAAAAAAAAAGTCAAAATAGAGCGTCGACCCTGGAGTCAGATGGACCTGAGTTCAGATCTGGCCTCAGACACTTAAGGCACACACAAACAAAAACCTAAGTCGTGTGACCTTGGGCAAGTTACTTAATCCCAATTGCCCTCCAAAAAGCAAAAAAAAGAAAGAAAGAAAGAAAGAAAGGAAGGAAGGAAGGAAGGAAGGAAGGAAGGAAGGAAGGAAGGAAGGAAGGAAGGAAGGAAGGAAGAAAAAAAGAAAATCACTTTGTCGACCATGTGAAGGATGGATTAGAACAGGGGAAAAGTTGAAGATGGGAGACCAATTAGGAATCTCCAACAGATCAACTGAGAGTCGGTGACCATGCGAATACAGAGAAGGGGTATATATGAGTAATGTTGTGGAGGTAAAAACAAAATTTGGCAACAGACTGGATATATAGAGTAAGAGAGAATAGTGAGTCAAAGATGACACCAATGATGCCCTGAATAGTCATAAAAAGTTTGGAGGAGAGATGTGTTATGGGGGGAAGATACAATTACTGAATAGTAGAGACTAATATAACAAAGTTGGTGTATGTGGGTGATAGGTGGTCTTACCCTCTGTAGCAGTTTTTTTTTAATTTAATTTTGTTAAATTATGGAATTAAACCAGCATTTCCACATAAAGTACAATTTAAAAAAGATGTTTGCACAGGAAACTGCAAATCCACTATGTATAATTTGCTATTCTTTTTAAATACACAACAAAGTTATCATATACATTTCCTTTTTTCCCCCTTCTTCCCACCCTTCAGTTTCAAGGGGAATCTACTGAAAATATGTTCCAACTGCCTTTGGATTTCTGCTCCCTCAAGTATTAAAATTTAAGTCTTAATTTAAATAAAAGTTTTCTTAGTGCATAACATATTCAACCAAGTAACTGATAAACTTTCTGTCTGAACTTAGTTGGCATTATTGATTCTCTAATCTGATAACAGATTTGCTAATATCTATTAAAGATTCAATGAATAAGAATTTAGGAAACTAAGGAGCTATAAGGCTGAAAATAGCATTTCATTCCATAATACTCTTTTAAAAATGTTTATTTTTTCCAATTAACATGTATTTATATCATCTACCTTCCATCTACACACTACAATACAACCATCCCCACTTCCTGCCCTGGGGGGAAAAATACCTTAAACAAACAGCAAAATCAAGCAAAACAAATTCCCATATGTCATATCAGCATGTTTAAAATGATGCATTTTTTCCCTGCATTTTTAGTATGTTACCTCTCCATTAGGAGATGGGTAGCACTCTTCCATCATCAGTCCTCAGAAATAATGGTTGATCACTGTATTGATCAGTTATTAAGTCCCTCACAGTTGTCTGTCTCTTTAGTGTTGTAATTATAGTATAAATGGTTTTCCTGATTCTTCTCACTTTACTTTATGTGAGTTCACACAAGTCTTTCCAGGTTTCTCTGAAATTTTCTCCTTTGCCACTTCTTTTGGCAGAAAAGTATCCCATTACAATTCTCAAATATCTCCTCAGCTTTCAATTCTTGATCCCCACAAATAAAACTCCTTTGAATATTTTTATACATATGGGATGTTATTCTTTCTTTGATCATTTTAAAGATACAGGTCTAGTAGTTGTACTGTTGAGTAAAAATAGTTTACATGGTTTGGAAACTTTTTGGGCATAGCTCCAAGGTACTTTTCAGAATGGCTAGACCAATTCACAGAACCATAATACATCAATATACCTGGTTTTTCCCCAAAGCTCCTTTAATAGTGATCATTTTCTTTTTTTGTCAACTTTGACATTCAGATGACAATGAAGTAGAGCTTCAGAATTGAATTAATTTGCATTTCCCTATTTATTAATGACTTGAAGCAATTTTAATATGGCTATTGATAGTTCTGGTTTCTTTCCTTAAGAACTGCCCGTTCACATCCTTAGATCATTTATCATTTGGGAAATAGATCTTAAATTTGAATCAATTCCTATTTAGAAATGAGACTTTTGGGGGGCAGGGGGAAGAGGGGGGAAGGCAAGGCAATTGGAGTTAAGCGACTTGCTCTTGGTCACACAGTTAGTAAGTGTCAAACATGTGAGGCCAAATTTGAACTCAGGTCCTCCTGACTCCAGGGCCAGTACTCTACTCACTATGCCACCTAGCTGCCCCAGAACTGAGACTTTTATGAGGGAAACATGCTACAAAATTTTCTCCCCACTCAGTTGTTTCCCTTTTAACAACAGATCCTTGTGATAAAACTTTTTAATTTTTACATAACCAAAACTGTCCATTTTATCTTGTTGTGATTCACTACTTTTATCAACTTTTCTCCCATCTATAGATCTGAAAGATAATTTCTTCCCTGCTCCTCTAATATGCTTATGATTTGACTTTTTATATACAGGTCATGTATCCATTTGGAGCTGATGTTATATAGTATGAGATGTTGATCTAAGCCTAAAACCAGGCTGCTAATTAGTTTTCCCAGGAGTTTTTGTCAAATGGTGAGTCCCTTACTCCAATGTCTAGGGTGTTTGGGTTTATTTAAACATTATGCTATTGTTTGTTCTATAAATTTTGTATCTAATATGCTCCACTGATCAATACTTTTTAAAATCAGTAGCAAATCATTTTGATAATCATTGCTTTGTAGTATAGTTTGAGATCTAGTTCAACAAGCCCTTTTCCTTCACACTTATTTTTCTAGTGTTATAAAGTAATCTTTTGGTAACTTGATTGGCATGGCATTAAATATATAAATTTATTTAGGCATTACAATGTTATTAGATTGGCTCAGCCACTTATAAGCAATTAGTATTTCTCAAATTATTCACGTCTGTCTTTATTAGCATAAAGAATCCTTTGTTGTTATATTCACATAGCTCCTAGGTATATTTTGAGGGGCAAACTCCTAAGTATTTTATTGATTCTCTAATTATTTTAGATGAAATTTCTCTTTCTGTTGCTCCTTTGTAGGTATGGTTGGCAATATACAGACGTGCTATTAATTTATGTGAACTTATTTTATGTCTTCCAACCTTGCTGAAGTTGTTTCAATTAATATTAAATTGATTCTAGGGTTTTCTAAGTACCATCATATCATCTGCAAAAAGGGATCATTTAAGTTCCCTCTGTGCCTATGTTTATTCTTTCAATTTCTTTTTCTTGTCTTCTTGCTATAGCTAGCATTTTAAACATTATATCAAACTGTAGTGGTGATAATGAACATCCTTGATTTACTCCTTATCTTAACAGAAAAGGCATCTAATCTATTCCCATTACAAAAATGCTGGCTCTTGGTTTTAGTTCTACTATTAAGTAGAAATCCATTGATTCCCATGTTTCCTAATGCTTTTTTAAAAAACAGGAATATGCATTTCATTTTGTCAAAAGCTTTTTCTGTGCCTTGACGTAATCGCATGATTTTTGTTGTTCTTGTTATCTATATGGTTAATTATGTTTCTAGTTCCCAGTACTGAACCAGCTCTACATTCCTGGTATAAATTTTGCCTCGTCACAGCGTACTGTCTTTGGCATAGTGGAGAAATAATTCCAGAGAGTCAGGAGTGGAGCCCAAAGAGAAATGAAAAGGTTGATATAGCTCACTTAAACCTTTTCCTTAAAATGGAGATTATAGGGTTTGTTTCTTTGTTTTGTTTTCTTTTTCTTTTTGGAGGGAGGAAGGTAGGGCAATTGGGGTTAAGTGACTTGCTGAAGGTCACACAGCTAGTTTTGTGTTAAGTGTCTGAGGCTGGATTTGAACTCAGGTCCTCCTGACTCCAAGGCTGGTGCTCACTGTGCCACCTAGCTGCCCCAATTATAGGAGTTTTTAAACCCTTTTTTTTTCATCATTGATCCCTTTGGTGGTCTGGTCAACCCTACGGACCCTTTTTCAGAATGCTATCTTTAAAGGCACACAAAAAAAAACCACACAGGATTACAAAGGAAATAAATGATATTAAAATAGTTATTAAAAACAAGTTCACAGACATCATGTTAAGAACCTTTGACTAGTTGCGGAAACTGATTTGAAGGGTCTTGCCTAAAATAACATAGTAGTACCCCACAGGTATTTGAGTCAGGTCTAGATCTCTGACGACAGATCCTGTGTACTTTGCCATGTATCTGAGTAACTGGAAGGATGGTGATACCTTTGACAGAATTAAGGAAGTCTGAAGGAGGGTGATTCAAAGGGAGAAGAAAGGAACTCCATTTTGGATATACTGAATTTGAAATGGTTATAGTAAATTCAGAAATAAATATCAAACAAGCAGTTGTTCATATGAGACTGGAGTTCAGGAGACAGATTTTACAGCTTGATATTTGGATCTGGGAATCATCTGAATATTCATCTACAAAGTCATAGACCACTGTGATCTGTGTTGGTAGGAATTCCCACTGTAGGATAATACATCCTACTCAGATGAAACAATAGCTATTTTTTGTATTTGTATATAGCTGATAAAAGTATGACATCCAGAATCTGTGAGGAACACATATACATACATACATATAAATATGTGTGTATGTATGCATGTATATATGAATGTATATATTACTAATACACTAATATATATTACTAATACACTAATACATTCCCCACAATGGATCAAAGTCAAAGAATATAAATAATTTCCAATAAGAAGTCACAAACTGTTAATAATGACATAAAAAGATACTCAAACTTCCTAATAATGAAAGAAATAAAAATCAAACCAACTGTAAAATAACACACTCATTAGAAAGGGCAAAAATGATAAAATTTAAATTATAGCCACAGGTAAAGAACCAAAAGATAAGTATGTTGCTGGTGCGACTATAAATTGATATAAACATTCTAGAGCATAATTTGATACTACAGGGTGTCACAAAAGTCTTAGTATCATAGTATTGTTTTAAGTTACTAAAACTCAAAACAGCACTAATACTTTCAGGATATCTTGTATATAATGGTATCACAAAATGATCATACTTTTTTAACCCAGCAATTCATTTTTAGGATTTTAACTTTAAAATTTAATTTTAAAAGTAATTATCTACATAGACATTAATAGCTATATAAAAATATGTATTTGTTATATTTATTTGCAAAAGCAAAAGTACTGTAAGCAATCCATGTGTTCAACAAAATTCTATGGCATTATAAAATATTAAAAATAGGAAAATCTATATGAATCTAGAAAAAAGTGATATGAGCAATACCAGAACTATATACACATTGACGCACAACTGTACAGAAAAAAAGAAAAAGAAAATGAAGTCAAAATATTAGAACCTCAAATATGAAAAGGATCATTGAGCAAATATTTCTTTTTTATTAATTTGTTTGGCTCTATTCCATTAAATGCCAAGAGTTTTATGTAAAATGGTTATTTGATTACTTGCCTTTGCTAACTGTTACTGGTTTTGTTTTTTTTTTAAAGAAAGAAGTTCTGAGAGCTTTCCTGAACTGCAGGCTCAACATGAGTTAACAGTATGACACAGAAACCAAAAAATTTCATGTAAACTTCAGTTGTCCGTAAATGGAACAATTTGCTAGTCAAAATGTTCTGAAGAAGCAAAGTTATAGGCCTACTCTACTCTACCCTAGTTGGACCAGATCTAGTAGATAGTGCTCCCAGGGGAAGGGAGGATGACTAGGAAAGCAAAGGACTAGAGATCATGCCAGTTGAAATGACTAGGGATATTTAGGGTAGCAAAGAGATTTAGGTGAAGTATCTTCAAGAATCTGAAGATACATTAAGCAGAAGAAGAATCTTAGTGATTCTGCTTGGTCTCAGAGTAGAGAACCAGGAGCAACTGCATAAAAGTTACAATGGACACATACAGGCTCAATGTAACAGCCACTCAAAAGTGCAGTGTACTTCCTTGAGAAGTCTTTAAACTGAAGCTGAGTGACCATTCTTCATAGAGGCTATAAAAAGGATTCTAGTTTCAGAATGTGTTGGACTAGATGACCCCCAGGTTCCTTCCAACTTTGCTATTCTTTGGTTTTATTTTCACTTTTCATCATACACTTATGGAGAAGCATGAATAGCAAATGGTAAAATAAGTGTTTCCCTACTAATGGCAAAGTAGGTGCTTCTCCACCAACTTCAGTAACAACAAAAAGAAACTTCAGCAAAAAGGAATTGTGGGCTAGATGTAGAATTACTAAAGGTCATCCAGAAGATAAGAAAACAGAAACATCACAAAAAGTGAAGAATTAATGAAATAACATTAAAAAACTGCAGTCCTTACAGCTCTCATGCAGTATCCTTATCTGCCACTGTAAACTGTACACAGCAGAAGAGGAAAACTGGCAGGCTGTGTTCTTCAGAGTCTGGCTGAGGGGGATTTACCTGATCAGTGCAGCAGGGACTCATGCCTGAACCCACACATTCCACCTCCAAAAGAGGTTGGCAGGCATTGCTTGTATTCTATAGAACCACAAAGAAGAAAGAGGGAACAACTAGAAGAATAGGGGTGGAAGCCAGAAAGGCACAGAACAAGCTAGTGGTAAAGCTTACATGTCCAGAAGAAAAAGAAATAGATATGCTGGTGAGTTAAGTCTACTGACAAGACATTTGTTCTGGGCAGGGACTCTGGTTAGCACCCTGATGTGCCTATCTCAAACACTAGGAGGCTGAAGATGTCCTTCCTTGGGACTTTGTGAAGGACTGGAATGAAGAAGCATCAAAAAGTGAGGAGAAGAATCAGAGACAAATGACTGGAAAGACAAGAGGAAGGTGGAAAGACTAAAAGTTCACAGAAGAAACCTTTAGCAAAATCAGATAAATCAATAGAGCTTAAGAAGAAAAGTGAATTAAAATTGAAAGAGGTCAGAAAAACAATGAATAATCATACTATGAAGAAAAATAAGTAAAAAATTCCCCAGTAAGAAGTAAAATTCTGTAGACTCCCTAGAAATCAAAGAACAGCAAAAAATTCCAAAACTGTTGAAAATATAAATAAAAATGATACATGAATACATTGAGAATGAAATTAAGTTGGAAACAAGTATTACCAATGCATAATTAAAGGAGGCAAAAAATAAGAGAAAAAAATAGATATTTTATACAATGTACCCAAAGAAGCTGAGGCTCTAAAAGAGAAAAATGACTGATCTAGAAAATAAAAATACAAAACTGTAATAAGATGGGCAGAAGAGAAACAAAAGGCAGCAACTTTAATAGAAGACATAGTTCTACACAAATCAAAGTAACTGTCCTTGAAGGTTAAGTTCACAGAGAAGAATTTAAGGACCCTAGAACTCCCATAAGAATATGATGAATTAAAAATGAACAAAAACAAAAATATGAATATCACGCTGCTGGAAATAATAAAAGAAAATTATCTAGACTTTTGAATGTAAAATTAAATCTACAAAATAGTAGTAGTATAAAACCAATCAAATCTACAGACAGTCATTATCAGAAAAAAACCTCCCTCTATCATATATAGGAGTTAAAATTCACAGTTTCAATAACAAAGAATAAATTTTGCAGGTAGCCAGAAGAGAGACCTTCAACTGTGACAAAATGCCAATTAATAAACCAGGATTGCTCTTCACCCACAAGAAATCAAAGAATTTAATCCTATATTACAAAAAAAGTAAAAGTTCTCAAGCTGCAACCGAAAATAAATCCTGCAGATATAAGCCATACAGCAATGGAAAAAGAGTTGGACCTTCAATAAAGGAGACATGAGGCTTTCTTGTTCTTTATTTTTTCCCTAATTAAAAAAAAAAAGAGCAGATCATTCTACTTTCAAACACTTCCAACTACAGAAATATAAGTAAAATTATTTTTTAAAAAGTCAAGAAATAAGTTCTCTCATGTATAGAGTTGTGGTATGTTTTTTTTTAATAGAAAATAAATTGAACTGAAAGATCAAACAAAAAAGAAAAAAAGAGTATCAAGGAATAAAAGAACAAAGAAGAATCATAAAGGGACAAGAGAGATCTAAGGAGCTAAAGATTAATGGGGAATTCTACCAACTGAACCTGAACACAAGATACCAAGTCCTGGAAGAGCTAAGTCACTCAGTTTGGCACAGTCTGGGGATGTGCTGTTTTGACTAGTGAAAGCCGGCTCCAGACCTCCAATCTTGCTATGCTCAACTATCTTTCTTCCATGTCACCCTGTCACTGATGTTGCTGCTGTACTCTCTGACTCTAAAGTCCAGAATTCATTCATAATCCCTCAGGCTTTGGAATTCCTGCCCTGGGACCATGGGACTCAGACTGGTAAGAACTCAATCAGCCAGCCAGTCCCAGGGCCCCAGTCATGCTTCCATTTCGCCATTTTCCTGCCACAGTAATGTGTATATACCAAACTCCCCCACTTGCTACCTGCTGTTCTGGGAACAGTAAGCAAATCAATACCACTGCTGCTTCTCAAAAAGGCATGTTAATTGACAGCTCCATTGCTTCTCTCTCCCATCTCTGTGGCTTCACAAACTAACACACCCTTTCCTAGCTACCATTCCTCTAATTGCGTTTTTTTTCCCACTAAAATGTAAACTTCTTGAGGACAAGTACTGTCTCTTTTTCATATTTGTATTCCAAAAGAGTGCCTGCCATATAATGTTTAATATTTTTTTTTGCTTACTCATGTATTCAGTCACAAGCAATTAATTCCCCGTGGAATAAATCCCATGTTTCCTATGAGTGAATCTGTTTATGTTGTGGGAAACAAAACATGAGAAAAGTTGTATGGCTGGGAAAAGGAAAGGTAAGAAGCAGAAAAGTTCTGAGATATACCTTTGCATGATGGAAACAAGGGCAGAAAAAGCACAGCAATTTCTTTAGGGTGTAAGGAAAGAGGATAAAAGCAATGAAGAAGAGGGCCTGGGATGAAAGACACATAACATAGGTCTCCTTCCTGAAAGGAAAAGAAGAGGTGGCAATGAAGAATGGAAGGGAATATATTTCACTGGGAAGAGAAAGGGGTTTTGTGGGGGTGGAGGTGAGGGTGGGAGATGTGTGAAGGGATTTTACACATTAAGAAACAGCCTTCTCTGAGAAGGGGTTGTACCTCCAGGAAAGCATTCAACCATGGAGAGGATTTATAAGTCTCCAAGAACAGCCTAAACTCCAGGTGTTGGAGTTCCAAGAAGAGAATAAGAAAGAGGAAAACCAAGTCCTAGGAATGGGGAATGATTATGCTAAGAGCAGGGAAGGAATAGGTTTAAAGGCTCAGCACAGAAAGTAGCCCATGCCCTGGACATTACTACCATTTGATAGTTTCTAAGAGTTTAGTACAGCAGAAACAAGAGATAAGAGGGCAAAACCTAGAACTGAAATCACACAGAAATAGGCTAGAGGAGGGAGTCCAAATTCGGTACTCCGAAAAGTGAGGCATAGAGAGGATAAAGAAGAAACAGTCAACCAACAAGCATATATGAAGCATCTATTGTGTACCAAGCACTCTGCAAGGCCTCAGGACAGAAGAAAATTTTAATCATTTCTACCTAAAAGATGGTAATATTTTTTTAAAAAACTGAGGCAGCTGGTAGTACAGCAGATAGAGTGCTGGACCTGAAGTCAAGACCTGAGTTCAAATCCCACCTCAGACACTTACTATCTGTGTGACCCTGGGAAAATCACTTTTCCTCTGCTTGCCTCCATTTCCTCATCTATAACATAAAGACAGTAGTAGCACAAGATGATTGTGAGGATCAAATGACATAATTATTGTAAAGTGCTTAGTAGAGTGCCTGGCACAAGGCAAGCACCACATCATCATCATTATGATGATGTACCATTTTTAGCAAATTTTTTTAATCCACCAAAATCTACCTTCTCTTCCTCATAACTCCCCCAATGCCCTACTGAGAAAGAAAACTAAAACCTGTGTTATAAACAAACACATATAGGCAAGCAAAACAAATTCTTGCATTGCCCATCACATACACACACACACACACACACACACACACACACACACACACACACACACACAGATTTCAATCTGCACTGAGTCCTTCACCGCTTTGTCAGGATTAATAGCATTCTTAATTACAAGTCCAGAGTTAAATCTTTTGAAGTGGTTTGTCTTTACAATTGAGCTACTGTATAAATTGCTCCCTGGATTTTCCTCAATTCACTCTGTATCAGTTCATATAAGTCTTACCAGGTTTCTCTGAAACTGCCCCTCATAATTTTTTACAGCACAATAGTATTCCATCACATCCAAAGAATATTTGTTCAACCACTGGGGAATGGCTCACTCTCTCAGTTTTCAATTCTTTTGATACCACCATAAATATTTCTATACATATGAGTCCCTTTTTTTTCTCTTTCTTTGATCTCTTTGGGGTATAAACCTAGTAATGGGATTGCTGGTTCAGAGGGTATACAAAGTTTAATGACTTTTAGGTATAGTTCCAAACTGCTATGGAAAGCTGGCCAACTTCACAGTTCTACCAACAGTATATTAATGTACCTGTTTTCCCACAGCCCCTCCAGCATTTTTAATTTCCCCTTTTTGTCAACTTGATAAGTGTGAGGTGGGATCTTGGAATAGTTTTAATATGCATTTCTCTAATTTTTGGAGATCTTGACCATTTTAAAAATATGGCTATTGACACTTGGGGCCTCTTCCTCTGAAAAATTATTCTTGACATCCCTAGATAAACTGGAAAATGGCTTTTATTGTTATAAATCTGAATCAGTTCCCTATATATCTTAGAAATGAGACTTTTATAAGAGAACACTGCTGCAAAGATATTTGAAGAAATTTACATTCTAGGGGGCAGCTAGGTGGCACAGTGAATAGAACATGGGCCCAGGAATCAGGAGGACCTGAGTTCAAATCTGACCTCATACATTTAACACTTACTAGTCGTGTGACTTTGGGCAAGTCACTTAACCCCAATTGCCCTGCCTTCCCCCCTCCAAAAAGGAAAAAGAAAAAAAAGGAAGAAAGAAAAAAGAGAAATTTACATTCTAATGGGAGAGATATAAGCACATAAAGTATAGTATAAATATAAAGTAAATAAATACAAAGTAGAAAAATACAAGGTAGTTTGGGAGGAATGGCACTAGCACTCAGGAGAGGGGGAGATCAGAAAAGGCTTCGTATCAAATATGGTGCCTGAGATGATTATTAATGAAAGACAGGGACTCTATGCAATGGAGACTGGAAGGGAATGTATTATAATACAAGAGAGGAGTTGTGGCAAAATTTGACAATTGACTGGATGCATGGGGTGAGGAAGAGTGAGGATAATGCTGAAATTATGAACATGGGAAACTACAAGGATGATAGTAGAAGAGGGTTTGGGGAGAAAAATAATGAGTTCAATTTTAGACGTGTAAAATTTGAGATGTCTAAATCATATAAAACAAATTAACTGAATTGCAAAAAGATGTAGATAACACAATATCTTTAGGAAACGTTAATACTCTTCTGATAAACTTTGATAAATCAAACAAAAACAAAAAAGGGAATATGGAACTTAACAAACTGCTGGGAAAACTAGAGGTGAAAGACTTTATAGCATCTTTGAATGTGAACATTAAAGAATATATATTCCTCAACACCTTGTATTTTTATAATAAGAGACCATACACTTAGAGCACAGAAAAAAAATATAAATATTAAAAAGCAGAGATACTAAATTCATCTTTTATGAGCTATAATTCAATTAAAATAATTATTAATAGAGACATAATATACAAACAAAAAAGATAATGATATTATAAGTGATGAATGTGTCAAAGAATAACTTATAGAAATTTGAAATAACTGTATGAAAAAAAATGATAACAATGAGCAAAATACTGAAATCGTTTGTATGCTGCTAAAGTAGTTGTCAGAGGAAAAATTTTCTCTGGAAATATACCTCAACAAGATAAAAAAAAGAGATTAGTAAACTATGCAATTTAAAAACTACTAGAGAATCAACAAATAAACCCCAAATAAGTAAAAAAAAAAAAAAGAGGGGCGGAGCCAAGATGGCAGAGTAGAAACAGTTCATCCAAGCCACTCTGCCCCCAGATTCCCCCCAAACTATGTAAAAGGGGACTCTGAACAACTTCTGGAGCCCCAGCAGCCACAGAACGACACAGAGAAGCTAACCTCCCACTGAGGACAGCCCAGCAGCCCTGCAGGAAGGACCAGCGCAGTGGTCTGGGAGCCGGCAGGGAGTCAAGCCGAGCGGAGCCCAGGTCCCGTGAGCCGAGGTTTTAGCCCCAGGGAGGCAGGGCCAGCAGCCAGCTGGAGAGACCCCAGAACACCAGCAGCTGTGGCGATTCCAGAATTATCAACATAGACATGCCTAGGACTAAATTACAGGTTAGTGTCCTATGGACTTTGGGACCAGTATTTGGGGAATGCATCGGCTCCCTCCCCTGGGGGCTAGAAGCTGCTGAGGAGATACGCCATTTTGTACTTTTCAGAGGCAGCTCCAGCTCCCAGCCTGCAAATTGTAGGGAGATCCAGCGATCAGTCTTGGGGGTTAATCGCTCTTGCTTTAACCTCCCTGGATCTGGATTGTGATCTGGGGTGGAAGTCGTGGGTGGGTTTACAGCTTGCCAGAAACGGAAGTTGCCCCCCACACGTTCAGGACAAAAATTCCTCTATCTGGCCTTAAAGTCATAGTGTGGCAACAAGCACAAAAGTCAAGTAATTAAGTGGCAACATGCCAAGGCAAAGGAAACAGAAAAACATAACCCTAGACTCCTATTTTGGGGGTATAGAGCGGGAAAAGGACTGTGAGGTCAGAAGTCCTGCTCCAAAAGCCCCAGGGGAAAACATGAGCGGGTTGCAGGCTATAGAGGACCTTAAGAAGGACTTTAAAAATCAAATAAGAGAAGTGGAGGAAAAATTTGGGAAGAGAAATGAGAAGGATGCAGGAAAAGTATGAAATGAGGGTCAACAGCCTGACTAAGGAAAACAACACCTTAAAAAATAGACTAACTCAAATGGCAAAGGAGGCCCAAAAGGGCAATGAGGAGAAGAATGCCTTAAAAAGTCGAATTTGCCAGATGGAAAAAGAATCTCAAAAGCTCACTGAGGAGATTCATTCCTTCAGAGTTAGACTGGAGCAAATGGAAGCTAATGACTTTATGAGAAATCAAGATGCTGTTAAGCAGATCCAAACAAATGAAAGATTAGGAGTCAATGTGAAATATCTCACGGGAAAAACCACTGACCTGGAAAATAGATCCAGGAGAGACAATTCAAAAATTATTAGACTACCTGAAAGCCATGATCAAAGAAAGAACCTAGAAATCACCCTTCAAGAAATTCTCAAGGAACATTGCCCTGATGTTCTAGATCCAGTGGGCAAAATAGAGGTTGAAAGAATCCACAGATCACCTCCTGAAAAAGATCCCAAAAAGAAAACTCCCAGGAATATTATAGCCAGGTTCCAGAATCCCCAGATCAAGGAGAAAATACTACAAGCAGCCAGGAAGAAACAATTTCAATATTGTGGAAACACAATCAGAATAGCACAGGACCTGGCAGCTTCTACACTGAGGGATCGAAGGGCATGGAATATGATATTCCAGAGGGCAAAAGAGCTGGGAATGAACCCAAGGGTCACCTACCCAGCAAAACTGAGTATTTTGTTTCAGGGGAAAATATGGTCATTCAGTGGAATAGAGGACTTTCAAGCACTCTTGAGGAAAAAACCAGAATTGAATAGAAAATTTGACAACCAGACGCAAGAAGCAGGAGATGCCTGAGAAGGTAATCAGGGAAAAGAAATCAAAAGGAACTTATCAAAGTTGAACTATTTACATTCCTATATGGAAAAACAATAACTGTGACTGAGGAAATCTTTCTCACTATGAAAATAATGGAAGAAGGGTGTATGGTCATGTGAATACATATGTGAATGTGTGTGCATATGGTTACAGTTATATATGGATAGAGGGCATAGGTTGAATTTGTTGGGAAGGGAGGATACTCAAGTGGTGAAGTTGTGAGGTGAGAGAGGAAAGTGGCAGGAAGAGATGGGGAGAGACAGGGTGGGGTAAACTATCTCATGTAGAGGAAGCAGGGGGAAGTGGTTGCAGGGGAGGGGAAAAATAGGAAGGCAAAAAGATGAAACCACATTCTCATTGAATTTGGTTCAGGGAGAGAATGACATACATACTAGGTGGGACATCTCAACCTACAGCAGAGTGGGGGGAAGTGGGATGAGAGGAGGGATGATGGATAGGTCGGCATCCTTGGGGGGAGGGGAGGTTGGAGGTACCCACTATGGAAGAGGAACAGGATCAAGTGGGGAATGGACCAGGTTGGGAGTGGGATGAGGGGGAGGGAATTATAAGCAGCCTTGTACAATATATCTACTATGATAATGTTTTGCATAGTTAGACATGTACAACATATACTGAATTACTTATCTCCCCAGAGGGAATGGGTGACAAGGGAGGAAGGAAATGGATCTGAAATTCAAGGTCTTAAGATTAAATGTTTCAAATATATATAAATACTATTATTAATCCTCTTTTGCTTGTAATTGGGAGATAAGATGTGCTGGCATTGGGACACAAAGATTCACCTTCCTCTAATGGAGAGGTCAAAGGGGGTGTGGGAGAGGATATGGGAGAGAGCAGATTGGAGGAAGTGATGTCTTGCGGGACTGCTGTTCTGGGAGGGTGGGTAGGGAAAAAACAGGGGGGGAAAAACGATTGTAACTCAAAATCTGGCGGAAATGAATGATGTAAAACAGAAGTTAATAAAGCATTTGTTTAAACAGAAAAAAAAACATTATGAAAAAAAAAAGAAAATTAAAAAAAAATAGAAATACAGGAATTGGAGAGGCTTAGGTGGCACAGTGAATAGAGCACTGGCCCTGGAGTCAGGAGGACCTGAGTTCAAATCCAGCCTCAGACACTTAACACAAAATGAGCTATGTGACCTTACCAGAAAACCCCAATTGCCCTGCCTACCCCTCCAAAAAACAAAACAAAACAAAACAAAAAAAGAAATACAGGAATAGTTCAAGTTGTAAAGAGCTTTAAAATGAAAAATAAATAGAATTTCATATTTGATCTTGGCAGTAACAGGGAGCCACTGGAATTGATTGAGTACAGGTGATATGGTCAGAGATATGCTTTAAGGAAACCACTTCGTTAGTTGAGTGGAAGAAGGGCTGGAGTGGGGAGAAACTAGAAGCAGAGATGTGAGATCAAAGGCATATATAGAGGAATGTGCCGTGGCTAGAAGCATTATTTCTTCACAAGAGGTCAAAATGAAAGAGACAATAGGGGGATGATATCTAAGTGATGTGAGTTAAAGAAGAGTAAAAAAGATCTCTCATTGAAGATCCTCAGTGATGGTAGGAGGGAATCTTGAATTGAGGTTTAAGGAGGTATGAAAAGGTTTGGAACAGCTACAGCAATGACTGGGAGTACTAACCGACTGCTGTGGTTAAAGTCCCTTCAAGATTATATAACAAATGGGTAATGGTCCCAGTCACCTGGATTTTGTGATTTTCTCCAGCTCCCTTTAGCAGCACAAGTAGGAACAAAGGAAGTAAATGGTGGGAGTAAACAAGATTGGGGTTTGGCTAGATATGAGTGACAACAGGGCAAGCGTGTAAGAGATATGAATGTAGGGGATAGTGCTAAGTGTACTGATTAGCCAACGAGTTGAGAAAGGGCAGAAGTGACAGCCTAGGAAGGAAGTGAAGGGTGGATGGATTAGAGGTCAATGTGAGAACAAAGACAGGGTTAGGAGTTAAAAGGCAAAGATGGAATGATAGAATGTTATCGTCAGATAAAGGAACTTCAGGAATATGGAAGTAGAATGCTTCTGGATGATGGCAGTCAAAAATATGGTCAACTGCATACAAATTATTAGCCATCATATGAAAGATTGCTCCAAATAACTAATAATAAATATTCTAATCAAAACAATTCCTGCGGTTTCTTTTCACACAGAGGAAATACCCCTCGATCCCTGTTACTATTTCTGCCATTATACTTCACTAACTCCTATTCCTTTAGCATTTAATCTATCCAAATGTATCACCCACTCTAGATCCTAGCAGCAGTTATGTACTTCCTCCCTCACATAATCATCCCTATTCTCTAAGGAATTCGGTTCCTATTTTACCAAGGCAGCTAAGTGGTACATTGGATAGAGTGCTGGGCCTAGAGCATGCCTGCACAACATACAACCCATGGTCACTTGCAATCTAATGAGTGCTTTGTCCATGCCCTGCTTAACCCACATTCCACTAGTCACTACTGTGCCCATCATGTAACTTGGTGGGTGGGTTGCCACTGCACACTCTCTCCTGTTTGTCACATGACCTGTAGCAACTGACCATAGTCAGTCTCTCTATTCTGAGAGGAGTGAGAATCATACCTTTTCTCGGTGTTTTTGGTCATTACTGGTGTTGAACTGGGACAACACAGCTGACACCCGCTATGTGATGAATGGCAACAAAGTGAGGGCTTCTTCCCCTCCCTCACTGTGCAGCTGCCCTCCAAGTTACACGAGGGTCTGGCACTCTCTCCAAGGTCAGATATTCAGTTCAGTACTTCTTTCAGTTTCAGTACTTTTCTTTATGCAAGTTGTTGCTGTGGAGACTTTTTGGTTCTAACATTAAAGTTTTTAAGTGACTTTATAAAATGGGTAATAAAAAGGAGCAGAAGAATGAATCAGAACATAGTATTTAATTGAGAGTGGACAGATACTTGTTTACGTACATGAGAGACAAAATATTGTGTCTTCTTTGCTGAGAAGTAATAGCTGTTCTGAAGAAATACAATCTTCATCACCATTTCAAATCAAAACAACTGACTTAAGCAAATTGGACACCTATGAAAAGCAAAGCATCCAAACTGTTGAACAATCTCAGTGGGGAACAATGGTTTTTCAAGAAAATAAACTCAGAAAATGAGGCAGCTAATAAGGTTAACTTCCAGATTTCTAAAGAGACTGCTGCTGCTGGGAAGTCTTTTACTGAAGGTGACTTCATAAAGAAGTGTTTGCTGATTGTAGTTTCTGGATTATGTCCCAATTAAAAAAAAAAAGAATTTTTGAGAAATAATTTAATCATTAATTACACCTTAACTAAGAAAGTAAGCTGCTAAAAAATCTTTCTGTGGCCTGAAGTTTAGCCTACTTTAATTTTGGCCGGCCCCTACCTACTGCCAAGTTGTGCAGACCTAGTCTAGAATCAGGAAGACCTGAGTTCAGATCCAGCCTCAAACACTTACCACCTCTGTGACCCTGGGCAAGTCATTTAACCTCTGTCTGAGCCATTCTAGTATCTTTGCTAAGAAAACCACATAAATAGGTTCATGAAAAGTTAGAGATGACTAAACTACTTCACCACCACCACAACAATAACCTGTTTTCCTGCCTTTTTCTCCATTTCATATCTTTATATTATGGAACTTCAGTATATATGAATGTTGCCTCAAATACCTTAACCTCCTAGTACTTCAACCTACTCAACTTCCATAACCTATTCCCCCATTCCACTTCACCTACATATGGCTATGGGTCATGAATTCCTTTCTCAGATCATAACCTCCTATTATTTCATCTCTCCTCATGATTTATTCTTCCTAATCCTATTCACTGCCCTCCATGAGAGAAAAGAATTTCAGATTTCTTGATCACAGTTATGAAACAGTAATATTTGGTGACAAGATTAAGAATGTGACATGTCCTTGACCATCACCCAACTTTCACCTGTGGCTCTAAGAAGCTGTAGCATGCAGAGCAGCCACACCCCAGCAAAACATCTTGGCAGATGGGCTAAACCAGGTTGAGGGTAACTGGCAGGCCTCAAACCCACTGGTAAGTTAGGGAGATGTCTAATCCAAGCACATGGTGGAATGGATGAAAGAGAATAATTTGTTACAATAGCCATGAAGGTGGCTGAAGTTTGGAGCTTGGTCAAAGATGCCAAGGTCGTCTACTGCATCTTGGGACATCACCAGTATCCTGACTCTTATCTTGCGACTGGACTTTGAGGACTCTGGAAGAGAGAGTAAGGCTGATGACTTTGCAACTATGCAACTCTCCCTTACTTATATAAAATCCATACACAAATCAAGATATCACCATGTGTTATCACTTGTCCTCTTCAAAAACAAAAAACAAACAACAATGAAAGATGGCCCTTCTCCACGCCAAGGCAAGCCTCTTCCACAATCACTCAGTTCATTCCATTTTCTCCAGCAAACTGTCCCCACTATTATCGGCCCTCTTTTCTACTTAACTTCATTCTTTCCCTAACTACTGGTTCCTTTCCTACTGCTTATAAACATCATTTTGCCCAAATTCCTTCCATGCTTTAAAAACAACAAACTTCTTCAAACCCTACCATTCCCTCATGCTATTATCCTATATCTTCCATGGCACATAAATATAATGGAATATTACTGAATTATTAGAAACAACAAATATGAAGATTTCAGAGAAATGTTGGAAGATTTGGATGAAATTATATGAAAATAATACCAAAATAAAATCTTGCTAAAATTTTGTGAATTCATCAATTCATATTGATGAACTACTCATTCAAAAGTAGGTACAAGTCTGTTGAAACACAGTGCTGAAATAATGATTAACACATTACATGTGGGACAAAAGATATTTTATTAACTATTTTATTTACTAACACTGAAGTTTCTGGTGTGTTTTATTGTCTAAGAGAAAACAGGTCTAGTACATTAATTATTCATCATGTATTTATAAAACACCTACCACATGCCTCAAGAACTGCTCAATATACAGTTCCCAAATTTATTTTAAATGGATCCAAAGTTGGGAGAATTTATTAATATTACAGATTGAGTTTTTAAATTTTCCTGTTTCAAAGCTAAGCTGAAACCAACTAGATGAAATTTAAAGGGACAAAAGTCCCACACTTAGGTTCAAAAAAATCAGTTGCAAAAATTAGGGAACAGCTGGTTTAATAAAAGATAAAGTGCTAAACAAATGTGATCTTTTAATTTTAGAATTCATTTGCAAAGATAAAAATCCACAAGTAATATTAGTGCAAATTAATAACTGTAGTTAGTGAACATATTTCTTTCCTTAAAGAATGCTGATAGGGTGGCTAGGTGGTACAGTGAATAAGAGCGCCGGCCCTGGAGTCGGGATGACCCGGGATCAGTTCTGGCCTCAGAAAATGAGCACCCACACATAAATAATGACTGTCCGTGTAACCTTGAGCAAGTTACTTAACCCCAATTGCTTTAAAAAAAAAAAAAAAAAGAATGCTGAGAAAATAACCTGAGCACAATGAGAAACAAGTAAGAGTGAAAGAACCTCTCCATTAAACTGAATGCGCTGATCAATCAGCATGGCAAAAGTAAATAATGTTCCAAATCTCATCTTTTTCTTCTAAATACATATATCTAGGGTTTGCAACACAATGGGGAGGTACTAAGTAGATAATGGAAAAATTATTAGTGATGCCAAGGCCAATGCAACAGCAGATGTCCAGGCTTCTCAGAAAAGTCTAATATCTCATGGGAGGTACAGGAGGAAAGGTCCTAAAGGAAGGAGAAATATAACTAGAAGTTGCTAAGAGTGACTATCTTCAAATGCAGCTTTTCTTTTTTACACAATTCCATACTTGTATATGCTATTTCGAGACCTGTTAGTTTTATGGATAAACTCAGGCAAAATTACTTCTAGTGGTCATGTAGCACCTGAACACAAATTTTCACACCTCTGATTAGAGGTCTGAATACATTGAGCTCTGTGTTTCTGAGGCACTCTCACTAAACAATGCTTCAAAAAATTTCTGTTAGTTTAAAAATATAAAACTAGTCTTCCTAATATCCTATTTTGTCTAATGAAAATCCTATTTCTGTGTAAAGGTGTCCCAAAAATCCCAATGCAGACTTTTGGTATACCTTCTAGAAAGAAGATGGCAAGGGAGGGAAGTACATTTTCAGTTAGAAGTGAAGCAAAAGTGAATTATCTGGAAACAATACATTTTTACAACTCTGAAAATATTGAAAATCTTTCTCTACCATTGAAGTATGTTCCTTTGTTTTTATTTTTTAAGATGAAGTGAAATTATTTCTTTGTACACTAATAACAAAAAAATTCAATTCATATTAGGCTCGCCATATTATATAGTAACTGATGTTATTTTAAATTTACTTTTTTCATTTTTAACATGAAAATGTACCATAAGGACCAAATGTTTAACTTCTATTTTCTTCTCTGTACATATAGGTACGTTCCATTATTATGACGGCTAACCATGAGTTTTCTAAATGATGAACAAATTCTACAAACTAATTTAAACTTAGCATCTTTGGGATAGAAGATTAATTATAGATAATGGCAAATAATCTCATTCTCAGAGCTCTTTTACTGTTGATAAAATTAATCATCTCCCAAGTGCTTGCTGTTTGCAATGAAAACAAATATCTTTAAAATTTTTATTTCTAAACATACTGATCACTGTGACCATAAGTTCTACACAAACAAGTACAACTAGTCTGTGTGAAACTATGTTTCTCTAGAAATTTACTCTAAAAACAACGATGAAGGTAATAAAAACTAGGAATGAATGTGTAAAATATTATGAAATAGCAATAGAAAGCTTATGTTAACATTTAGCTTTTAATTTCCTGTAAAATAACAATTTCCTCTGTCATTCCCAATTTTCCAGCAAAAACAGACACTCCCATTTTTGTAGCAAAAATAATTAAGCCTTCAATGAACTTTTAAAGACATATAAAGATATGTGAAATATCTTTTCCCACAGAGAGAAAAAAAACTTGCTTGACCAATATAGGGACTTTATGCAGAGGTGAAAGATATAAAATTTCATTTTTATGTTGAATAGTAAAATTATATTAAGATTCCAAAATGTTTACACTGGGAATTAAAAAACAATTATGTCTTTTCTTATAATAATTGAGTTCTAAGATTCCTTCCTATTTTATATCAATGATTTTACGATGATGAAAGCAATGTAAAAAAATTTAATAAATAACAATGATACGGTTCTCAAAAAATGTCAAATGGATAGCATATACAGTCCCTTCTTACAAAGTAATAAAGAGCAAAAATGAAAAATATCTAAAATTCATTTATTATTACTCAAACTCTTTGCATTGTAACATCACTAAAGAAAAGAGAAACAACATGTTTTTATTGAACTTAATTTTATTTAAAAACTTAAGAAATAACTGAATAGAGAACTTTTTATTGTGACTTTGACACTTAGTATTATTATTTCCTTTGAATACCCTGTCTGATATAGCTAGAAATTTTACAGAAATGTAATATTAAACAGCAATATTTTATATATGCTGATATTTTATTTCTCCCATTATAGAAATGATTACAGAAATTAAGTTCAAACAGTGCCATCTTGTGGCTACCTTAACACTCATCACTTATGTTTTATTTAACAATAAGGAATATGCTCATTAGGGAAAACTCCAACTTGAAAGGGCCACGGGGATCATAGAAATGATAGGAATTAAAGCTGAAAAGGCCCAAATTGATCATCTCTAGCAATGATCATCTTTAGCAACTCACCTTATCCCCAGCCATAGCTTACAAATAAGGAAACTACGACTTGCCTAGAAAAGGAAAACATGTCCAAGGTCACACAGGTAGGTAATAAGTAACACAACCAGGATTTTTGACTCCAAAGCCAGAGTTCTCACTGCACCAACTAAGCTGATGAGTGTGTGTCAATCTCAGCTTGAAGATCTCTGGAGATAACATTCTCTATCTAGGCACACCCTGTTCCACTTTTAAACTGCTCTAATTATAAATTATCTTTATTTTACATTTAGTCCAAAGCTCTCTTGGTAAATTCAACCTCTTTTTCTTAGTTTTCCCCTACAGAATTAAGTCAGACAAGTTTAACCCTATGTCCATGTGATAGTCTTTCAATACTTAAAGAGAGGTATAGCCTCAACCCTGCCAAGCTAAACATCTCCTGGTCCTTCAATTGATAAACATATTGCAAGGTCTCCAATCCCCTTCCACCCCAGTCAGTTTCCCCTCCTAGTCTCCTTCCCCTGAGGACGTTCCAGTTGGACAGTGTCCTTCCTAGTGTTTGAGCCCCAGAACTGAACACAATCCTCAAGACATTATGTGACTAGAGTATAGTGAGGCCTCCCTCCATCTGGACACTCACGTTCCTATCTTGCATCCAGTATATAGTAAGCCTTTAATAAATGCTTACAGATCAGCAGAACTATAACTGCCATAACTCATTTCATACTGAGTTTTATGTCTACGATCTCTCCTTTAAGCAAATGTTTGTTATTTAGGACTTTTTAAACTGTAATTTTCAGATTTCCTTTGTGAATGCAATTAGACAGTTAATGGTTATTAGAAAACACACACACAATACACACATAGCCAACTTCCTATTCAGGAACGAAAGACACCCTATTAGATGAAGCACTGCATAACAATCAGGTGGTGCGATGAGCAGAACACCAGGCCCTGAGCTCAAGACCTGAGTGCAAATCTGGGCCCACACACTCACTGGCTGTGTGACCTTGGGCAAGTCACTTAACCCTGTTTGCCCCATCATTTGTTCCTCATCTGTAAAATGAGCTGGAAGAAGAAATGACAAACAACTCCAGTATCTTTGCCAAGAAAACCCCAAATGGGATCACAAAGAATCAGATATGACTGAAAAACAATTAAACAACTAGCATAACAAGCACTAAGTGAATATCAATATATTTTCTAGGTCTCTTTAGGGTCTGGAGATTGGCTCACAAGAGTTAAAAATAAACTAGAAATTCAGGCCACAAACTTAATGAAATCTCTATTCTTTGTTTTGCTATGAAATCTATTAGGAGCTAATGACCACTTGTACAGAGGCAGGAATCCCTAGGCTCTGGGAATGTTTCCCAGACTCCAAGCCAAGGCCAGGAGAGCCAAGGTCCTTATCTCTTTAAGAACAGCCACGGGGTGAGTCAGATTCTCCCATTCTTTGTCTTCCTTCTTTCCCCCTCAACTAAATACAATGCTTGAAGATCCCAAAGCAGAGATGTGGGACCAGAAGGAACAGAAACAATCATTATATTAGCAATCACAATATATCAAATTCAATATTTAGGTTGGGCGGAACAACACAGAAAGAGAATCGTTGCTGCAGTTGGAAGACCTAAGTTTAAATCCCACCTTGGCAGTCACAATATTTGGGCTTCTGTTGCCATTTCTGTAATAATGAGTGGGGGGAGGCATAGGGGGTTGGTTTATATGGTCTCTGGTGGTCCTTCTACCAATCAACAACACTTCAAAAATATTCAGTAAAATGATAGATCATATCAACAGCAGAAGCAAGCCAACAATTTAAAAGTCATTAATCACTAAAAAGAATTAAAGCCATGAGGCATAAATCAATGACATAAAAGGTTATAAATATGATTACATAATAAACATGAATATTAATGATCAATATTGTTAGATGTATAAGATATAAATGTAAATGTATATATGAATAAACATGCAAGATGATAATCACAGAATATAAGTGAGTAATTACCTTATCACTATCAAAAACCTGGCACCTTAAAAGAACTTGATTCATGTATCTTACCACATAGTTCCTATTATTAGGACTCAATGAATTATAATTCACAAAATTACAAATTATATCTGGGAGCAGACATAAGAAACTACACATGGTCAATGCTCTAGAACCAACTGAATCAGGAAAAACTAACAGGTGACATAGATGGGATCTTTCCTATATAAAAAGAAATAGCCAAGAAGCCATTCTTATTGCTGCTCCCCACACCCTTCACAAACTCATACCCAAGTCATCCAGACAGCTAATGGAGACTCACCTCAAGATACAAGCTAAGAATTTTCAGCTCTACCCATCTCGAGCCTTCAGAAAGTCATCAGTTCTAAAGAATAACCTAGAATAAATATTATTTGGATATATGCAGAGTCATTTTTCTTTTATCAAAGTAGAAACTATTTTGCTGCAAGAACCCTCATTTGGAGAAGTACTTGCCAACAAATGAATAAATTAAAGTTAATAGGAGAAATTCTCCTTTTTGTTTTAAGCAAAAAAATCCTCAGAAAATTATCACTGGTTCATTCTATCAAATTAACTTTCACATCACTCCCCCATCTTTTATCTGCATAATTAAATTAAAAGCCAAATTTTAGGATTTCATATTTATCAATATTAAATTTATTCTCATTAGATGGACCTTTGCTATCAGCCAAAACATTTATGAATCTCATTTCTGTTAACCAGTTAGTTGCTACACTTTTGTGTGGTTCTATATTTGACAAGTTTTTGTCCAAACTCAAATAGATCTGTGATCTCATCAATTTGGTGGTTCACTTATACAATGAAGACCTCAAAAGTCATTCCCCCAATTTGACCATAACGGTCAAATGATAAAAAGAAAAAAAAGATTTCAAAAGAAGAACTGCATACTATTAATAAACATATGAAAGAATGTTACAAATCACTAATAATTAGGGAAGTGCAAATCAAAACAACCCTGAGATGTCACCTCACACCCTGATAATTGGCAAAGACAAAAGATGGAAAGAGTCAATGTTGGAGGGATTGTGGGAAGACAGGCATATTAGTGCACTGTTGGTGGAAGTAGGATGACCATTTTGGAAAGCAGTTTGGAATTAAGCAGTTAAAGTGAACAAAATGGGGGGCGGAGCCGAAACAGCACATCCAAGGCATTCTCCCCCCAGATCACCTCCAAACCAGGTAAAAGGGGACTCTGAACAACTTCTGGAGCCCCAGCACCCACAGAACAACACAGAAAAGCTAACCTCCCACCGAGGACAGCCCAACAGCCGTGCAGGAAGGGCCAGCATGCCAGAGAGCCGAGCCCAGGTCCCCATGAGCCGAGGTTTTAGCCCCAGGGCGGCCAGGCCAGCAGCCGGCTGGAGGGACCCCAGAACACCAGCAGCTGTGGTGATTCCAGAATTATCAACACAGGCATACCTAGGACAAAGTTAGAGGTTAGTGCCCTATGGACTTTGGGACCAGTATTTGGGGAAGGTGACAGCTTCCTCCCCTAGGGGGTAGAAGCCGCTGAGGAGACACGCCATTTTGCAGTTTTCAGTGGCAGCTCCAGCTCCTGGCCTGCAAACTGTAAGGAGATCCTGCGATCAGTCTTGGGGGGTAATCTCTCTTGCTTTAACCTCCCTGGATCTGGATTTTGGTCTGGGGTGGAGGTCGTGGGGTGGATATCCAGCTTGCCAGAAACGGAAGTTGTGAAGACCCCAACTTTGGGACGGAAGCTCTCCTGTCTGGTGGCAGTCCTACTGTGGCACAAGCTCAAAAGTCAATTAATTAAGTGGCAACAAGCCAATGCAAAGGAAACAAAATAAACAGAAAAATGCAATATTAGACCCCTATTTTGGGGGCAAAGAGGATCGAAGCACGGAACAGGAGGAGGATTGTGAGGTCAGAAATCCTGCTCCAAAAGCCCCAAAGGAAAATATGAGCAGGTTACAGGCCATAGAGGACCTTAAGAAGGGCTTTAAAAATCAAGTAAGAGAAGTGGAGAAAAATTTGGGGAGAGAAATGAGAAGGATGCAGGAAAAGTATGAAATGAGGGTCAACAGCCTGACTGAGGAAAACAACACCTTAAAAATTATCCTTCAAGAAATTCTCAAGGAAAATTGCCCTGATGTTTTAGACCCAGAGGGCAAAACAGAGGTTGAAAGAATCCACAGATCACCTCCTGAAAAAGATCCCAAAAAGAAAACTCCCAGGAATATTATATCCAGGTTCCAGAATCCCCAGATCAAGGAGAAAATACTACAAGTAGCCAGGAAGAAACAATTTCAATATTGTGGAAACAAAATCAGAATAGCACAGGACCTGGCAGCTTCTACACTGAGGGATCAAAGGGCATGGAATGTGATATTCCAGAGGGCAAAAGAGCTGGGAATGAACCCAAGGGTCACCTACCCAGCAAAACTGAGTATTTTGTTTCAGGGGAAAATATGGTCATTCAGTGGAATAGAGGACTTTCAAGCACTCTTGAGGAAAAAACCAGAGTTGAATAGAAAATCTGACATCCAGACATAAGAAGCAAGAGATGCCTGAGAAGGTAATCAGGGGAAAGAAATCAAAAGGAACTTATCAAAGTTGAACTATTTACATTCCTACATGGAAAAACAATAACTGTGACTGAGGAAACACCTCCCAGTATGAAAATAATGGAAGAAGGGTGTATGGTCATTTGAATACATATGTGAATGTGTGTATATATGTTTACAGTTATACATGGATAGAGGGCATAGGTTGAATTTGTTGGGAAGGGATGATACTTAAGGGGTGAAATTATGAGGTGAGAGAGGAAAGTGGCAAGAGGAGATGGGGAGAGACAGGGTAGGGTAAACTATCTCATGTAGAAGAAGCAAGGGGAAGTGGTTGCAAGGGAGGGGGAGAATAGGAAGGCAAAAAGGCAAAACCACATTCTCATTGAATTTGGTTCAGGGAGAGAATGACATACATACTAAATGGGATATCTCAACCTGCAGCAGAATAGGGGGAAGGGGGATGAGAGGAGGGATGATGGATGGGAGGGCATCCTTGGGGGGAGGGGAGGTTGGAAGTACCCACTATAGAAGAGGGACAGGATCAAGTAGGGAATGGACCAGGTGGGGGGTGGGATGAGTGGGAGGGAATTATAAGCAGCCTTGTACAATATATCTACTATGGTAATGTTTTGCATAGCTAGACATGTACAACATATACTGAATTACTTATCTTCCCAGAGGGAATGGGTGACAAGGGAGGAAGGGAATGGATCTGAAATTCGAGGTCTTCAAATTAAATGTTTCAAATATATATAAATACTATTATTAATACTATTTTGCATGTAATTAGGAGATAAGATGTTCAGGCATTGGGGCACAGAGATTCACCCCACCCTAATGGTAAAGTCGAAGGAGGTATGGGAGATGATACGGGAGAGAGCAGATTAGAGGAAGGGATATCTTGTGGGACTGCTATTCTGGGATGGTGGGTAGGGGAAGAATTGTAACTCAAAATCTGGTGGAAATGAATAATGTAAACTAGAAGTTAATAAAGCATTTGTTTAATAAAGTGACCAAAATGCCCATTCTCACGGACCCAGAGATTCTACTACTAGGCTTATTATACTTCAAGGGCATTCACTGGTTTAAAAAAAGTCCCTACATAATACAGCAACTGTTTGTGGTGGCAAAGAACTGGAAACTGAGGGAATGGTTCAATGGTTGAATGAATGGCTGAATAAGCTGTGATATAAGACTGTGATGGAATACTATTGTGCTATAAGAATGGTAATCATCTCTAGGGCAGGGTGGGGAGGAAGGGAAGAAAAAAAGGAAAAAAAGAAATGTATACAATTACTTTCTTATATATTTAAAAGAAATATCAAATTGTATATAATAGATTTCTAGTTTCATGGACAATCATCTGTTTTATTATAGGATGTTATGGAAATGTTTGTTTTATTACATAAATAAAAATGTTTAAGAAAAGAAATGAGAAAGATGGTTTCAGAAAAACCTGGGGAAGACTTAAATGAACTATTACAGAGTGAAGTGAACAGACCCAGGAAAGCACTGTACATAATAAAAGTAACATTGTAACAATGATCAACCATGAAAGACTTGGCTATTTTGATCAATACAATGATCCAAGACAATTCCAAAGGACTTGAAAAATGCTATTCACATTCAGAGAAAGAACTAATGAACTCTGAGTACAGATTGCAGCATGCTTTTTTTTTTCTTGTCTCTCTTTTTGGTAACATGGTTAATGGGGAACTATGTTTTAGATGACCTCATGTATAATGGTTAGATTGTTTGCCTTCTCAATGGGTGCGGGTGTGACTGGAAGGAGGGAGAAAGTATGAGATTCAAAATATGTGACAGCTATCAAGTGCCAAGGAAAATTCACGTGTTGTAAAAACAAAATATATCAATAAAATTTTATTTATTTTTTAAAATGAAAACCATAAACCCATGCCTGCTCAGACAACATGACTGTTTTCCATATTCTCCTATCAGCTTGCCATAGGAAGTACAACCAAGTTTCTGGGGACTTCATTCCTTTCTTCTGAGAGTATGATGATTACAGTTCAGAATTTAGTTTGTCTGCCTGTTCTCCTTTACCTTAATCACAGGGCCAGTCCATTTTTTTTTTGGTTGTTTTTTTTTTTTTATAGCAATTGGGGTTAAGTAACTTGCTCAACGTTACACGGGTAGTCATGATTTATGTGTGGGTACTCATTTTGAGTCCGGATTCGATCCCGGGTCATCCCAGCTCTGAGGCCAGCGCTCTTACTGCACCACCTAGCCGCCCCAAGTCCATGTTCTTTTTTGATTATACTGCCCTGAAGATATCCTTAACTCTATTTCTTTAAAGTTCCTTGTTACATGTTGAAACCTTCTCACATATGCTGCGTACTTGTCTATTGCCCTTTGTAAAACATTTATTTTTAGTTCCTCAGAGATCATAATGCTCCATGATATGCAGTTATAAAATGCCTGTTTAATATTGGTGCTAAAAAGAGGAATGAGGGGGAGGGGGGGTGGAGCCAAGATGGCGGAGTAGAAACAGCACGTCCAAGCCACTCTGCCCCCAGATTTCCCCCAAACTATGTAAAAGGGGACTCTGAACAACTTCTGGAGCCCCAGCACCCACAGAACGACACAGAGAAGCTAACCTCCCACTGAGAACAGCCCAGCAGCCCTGCGGGAAGGACCAATGCAGTGGTCTGGGAGCCGGCAGTGCACGCAGAGTGTGGGGAGCCGAGCACAGGTCCAGTCCGCCTGAGTAGCGGTTTTAGCCCCAGGGCGGCAGGACCAGCAGCCGGCTGGAGGGACCCCAGAACACCAGCAGCTGTGGCGATTACAGAATTATCAACATAGACATGCCTAGGACAAAGTGAGAGGTTAGTGCCCTATGGACTTTGGGACCAGTATTTGGGAAATGCGTCAGCTTCCTCCCCTGGGGGCTAGAAGCCTCTGAGGAGACACGCCATTCTGTAGTTTTCAGAGGCAGCTCCAGCTCCTGGCCTGCGAACTGCAGGGAGATCCAGCGATCAGTCCTGGGGGGGTAATCGCTCTTGCTTTAACCTCCCTGGATCTGGATTGTGATCTTGGGTGGAAGTTGTGGGTGGGTTTCCAGCTTGCCAGAAACAGAAGTTGCCCCCCACACGTTCAGGACGAAAATTCCTCTATCTGGCGGCAAAAAGCCATAGTGTGGCAACAAGCCCAAAAGTCAAGTAATTAAGTGGCAACATGCCAAGGCAAAGGAAACGAATTAAACAGAAAAATGCAACCCTAGACTCCTACTTTGGGGGTAAGGAGGGTCTAAGCATGGAGTGGGAAGAGGACTGTGAGGTCAGAAGTCCGGCTCCAAAAGCCCCAGGGGAAAACATGAGCGGGTTGCAGGCCACAGAGGACCTTAAGAAGGACTTTAAAAATCAAATAAGAGAAGTGGAGGAAAAATTGGAAAGAGAAATGAGAAGGATTCAGGAAAAGTATGAAATGAGGGTCAACAGCCTGACTGAGGAAAACAACACCTTAAAAAACAGACTAACCCAAATGGCAAAGGAGGCCCAAAAGGGCAATGAGGAGAAGAATGTCTTAAAAAGTCAAATTTGCCAGATGGAAAAAGAATCTCAAAAGTTCACTGAGGAGATTCATTCCTTCAGAGTTAGACTGGAGCAAATGGAAGCTAATGACTTTATGAGAAATCAAGATGCTGTTAAGCAGATCTAAACAAAAGAAAGATTAGAAGGCAATGTGAAATATCTCATGGGAAAAACCACTGACCTGGAAAATAGGTCCAGGAGAGACAATTTAAAAATTATTGGACTACCTGAAAGCCATGATCAAAGAAAGAACCTAGAAATCACCCTTCAAGAAATTCTCAAGGAAAATTGCCCAGATGTTTTAGATCCAGAGGGCAAAATAGAGGTTGAAAGAATCCACCGATCACCTCCTGAAAAAGATCCCAAAAAGAAAACTCCCAGGAATATTATAGCCAGGTTCCAGAATCCCCAGATCAGGGAGAAAATACTACAAGCAGCCAGGAAGAAACAATTTCAATGTTGTGAAAACACAATCAGAATAGCACAAGACCTGGCAGCTTCTACACTGAGGGATTGAAGGGCATGGAATATGATATTCCAGAGGGCAAAAGAGCTGGGAATGAACCCAAGGGTCACCTACCCAGCAAAACTGAGTATTTTGTTTCAGGGGAAAATATGATCATTCAGTGGAATAGAGGACTTTCAAGCACTCTTGAGGAAAAAACCAGAGTTGAATAGAAAATTTGACATCCAGACACAAAAAGCAAGAGATGCCTGAGAAGGTAATCAGGGAAAAGAAATCAAAAGGAACTTATCAAAGTTGAACTATTGACATTCCTACATGGAAAAACAATAACTGTGACTGAGGAAATCTTTCTCACTATGAAAATAATGGAAGAAGGGTGTATGGTCATGTGAATACATATGTGAATGTGTGTGCATATGGTTACAGTTATATATGTATAGAGGGCATAGGTTGAATTTGTTGGGAAGGGAGGATACTCAAGGGGTGAAGTTGTGAGGTGAGAGAGGAAAGTGGCAGGAAGAGATGGGGAGAGACAGGGTGGGGTAAACTATCTCATGTAGAGGAAGCAGGGGGAAGTAGTTGCAGGGGAGGGGAAAAATAGGAAGGCAAAAAGGCGAAACTACATTCTCATTGAATTTGGTTCAGGGAGAGAATGACATACATACTAGGTGGGACATCTAAATCTAAAGCAGAATGGGGGGAAGGGGGATGAGAGGAGGGATGATGGATGGGAGGGCATCCTTGGGGGGAGGGGAGGTTGGAGGTACCCACTATGGAAGAGGGACAGGATCAAGTGGGGAATGGACCAGGTGGAGGGTGGGATGAGGGGGAGGGAATTATAAGCAGCCTTGTACAATATATCTACTATGATAATGTCTTGCATAGCTAGACATGTACAACATATACTGAATTACTTATCTCCCCAGAGGGAATGGGTGACAAGGGAGGAATTAAATGGATCTGAAATCCAAGGTCTTAAGATTAAATGTTTCAAATATATATAAAAAAATGATTAAGAGAAACACAAACAAATTTTAAGTTCATACCCATTCAAAGTTGTCCATAAAGCTTTGGCAGTCATTACTGCTGCAAAAAAATTTAATCAGTTCTTACTAATAAGAAAGGCAATCTTGTAAAATGAAATATGACTGGAAAAATAGACAGTTATAGTTACCACTGAATCACTAATATAGATTATCCACTAAACATGTGAATTTGAATTTTTTTGAAGAAGTGTCACTAGATAATGAAACAACTTTAAAAAAAAAAAAGAGGAATCAGGGAGAAACTTGTGGTCAATAAAGGAGCTCTGCAATTTCCTAAAGGATATCCAGTTCACTCTTCTATTTAATTCAGAACCTAACTCACTGTCCAATTACTGTCTGATGGACAAATTGTATAGGTTGTCCATCTAACTGACTGCATGCAGGAGTTAACCAATAGATATCCATTTAGTTTTTTGCGTGTGGATTATAAGAACGAAATATTTGCGTGGAAACATCTCCTCTAGAAAAACACAATCCTGACCTATTCATAGAACTTCCCGATAATGAAAAATGGATGAAAGGGCACTGATACATTCTCTCATACAGAAATTTAACCAATAAAACAATTATCATAACAAAGGTTCCAAAAGAGCCTAAAAATTACTTTATTCACTAAACCCTTGACTTACTTTCCAAGAAAGGAGAGATGGCAGCCAAGGAGACATGAGTTTAAAATGGAAACTCATTTGTAAAATTTTAGGGGGAAGGAAGATGGAAAATTATGAGCAGTTAGTACCTCACAAAAAAGACAGAAACAGTAGAAAATAAATCCACTTTAAAGAGAATTTGGTAAGACACACACATCTAAGCTGTCTCTATATCATTACTACAACAACTGAATGGCATAGGACCAAAGTAGAACCCTAGCTCAACTCCACTACAGATGCCCAAGTTGATATTAACCATCACTCTTGGGGGCCCATCATTCACATCAACTGAAAAGTGTCTGTTGCAGGCAATGTGTTAGGCACTAGAGAAACAAACTCCAAGTGCTTCTAACCTAATAGAAGAGACAAGTATTTATGTAAATATATACAGAATAACTACAAAATTAATAAGTATAAATATACTCAAAGTAGTCAGGGAGGAAGGGTACTACCAGTTGGTGGGGAATGAGGAAAGGCTCTAGGCAGAAGATATGCTTGAGTTACATCTTGAAGAAAGAGATGGACTCAATGAGGTAGAGGTAAAGAGATAATGTATTCCAGGCATGATAGATGATCAGTATGAGGGCACGGAAACAATAGATGGAATACTACTGTATGTGAGGAACAAAGGGAAGTTTGCCTACATAGCAGTGTATTAAGAGAGTAATATCAAAATATATTGGAAAGATAAATTGGAAATCAGGTTGTATAGGGGTTTAAAAGCTAAACAAAGGAATTTGTATTTTATCTTAGAGGCAAGAGAACTTTGGAGTTGGTTGAGTAGGGGAGTTATATAGTCAGAGCTTAAGGAAAATTAGGCTGGCAACAATGTGTATGATGGACTGTAGTGGTGAGATGCTTGAAGTGGGGAGATGAGTCAGAAAACTGTTTCACAATAATCTAGGCAAGAGTTGATGAGGGCATGATCTAGATTACAGACACTAAGGTGCCTTTAAAAAAACAAGAAAGCATAGAAAAGGACAGGATTTTGGGGTAAAGAATTTTTAGGCATGTTTAAGTTTGAGATGTCTCCAAACCATCCATTTTGAAATGTCCAAAAGGAAATTAATTTGTGGTACATGACTGAAGTTCAGGAGAGAGACTGGGGTTGGATATGTATTACAAACCAATCTATATATGCAATTTTGGAAATACACTAAAAGAGTAACTTTTTCTTTCATTATACACCTTTATCCTGATTATTATTCTGAAAACCTGCTGCTCACCCTTAGTTCAAACCATACTATCCTTCAAATTACCCCACCTCTCCTTTCTTCCCCATCTACTTCTTAGAAGCAAAGTCACCTTGCCTCCTTTACAATTTCTTCACCCCTTACTTCAAGAATTCAAACTATACCATAGGCATGAAATGTTCTTCTCCTTAAATTTAGAACTTTATAAGACTCTTCCTGTCTGAATGTCTATTAACAGCCAATAAATTAGTAGTGATGTATTTAGTGGAGAATAACTATCCTCACTAGGTCCCTACCCCACATTTTAGAATATATTTTCTTTATAAATTAGCCTAGGAAGAAGAATATAAATACAAGGTGTCCCAAAAGTGTTAGTGACATTTAAAACTTTAGCAGCTTGATTTTAAGCTTTCACAGCTTAAAACAGCACTACAATTTTAAGTACATCCTGTATGAGCTTAAATATATACATTACTAAGTTCAAATAACACATGTTTTACACACTAACAGGCCCTAATACGGTCAATATTACCATACAAATTAATTATCAGAAAACCAAATAATGTGCTAATTATTGATGGAAGTCAGCTTGACATACACAAATACTTCACTACGAAGCTATCCTTAGAGTTGATGCTATGGAATCATACTATAGGTGAAACAGTATTAAAATGGGGTGCTTCTGATACATCATCACATTAGATCCCTAGTATACTTTTCTCATAAAAAATTCTAATCTAATAGGAAGCATTATTCTAAGGCTCTGGTATCAAACTACACTATTTGGTATGGAAATACTTCCTATGTCTCCTAATAGTATCAAAGTACTCATGAAAGCTTTGGCATGTCCTATTTACCCGAGTTCAGGGATAAACTATCTATAGCTCAATCTCAGCTATTTCAGGATCAGCTTAGCTATGTTCAGAAAAGCTTATCACTAGCTGGACCAGAAGCAATGAATTTCTCAGCAACAGTAAACTCTCAAAGATCACTTCCTAAGTTATAAAGGAGATGTTATCTGCATTGGTAGAAATGACCCACAGCAATAAAATTACAAAGTCTTAAACTATTGAGAGATAGCTAGTAGTAGTATGAGTGATAACAATGAAAAATCAGCAATTTTTTCAAAAGGGAAAAAAAATCACTATTTAAGAAAGTCAGGAAAATATCACTCACTTATATAATACAGGTCTGTCCTGCAGGGCTTCCATTGCTTGGGTAAGTACTGGAGCTATATCACATGATTCTTGTGTCAAACTCCTGCATTCACCTAAAAACAATCAAGTCCATATAATATATATATAATATAATAACTATTTTGAAGATTGAGTTCAATAATATGTTATTTGTTCATACAAAAAGCCACACTATATATACCATAACTCTAGATGTCTAATTTCACATCAAACTTTACTAATAATAATTAATGTGATAATGCCTAAATAGTTAAAAAACAAACTAGTTTAACTTTCAATTAAACTAAACTTTCAAACTTTGCAATCAAGATTATTGAATTATTACACAAGTTTAGATTACCACAGATGCTATGAAGTATATTCCAAACTTCCATTTTTAAGCTAGTCATACAGGAAAATTTCAAATGGAAGTTTGCCAGATGAAAAGGCATTATGGAAGTCACGATGCATTATAATGCCTGGAATAGTATACTGAATGAAGTTCCTGCCTTCAAAACAGAAGACAGAACTTTTAAACAATATAGGTTTAAGAGATATGCAAACAATTAATAACTGCCAATTGGCGATAAAAAAGGCATGGTTATAAAAGCGGCTGAATTGTTTTACTTCTTAACTTGAAGAAACTTGATATTATTTCTTTCTAATTCAATTTACTCCAGTCAAAATTTACTGAGTAGCTTTTTCAAAAGAATGTATGGGAGAGTTTAATTTTTGTCCCTAGCATAGTCTGGGATAGAGTAAGCATTTAACAATCTTTTTGCTTTGACATAGTATACAAAGAAATACAATATGTGGCTCTTCCTATGAAATGTCCAAAATGTAAATACAGCACATGAAAAGTTCAATAACAATAAAAGGCTTGAACAATTATTAGCTGCTACCATAGGCAAATTGCTTTACCACTCTATGCCTCAGTTTTCCCTATGTAAAACGCGAGTAGGACCATACAATAATATAGACTTCAAGCTAGATGCCATCTAATCCAACTCCTTCTTTTACAGATGCAGTCTATAGTTAGAGAGACTAAGAGATTTACCCAAGGTCTCACAGATAGTACTTAGCAGAACTAGGAGTTAAACTTAAGTCCCCTGACTCCAAATCCATGGCTAGTTTTCCTGCATCATTTCACCTCCCTAATATTAAGATTGTATAGAGCTTTAAAATTTTTATTATTTCATTTGAGCTTCACAACATCCATACAAGGTAGATAAGTTCTTTCATTTCCAGTCATAGGCTGTTGTAGGGGAAAAAACTCTGTAAATCTTAAAGTATTATAGAAAAATGGGTTGGAACTCCACACATACGTGTCAGATTACGTTAATTATTCAATAACATTTATAGATCTATCTGCATGTACTTTTAAATATTAGACTCTTACCACGATCTATCAAGCACTTATTAAATGCCTAGGGACTATATTAAGCACTGGGGATACAAAGAAAGACAAAATCAGTCTCTGTCCTAAAGGAGGTTACAATCTAACAGGAGAGCCAACATGATGACAACTACATATAAACAAAATATACACAGGAAAAATTGGAGATAATCTGGGGCAGCTAGGTGGCACAGTGAATACAGCACCGGCCCTGAAGTCAGGAGAACCTGAGTTCAAATCCTGCCTCAGACACTTGACGCACTTCCTAGCTGTGTGACTTTGGTCAAGTCACTTAACCCCAATTGCCCTCCCCCCAAAAAAAAACCCTGGAGATAATCTGAGAAGTTGCTAGCATTAAAGAAGTCTAGGAAAGACTTTTTGCAGAAGGTGACATTTTTACTGAAACTAAACTTAAATTACTTGCCACTTATCCCACTTATCCCCTCTATGTGTAGTAGTAGGCATATTTTCAGCTCTTGTAGCCCCTCATGTAGGTCTGTGGGGGTACCACCTTCTAACTGTCCCCATCTGATTGTGTAGAATACTAGGCAATTTAAGAAAGCTCTGGGATTACAAATTTGGCCCTGTAAGTACCAAATGCATCACTGATCCCAGTTAAGGGGCCCAGGAAACAAGATAATTCTTGTGTTACTACCTCAGCAATTTGCAATTGTTCTGAGATCTTTAGAATATCTTGTTCCTTCTGGAGAGACCATAAATATTACAAAGTCATAGACAATTTTCATGGGCACACTTGAAGAATCCTATCTCCCTAATATCAATGCCTAGCCTATATGGTAGTAGTCTTCTGATCCAAATATTAACTTTGGGAAGCTCCTAGGATGCTTCTATCCTTGTGTGCAATAAAACACATTAACTTAAGTCCTGTGTCAGAAGCACCACCTATAGGTGACTTCTGTCCCCCATGATGCAAACACTGAAAGGCTGCAGAGGGCAAGAGGAGAGCTTTCAATCATTTAAATCAAGGTATGGATTCAATGAAGACTTCTTTCACCTAAACTCACAGACTTAATAAGAAGTTATATGGACAGTAAGGGGCAGTGATAGGGTTAGGGCCTCACAGTTAATAAGTGTCACAAACAGTATCTGAATTCAGGGTTTCCTGACTCCAGTTCCAGCACCTTATCAATTTTGCCATGCTTCTCTGTCAAGTAGGCTGGTTTCTGCATGTGGATAAAGTAAGAGTCAAAAGGCATTTGAGGGGGCAGGTAGGTGGTGCAGTGAATACAGCACCTGCCCTGGAGTCAGGAGGACCTGAGTTCAAATTCGGCTTCAGACACTTAACACAAAAACTAGCTGTGTGATCATGGGCAAATCACTTAACCCCAATTGCCTTACCTTCCCCTTCCAAAAAGAAAAAGGAAGGAAAAAAAATAAAAGAAAAGAAATTTGAAAAAACAAATATTCTGAGATGGCAGTTTTCCCTGAATTAGTTGTTCAGATTTACCCATAGCAATCTTATTTGTGTGATGTTCTTCAGGTTATGATCAATTTATTTTATTTCCACATATGGGTATGATTTTTATGAATGCTGAGATGATTGATTTTTTCCCTTACTGGCGGTATTTTCTGTATACAAGTAAAAATTCAATCTTTTAAATTTTTGTCTTATGAAACTAATATTTTTTTTGCTGAATTGTACAGTATCTGATACATGCTGACATTTAATAAGTGCTTAATGAATCATGAAACTAATTTGTTTTACTGAATATCAGTGTCTGACACAATGTAAGGCACTTAATAAATGTTTATTACATTGAAAAAAGACTATTTTCTCTTCCAACATTAGAAGCCAATTTTTAGCATACCATATAGATATAGAGATGTACATTCCAAGTGCTGTGAACTTGTTTGATTTATAGTCCTCATGTAAGGTAAAAATACCCTTTATGAATAAGATTAGTTACATCTACCAACATATGCCAGAGCAACATGCTACAGGTAGTAACTGCCTTGCTTTACCGGTCTAAATTGGACTATTTGTACATAGGTGCAACTGCTTGGGAACCAACAATATATGATAAAATAATGCAAAGAAAACATTTATTATACATAAGTATTAAAAAAAAGGTAGATGTTATGAGATAAAATCTTTATGATAGAATATATGACTATAAATTTCAAAACTGGGCTAACCTGAAGATCAGTAAGATTCAGTATTTTAAAATTATTTTTTTGGAGAAGAAGCTTAAGTATGATGAATTCTTAAGAATTTATCATAGATATAATTTTTAACTTAGAATAAATAGAGTCAGAAATAACTTAATAGTTTTTATGAACCTCAACTATATGAAAAACAAAAAACTTACTTTGAGCCCATCTGTAAAGTCGTTCATAAGAAGTTTCTTGAAGCAAGGCCATCTGTTCCATAATTTCTAGACTAAAAAATTTAAAACATTTATTATGATTATATGTGTGAAGCAATAGCTACATTTAAAGATCTAACTAAAAAGATGATGATCAGTAAAACTATGTTTTTTTATATGACCAGTAGTGCTTTTTTTTATTTGTAAAATATTCTCATTTAAATATTATCAATTATATATGTCACTTTGTTACCTAAAAATAAAATTCAATCTTAAACATTTCAAGACACACTGGCTTCCTCTCTCCACAAACAAAAACAATTCCATCTATCACTAACTTACACTGTTGTACCAAATATTTATCTTTTAAAGAATTAAGAACAAGTGAAAAAGAAAATTAGGACTGTCAAAAGCAATACAAAAGTATTTTATTACTTAATTTACTTACCCTGCAGTTTGTTGATTTGTTCGCAAGAGGACTTTGACATCATTATGAATTTGTTTTACTCTTCCTAACGCCTTGAAAAAATCCTTAAAATAAAGAATATGATTATTTAAAGCATGCTCATTTTTGCCAAAACATCACATACTCAAGCTAAAATGTGACTTTAGGGGCCACATATAAACATTCTTTCATCTACTTCATGAAATCATTCTAACAACTTCAAAACAAAATTAATTATCTCCCTCGTCTGAACTCAAAGAATTTCAAAGTTAGAAGGGAACTCAGCCTTCATTTAACCCAACCCATAACCAAAAGAGTCCTCCTCTACAAGATACCAAAAAAAAAAAAAAGGGATTGACTAGCCTTTTCTTGAAGAACAGTTAGAGGACACAATCATTATACTTTGACAGTTTAATGGATCTATGATCTCCTCAATGTGTATACTTCTTTGAACAATGAGGATTGCAACCCAATTAAACCTTTTCATCTCCCGTGACTCATTCATGTTTTCCTGTGAAACCTCTATGTTTTTACATATAAGGCCCAAAATGCCAGGAACATTTCTCTGGTTGTCTTGGCATGAGAGAGAACTATACAGGCTGTTTTTTGGTTAATCTTCACTCTTGCCACATGACTGGCTCATCTTCATTTCTGTTTTTTGGTTTTTTTTTTAAGCAATTGGGGTTAAGTAACTTGCTCAAGTTTACACGGCTAGTCATTATTTATGTGTGGGTGCTCATTTTCTGAGGCCGGATTTGATCTCAGGTCATCCCAACTCCGAGGCCGGCGCTCTTACTCACTGCGCCACCTAGCTGCCCCTTTTAGGGCAATTGAGTAACTTGCCCAAGGTCACAAGGCTAGGTTTTTGTTTGTGTGGGTTAACTGTCTGAGGCCGCATCCGAACTCAGGTCCTTCTGACTCCAGGGCCGGCGCTCTACTCACTGCACCACCTAGCCGCCCGCTCATCTTCATTTCTAGTCATAAATCTCTCTGACAGCATCCCAAATATCCTGTGTACTGTTATACAAATTCTTGGTTGGTAATTGCAGCTTCTTCCTGTCCACTATATGCTTCTCCAAATGCCTGGGCTTTCAACTTAATTCTTCAGAGACTGTGATATCCCAATGTTGGTAGCCATAGGACATCACTGGAAGAATACTTTATTTAGGATGATAGACAGGGAGTTGGAAGGGATCTCAGATGCTATAGAATCCAGTTTTCTCATTTTAGAGAGGAGAATATTGAAGTTCAGGAAACTTTAGTGACCTGCCCGATGATACAGAGGTGGCACCAAAGAAAGAATATCCAGAATATCCAAAGGAAGAACTCTAGTCCTCTGAGTTCAGAGTTATCCTCCTGCTAAAAAAAGACAGTACTTGGCTTCAGGGAAAATCTCGGGTCCTTAAAACAGTAAAATTTCTCCAAAAGAATACAATCCACTCTTCTTTTTATTGATGGTCCCAGCATATTGTCCATGTGTAGTGTCTATCAAAAATATATGTACTTGGAAGAATCACCTCTATGGGTTATTTATCCAAATGTACATCACAGTCTGGACCATGTGGTTTTTCAGTGAGGAGAGATAGGCTGAACATTTTTCAGTGATTATTGGTCCTTATTTAGAAGTGATCCATCTTCTTTATAGGCTTTCTTTTAATAAGGGATCTCCCATACATATGTAAATATCATATGATTCCTTGAAACATGCAACAACAAAGATAATTTTGTTCTATCACCTGACTAATAAGGTTAAATAAGAAAAAAATATACTAATATGTTTGATACCGTGACAGGAGGTGGTTAGCACAGAGCCCAAAGGGACTACTGGTCTACAAATTTGAACAGATATTTAAATTAAAGTTTTACAAAGGCTTGCTTGTTGAAATTTGTAGTCATCTTGTACTTTAGTGCCATTTACATTTGAGGGACTAAGATGGCAGCTCAGCTCCTTTGCTTCTTAGCAAGAAAAGGTTGAACGTTAGAGAAGAGAGAGCTACTAGCAGCACTCTTCAAAGACAAATGTCTGTTTCATCAGCTGTAGAAATACAGCTTATCTACAAATACCACTTATAGATAGCAAATTGTTATTCATGCTATTGATTGCTAAACTGCTAAACATGCTATTCATGAATAGCATGGTTCTGACCTCATCAAGCACTGCAACATGGCAAAACCTCAGAAACGCAGCTATCACCATACAATTTAGCTCCTGTTTTGATGGTTATTGTTACACTTTGCCATTTTTCCCAAATAAGTTCTTCAGGAACAAGAACACATGCTTTCTATTTCTTTCATATTCTTCACAGTGCTTACTTAATCACAATGCTAGGCATAAAGCAGGTGCTCAATACAGATTTGTTAATTGATTACTTAATTACGATAGTCAAAAATTTCTCCATCTATGGAAATGTCTTGTGCCTTCATAGCTTTCCCATTACCTCACTGGCTTTCAGCTGTGAGGTGAAATGAGCCTGGGAAGTTTTAATGGTAGAAATGGGGTTTGAGAAATTTCTTTTCTATTCACATAAAGAAATAAAGCAAAAAAACCCAAACCCAACCAACCAAAACAAAAAAACAAAAAACATTCCAGGAGAGAGAAAAAGGAAATTTACCCACAATTAAAGTTAATGTCCTTGTAGCCCCTCATCAGTAAAGGGGCGGATAAGAAGTATAATTTTTCCCAGATGGAAAGAGGAACTGAAAGAAGAGACCGCACAAGAATGTCATTCTCCCCTCCCCCACCCCAGAGTTTACTATTTCATGTCTACAAACCTAAGTTTCTTCAGTTTTGATGTATTCTGACACAAAGTTCACTTAAAAATCTATAGATTCTGAATATTTTAGAATAAATTTCATTTCTACTTAAACTCTTTTTTATGTATTTTATGTATTTTAGCAGATATTACATATAATTATACCTTGCATATAACAATTCTAGATAACATTATATTTTTATATTAGAATTCTAACTCTGTGGAACATAACCTGAGATAAGTGGGCCAGCAACTAATGTTTGGCCTTTTTGTTCCTCTTCTTCTTAAGAATAGGATCTATGTGATCCTCAAAGACTGATGAAAAATACTAACCACTTTCTTATAAAGAGGTGATGGACTAATATGCAGAATGAAACATACATCTTTGAGTACGACTAATATTGGAATTTTATTTGCTTGACTGTGCTTGTTTATTGTGTTGTTTTTTTTTTCTTTTTTGTTGGGGAGGGGCAAGGTGGGAGGGAGAAAAAAAATGCTTGATAATTTTTAAGAAATAAAATTTAATTTAAAAAATACCAAGTTTAATCATGTAGAAACCGAAAGGAGGTCCTCCTATCAATTGTAGTTTACATTCGATACTTTATGAAAGGTGGGGATGTGCAGGGAGAACATGAAAAGCACAGAGGATGATGGTCTATGTAGTGTACATTTGATACTTTGTATGATTTGATATTTATAACTGATATTTTCTATCAAGAAAATCCTCTAATTTTTTTGACTGCTGGTTAATTTTTTTTTGTACTGGACTCAGTAGATAGTAAAAGCAGTTGATGACAGCTTGCACTACAGTAACTACATACATTTTAAGACATAGCATCTTCTATTGTCAATTTATCTCAATTGCTTTCATCTTTCTTCGATGGTATTTTAAGTCATCTATGTTGTTCTCAGAGTATTTCTTGTACTAGTCTCATATCTTCTAAGTCATTGAGAAAACAGCACGTGCAAACTTGCTAGCCAGACAGTGGACAAAAAAACCCTGTAATTCACACATAATGAATAGTTTCCTATTTATATATGCTAACAACACAATTATCTTTAAAAAAGATTTCATCTAATGATATTGTCACCACAAAAGGTTATTCTTGAGTCCATAAGATAAATATGGAAGTCAACAATATTATAAGAAAGTTCTTTGAGGACAAGGATCTTGCACTATATTTCTTCATATACTCCAAAGCATTATGCATATGTCAGCTCTCATTAAATATCTCGATTCATTACAAAATTATAATGTAGCCTAATTTAAAAAAAAGCAAAACAAATCCCACAGTAATTCCATAGAAATTAAAAATAAATACATTTGTACAAATTAGCACTTAGTTTAATATGTTATAGCAGAGGTTCTCAAACTTTTTGATCTCAGGAACCCCTTAAACTCTTAAAAGTAACTGAGTACCCTTTAAAGAGCTTTTAGTTTGTGTCACATCTATCAGTATTTGCCTTGTTCTAAAATTTTAAAGTCTTAGTATTATGAAAATATTTTGATCTGCTGATCCCTTGAAAGGGTCTTGGAGACCCCATGAAAAGGTCTTAAGGACCCCCACGAGTCCCTGGATCTCACTTCGAGAACTTCTAAAGTGGGACTTTCTGGCACAAAAGAAAATCATTAAAGGACAGGGAAAACAGAGTCTCAAGAAGTTTCAAGGAAGAGGGCTTTGTTTTAGACTCAAGAGTGGCTACTTGCTAACAGAAAAAACTTTAGGCAAAGTAATATCTCTGGGGCTCGTTTCCTTATCTATAGTCAGTGCGGGCTAGATTAGATCATTTTTAACACACTCATCCAAACCTAAATCCACTATCCCCTGATCATAGAGGTTATATTTGGGAAAACAAAGAAAAGAAAAGAACAAAGATAAAGACTCAAAACTAGAATAAATTATGCATCAGGCGGACAAAACACGATCTTGTAGCTGTGACTAAATGGGAAAAAGGTCAAGAGACTGAGGAGAATGTAAGGATAAAAGTAATGATTATGAAGAAAGATAATATTGTATAAATTAAAAGACTATTTACATGCCCAAAAAATCCCTGAAGAAGTCTTAATTTAGGGCCCATGACCTTGGTTGTTGATGTTTTTAATGTGTTTTGTTTTGAGGGGGAAGGCAAGGCAATTGAGGTTAAGTGACTTGCTCAAGGTTAGTAAGTCTGTCAAGTGTCTGAGGCCAAATTTGAACTCAGGTCCTCCTGACTCCAGGATCAGTGCTCTATTCACTGTACCACCTAGGTGCCCCTGTTTTTAATGTTTTGATAACCATTTTCAATATAATTGGTTTCCTTTACAATCTTTTGTATTTCATTTTATGCTCTTATTCTGAGAAGGAGGTCTATAGACTTCACCAAATTACCAAAGGGATTCATGACACAAAAAAGTTTAAGAACTTTGAACTAAGTACTATGAAAAACAACTAGATTGTGGGATATCTACTTGATATAATTCAATTCAATTCATTAAGTATAGTACACCTACTACAAGAGGCATAGTGTTAAACACCTGGCATATAAGAAAACAAAAATGAAGCAGATGCTTTATTCAAGAAACTTAGATTCTACTGAGGAAACAGTGGCTACAAAGATAAGTCAATACAAATAAATAAAAACAATTATAAAATAATTTCAGGTGTGACTAAGAACTGAGGGATCAGAAAGGTCTTATACAGGAAGCGATACTTCAACTGAGCCTAGAGAGAAGTCATGAGCAGGGAGAACATGCAAAGCAGAGAGGATTATGGTCTATGAAAAGGCATGGAGACAGCTGATGGAGTGTTGTGCATGGGTAACATTAAGTTGGCTACAACACAGAATAGTGAAGAGAAATTATGTGAAACCAACTTGCAGGCAGATGGTGTTGAAAGGTTGGGAAAGGGAACAAACATTTATAAAGTGCCCACAACATACCAGGCACTGTGCTAAGCATTTTTACAAATATTTTCTCATTTGATTTTCATAACAACTCTGGGATACAGATGCTATTACTACTTCTATTTGATGAGGAAATTGAAGTAATTAGAGGTTAAGTGACTTTCCCAGGGTCACATAGCTAATAAGTATTTGAGGCTGAATTTGTACTCAAGCAGGTTATGATGCCTCCAGACCCAGCTCTATCCACTATGCCACCTAGTTGCCGCCAGAGGAAAGAAGAAATATAAAAAAGTATCTCTTCCTGCTCTTTTGCAGAGGTCCATGGTATATGATATGGAACTGTGCATATAACATTAGATTTTTTCAATGAATTGTCCTGCTGGATTTTCTGGGGGAAAATTTTTCTATTCTATTAGATATCACTATTATGCTTTAATTCACTGAAATGGGATTACCTCTGTAATAGGTCCTTCTTTTGTGCCTCGGAGAAGACTCATTTCATCTGAAGTCAATTGGAATTTAGATATGAAGGCATCTGCAACTTGGGCTCTTATTTCTAACGTTTGACTGAAATAAGAAAGAAAAAGTCAAGCAAGTTAGTTATTTCCACAAGTTTTTAATACGTGTGTGATGAAATCATTATTTAAAACATAAAAAACTGTAAAGGCCTAGTGAATCTCCTAACAGTCACTTTCTACCCTCAAAGAACTTTGAAGCTCACAAAAGTGGTATAACCATCTGTGGTTCTGTTATCTCACAGCTACCTGGATAAAGTAGGAAGAAGAACTGACCACATATTCAAAAGCAGAAAGAAGTAAGTTAAGTAGTTACTGTGAATTAACATTCAAAAAATTTGTGCCACTGGTATTTGTACTCATAGCTCACCAATTTTATTTCCAAAGATTGGAATACACAGTTCCTTTCAACTCATTTTTTTTCATAAGCATTAAAACATCAGTCATTTAAGTTTGGACCTAAAGTACACTACACATGAATAAGTAAAACCATTCATTTGCCTCTTCAAGAAAATAATTACAATTTTAGGTTAGAAATAGAAGCCAATGAATTATCTGTCAATTTCCCAAACTTCAACTCCCATCTTTTTAATATTACTTGTTTTATTTTTCTTTTAATAGGTAATAGCTGAACCTCAGAAAATTGACCATCATTCATTGCGTATATTTTACAACTGGAAGGAGCCAAAGAGTGGAAGAAGTATATAGTTGGTAAAGACATAGGGGAGAATTAAGTAGGTGCCACAAAAGATATCATTAGGCTAGGTGGGAGCTACAACAAAACAGACTGAATTTAACTAGCACCTATTGTAGGGAAAGTTCTATACTAGGTGATAGGTGGAGAAAATTAGAAAAGATACTTTCCCTATCCTCCTTGAATCAAGCAGCCAGACATGATATATAAATCCCTTTCATACAAAATGATACATGGTAAAAGTACAGGTCTAACTATGTTATGCCTCTGCCTCCTTCCCTCTGATCCATTACCACTAACCTCCTTGCCATTCCACTAACAACCCACTCCATCTCTCTGCTCTACATATTTTCTCTGGCTGTTCCCAATCCTTGGAATGCTTTCCCTCTTTGCTTCTGGTTCCTGGATTCTTTCAATTACCAAATAAAAACTCATCTTCTACAGGAAGCCTTTCCCATCTCCTCTTAAATCTAGTGCCTTCTGTAATGGGAATGGGAATTTGAAGATCTTCCCTGCCCCTTAATAGACCTGGGAGGGGAGTTTTAAGAGCTCCCCTGCTTTGAAAGTAAACTCTGACCACTGATAGGTTGAATGTAATCACATGGAGCCTGTCATGGAAGGAATTTGGTAAAGGGTAGAGCAAAGTCCACAAGAAGCTTCCCTGCTGTGAAGATAAACTTTGCCCCCTAATAGGCTAAATATAGTCACATGGAACCCGTGATAGGAGGAGTCTGCTGAAGCCCACAGGAAGCAGGGAGCCAGAGATGGTAGGAGAGAGGTGCTCAGGCAAGGAGAGAGAAAGTTTTGTGAGTAAATACTGATCTTGTATTGGTTTGTGGGAAGGCTGAAGCATGCTGTGGCTCCCAGCATTATTATGTCTTCTGAATATCTTTAGTACTATGATGGAATTGGCTTACTGGTTTTGGGATTTGGTTTTTCTGGTATCTAATGCTTCAGTTCTGTTCTCTACAGGGAGAGCTTGGTATATTTTGCAATTGAACATCATGCGATATTTATAGTCACGGTCTTGATCATGATCGTGGGCACTGTAAATATTGCATTGGCACCACACCTTCTCTTAATGATTTCCCATTTAACCTTTATATAACTTGTCTGTACA